>JAKSZT010054334.1:64674000-64725591 GCA_026826555.1 Tolypeutes matacus
GAGAGAGAGAGAGAGAGAGAGAGAGAGAGAGAGAGAGAGAGAAACTAGGCAATTAAAATATGCCGTGAAGAAAACGGAAAAAACAACTCTCATTGGGGAGCAGGTGTAGCTCAGTGGTTGAGCACCTGCTTACAATGTATGAGGTCCTGGGTTCAACCCCCAGTGCCTCCTTAAAAAAACTGTGAAGAGGAAAAAAACTACTGTGAAGAGGGAGACTTGGGCACATCCAGGGTGGAGTGGGCATGGCATGGCTATATGGGTAACTACAAGAAGTTCAACATTCCAGGAACATAGAAGGCAGCAGACAAGGCAGGCTTTAATCTCACAGGGGCGGTGGTGGGGTGGGAATGTTTGGGGGAGGATGGGGGAGTGCAGAGCCTTTAGCTCAAGGTAACTTGGGGTGGTCCCATAGGGAAATCTGGGAGACCAGAAAGAGAAGGCCTGCTACAAGCTAATAAGTCTGTGCGAGAGGGAGAAAAGAAAGGTCTTGCAGCTCACTAGACTAAAAAACTTATCAGTTTGATGTCACAATTATTAATTAAGAGAACATTTAGATATGGTGCCTTTAACTGGAGCTACTGCATCTCTGTAGCATAATTGGTAGGGGCAGGAGGGAATGATTCATTGAGTGCCTGCAATGTCATAGGCATTTCATATATGTTGCCTCTTTTTACCCTCATAACAATTCCACAAAGTAGGTATTTTTCTTTCCATTTTATAGATTAAGAAACTGAGACTCAGTGCAGTTATGTTAGGTCACTTAGGGAGTAAGTGGCAGAGCTATCTGACCCCAAGCTTGTGTTCTCTGAGCCCTTCTTGTGGTGTCCCTTCCCAACCCAGATGTGATGATACTCCATCCCCCCTAAAAAAAAAAATCATAGCAAGAGAATTTACACATGAGGAATTTAAATCCTTGTTGAAAAAATAGGGTTGGGTGGCCTTGTCAAATCCCTTTAAATTATTTTCTAGGGTTACTGATGTAAAAAATTAAAGAGGTCACATTAGATAGAGCAGCAGGGATGTTTTATATGAATTGAATTCACACACTATGATTACTTTCTCTTTACCATTCCTCACTTGCTAGAAAATTTTCCAAATAAAGAGAGGCTTATGCGTTAGTTTTGCTTTACTATACAGGGAAACATGTGTGTGCTAGTTTTACATTTAAATTTCCATTCCCATTTGCTTTTCTAACTTGTAGTCTCTAGGCTGCTTTCCCTGGGTTGTGACTGAAGGTGCCGTCCTTAGTGTGTAGACCATCTGAGGTTCGTGATTGGGGGAGGGATTATGGGAATATAATTTTATTGATGGATAAAATGTGATAGGTAAAAGGAAAAGAAACTGTTTTTTTTTTTTTTAAAGAAATACTGGAATTATGTTAATTAATTAACTAATGAACTAATTCATAAATATCTGTTGATGTGCTGGCCACTGTACTGTGTGCTGAGGCTGTGATGCTGATCAAGACAATGTCCTTGCAGCAGTGGAGAGTAGCTCAGGAAGGAAAACAATGCTTGCTCAGCTCCTGCCACGTGCTAATTGACCATCCTAGGTCTACTGAATCCTTCAGACAAACCCGCTGTCTTTATCTCTATATTCCGCAAAAAAAATGAGGCTCAGAAGAATGAAATAATTAGCTCAAGATCACACAGCTAGTAAATGGCAGAGCTCCTATTCAAACCCGGCAATCCAGACTTTTGCTCTTTTTTTGTACACCATGCTGCAACCTTGGCTATGGAAATACTAAATAACTGAAAACTTATTAGTCATTTCACCCCTTCTTGGCCTGTTTCCTCCATTAAAAAAACTGGATAACTCTTCTTATCCTCTTTACCTCAGGGAGCACTCTTTTTTTTTTTTTTCCCATCAGTTCCTCATACAGCAATATTAATATAATCATGGGAAGATTCTAAAGCTTTTTTTTTTTTTAACTTTATTTTGTACATTTAATAATTGAAAACATAAGCAATAAAAAACTAAAAAGTAAACACAGATGAATAAATATATACATTTCTCAATTAAATGAAATGGATACATGTAAATTTTTTTGTTGTTTTGTTTGTTTTTTAGTTTTTTTTGTGTGTGTGAATCAAACAATATATTACACAATATATTTGGTTCATAGTAATGCATTCATATAGTATTTGTCCTTTTGTATCTGGCTTGCTTCACTCAACATAATGGCCTCCAGATTCATCCATGTTGCCATATGCTTTATGACTTCATTTCTTCTTACAGCTGCATAATATTCCATCGTGTGAATAGACCACAGTTTGTTTATCCATTCATCTGTTGATGGACACCTGGGTTGTTTCCAACTTTTCGCAATGATGAATAATGTGGCTCTGAACATTGGTGTGCAGATGTCTGTTTGTGTCACTGCTCTCAGTTCTTCTGTGTATATACCGAGTAGTGGTATTGCAGGGTCACGGGGCAAGTCTATATTCAACTTCTTTAGGAACTGCCAAACAGTCCTCCATAGTGGTTGTACCATTCTGCATTCCCACTAACAGTGAAGAAGTGTTCTTATCTCTCCACATCCTCTCCAACACTTGTAGTTCTCTGTCTTTTTCATAGTGGCCATTCTGATAGGTGTGAAATGATATCTCATTGTAGTTTTGATTTGCATTTCCCTAATCATGAGTGATGTTGAGCATTTCTTCATGTGTTTTTTTGCCATTTGTATTTCTTCTTCGGAGAAATGTCTATTCAAGTCTTTGGCCCATTTTTTAATTGGGTCATTTGTCTTTTTATTGTTGAGCTGTAACATCTCTTTATATATCCTGGATATTAAACCCTTATCAGATATGTGATTTCCAAATATTTTTTCCCATTGAGTCGGATTTCTTTTCACCCTTCTGACAAAGTCCTGTGAGGTGCAAAAGTGTTTAATTTTGAGGAGGTCCCATTTATCTACTTTTTCTTTTGTTGCACGTGCTTTGGTTGTGAAGTCCAAGAAACCACCACCTACTACAAGGTCTTGAAGATGTTTCCCTACATTTTCTTCTAGTAGTTTTATGGTCCTGGCTTTTATATTTAGATCTTTGATCCATTTTGAGTTGATTCTTGTATAGAGGGTGAGATAGGGGTCCTCTTTCATTCTTTTGGTTATAGATATCCAGTTCTCCCAGCACCATTTCTTGAAGCAACTGTTTTTTTCCCATCAGCGTGGGCTTGGTAAGGTTGTCAAAAACCAGTTGACTGTATAGGTGAGGGTTTATTTCTGGATTCTCAATTCTATTCCACTGATCGATATGTCTATCTTTATGCCAGTACCATGCTGTTTTGACCACTGTAGCTTTGTAATATGTTTCAAGGTCACACAGTGAAATTCCTCCTACATTGCTCTTCTTTTTTAGAATACTTTTGGCTATTCGGGTGCACTTACTCTTCCAGATGAATTTGGTAATTGCCTTCTCTAATTCTGTAAAGTAAGCTGTTGGGATTTTGATTGGTATTGCATTGAATCTATAAATCAGTTTAGGCAAGATTGACATCTTCACGATATTTATTCTTCCAATCCATGAACATGGAATGTCTTTCCATTTGTTTAGGTCTTTTTAAAATTTCTTTTAGCATTGTTTTGTAGTTTTCTGCATATAGGTCCTGTACTTCCTTGGTTAAATTAACTCCTAGGTATTTGAGTCTTTTTGTTGCTATTGAAAATGGAATTTTCTTCCTGATTTCCTCCTCAGGTTGTTCAGTACTAGTGTACAAAAACATCACTGATTTTTGCGTGTTGATCTTATATCCTGCCACTTTGCTGAACTCATTTATTAGTTCAAGTAGCTTTGTTGTGGATACTTCAGGATTTTCTAAATACAGGATCATGTCATCTGCAAACAGTGAGAGTTTTACTTCCTCTTTTCCTATTTGAACACCTTTAATTTTATTGTGTTGTCTAATTGCCCTAGCTAGAACTTCTAGTACAATGTTGAATAACAATGATGACAGTGGGCATCCTTGTCTTGTTCCTGATCTTAGGGGGAAAGCTTTCAACCTTTCCCCATTGAGTATGATGTTGGCTGTGGGTTTTTCATATATGCCTTTTATCATATTGAGGAATTTTCCTTTTATTCCTATCTTTTGAAGTATTTTTATCAAAAAAGGATGTTGGATTTTGTCGAATGCCTTTTCTGCATCTATTGAGATGATCATGTGGTTTTTTTCCTTCAATTTGTTAATGTGGTGTATTACATTGATTGATTTTCTTATGTTGAACCAGCCTTGCATACCAGGAATAAATCCCACTTGGTCGTGATGTAGAAGTCCTTTGCTATGCTGTTGGATTCGATTTGCAAGTATTTTGTTGAGAATTTTTGCATCTATGTTCATTAGAGAGATTGGTCTGTAATTTTCTTTTCTTGTGGTATCTTTATCTGGCTTTGGTATTAGGGTGATGTTGGCTTCATAAAATATGTTGGGTAATTTTCCCTCGTCTTCAATTTTTTGGAAGAGTTTAAACAGGATTGGTGTTAATTCTTTTAGAAATGCTTGGTAGAACTCACCTGTGAAAGCATCTGGTCCTGGACTTTTCTTTGCTGGGAGATTTTTTTTTTTTTTACCGGGAGGTCCTGGGGATCGAACCCCGGTCTCTCCATATGGTAGACGGACGCCCAACTTCTTGAGCCACATCCGTTTCCCTAAGATTTTATTTATTTATTCATTTATCCCCCCCTTGCTGCTTATGCTCGCCGGGTCAGCCAACCACGCAGTGCGGGCGGGCTTGCCTTCACCAGGAGGCCCCGGGAACCGAACCCGGGGCCTCCCATATGGTAAACGGGAGCCCTACTGATTGAGCCACAGCCGCTTCCCTGCTGGGAGATTTTTGATGACGGATTCAATCTCCTTAATTGTGATTGGTTTGTTAAGTTCTTGTATTTCTTGTTGTGTCAGTGTAGGTTGGTTATGAGTTTCTAGAAATTTGTCCATTTCATCCAGGTTGTCTAGTCTGTTGGCATATAGTTTCTCATAATATCCTCTTATTCTTATTGGGGTACGGTGTGCTTCCTGGACATGAAAATTCATTTCTTTCGTGAGAGTTGGGAAATTTTCAGCTATTATTTCCTCAAATACTCTTTCTGCCCCTTTTCCTTTCTCTTCTCCTTCTGGAACTCTAATGACACGTATGTTCTTGCGTTTTGTGTTGTCATTCTACTCTCTGAGCCCCTGCTTAATTTTTTCCATTCTTTTCTCTCTTCAATTTTAGCTGCTCTGTCTTCAGTATCACTTATTCTTTCTTCTATCATTTCGAGTCTGCTGTTGTATGCTTCAAATGTATTTTTTACTTCACCTATTGTATCTTTCATTCCCATGAACTCTGTTACTTTTCTGTTCATGATTTCAAATTCTTCTTTACGTTCGCGCAATGACTTCTTGATGTCATTGATCTCTTTAACTATATTCTCTTTCATCTCATTAATTTGATTTTGGAAATGTATGCTCATCTCACTGATTAGTTCTCTCAAATTCTGCATCTCTTCTGGGAGTTTGCTGTATTCCTTTTCTTGGGCCATGTCTTCTATTTTCTTAGTATGGCCCGTAATTTTTTGTTGGTGCTTAGGCATCTGGTTGGTTTGTATTTTACTTAGATGCTCCATCTCTTTCTCTTCTATGGGGTTTTAGTGGCAGGAGGCTGTGAGTTACCACAGCTCTTTGATTTTTAGCTCAACCTTGATTGTTAGGATTGTTATGCTAGTTGCTCAAAACTGGGCACTGGATCCAGTAATTGGTTATAGAGTCGTTTCCTAGGGCTTTGGGCAGGGAGGCTATGGAGGCCAGGAAAAGACTCTCTTACTTATTAATTTTCTTATGTGTACTTCCTTGGTCTGCCAGGAGATGGCGCTTGTTGGCTGCTCTCAATTCAATGCCTGGTCCCAGCGTATTTGTTGTGACACAGACCAGATCAATGTGATAGAGCTTCCTGTCTGGGGGCTAGGAACCCTGTGATTCAAACTTTCTGAGACAGTTCTCCAGTCTTCTCTCGTAGCGTCCCCCTTTTCCCAGCTAGGAAATATTTCCACTCCCTTCTGAATCCTCAACAATCAGTCCCTGTTAGTAGAGGATGAGATTGGGAGGTTTGTATATCTTTAGCCCCTTGCAGGCTCCAAGGCAAACAATGGCGCAGCCCCACCCAGCCTGGAATGGCTCTCTGGACAGAGCAGACCAAACCTGGGAGTCCAAAGCAGGGTCAGCCCCAGGCTCTCTCTACCCTCTCCCGTAGTGTCCTCAAGAATTAGTCCAGGCTAGAAAAAAGGGAGGTTGCAAGGATCGGATTTCTCCAGTCCTTTCCGGGCTCCTAGGGCAAATTGCCGTGTGAAGGGTCCTTTCCAGGCTCCCAGGGCAAACCGCCGTGTGGAAGGGTCCGTGGGGCTCTGCAGCCCAAATTTCAGGTTCGAACCTGAGTCAGCCTAAGGCTGTGTCCCTCTCTCTCCCTTTTCCGGGAGTGGCAGATCCCTGAAGCCCCCTTTGTCTGTGGTCACAGGCCCAGGGGCCCGAGAATTCTGAAGAGTGTGGGGGAGGGTGCCGGCAGCAGCAGAAGCTGCTACTTGCAACTCACAGTTCTGTAGTCGCGATTTCCCTCTTCTGTCCCTCTCTCCTCTGGGTGGTGTGCAGCCTTCACCTGGTGACCTAAACCCTAGAAGATCTTTTTCGTGGGTGTTTCAGCTTGTCCTGTAGCTATTTTTCTGGAGAAGAGATTCCCGTGTCTTACTAGTCTGCCATCTTCCCGGAAGTCCTCTTCTTTTTCTTTTTTAAAAATATTTATTTATTCCTCCCTCCTTTGTTTTTTTTTTAACCTTTATTTTGTACATTTAATAATTGAAAATATAAACAATGAAAAACTAAAAAGTAAACACAGATGAATAAATATATACATTTCTCAATTAAATGTAAATGATACGTATAAATTTTTTTTTAAATCAATCAATATGTTACACAATATATTTGTTTCATAGTAACGCATTCATACAGTATTTGTCCTTTTGTGTCTGGCTTGCTTCACTCAACATAATGGCCTCCAGGTTCATCCATGTTGTCATATGCTTTACGACTTCATTTCTTCTTACAGCTGCATAGTATTCCATCGTGTGAATAGACCACAGTTTGTTTATCCATTCATCTGTTGATGGACACCTGGGTTGTTTCCAGCTTTTGGCAATGGTGAATAATGTTGCTATGAACATCGGTGTGCAGATGTCTGTTCATATCACTGCTCTCAGTTCTTCTGGGTATATACCCAGTAGTGGCATTGCAGGGTCACGTGGCAAGTCTATATTCAACTTCTTTAGGAACTGCCAAACAGTCCTCCATATTGGTTGTACCATTCTGCATAGGGAGCACTCTTTTTTTTTTACCGGGAGGTCCGAGGGATTGAACCCGGGTCCCTCCATATGGGAGATGGACACCCAACCGTTTGAGCCACATCCATCCCCCCAGGAGCACTCTTAAAACCTAAAAGCATTGTAATTTTTAAAGCTGTTTTTAATTGTGTAGCTTAATTTAATCTTAAAAGAGAAAAAGCAAATGAACCCAAATAACAGGTTAATGATAATAATTCACTAATGAAAAAAAAATCTCCTAATCCAGTAGAAACAGGTTTTGATGAATTGTTATTGTTGTTTGTTTATTTTTTCTTTTTAAATTTTTTTTTCTTTACTTATTTGATGAATTGTTATTGTTGCCCAGTGCTTTATCAATTTAACAACAGGGAACAGATGTAGCTCAAGTGGTAGAGTGCCTGCTTCCCATGTATGAGGTCCAAGGTTCGATCCTGGCACCTCCTAAAAACAAAAACAAACAAATAATTTAACAACAGACATTTCTTGGACATGGTAGACATTGCACTGGGCTTCTCAATACAAAAATTAGGGCAAGGTTCTTGTCCAAAATGAGCTCCAAGTCTAGTAGATGAAAGAGACACATAAATAGGTAAATTATAGCCAGTGTGCTGTTATAGATCTAATAACATTTTGAGCCTCCCTTAGCCAGAGGAGAAGCTTTTTCTTCCAACAGTGGTTCCCAAGCTTGGAAGACACCCAGGCAGCTGGTCAAAAACATAGGATCCCATGCCACTGCTTTAGAGTCAGACTTTCTGGAGCTGGGACCTGGACTTTCTATTTTAAACAAGTTCCCCAATAGTTCTGCTGAAGCATGCTAGACCAGCATTTGGGGAAAACACCACTGGATCACGGTCAAGCACTGTAAAGAAACATCAGCCCTGAAGTCCTGACAGTATTGAGGAGGTTGTGCTTATCCTCCTTTAGCAAAGGTTAGGAATCCAGATCCATATAGGAAACTCCATGTGCCAAGAGGTGGGAAGGGTGATGGAAGTCTTCAGAGCAGGTATGGATGACATAAGCCACAACACATTGCATTGGGATGTGGGGGGAGGCATTTGGGCTAATAGTTTTACCCATGAATTCGTGTAAAACTCGGTAGATGCCAGTCTATTCTGGGGTATCTAGCTGGCCCAAGAAGCTTGGTTCAGAGGTTCCCAACGTTTTTTTTTTTTGAAGTCATGGAACATTTTATCTGAATAAAACTTTAGTGGAGTCCCAATAGATAAAGAACTGCTGTGACTAAAGAAGAGGATGGGCAGACCAAGAGTGGCTTGAAGTTAAAGACGAGGCTTGCCTTCTTTGTATTCCAGGACTGGCATCATGTAGGAGCACAGCAAGGCTTTGACAACTGAATGAATAAATGGATGAAATACCATAATTTTTGTTTCAAAATGTAGTTGAGGAAAACAAAGCTTGCTAGCATTTTCATCAGTAAAAACCAAGGTAAATAATCCACGTAGTTACTCATTTCCATCACTAAATTCTTTTGGCCACCTCTGGTCCTACTTGCTTTCTTTGAACACGAGCCTATGAGGCATTTGGCTCTTACAGTTCAGTTTCCCCTAGGACTGTTTCCAATTCACTTAATCAGGAAAAGAACCCAGGTGAAGGTGGGAAACCTAAGAAGATTTCAGGCTGTTTTTATTTTAGGAAGGGTGATGGAGTAGGACAAAAAGGAAGAAAGGAAAACATTTATTTTTAAGAATCATGCATGGTTAATGTAAAAGACAAAATTTGGGGAGGCGGCTGTGGCTCAATCAGTGGGGCTCCCGTTTGCCATATGGGAGGCTCTGGGTTCGGTTCCCGGGGCCTCCTGGTGGGGGCAGGCCCGCCCACACGGCGTGGTTGGCTGACCCGGCGAGGGCGAGCAGCAAGGGGGGGATAAATGAATAAATAAATAAAATCTTAAAAAAAAAAAAAAACAAAGACAAAATTTGTCTTTCACCTGATTATAAAAATAATATATTTTCATTATAGAAAGCTTGGAAACTACACTCAAGTACAAAGAAGGAAATAAAATGTACCTTCACTATCACCCAGAGATTATGCTTTTGTCGGTGTGTTATCACTGCAGTCATGTATTTATAAAGCAGAATTTTTTTCCCATACTGGGGTTACATCATACATGTTATTTATTTATTTATTTATTTACTTACTTATTTTTTAAGATTTTATTTATTTATTCATTTATCCCCCCCTTGCTGCTTGTGCTCGCTGGGTCAGCTAACCACGTCATGCGGGCGGGCTTGCCTTCACCAGGAGGCCCCGGGAGCCGAACCCGGGGCCTCCCATATGGTAAACGGGAGCCCTACTGATTGAGCCACAGCCGCTTCCCCATACATGTTATTTATAACTTGATTTTGCCACTAAATAATAGACATGGGAAATCAGGTTTCCTAATGTTATGAAATAATGTTTTGTAACATGATTTTTCATGACTTATAATCTGCAGAAGAATGCACCACATTTTGCCCAACCAATTTCTTCTGGTTGAGTGGGCTATGTTAATTTTCTC
This sequence comes from Tolypeutes matacus, assembly GCA_026826555.1. Lineage (NCBI taxonomy): Eukaryota > Metazoa > Chordata > Mammalia > Cingulata > Chlamyphoridae > Tolypeutes > Tolypeutes matacus. Next base: position 64,683,856 of record JAKSZT010054334.1, read on the forward strand.
ACTTTTATGGATAGTGCTACACTGAGTATCCTTGTATCTTGTGCGTGCGTGTCTGAATATTTTCTTTGGGTAAATCCCAGAAGGGAAACTTTTGGGCTAAATGGCACGCATACTTTTTAAGGCTTTGGACACACATGGCAAAATTGCCTTCTGAAATGTTGTACCGAGGTCGACTCTAGCGGACAGAGTATGTGAGTGCTTTTTGCTCTTGCCTGGGCTTCCCTTTTCATTAGCAATGGGGCATTCTGGCTATTTATAATTAGCGTTGGTGATTCAAGACTGAGGACCTCACTTTCCTATCTTTGGGAAGGAAGATAAAGGCCTGGCTGTAGCTATTTTCCAAAAGTTACAATGAAAAAGCTCTCTAACGTTCTGCTCTCCTTACAGAGTGGCCAAGCCTGAGGACAGCTGCTTAGCTGGCTAGCTCGCCGCTGCTGTGCCCAGTGGCAGAGTGTGTTCAGAGCCTCACTCTCTGGCCTACTTGAAACACTCCCCAAGCACTTCTGGCACCATGACCACCATCACTTCTGAACTGAGTCTGTCTTTGGCTGTCAATTTGCTTGGGGGACCCTTTCTAGCAGTCACATTTATTTGTGTGGAGGTTGAAACTAGTCACTTGACCACATTTGTGATATGAGTCACCTTAACAAAATGATCTAGAAGGGCGATAAGTCGTTCCCGCCTCAATTGCAGCAATAGTGAAAAGTGTGATGCGAATGGCTGTGGATATTAGCTTAGCGTTTACGGTGACGAACAATTATTCCCCCCTTACTCCCTAATTCTCAGCTCAATCTTGGTTTGACATTTTCTTCTCATAACCTGTACATAAAGTGTGTGTGTTTTGTTTTGGAAATTTTGAGCAAGAGGCCCATATGTTGCTGAGCTGCCAGTGTGGACAAAGTATATGCATGTATTCATTTTACCCATTTAGGGAAAGTACGATGACTTTCTTTTCTTACTTTGCTCACAAAACTGAAAAATTGGCACAATCTTTTACTTGTAACTTGATGGTATGGTAATTCACAGGCAAGAGAGGCAAGGCAAATTGGGTGAAAATTGGTTGAGAATTTTTTCTTTTTTTCTGTTTTAGACAGTTAAAATCATGTAGTTGAGAGTGTGAGCTAGGACGTTTTCTACTTGATTTTTGACCACACTCATTGGAACTGCCAGAGGTAGTAAAAGCTTCCTGGTGAGGCATGTGATGTCCAGTGGGAGAATGGGGCTTTATGGCCATTCTTTCCAGGCCGCTAATGTTTAAAGCTTTCAATTGTTTTAATCGTTTTGAAATATTGGTTTGAGAAATACAAGATTTGCTTTTATAGGAGCTTTATAAACTCATCTGAATCCTGAGTTATATATGCACAACCTAGGAGACAGGAGGTCGAAATCAGATTAAACCTCATCCTGACTGCTTTCCCCGGGTTCCTGGAGCATGTGTGCTGCCTGCGACGCAGCAGGAAGCCGACAGCTCTGAGAACCGTTTTCTTTTTTGTGTACTGGAGGCTTTAAAATCCTCTTCATGATTAGGGAGGCTTCAGGAAGTCACGAAAAGCTGTTTTTTTTTGTTGTTGTTGTTTTGTTTTTTAAACATTCCAACAGCAGCACAAGCATTTGGGAATTTATTTAAATACTCTGGTTCCCTCAATTACCCATTTCCTTAACATTTATGTTACTTATTTTTCCAAAGGGGAAAACGGTCCCCTTTGTGTCTTCCCTGGTGTGGCTGTTTTAGGCTGCTCATTTTAACAGGAGGTTGCTTGGTACCTAAGGTCACTGGTGAAGACCTGGTCACATCAGCTATGATTTGGTGGTGGGTGGGTGGGATGTCAGGGATGAGGGGCAAAGGGATTTCTGTGGGTGGAACAAGTTTCATGATATCATAGTCACATTTCTTTTAAATAAATAAATAAATAGCTATATTAGTCAGCCAAAGGGGTGCTGATGCAAAATACCAGAAATTAGTTGGTCTTTATAAAGGATATTTATTTGGGGTAGAAGTCCACAGTTACCAGATCATAAAGCATAAGTTTCTTCCCTCACCAAATCCATTGCCACGTGTTGGGGCAAGACAGCTGCCGACGTTTGCCAAGGATCAGGCTTCGTGGGTTCCTCTTTTACTGCAGCTGCGTTTCTCTCCCAGCTTAGCTCTTCTGTTTCCTCCACAAGGTCAGCTGTAGACTTTGAGGCTCTCTAGGCTTTGCTTCTCTCCACAAGGCCAGCTGTGAACTCTCAGGTAAATGGCTCATCTCTATCCTGGGGCCTTCTTTCCTTTCTCACCAGAATTCCAACATCAAAACTGCTTCAAAATCTTCTTTGCCATGCCTTTTATATTTGATTCCCAACCCACCAAGGGATGGAGCTCAATGACTACTGGCCCAGTTAATGCCCTAATCATAACTTAATCATGCCCTGATTAGCAGACCAGTTTACAAGCATGATCCAGTATCTATTTTTTGGAATTCATAATTACATCAAACTGCCAAACTGCTACAGTAGCTAAAATGTGTACGTGAAAAACAAAACAAAACAATTAAACATTGAGTAAATACTTGAATTTACTCAATACTTGAATGAAGCAAAACTGTCATCCTCTTTGTCCTTTTTAGAACTCAAGTCCTCTTCCCAACTTCAGAAATCATGGGACTTGCCTTTCTTTCTTCTTTCTCTCAGTCATCCTGCAATGTATCAACCGGTGAAAATGTGCATGTGGTAGGAGAAGGTGGTGGAAGAGCAGAGGTCGGAGTATTCCAGAAGCTAGGATAAGAGAAACCAGCTTGATTTCTGAATTTAGAAGAAAGTTTATGTCTATTTAGGAATGTGAGATCTAAACTGATGTAAAAATTTAGACATACTTAAATGTTGCAGTATGTACTATCAGATAATGAGACTGTGCAGCATTTGTAGCTTCCTGGACTGCCAATGTGTTTCTGTCTCTTTTTCTGGTTTATTTGTTATATTTGTGGTAAGTAAAACAGGTGTGGTTTTAAGTGTTCAGGATTGGGCTATGTTTGACAAATTTGATAATTATCATAAGTGGCTTGTCAGTTTACAATTAATTAAAATATGAGATATATTGATTGGTGAGTGAATATACTAAATAGAATTTAACCCAGATGATTTATTTAGTAGGCATATTAGAATATCACAATTACTGCTGTGAATATCAATGGGCTAAAAAGAACAATTATTACTATGCAGCACTGGGCATGTAGTAAGTGTAGGGTTTAAGCTTAATATATACAAACTTAATGATATAATCTGGCGGTTGCATATTTGAATTTAATCCTTCTGCCAGTTTGCTCTCATCTCATAAAAGTAGGTTGCAGTACATATTTTTTAAAACCCTGGCTATTTGAACTGGCTAGATATTTAAAAAAAATAAATTAACAATAGTTAATTGCAATTTGTGGGTCCCTTCTTTTTCCCCATTGATTTAGTCTCTCCTTGTGTAAATAAATGAAGGTATAGTCTGGATTTTGCTTCTTCTGTCTCAAATTTAGGAATATTTCTGAAGTTAGACTATGATGCTTGGATATAGAAAGGTATATATTTGTATCCAGTTCCCTGAGTTTTCTCCTCTGTCTATCTGTCTCTCTCTCTCTGATATAGATGGAGTTAGCATCTTCATATCTAGGTTTGGTGAAAATAAAAACTGAGTGAAAGAACCTCCCAGGCCCCCATTTTCTGAAATCTCAAGTTCCCTGACATGAATGAATATACAGCTAAACTCTGGTACTTTGTATCTGTCCAAGGTTACATGCATAGTTCCCAACTAAGAGAGGATGTCCTGTGGAAAAAAAGATAGGTTCTCAGCCCTTTGAATTATGGGGATGTGTTGCAACAAGTGCCAGAAGTAGTTGAGATCCAGAATTACATGCTTAGCTTTGTTATACATAAAGCCAAAGCAAGTTTTTCATTAGCAAGGGTGACAGTGTCTAGTTACTTGTTATATAAAATTTGTTAGATTTTAATGAGCACGCTGAGAGCCATGGATGTTTCTGTTTGTCTTTGGTGTGAATGTATGTACGTGTGCAGGAGATGTTTGGTGGGAGCCAAGCTGTATGACAACAGTTCCCGTAGTCCAAGTCCATTGGGAACAACCCCAAGGTTCTGGTCTGACCCTGCTAATTTCTGAATATTACTTAGCAAGTATCTGGTTCTTAATAAATGGGTATGTTTCATAGTTGCAGTAGAAGTTGATTGCTCTGCCATGTGGTTGTCCTTGGGTTTCCATCACAACCTTTGGTGGTGGTAGGGTTGGGGGTGGAAAAAAAGCAGAATTGGCAATTTTCCCTTCGATCTGGATTCTAATTAATTATGGTCTACTTTTTTTTTTTTAGGAATTGTGCCCACAGGCATTTTTCAGGGGGTGGGGAGGTTGATATAGGTCTTAATAACCATACTTCAAGCTTTTTTGGAACCCAGGAGGGGATATAAAAAAATAATTAGCTACAAGGAGGTACAATTGAAAGTATAAGATTACATTCAAGCCAAGTACTTTATTTGCATATCAAATAAATGACAAAGTCATGCTTGATGTCTCAGAATCTCTAGCTATCATAATCAGTAAAAAATGAAACCAGATGTTTTCATTTAAACTTTGAATTGTGTTACTATTCAAATAAAAACCAAGGCTCTTTCAATATCCTTCCAGGTCCGATCTAGTCATTTCTCAAGATAGACTTCTCAGAAAGTCCAATGGCATTTTGAAGATGGAAACTGGTCTTTTACTGGATTTAGCAATTCTCCATGAATTTATGTACAAATTTTATCCATTTGCCATTTTGCTGTACATTTTTAAAAGTGCTCTTTTTGTTGTGGGTTCAGTGATTTTTAATCCAACACATAGCAGCATCATGTCATGGAAAAACACTGGACTGGGAGTTGAAATAATCAGTCCTTGTCTCAGCTCTTCCACTGAATGAAGATTTGCACTTTTGAAAAACCACTTTAACTCTTTGCACCCCGTTTAAAAATGAACGTCCATGTTGGCAGAAGTTGTCTGAGTCCTAACAGCATTAGAAAAGCAAATACCATTAACTTATTGATCCAACAATTTAAAAAATTTATATGTATTAAGAATAATATTTAATGTTTTTATCTGTTAGACCAGTAATACATGTTCATTACAGAAAATTTATATGATTCAGAAAAAAAAAAGTACAGAAAATAAATGGACTTTAATCTCACCATTCATAATTAACCAGTAATATTTTGATATATTTCCATTTATTTTGGGATCTCTATGCTTTCCTCATATTCTATGCCAAACAGGATTTCCTTTTACAAAGTTGGGATCACATCATTTGTGCTTTTTTTTTTTTTTTAAGATTTATTTTATTTATCTCTCCCCACCCCCTCATTGTTTGCACTTGCTATGTCTGTTCGTCTTCTCTGTTTCTTTAGGAGGCACCAGGAACTGAATCTGGGACCTCCGATATAGGGGGGAAGCGCCTAATTGCTTAAGCCACCTCCATTCCCTGCTTCGTTGTGTCTCTTGTTATGTTTTTCTTGTTGCATCATCCTGTCACACCAGTTTGCCTTCCTGCTCGTCCTCTTTAGGAGGCACCGGGAACTTCTGCTCCTTGCTTTGTTGTGTCTCTCATTATGTTTTTCTTCTTGTGTCTCGTTGCGTCATCTTGTGTCAGCTTGCTGTGCCTGCCCATCATGCCAGCTCACTGTCTTTAGGAAGCACTGGGAACTGAACCACAGACCTCCCATGTGGTAGGTGGGAGCCCAATCGCTTGAGCCACATCAACTTTCCCCTTTGAACTTTTTTGTATCCTTTTTTTTTTTTTTCCACTTGAGGAAACATTGTGACTTACTTCCTAGGTCGTTATCCTGAAACATGATTTTCAAAAGCTTCTTATTTTTGTTTTTGAATTACAAAACAAATACTTGCGAGATGTAAAAATGGGGAAAATAACTAATTTTATAAAGGAGAAAATTAAACTTCCTTTTTCTGCATGCTCTGCCAACTCATTCTTTCCCTTTTTCTCAGTCATGTTCACTGGAGGTAATCTCATTTACAGTTTGGGCTATAATTGTATTGTATTTAGAAAAAGAATAAATGTACAAATGTGTCTGTGTGTTTGTGTATGAGAGTGTTTTCCTTAAATGAAGGCATTTCATTCACTCTATTCTATGCTTGGTGTAGTTTCATGCAACATTGTAGTGTGGATATTTTTTGGTCAGGGTATATAACTAGCCTTGTAAAAGTTGTACAGCAAACCTGTCAATGGCTGCCCTGTTTTTATTTGATTAATCTCCTATTGCTAGGCATTTAGGTTGATTTGAAAAATTATATTTTATTTTGTTTTTTAAAGTGCTGCAGAAAATAGAATATCTCAACAGACTAAATCTAATAAGGAGATGGACTTAGCCATCAAAAATCTCCCAACAAAGAAAAATCCAGGACCAGATGGCTTCTCTGGTGAATTCTACCAAACATTCCAAGAAGAATTAACACCAATCCTTCTCAAATTCTTCCAAAACAATTGAATAGGAGGGACCATTTCCTAGGTCATTCTATGAGCCCAGGGGTACCTTGATATCAAAGCCAGAAAAAAACTACAAGAAAATTATAGAGCAATTTCCCTTATGAATAAATGCAAAAATCCTCAACAAATTACTAGCAAACCAGATTCAACAGCTTATTAAAATGATTATTTATCATGACTAAGTGGGATTCATCCAAGGAATGCAAGGTGGTTCACCATATGAAAATCAATGTAATATATTTCATTAACAGAATGGAGGGGAAACCCCCCGCAAGATCATTTCAATAGATACAGAAACAGCATTTGGCAAAATTCAACATTCTTTCCTGATAAAAATACTCAGATGATGGAAATAGAAGGGAACTTCCTCAAAATAATAAAGGCCATTTATGAAAAACTCACAAGTGAGAACATATTCACTGGTGAAAGACTTAAAGCTTTTTCTCTAAGATCAGAAACAAAACATGGATGCCCACTTTGACCACTGTTATTCAGCACTGTACTATAAGTACTAGCCAGAGCAATCAGGCAAGACAAAGAAATAAAAGGCACCCACATTGGAAAGGAAGAAGTAAAACTACTTCTATCTTCAGATGACATGATCCCATATATAAAAAAATCTCAAGGAATCCACAGAAAAGCTACTAGAGCTAATAAATAAATTTAGCAAAATAGCAAGGTACAAGATCAACATGCAAAACCAATTGTGTTTCTATAAACTAGTAATGAACAATCTGAAGAGAAAATTATTAAAATAATTCCATTTACAATAACATCTAAAATAATAAAATTCCTAGGAATCAATTTTACCAAAGAGGTGAAAGAGTTGTACACCGAAAGCTGCAAAACACTGCTGAAAGAATTAAGACCTAAATAAATGGCAAGACATCCTATTCATGGATTGGAAGATTTAATATTGCTAAGGTATCAATACTATTCAAAACAATCTATAGATTCAACACAATCCTTATAAAAGTTCTTGCAGACTTTTTGAAGAAATGGAAAAGCCAATCCTCAAATTTATATGGAATTGCAAGGGGCCCTGAAAAGCCAAAACAATTTAGGAAAAAAGTAACAAAGTTGGAGGACTCATACTCCCTGATTTCAAAAATTACTACAAAGCTATACTAATCATAACAGTGTGGTATTGGCATAAGGATAGACATATAGACCAATGGAATGGAGTGGAGAGTCCAGAAATAGAGCCATGCATCTATGGCCTATTGATTTTTATTTATTTCTCCCTCCCCCCCTTCATTGTTTTTCGCTCACTGTCTGCTCTTTGTATATTCTTCTCTGCTTGTCTACTCTTTAGGCGGCACAAGGAACTTATCCTGGGACCTTCTGGAGTGGGAGAGAGGCACTCAATCTCTTGCGCCACCTCAGCTTCCTGATCTACTTCATCTCTTATTGTCTCTGCTCTGTGTCTCTTTTTGTTGTGTCATTTTGCTGTACCAGCTTTCTGCGCAGGCCAGCACTCCGCACAGGACAGCACTCTTGCATGGGCCAGCATTCCACGTGGGCCAGCTCTCTGCTTGGGCCAGCTCGCTGCATGGGCTAGCTTACCTTTCACCAGGAGGCCCCAGGAATTGAACCCTGGATCTCCTATATGGTAGACGGGAGTCCAATCACTTGAACCACATCCATTTCCCAGCCTATTGATTTTTGACAAGTGTGCCAAGTGGGGGAAAAGTCATTTAAACAAATGGTGCCAGGAAAACTGGATGTTGCTATGCAAAAGAATCAAGTTGGACCCCTACCTTACACCACATACAAAAACTAATTCAAAATGGATCAAGAACCCAAATATAAGATCTAAACCCATAAAACTCTTAGAGTATAATATAGGGGCAAATCTTCATGATCTTGATTTGGCAATGATTTCTTAAATATGACAACAAAAACACAAGCAACAAAAGGAAAAAATAGATACATTGTTCTTCATCAAAATTAAAAACTTGTGCACCAAAGGATATTATCAAGAAAGTAAAAAGACAATCTATAGAATGGGAGAAAATAGTTGCAGATCATATAAAATAAGGGATTAATATCCAGAGTATATAAAGAACAAAAAGACAAGCAACCCAATTAAAATATGGGCAAAAACCTTGGAGACATTTTTTTTCCAAAGCATATGTACTAATGGCCAAGAAGCACAAAAAAAGATGCTTAACATCATTAGCCATTGGGAAAATGCAAATCAAAACCATAATGAGATATCACTTCATACCCATAATGATGACTATTATTTACAAAATGGAAAATAACAAGTGTTGGAGAAGATGTGGATAAATTGGAATCCCCATGCATGCTGGTGGGAATATAAAAAATGGTGCCACTTCTGTGGAAAATGATGGTTCCTCAAAAGTTAACTAAAGAATTACCATATGGCCCTGCAATTCCACTCCCAGGTGTATACCCAAAGAATGGAAAACATGGACTCATACAGATACTTGTCCACCATTGTTCAAAGCAGCATTATTCAAAATATCTAAAAGGTAGAAGCAACCCAAGTGCCCATTGACAGATGAATGAATAAACAAAATGTGGTATAGACACACAATGGAAAATTATTCAGTCAATAAAAAGGAATGAATTCTGACACCTGCTCTGACATGGATCAACCTTGAAAACATGATCCTGAATGAAAGAAGCCAGGCACATAAAGGACAAATACTGTATGAATGCATTACTATGAACCAAATATATTGTGTAACATATTGTTTGATTAAAAAAAAATTATATGTAAATTGATAAATGTATATATTCATCTGTGTTTACTTTTTAGTTTTTGTTTATATTTTCAATTATTGAATGTACAAAATAAAGTAAAAAAAACAAAAAACGAAAAACCCCAGATCCAAACTCTTTATTCTTGAATAATTAAGATGAAAAGTCAAACGACTATGGTGTTTGGCCTAGAGATTTTTCTTTTCTAACTGTTTTAAGATTTGAGATTAAAACTGGTGCTGGGGGGCGGATGTGGCTTAAATGGTTGGGCGTCCGTCTGCCATAAGGAGGGACCTGGGTTCGATCCCCGGGACCTCCTGGTAAAATAAAAAAAAAAACAAAAAAAAAACTGGTGCTGATATCATTCCACAAAGATGTCATTAATGAAAAAGAAAGTAACTTTTTACTGTGCAGCATTAGGCCACTGAGCATGGTGTATTCTTTTTCTTTAAGTCATTTTTAAAATGCGCCATTCATAAAGATTCTTAAAGAAGCAACTGCAGTGAAAACGCACTTTGGCAGGCAAGGAAGGTACTTGCGCTGAATCTCCTGTCCCACTATCTAGCTTTGAACTATTAATGTAAAGCCCAGACACCTGAACTCTTACCTTTCCTTCCAGTAGGGGAAACCAGATCTGCATACTAACCTGATGAACATCCAAAAATTCATGGGTCAATCTAATGTTCTTAGGCTTTCCTATTTCTTTGTCCTTGCAAGATATTCAGGCCTATAAAACCTGATTAAGTCTAAGGAGCACTAGCAGACTGCTCGAGGTTGGATTTTTCATCTAAACAATATAACAAATGGAGAAGTAATAGTGAAAGACTATTCAGACATGCTTCTGGTCTGAAACACAGGTAATGCAAGTCAACAAGTCTTTATCAGCAAGTCAAGTCAACAAGTCTTGGGCTTGGCTAATGATGGTGACCTGAGGCTTGGGTTTGGTCAACAAGCTGCTTGTGCCTTTCCTATAATCAGAAGGATCATACGCTTCAGAATACTTTTCTCAGCTTTTAAATATCCTCTGGCAGATTATACTGATTCATTAAAACAATTTTTGTAAGCGGCAAAGCTAGAATGTTTGATGCATCTTATGGCCTCGTTGTAGAGTTTGGTGCATGTGCACAACACTTTCTGAAGATTTCTATGTGGTCGAGAGCTTGCGTGTTCAGAACTCAAAGCTGGCCTAATAAAAGACACCAGACTACAGTGCTTGCTTTGTTTGTTCTATTTGGCTGAACTAAATATCTGCCAGTTTCGTTTTCAATTTTTATCATAAAAAGTGTGAAAGCAAGGTGCTTGCTTATTGCTGGGATCTGAGTCCATCTTAAAGACCTGGAGCAGAAGTTACACACAGGTTTCAGAAAGCAGCTGTTTTATGATGCATACATAGTCCAATATAGAAAAATGTAAAGTTACCAAGTAAGAGTAAACAACAACATAACAACAAAAACTAAAAAAAATAAACAAAGTTAAATACTTAGTTCTCCTTTTGCAATAGAAACCCAGACTTTTACATAAATGCTCTATGCATTTAACATGAGAAATCTGTGAACATTTGTTCCTAGCAGATAAAAGATCTGATGTAGTTGTATGTTTCTTTCTTGTTCATATTGGGCCAGCTATTCATATATTCAGATTCACTAGATTGGTGGGAGAATTTCTAGTATGGGGCCTGGTATATTGCTCTGTGTTATGGTATCTCTACCCGTCTTTATGATGTACATCCTGTTGATTCCACTTATTGTGGCAGAAAAGAAAATACCTGTGAATTAAGATAGTGCTTGATATGCACTTGATTCTTTGGCCGAGATGATCATAAATCAGGTAAAGCCAAGTCTATTTTTGCCTTTTGACCAAAATAGTCATTCCCCACCTGCTCAGAATGAGAACTGTCTTATAGGATTAAGGGGATGGGGAGGGTATGTGGGAAATCAGTTTTGAAAGGAGAAAAGGGTGATAAAGAGATTAAAAAAGCGACATTATGAACGGTTAAAGGGCCAATGTTTCAAGGCAAATAAAATCCAAGTTATATAAAAGCCCTGTGTATGATATGTTTATTGTTATTAGTTTTTAGGGTTTGTGGTCTTTAGGGACTTTGCTGGACTGGATCTCTAATTCAGTAGAGTACATTCAGCTGCAACGTGCCCTCGAATTCCATGGAACCGTTGTGCTTCATCCCTTATTTACCTCATCCTTGTGGGCAAGTGTCTGCTTTTGTGTTTTACTTTTTAGAACTGCAGTTGGATTTCTGGAATTCTGTGGCTGTCTGGTATTTTCTTCTGCATATTAATATGATTAAATTGTACAAATGGTTTGCTTTTTTCTCTGTGAGATGAATATACCCCTAATATTTGTAGGTTATGAAATTAAATAGCTTTATTGTAAAATATTAAAACAGTATAGTTAAGTATAAAGTCAGATTTTTAAAAAATCCCAGAAATAACTACTGGTAATATGATAACATATTGATCAGCCTGAGATCAACAGACGTTTAAGAAGGCTTCTTAGAAGAGGAATTGATGGGCCAAAAGGTAGAAACGTGGAACAATTTGATAGTTATACACTTGCTGAGTTGCTAAATTTATGACCACTTCATACTAATTTACAGTATCCCCAACAATACACAAATATTTCCCAATACTCTCAGTGTTGCCAATCTTCTAAAATTTGCCATTCTGATAGAAAATTGCTAAGTTGGTTTGCCTTGCTTAGATTATAAGCAAGGCTGAGTGCCTTTTCATGTATTTATTGGCTATTTCTATTTTTTAAATAAACTGCCTGTTCTTTGTTTATTGGTTTTCTCTTGAAACACCAGAGATCTGTTTTAGCTTAATAAAGTCATTTAATTTTACAAACCTAAAATATGACCCCAAGTATGTAACAAAATACTTCTTGTAGTTGGGTATACTGATAAGTGAACATGTGGAGCTATAGATCTAATTAGCCAGAGGTAGCAAAGAAGAGAATTTGGAAATTTCGCCTCTTAGTGCAATGTCTTTTTGTCTCACAAGCACTATTAAACTTTTAAGAGATTTCTTAAAATGGAGGTAGTCATTTGGAAGCAAAGTTTAGGTCATTTAACACCTGGATTCCAAAAAAGTGGGGGCAAAAATCATTTAGTTATTCACGTGTTAAAATTAATTTCTAACTACGAAGTACAATGTTCACTAATCTGTTTGTTTTAGCTTAGTCATGCTTCTGAAATGTGTGTGTATGTGTGTTTATATGTGTGTATTTAACCAGAGAAAAAGGCATTACTAACCTCATATACAGTGTTGGGACCATCACTTATTACTAGTGAGGACATTTATTTTTTGCAGAACAAGAATATAATCATAGTTAGAAATGCTGCATTCCCAATATGAATAAATCATAGTGGTTTTAGGACCCTTCCACAAGATGAAAGTAAAATGTTTATTTAAAAAAAATAGCAGTAGGTTGTGTCCAATGGTGTTAGTTTAAAATCTTAACGCCCAGGCCAAAATGCCAGGCAATGAACTGTTTCTTGGTTATTATAAACGGAACTGGCTTCCAGCAGAGAGATTTTGTGGCTTCTGTGATGTGCCACTGTTCTTCCTTCTCCAGCCTCCTTTCGCCTTGGCAGTGCAGAGTCACCTTGCTCAGCCTTTCGGCCTTGCCTGGAAAAAAAAACCGTCATCAGTGAGTCCTTGTGGGGCTAGGGTGATAAAGATCCTAAAGGAAAGAGTGCCTTGTTTTGATTCAAAAAGTTGGATTTGTCATAAGTATACTTAATCCATTTATAAATAGTAGAATCCTCCAGCAAGCTTCTCTGGGTTGACCACAATACTTTGTACTCTGAAAGAAGAAGAAAAAAGGAATAAATGAGTGCATGCCATGCAGAAATTGTCCAGTTTTCAGAGTTCTAATTTCCTGATTCTAAATGGTGTAAGCAATTATACTGGAGACGTTTTACTGAGGGATATTATTTTACCTCTTCCCTTTAAAAATAGGGTAGGAATCCATCTATCAGGAATATCTTAGGTACAGTCCTGCCTGACCACACTGTTGGACAGTCCTATGATTAGACATCTTCCTGAAATGCACTTTGGGTAATTTCTTCACAGAACTTTAAAAAATACTTCCTATGAATACCAGAAGTTCTTGCTTTTCTTATCCCACTAACTTTTGGAAGCCCCAGGAATATCTTATTAAGGATTATGCAAAATACCCCCTACAAATCCTGATATTATTACATTGCCTAAAAAACTTCAAAGCACCCAACACGATTTTTTCTTAACTAAATCAGATTCAGTGGGCTACCCCACTTGGCTCTAGAGTAATAAAGAAGAGACTGAGCTTGATTCTGCTACCCTTTGCACGCACGATGCTCTCAAGGACTCCATTGAAGACTTAAATGCATGGAAAAATCCCAGGATCAAAAGGTTAGATGTAACTTTTCTGTAATCTAAAACTTCTCTAAAAATAAAGTTTATTATTACAAGGAAAAGAAGAAGGTTAGCTCTACAGGGAGCTATGTTTGTTTCAAGCCATCCATTCCCCATCCCCCTGCCCGCCCCATTGACAGTGAAAATGTTTTATAGATATTTTTTCAAAGTTTTTCAAACTTTTACAAAAACAGGCAACTTATAAAAAAGTAAGAAGACATCTAATCGAACTATATGTAGAAGAGATCATGGCAGAGACCAATAGGGAGGTTTAGCAAACATTTCCAAACCATAGTGATATTGGTTGGATAATTTGTATTTTAAAAATACAGTACTTGAGGCACTAGCTGATGGAAACTTTGTTATGAAACATGGTTGGCCTACTAATATGAATGTGAGATGAACCTAAAGCAAGGCTCATGGGTTTTTATCTTTGTCTGCTAATGACTTACTCTGGCATGATCATATAACGCTTGCATTTTAATTCAATTGCCTATTAAATAGGAAAATAGTAATACATACTGAGAAAGGAAAAACTTTTCATGCAATGTAGTATCTTACAGCTTTACTGAACGATTCCTGAATCAGGTAGTATCCCATTCGGAAAATAGAAGGGAGCTCCCCGGAGCGGGTAGAAAGGGGAACTCGCAGAGGGCAACGCAGAAGTGAGTGAGGAAATGTTCTGATTGAACATTTTTAATTTCCATTTTACTTGGTGGAGGGGCATCTTACAAAGTGGGGAGCAGGTGATTGCTTAGGAATGAGGATGTTATCTGGCATCAACTGATAGGCTGTATTTAAATTTGGTTTTCTGGGTAAGTTTACAGGAAATAGAAACTAGCTTAGGTTTTTGGTTTTTCAGCCAGTGGGTCCTAGCATGGACCTTCATGCTGGGCCTGCTAGATGTTATTTATCAAGGCTATATGTAAATGTATAAGTGTGCAGATGCTTAATCAACATTTAATTTATCCCTGGGAAAATAAATACCTTAAAACATTTCACAAGAAGAAATTGCCTTAAGGAGAGTAATTAACAAGAAAAGTATTGATAGCATTTTTTGAGGAAAGTGAGATGGGGTTTTAGAAGTGACTTTTTCCCTGCATTTTTTTTGGAGATCCTTAGTATATCTAAGAATTTATTCAAGCATTATTTTGCATCCTTACTGTGCCCAAGTTTATCTAGTAGTTTTTCAAAGCCTCAAATGAACAAGTATCTATGGAAGTGGATTGCATTTCATAAAACAAGATCCACCAACTGGGAATGAGATGGCGGTGTGGTATTTTGCATTCTCAAATCACTCTTCATTAGTAAATTGCATCAAGAGTATTTCTAGTTTCACTTGGTACCTGCAAATTTTGATTGGCAGGTGGTTTCTGCAATCTGCCTCCTAGGAATATCTATTGTATTGTTTATCCTAATATAGGTACTAACTTGAGAATTATGTGGAACTAACTTGAGAATCAGATTTATGATCAGAACACAGATTTAATGTCATTAGAGTTTTGACCTTAAACATCCTCTATCATATGAGCAATTGAAGGACTTGGTGAACAACTTGTCTAAATAGTCTCCTTGCGTCTTCACGTAATTGGGCTTGACAGGTTTCCTGATGTTGCACAGGATAACTACTGCAGTTGATGATGTTCATGTTTTTACTTAAGGATCACTGAGTTGTATTAGAAACTTTATACTACATTCTTGTGAGCCTGTAAGTAATTTTTGAGTGGCATTATTGAAAGTGAATGATAATGTCATGCAAAACAAAAATTATCCATGCAGTTAAAGCTTCTTGTGTTTGTTAGTTTTAGAAACAGTGACTAGAGCTGTTTCTGCAGAGAATAGAGCTCCTGAAAGCAATGAAAATACACACTCATCCCCAACCTCTCCTTGTTGTCTAGACCTGTTCAGATCTGGTGAAAACACTAAGCCACTTACCCTAAGTGGCATTGGGTAGCTAATTTATTCACCTTCTGAAAGGTAACACGTTAATGCTTGCAGAGGCAGGATTTGGCTTTTGGTGGTTGGAGTGGGAGTGGGAAGGAGGGTGAAGGGGTGGCAGTGGGGGATGGCTAGCAAACTCCACCAGTTAGCATAAGCCACCGGCCTCACAAACCAGGTACTTTTTCAATGACCTCAGTTTTTCTTGGGAATTTTTAGGTGTTTCATGGCTGATGTTCTTACATGGTGGTTAGGCTGGCTTGCTGAAATGGGTCTAGAAAAGACTCAGATCGGTGACTCATTGAAAGAGAGTTGCTGAGTAGGCACTAAGAAAACTAAGGAAGTATGATGGGAGCAGTTTCTCTCTCTGGCTCCCAAACTCTCTTGTAGCCAGTTAACAGGAAGGTCTCGAATTTTCCCCATTTGTGTCGTTCAGACCATTGTTTCCAGAAGGGCTCTGCTAAAATGCATAGATGTTCCTTTGGAGCATGGGTACATTAGTTTAGGTGAGTTTGTCAGGCTAACTAGGCGTTTATCCGTGGGACTAAGAAAGAAGGGTCCCAGGAAAATAAGACAACAGACATCCAGGTGTTAACAAGAGAAGGAGGTTAGAAGAAGAAACATCCTGAGAATGCAGTAGCATCTGTGGAAGGACGGCCTTCTGGCAACTTGATTTAGCACACACATCCTAGAAAAAGGGCTTTGTTGGGGATGGAGGTAATAGCAACAAAGGGGCAAGTCCTGTAAGAAGGGGCTGAGCCATCACTGAAGACAAAAGAGTGTATATCATAACCTGGTTTGGAGTTTAGTCTTCACAAGAGCTCTTCATGGGCCATCAGATGGCCTTAGACCAGGTGTGTCAATGTCCTGGGGACTGCAGGAACAAAATATCACACGCTGGATGGCTCAAAACCACATAAATTTATTGCCTCACAGTTCTGGAGGCTAGAAGTCCAAAATCAAGGTCCTCCATCTGAAACCTGCAAAGGAGACTCCTTCCTGGCCTCCTCTAACTTCTGGTGTTTATCAGCAATCCTTGGCGTTCCTTGGCCTGAGGGTGCATCAGTCCAATCCCTTCCTCCTCCACCTTCACATGGACTTCTCCCCTGTCATGTCGGTGTCCAAAATCCTCTTCTTATGACACCAGTCATATTGTAACTATCACATCTTCAAAGTGATAGTGTGTGTAACCAATCACATCTTCAAAGATCCTATTTCCACTTAAGTTCCCATGCATGGGACGGGGTGGAGGGGTGGATTAGAACTTGAACTTAAGTGTTTTGGGGGACACAATTCCACACATAACACCAGGTATAGAAAAAACGTTGCATGTCGAGTCCCAACTCTGCTTCATTGATGTTGCTGGGAGTGCTGGATTGAGAGTTCTGAGGGAAAGAATTCCATCACTTAATAATTTCTGCCATAGGTCCAAGGGAAGGAGGGGTCATCCCAGCCTTAGACTTTGCTGCATCTTTTAGGCTTTAGTAGATCAGCAATGACAGTAACAACTCAGTCCATGCCACACAAGGGTGAGAAGGTCTTGGGATGGCCAACCTAATGAACCTATGAGAGTTCCTGGTAGCCTTCATGAATCTAAGTACTTCTATTTGCCTATTTGTATTAACCTGTAAAATTGCTTCTTGAAGAGTAAAGGAAGTAATATTTTTATCATCGCATCAGCATTTCCCACACATCTATTGATGGGCCAGCACCTCAGTGTTTACATGGCAATAGGATGTACTGCTCCCATCATGGGGTATCAAATGTTTTTTGGCATGGTAGATCAGCTGTATTATTCAACTGAGGAAGTAGCATACATTGATTTACTGAAATTACTGTTGACATTTTAGCTGGGATTCTTTTTCAGTTTCTTCTTGAATACCAGACTATAAATTTTCATGTCCTTGAGGGAGGATTTTTGGGAAGGGCCAATGAAGATAAAAAGACATCGAATCATATTTAGTGCAGTGAGTTTTTCTTGAATGTCTGCTATGTTTCTGGCACTGCTGAACACTTTGGGGGATACATATGAAAGAGGGAATATATAGTTTCTACCCACATGGTACTTACTTATTAGGAAAGAAAAGGCACTCTGGTACCAGTTAAATAATGAGATTAAGACAGTATCTGGTACATAGCCACTTACAATGCTTTAGTAGTTTAGAAAAAGGAAGGGACATTGTGGCTATTTAAAGAATGAAAATACCTACAACCTGCTGCTGTCATTTTAGTGGTGGACGTCTTCAAAGTCCCACGAGAAAGGAGATCGGGAGAATGGAAGAGGCTTACTCCCTCACTCAGGCAATGCTGCCCTAGTACAATCATGTGGAATGTTGGAGATGGACGGGAAAATTATTTTCAGAAAGGAGGTGAAGGCAGGAATGGTAGAATATTATCCAACTGTAGCTCTTGCCTGTTGCTCAGCCATCCACTCAGACGGCAGAGAGTATGGTGTACTCTTCTAACTAACGCAGCCTTCTTGGATGGTCACAGGTCTGTCTGAATCTCCAATACCTACCGTGATTTCTGGCTTTTCAGATGAGTCCCAGTCAAATGGCTGTCTTAAGCAGGGAGAGGTAGAAAGTCATATATGGATTTTTCCTCCTTTTCTCCTCATTGCTTCTTTCCTTCCCTGATCTCCCAACCCCCATTCCTTATCTTTTTGCTGTCTATCCCTTCCTCCTAGCAGTCTCACTACTTTTTTCCTAGCCTTCCTGGTTTCTTTCTCATAGTTGTTCATGGCTGTCTCCATACCACTGTCTCCATCAAAGCCAGAAGAAATAAAAAGAGAAAGAAACTAAGAGTTGCCAAGCAACACCCTTCCCTTCCTTCCATGTTTGGTGAAACCACCTCCTGGAATATAGCTTTGGAAGTGCAGAGGTTGACTCATCTTTGTTGCTTCATACATAGCCCAGTGTGCTTGGGACATTACAAAAAGGACAAATCAGAGGAGTGACAGTCACCTCTCTTTTGCAAGACATTCTGGGCTTTATCCAGGATATGTGGCACATTGCTATTATTATCCATCCATCCATCCATCCATCCATTTATCCATTCATTCACTGAATCAAGAGGTAAGCAGCAATGAGATCCTGCTAAACCGTACAGGCCATAATGAAAGGTTTGGTCTTAATTCTAAGAGCTGTGGGAAGCCAGGGGACCGACATGATCAGATTTGGCTACAGTGTGGAAATAGTTGAAAAAGGGCAAGTGCAGAAGCAGGAGGTCACTGAGGAAGCTATTGCAGAGTTCCAGGATAGAGAAAATGATGGCTTCAACTAGGACAGTTGAAGTGGACCGATTCTTGCCCAAATGTGTGTTTGTAGGCCAAGCCCATTTTTTTTTTTTTTTTAGGAGGTACCAGGGATTGAACCAAGGACCTTGTACATAGGAAGCAGGTGCTCAACCATTGAGCTACACCTGCTCTGCTTCCTATTTCTTACATTCGTGGTTGCCTTCATTTGGGGTGAGGGGCTTCAGCATTCACGGGCTTATGGCTAGTGCCAGGGAATCTCACGTGGAAGCCTAGAAGCCAGCCTTCACTGGATCACCTTACAGGGTCAGATGTAATCTGGCCTTCCAGCCTTTCATGTCTCTCACACATGCGTGATGCTGCTCAGAATGTTTGATAACTTGATGATTGTTTCACTTATATTCCACCGGCTTAAAAAATTTAATAAAGAAGAGATGCTGGAACTGATGGTTTAATAAATTATAAAATGCTTCCCCACCCGTTTCCTACTTTAATTGCCTTGCCGTGCAGGCTATTCCCTCCACTCCATCTGTTGACATGGGAATTTTAGTGTTTTGAGCATGTGGATGCCAGTGTTGGTCTGGAAAACACCACGTCAGCTGTCACTACAAAGCACTTGACATGGGAAGGTTCATTTTCACAGATATTGGCTAAGGGCTGGGTGTGTCTAAGGTAAGGAAAAAGATGTGGTCTCTGCATCCAAGAAACCTAAAATCGAGCCGTGTTTCTTTCTTTTACTCCTGAGAGGAAGGGAAAATAATTAAAATTACTGGGTGCCTTTTAAGTGCTGGCCTTTGGTGTGTGTGACTCATTCAGCCCTTGCAGCAGCTCTGAGGTTGGTGTTAGTCTCACCCCTACTTTATCACGAGGCACAGTCATCTGTCTCAGGTCAGATGGCTGTTATGTGCAGAGACAGATTTAACCCCACAGCCCATGATCTTTCCACTTTCCAGCGAAGGATTTGCCTTCATAAGATGTCAGATGTCTTCTGTTTGAACACTGCCCTGCCCCTTTGCAGCTGCAACATCTTGGGGGGTGGTGTGGTGTGGGGGGGGTGTGTCAATGAAGTGTAAATGAAAGTTCCTTGCACATGGTAGCCAGGAGCCAAATTTTGTTAGTTTCCTTTCTTTCGTGAACCAGGATTATGGCAAGAGAATCTGTGATTTTAAGTTTTAGAACCCTAAGCCAGCATGGCAAAGGGTTTTTTCTTTCTCAACCTCACAACCACCAGAAAAGCCCATGTTATGCGTTTAGGTGTAGGGATTAGAAGAGGGTTTCTTTCTTGGGTGTTCAGAATTTTGTTTGCAGAGAACCTGGGTGTCGGGTCTGGGAAGAGAGGCCCATCTGACCCAATTGAGTTAGCAACAGGAGGGGAAAGAGGCAGTTGTTTATAGAAGGCCCATAAATGAAGTCCTAAAATGCTGCGGGCTCGATTGTGTGTATCCTTTGGGAACGAAATGAATGGATGTTTCCCTTTGAAGGAGCAACTCCAATAGAATAAAGAGACCTCAGTCTTCTTTTTGTGAGGGATCGTATTTATTTTTTTCAATCCTTGATGAAAACCGATTTGCCTTCCTGGAAACTGGATATTAAAATTTTGATGAGCTGTCAAAGAGAAAAGAAGACAACAGCCACCTTCCAGTCTTGAAAATAATGCATGGGATGACAGTACTGCTAGTTTGCTACAAAATGGCCATTGTAGGCATCTGTGCAAGGCAAACTATCAGCCTGGGGAGAAGAAAAGGCTGATTTTAATTACTGAACTTTATTGGATTGTTCTCTGAAGTTCTTTTAGAGTGCATTGTGGAGGCCATATTCGGGGCAGATTCTTTGCCAGCCTGGTTGACTGTGGTTCATTAAAGTCATGGAATACAAATGATTTTTGGACCTTCACTCTTTCTTTTCCCCTTATATGCCTTCTGTTCCGAACCAAGTCTTGTCTGATATCTAGGATCACCCAGAAACCTCGTTAGACTAATTACATTTCCTCTCTGCCCCTTGGTTGCTTCTCTCCCAACTCCGTCTTCCTATAACACAATCTATTCTACACCAGAGACCAGTCAACGGCAAGTTTATGAGGGATCTTCAAGGGCACTAGCAGTATGTTCACACGGTCATTTGTGTTTGGAAATTTTTTAAAAGCAAGATGTTTTCAATGCAACTGCTCAGGAACGCCGGTTTTCACTTACCATACTTGGCCTCATCTTGGGTGACTTCTGAATGATAGGCATTTTGGGATCTGCCTCGGAGGAAGTTGAATTGTGGATACATGTCGTTAGTGGAATACTTTTATGCTGTTTGCAGCAGTCCCTTTCACAGCCGTCTGGGACTACTCCTACCACCCACTGGCTGACTCACCCAGCCTGGACAGTGAGCGAAGGTGAAGTCAAAGTTCCAATGAGTGTGACTCAGTCCTACAGAAGGCATCCCTGGTAGTACAGGGGTAGTGGAGAAGAAGCAGGGTTTGAACCAAGGTTTGAGAAGCTCAACTCTAGAAAAATCTTACCTTTGGCAGACATAAGATTGTGAGCAGAGGATTGGTGCCTAGCCAAATATATTCTCTCCCATCTGGAATATACTCAACACAGAATATACAAGTACAAACTTGCTATACACTTTTTTTTCTTTTTTCTTGAGAAAAGCGTGGAGTCGATTTTTATTAGAATTCCTGTGTTTGGAGAGCACAAACCTGTATGTGGTATTACAAACTGCAAGAATGCTTATGTGAGGAGATGCATCCCATTCTGGATCATGTCTTATTGTGTCTGTTACATCTCGTTAGGACAAAGCCTGGTGGTTTCCGAAGACAGGACGTGAAAATTGCTGCTGAGGTAAGAAAAACTCTGAGAAACAGGTGTTACAGGACAAAACTCTCACACACGTTCATCAATAAGTCACTATATATATATATTTCAATTATCCAATTATGTAGCTCAATGCAATGTAGTAGCATTTGAGTTCCTCTATGTATTTCTTAATTTCAGGTGAATTTTGTATTATTTTCCAGAATTATTGTTCACTCCAAAAGTCAGATATGACGGGAAGGAAGTTTTCGCATTGAAAACCAAAAGTGTAAATTGAGAGAAAAACATTTGTGGCTTGAAAAATTTGTTGTGATTTCTTTACTCATCCTCAACAAATATTCAGTTGTTTTTTTTTTTTTTGGGGGGGGGGGGAGGTATCAGGGTTTGAACCCAGGCCCTCGTGCATGGGAAGCAGGTACTCAACCACTGAGCCACATCCGCTCCCCAAATATTCAGTTTTGTATCTAATTTTATATCTTTTTTTCCTTAAATAGGAACACAAAATTTGCATAAGCTTGAGGCCCCATAAAATCTGGATCCCCCTGCTTCATATCTGTGTTCTCCTATGTGGACCTAATAAGTAACATTTGAGAGTACAAGTGTAGAGGGGAAGCAGCAGACAAGAATGGAAGGAGAATGGGTTTCTGATCTGATAATCCTGGATTATGTCTGTGTGGCTTTAGCCCATTTCTTAGCCTCTCTGAACTTCATTTCCTTCGGCTATAAAACTTGGATGGTCATACTGCACAGAATGGTGGTGAGAAAATGATGGCTACTTAGCCTAGGAGCTTGCCTGATGACGGCTCAATAAATGTTATTTCCCTTTTTTCTTTGAACTCTCTCTGATGGTTTGCAGGTTTCTCTTTAGACAGAGTCCCAACTGAGGGCGTATTTTGTCTTTTCAGAATGAACTTTGATATACGGATATTAGGGAGAGACTTTGGGTTTCCCCTACGATTTTTGTCTTTAATAAACCCTAGACAAAAATGAATCGGCATGGTATTTTCTCTGGGTATAAAGCAAAAATTGAAGTGCTTTCTTCAGCTGGGTAGAATATAGGGCCAGAAGTGTTTCCATTCAGTGTGTCTGCCACTACACACACACACACACACACACACAGAGGCACAAACATGCACTCACCTACATGGCCCAAGGATTAGATTACTTGGAATCTGCAGTTTGTCTATACTATCTCATTGATCAATCAAAACATATTTACGAGCAGCATAGCCCAGGGCCAGTTGCTGTATTCCCATGTGATGTTGGAAGCTGGGAACTAGGGTTTGCCATTCATGGGGTGCCCTGGAAAAGCCCAAACTTTCAGATGCTTGTGTCTGCCTTTGATACAGAGATAGTCTCTGGGAGGTGGTGATGGGAGCTGGAAACACAGAGTTAGCTAAATAATGACTTGTTTTCAGAGTGTGACAGTCTTCATGGCAGGTGGGGCTACCATATCTGATGCTAGCCTAGGAACTCTTTTCTTGAGGATGGGGTCCAAAATGACCTTATTTTGTGTGTGTAAACAAGGGCTGGTGGTGTTTGTAGCATTTATTAAGTTGATTATAATCCACATACAGTAGAAGTAAAAAAGAAGACTTAATTTTTTTTTTAAAAAAGCTTTAGATTACATAAATCTAAGAGATTCCCATATGCCCCATCCCCTCCCCCTCCCATACTTTTCCACATCAACAACATCTTTCATTAGTGTGGTACATTTGTTCCAGTTGATGAACACATATTGAAACATTGCTACTAACCGGGGACTATAGTTTATATTATAGTTTACATTCTGCCCCGCACAGTTTTATAGGACAATGGATAATGGCCTGTATCTGTCATTGCAATGTCATGCAGGACAATTCCAATGTCTCCCAAATGCCCCCATGTTATACCTATTCTTCCAAAAGGAAGACTTTTAACATGCCCAAAAGGGTTTTCCTTTTTGAAAGCAAATCATGGCTTTTGATAAATAAGCATGATAGTTTTGCCCCTTGCCCCGCTGTCTTGGAGGAAGAGGAATGCTTTAGAAATGGGGAATCTTAAAAGTCTACTTCACACACTTTTCCCATAAGCTAGTCCTTCTCTGCATGAAAGAAATCAAATGTGAGCAAATCCAGGAAAGTCTGAGAAGTTAGCACACTTGTCAAGACAAAAACCACAAGGGGAGGAGTGGGCATAGTTCAGTGGTTGAGCACCTGCTTCCCATGTACGAAGTCCTGGGTTTGATCCCTGGCACCTCCTAAAAACAAACAAACAACCGTAAAGAGATGGTCAGCTGAGCAGAGAGCCAGTCTCTACGCTCTGCAGAGGGTCAGAAAGAAAACCCGTTCTGAGACTCCATCTTCCCCCCTGTCGTCAGCACACCTGACTGGTTTCTAATGAAGAGAGATTGTCAGTTAACTTAAAAAGCATCTTTTAATACATGTGTACCTATGGCTTGCCCATATTTTACTTTGAGCCATCTTGGTTAATTTTCATGCTTTCTAAACTGCTGCGTTAAATTAAATAAACCCACTCAGGTGTTGTCAAAGGAATCCTTCTAATGTGATTAACGTTTTGGTGTCTGGACAAGGTCAAGTCTCTTTGGCCAACATACACACACACATAAACACTTTCACTCACTTTTCTTTGTTTAAAAATACTTATTAATGCCTACTGTGTGCCAGGCAGGGGGCTGAGCACCAAGGATCCTGTTCCTCTGGGAGCTCTACAGTGTTGAACAGATGAACACAGAGGGTCTGCCTTGTATTTGGGTATCGCAGGAGACTTAGGGATTGTTCTAGGCTTCCAGATATTTTCAGAGGTGGCAGGGCTTGCTGCTTCCTACACTTGCTGTCCCCAAGGACAAGCCATTCACAAATGTCCCATTTGTTGTCTTCTTTTTTTTTTATTAAGTTAAAAAACTAAAAAAAAATTTTTATTTACTTCCTCCCCCCCCCCCCGCCATTGCTGGTACTCGCTGTCTGCTCTTCTTTCTTTAGGAGGCACCAGGAACTGAACCTGGGGCGTCCCTTGTGAGAGGGAGATGCCTAATTTCTGGATCGCTTAAACCTCGGTCAATTACTTGATTATGGAAAGCAATGGAAAAAATTTAAGAGGCCAATAATCTCTTAAGTAGATGTATTTTAAATGCCAACTCTCAGAAATATTTAGTAGAAATGAGTTGATAATTTTGAGGCCTTGAAAAAATAACTGCCTTTATTTGCAGCCATTTTGTTCTGGACAGAGATAATAGGTATATATATATTTTAATTCTGGCTGGAAAATAGTATTGAAATTACCTTGTCTTACTTTGTCAGCTTTGTAGTTCTTGGATATTTGGAATCATTGAGATTTACTGTGTGTATGCTCTAGAACATTAGTTATTTCAGACCAGACCATGGCTGGATGAATAAAAATTCCTGCTGTTCATCCAGTCTTCTCCAACCAGCAGGTGTCATTATGGAAATATGAAAATACTGTAAATTCTAAAGTTGTAGAAACTGGCTATGAGAAAGAGAAGTGGCACGCTGAACATTAAAACACAACGAAAAAGTGATGAAATCATTTGACACTAACCATGGATGGCATGGTTAATGACCAATTTGGCCATGTTCTATAATACAAAGTGACTGACACAGGATTTCAAGGCATATACTTAATTTTAATTAGATTAAGCTAATATTTACAATGACCCACTCGGGCTCATCAGGTCCACAAAAGAAAAGGAAGACATGATTTTTGTTCTTGAGGAGCTGCTATGATATCTGGGGAGCAAAGGATACATACATGGAATAACCAGTTAACAGAGAATCCCTTTTTTTTTGGGGGGGGGGCGAGGTAATGGGAATTGAACCTGGGACCTTGTATATGGGAAGGGGTCGCTCAACCACTGAGCTACACCCGGCCCCATGAATCAGTCCTTTTCAACATGCCAGATCGAAGTGCATGGCTAGTAAAAGTTGTAGGACTTCTACTTGGAGGAGCTGGGAAGCAGTGTCAGTGATGGGCTAATCCAAGAGTGATCTTAACATAGTCAAGCAGAGAGAAATTTCATAATCATTTGGTAACTCGATAGCTTGAACTTCCCTTTCTTGCTAACTGTCATCACCTCTTTCCCTCCATACATCTACAGCAATAATTATTATAACTGCATTTATGTGGGTTACCCAAGGTTGTGACAATTGGATGGAATGGTTTGCTGAACTCAGCTGACTGATACGATCAAGGCTTTCTGAAACCTATGGTAAACACTCCAAGTGGGCAGATCGATTAGGAGAGTTGCACCAGGAGCTAAGACAGCAGTATTAGTGGCTCCAGACCAGATCAGGGTCAAATGCTTCCTCCACCCCAATTTCCCCTCTAGACTGTGAGCTCTTCTAAGGCATGGGATATTGGGCATTCCTTTTTGTATTTCTAGCCCTCTAATTCTATGTCTGGATCTCAGTGAACTCTCAATAATGACCGAATGAAAGGCAATAGCATCAAGGGATAGAGTATTTGCCTTCCTTCATGCACTGTTGTTAGAATGTATGTTGATATTAGACTGAGCCACCTCAGGTTGATTAATTCAGAAAACTGGCTTGAAAACCCAGGGCTGAAAAGTTGACAGCACAGATCCTAAAGTTTTCTCTCTTGATTCCAAGGAAAGTTGTCTTAAAAATTATTTTGGCATTCTGTGTGATGCCAGGACTGTGTACACAGAGATACTAAGGACATTACAATTCATCTAAATTGAATTGGGCTTAATTTTAGGCAAAAGGATGTATATACAGTTCTTTATTTCATTACCTTTTTCAGTAGTTTCAGTGGTAGTGATTAATCTTTTTCAATGAAGAAAGTTTGTTTACTGTACCTCTCTTAATTTTTTTCTTATTAATTTTTCCATATTTTTTTCTTTATTAGAAAATGGGCTTACAGAACTCATAATAATTTTTTTTATTTGCAAGTCATTATTAATTCACCAGCAACTGCATGGTGAAGCTGATGTTCTCCACTTACCTTTGGTCGACTGAGCTACATTTGGCCCCTTTTTTGGCATCTCCACCTGCTTGCTGGACTTCCCCATTTTGATTTTCTTTTGAAAACCTCCAACTCAACATGTCAAAAGGGAAATCAACATTTTTACCTGTAAACCACTTCCTCTATCTGGCCTTCCCTTTTCTCTTAAAGGTCCAGTCTTCCAGGCTAAAAACTCTGTTGTTTTCTTTTCCTTAACCCTTTCCCCTATAGAATGAATCAACAAATCACCAGTACTTCTTGTGTGAGGCATTGTTTTTTAGTCGAGAAGTTGTGAGTTTATAAAACAATCATGCATCCCATACAGGGTTCCCACCACCAACACCTTACATTGTTGTGATGCATTTGTTACAAATGATGAAAGAACATCATGATAATATTACTGCTACCTATAGTCCATAGCTTATATTTCATGTACTATTCCCACAAACCATCCTATTATCAACACCATATATTAGTATTGTATATTTGTTATAGTTCATGAGAGAACGTTCTCATATTTGTACTGTTAACCACAGTCCATCTTTCACCTCGGGGTTCACTTTGTTATATGGTCCCCTGCCTTGTACAATACAATCCATCCAAAGTGTATCCTCAGTGGCTCTCAGTTTCATCACAAAGTTACGTTGTCATCAGCTCAGTCCATTTCAGAATGTTTTCATTACTCCAAAAGGAAAAATCCCATACCCCTATATACCCCCCCCCCCATTATTGACCCTTAGCATTGATGTAGTACCTTCTTTGCTATGTAAAAATATTACAATATTACTGTTAACTATAGGCTATATGTAACGGTTGTATTTTCCCATGTATCGCCATACTCTTAACATCTTGAAATAGGGGGACATTCTTGTATTTTACTATTAACCACAATCATCATCCAGCACTGAAATGACTGTTATACAGTCCCTAGATTATCCTCTAGCTTTCTTTCAATTAACATTAACCTCCCTAGACTACCCCATTATATTCACTATAATGTGTTACCATATGACACTTTTATAGCAATTCTTTTCCTCCTTTCCATTCCCATTCCCATCCATAGGTTAGACCATGTGTGGATGAAATAACCTCATGGATCCATCCTATTGTCAGTTTCTCCTTTTGTAGCATATCCTACTCATTTCAAGCAAATCAATCTTCCTGCACCCTGCTTCAGTCATCCTACTTTACTGCTCAGAAGACTTTAATGAGTTCTTCGTTACAGATAGGATCAGGTGCAGCAATTCATATCCCTCACCTCTCTGACCTCTCACCTATGTATAGAACCTTATTTCCCCCTATTAATCTTCAACACTCATTCATGAAACAAATAATCTTTGAGTGCCTGCCCTGTATTAGGCCCTGGGATAAATGCCGGGGATGTAACAGCGAACCAAATAGACCGGTTCCTTCCTTCATGGAACTAACTTTGGAGTTCAGTGATTCCTTTGTTCAAGTCAGAATGGCTTCCTCTTTTATCTTGGAAGCTGGCTACTTCACCCAATATGAATTCAGCAAAAGCCAATTGGTGAATGACCAATTCTCCAAAAGCAAATTCTCCAATAATCATTTGACCAAATAACAAGTTTGCTGAATAACTGAGACATTTTCTTTTGGAGAATTTAATTTTTGCCCTGGTGTCACTGCAATTCTTCTGGGAATTTATTGGTCAAATGAATTTTTTTTTTTTAATTTTTGTTTTTGTCTTTTACTATTTCTTTCTTCAAATGAATTTAATATCGGCTTTGTTTATGTTTCACATTCTAGACTTTGAGCATTTCTAGAATGTTCAGCATTTTCTGTAGAATGGTTGATATTTTTTTGTTTAAACACTGTTTGTTATCTTAATTGCTTTTGCCCTTTCTGTGCCCCTGTCCTTACTTCTGCTTCTGCCCTTGCCTCTGTCTGCATCGGCCTCTGATGGTGCAATCACTGTGACAAATTATTCTAGATCCCATCTAACGTGTCAGACGATTATTCACCAAATTGGCCATTCATTGAATTAGTCATTAGAGGGCTGATCATTTGGCAAATTAGTTTTCAAAAAATTTTTTAAAAATTTCTCCTGTTCCTTTGTAGTAAATCAAAGGGAAACCTTTCTTCCCATTTTTCAGGTCTGTCCTCTCTTTTTGAACCATAATGTTTTTTAAATAGCTCTATCGATTTGGTTGGAGTTTAGCAGTAGCCTTCTTGTATCTTGTACCAGGGCCAGTAATAGGTTGGTTAATCAAAAGAAGCTGGCTAAAGTGGGAGAATCACAGAAAATGATGCAGGAACATCTTTTAAAATAGAACACATCAGTGTACATTTTATTAGCCTATCTTTTAGTGTAGAGT
Organism: Tolypeutes matacus; assembly: GCA_026826555.1. Lineage (NCBI taxonomy): Eukaryota > Metazoa > Chordata > Mammalia > Cingulata > Chlamyphoridae > Tolypeutes > Tolypeutes matacus. The sequence continues at coordinate 64,712,806 of JAKSZT010054334.1, forward strand.
CAAGGCATTTTCTTTGAAAATGGGCCTGCTGATTATTCATATCGACTCTCTTACATAAACCACACTCATAATGAATCACCTGTGATTTCCAGTTTCAATTTCTTTAAATAGGAACAAGATCTTAAAGACACTTGTGATACAATCCAAGTGAAGAATAATAATAATAATTTTTATTATTTTTCCATGTCATTAACAGTTGTCTTACTCCCTCCTACATCAAGAACAAATTTTCTTTGCCATTCACCTTAATCTGTTCTCTAAAAGAATTCAATGAAACTTTTCAAAGAAATGCAACTTTTTTTGTGGTCATATTTCATTGGATCACATAATATTTCATTGAATTATGTAATTAAAATAAGAAAACAAGGAGCACACCTCTACCAGCTGGACCTTGGTCAGCCTACCAGACGACCAGGGGAGCAGATGCTCGCCTTGGGGCGCATCAATGAAGCTGTCCGTATGTTTCCTGAGGTCAAAGGGAGGACTGGCTAAATGGATAGTCATTCAGTGGAGGTTGGTGAGGAGTGCTTTATCTGTATTTGCTTGTCTTTGGAGATAAAGGCGTGTGCTTACTTATTGTCTTATAATGAAGTAGCAACTGAGATGGGATCTGTCAGAAATCGGACTGGGTAACTGCACAGATCCTTCAGGTCCAAAGGACAGGAAAAGGAAACATTTACACTGAATGCAAATTGACATTGCTGTGCCAAAGACCCAGCACCTGTGGGAATGGGGTATGGAGAGTGATAAGAAGCGGGATCTTATCTTAACAACTTTAGCTCTGGGTAGGTCAGTTATTCCTCATGGACCATCTCTGCCAGGAACTCCAGTCCTCTCCTTAGGGTGTCACACAGGGTGCAATCTAGCTAGAACTGGTTCTGCTTTTAGCCTGTTGCAGCCCCCTTCTGAGGGAAGCCCCTTGGGTGCTTCCTGCCTTTGCCCTTTATACAGGATATGCTAGTGGCTTTCTGTTAGTGCCTTCTCTCCTTCCTTCGGTGTATATGTGTGGGAAGGAATTGTGCTTGGAGGGGTGGGGATCAGGCCTGTGAGCCTACGCAGTGCATCTGCTAGAAATTCCTCAACATTTTTTTTGTTGTTGAGGTACTAGGCGCTGGGGATTGAACCTTGGACCTCGTATGTGGAAAGCTGGTGCTCAACCACGGAGCCACATCAGCTTTCCTCAGTTGTTTTTTTCATTTGTTTTTTTCATTTGTTTTGCTCATTGTTTTTGTTTTTTCAGGAGGCACTGGGAACAGAACCTGGGATGTCCCATGTGGGAGGTGGTGCTCAACTGCTTGAGTCACATCCGCTCTTCCTCAACATTTTTGACAGAGGACACACTCTTCCTAGTTCCTGGTACTGATGCAGGCCTTTCCCTGTTTTTATATTCCATTTGTCATATCTATGGCAATCCATGTATAAGGGGTTCTAAACTTGTCATCATTTTACCCTAAAGCTTCCTTCCTCTTCACTGCAAACTCTGTATTTGAAGCTCGCAGACTGGTCTGTACAATATCTTCTTCCTCTGCTATAATCAGATGACTAATACAGTCTGGGTTAGTGTTAGCCAATTAATAGTCTTATATTTCTTAGTGTTCACACCATTAAAAGCTATTCTTCCTAATCAGACTCAAGGCAATGTAATAATAATTATGATAAGTTATTTTGTACTATGCTTTATGGTTTAATCATGGTTTGTCATCTCATTTAATGAAATAAACAGACTGAGTGGGATGTCTTTGGAACAAAACATTAACTGAAGTGAGAAAGGAATTCTTTTCTGCTTTCTGTTCTCCCCCTTCTTGGAGTCCTGGTTTGGGTACCTTTGGATTACTCACTCTCTCAGGATCACCTCATACAGGTATGGCTATATTAGGGCATTAGCTTGTTGGTGCACATTGTCACTATTTTTTAAAAAAATAGATATAGTCCCCTGACATGGGACATGGCTCCCAGGGATGAGCCTCCCCGGCACCAAGGGATTATTACCAAGCATTAATCAATGATGAATTCAGAGAAAGACTTTGATCAAATAGGGGAAATATTAAATAAAATAGAGTTTTTACAGTTAAGAGATTTCAAAGAGAGTCAGGAGGTCATTCTGGAGGTTATGCTTATACAAGTCTCAGCCAGATTTCACAAATTGTCGCAGTAAACAAAGCCTCAAGCAAAAGTGCTCCTGAGGGCCCTAGGGATGTCTGAATCCATAGGCAAGCCATATGACTACATGAAATCAACACCCCCTTGGTGGACTCTATCAGGGAATATATGAAAAGTTATTTCCCCAATATAACACAGTTATACTCATTTATAAATCCCCTAATCATGATTCTTTTGCTTCTTTTATTTGAACCTATAAATTTCAGGGCAGGTTGAGCCCTGAAACCTGGCTGGTAAGCCATCAACTCGCACTCTCCAGTTCTTTGGGCCTTCTCTGGACAATTGATAAAATGATGATGATGAGCCAGCCCCATCCAAAAACAAGGAGTATCTTCAACTGCAAGCAAAACAATTCCATTCTTCTGTCCCACAATATCTACATCCCTTCTTACCCTGAAGTAGTCAGAGTGGACATCGTCCCAAATCCCTCAAGACTGAGGAATGAACAAAAATAAGGGGGGAGTCAAACCTCTGACTTAAGTAGATTTAGTGTTATTGTAGTTATTATTTTGTGTTAACTGAGTAATTTGTAACACTGATATAATAATAATAATTAAAAAATTACTAAACTTTTAGGCCCCCAAACACTCTCAACAACAAAGAAAGAAATACAGGTAGGAAAAAAAATAGATGTAGTGTTTGATGGAAGAAAAAAAGATCAATCAGCAATGTCAAGGAGAGCAAAATCCTAGTCCCAGTCTTGAGGATAGCTTTCAGAAAGTGGTGGCTGTGATTTCCTAATCTTTGATCTTGTTGCCTGACTGCCTAAATCTGTGTTGTCACAGATGGGTACTTTTTTTTTTTTTTTTTTTTTTGCCAGATCAAAGAGAAGATGGATTCTGTGGCTTTGGAACAGAATTTTCTTCATTTGCTTAACCACAGGCAGAATCAGGTCTTTTGAGAAATGGAAACTGGGCGGCAGGCATCTTTCTTCCATCAGAAGATGAAATGGATCCTTAAACAGCCTTACCACATACAGCTCTTGTGTTATATTAACTTGTGTTGAAATCTTAGAGACTCTGTCCTCAATCTCTGAACTCGAAAATCTCTTGTAATACTATAAATTACCCTCACTGGTTTCCTTTTTTAGCTCTAGTGAATAACCCAAATGTTCTCAGATTTCTGTTCTAAAACGTCCCTTCAGGGATCCACAATGAAAATGAAGTGTTGTTTTACCATGGAACACTGAGGAAACCCAGTCCCTGCTTTGATTTTGGAATCTGACCATATCTCTGGCAATTCTCCTGGCCCACAGCTGTGGCCGAATTCTTCTCTTCTTTTGACTGCTTCCAGTGCTGGGAGCCTCTGAGGAGGGCTTGAAGGTGGAGATGGTAGTGTGAACTTCCATGCAGAAAAGCCCAGGCATCTCCCCCAGATGAAGCAGTGAGTGTTGATAAATAAGGTATTGGAAGCAATCCCCCTAAGAAATTCTCAGCAGAATCTTGCTATGCACATCTTGGATACACTCTCAGTATTTGTTGAAGAGATAAATGCATGCTATTCCCAGTTCAGCCTCTCTGGCTGCAGCCTCCATCTCTATTTACCTCCTCAGACCTGATGTCTCTGTCCCCTGCCCTCTTGTTGTCACTGTCCCAGCATTGCTCTGCCTTTTTCTTCTCTAACCCAGGGGAAAAGACCAGGCCTCATCTGAAGACCACATTTCTAGGCTGGGCTGGGCTGGGCTGATGGCAAATAGAAGATAGAGAATGAGGATGCTACAGAGCAAGATCCTTATACAGTGTCTCTCAAATGCAGATGTAAACACCTGCCTCCTCTTCTACCTGTCCTGATGCTTGGATAGGTTGGTCTGGTTGTAGATTGCCAAAGGGCTTTCAGTATCTGAGTTGGGCTTTAATGCTTCGTAGGCCACATGCTCTAAGTTAGCTATCTTCACACCTCATCTCCTATTCTAGCATCCATTGGATGAATTGCATACTCTTGGCCCTGGAACTGCAAGATGTTCTCCTCTAACTTCTCAGCTTTTAAAAAACATGGTTTGTGTCTGTTACCATGCCATTTCTGGCCTTTCATAGGGCCACAACTATCTGTTAAATCAGAAAGAAAACAGACTATGCCTTTTCTTAGTTAAACTTACGCGGGGCAGTGTCTATTCTGGAGGTAGTCTTTCCTTTTTCCACCTTTAGGATAATTCCGAGGATCTAAGGAAAAATGGTGTCTTTTGCACTTTCAGTCAAATATATTTGTTGGGGAGGCTAAAAATTCAGATACAGGGTGAGTGACACTGGATATTCAATTCCAGGGTCAAAACTACCACTTTTATGCATCTTCTTTCCCAATTTTTTTCTTCTGAATGAAGTAAAATGCATGTTTCACCTAAACAAATACATGATACCAGATAATTTTGCTTTCCATTCCAACCAGCGGACATTTGCCCTGGAGTGTGCAGGAGATAGTAGTCAAGATTCTTCTGTTCCCTTGGTTGTCTTAGTTCCCATGTGAAGTTTTCATCATGCTGATTGTGATTCTAATGTTGATTGGTTCAACATTCTATTGGGACCACATCATCTCTGAACTGAAGCTAGTTACCATCTCTTGTCTCATCCGAAGTCATAGTCATCTGTTCCAACTTTGAAGGAAAGTCTGGAGGTGTTGGACTTAACCGAGAGTTGGATGTCTCCCACATGGTGTATTCCTAGGGGATTTTCCAGGGTCATGTTGATGATATGTCATCTTAGCTCCAAGCATTGACTTTACAATCTAGCTGCCACCTAAGGTATGATGCTACAGTAGTGCCTGATAACTCTTTGGTGGTGCCTTTTGTGACAAGGTGTTTCATAGACTGGTGACATTTTGTGTTCCTTTTTTAAAAATCTAAAATGTTTTCTAGTTTTCTCAGGTGATCTGGTCTCTGTTATCTTCTCTCCATTTGCCATATAGGGTTTAAGTAAATTTTCTATTGATCTGGGATGCTATGTAGAATCCTTATAGTCACACCTGGAGCCATCATATTGAACACACCCCAATTTGCTTTTTTTTTTTTTATTATAAATTTTGTCTTCCTTTATTTATTGTTAGTATTACCATAGCTATTATTATTATTACATAATCTTTTAGGACAGAAATAAACAAATCACATTTTTTAAAGATTGATTTATTTCTCCCCCCTGCCCCATTGTTTTTGCGCTCCCTGTCTGCTCTTTGTGTGTTCTTCTGTGTCTGCTTGTCTTCTCTTTATGTGGCACTGGGAACCCATCCTGGGACCTTCCGGAATGGAGAGAGGCTGCTCAGTCTCTTGTGCCACTTCAGCTCCCTGGTCTGCTGTGTCTCTTTTTGTTGCTTCATCTTATTGTGCCAGCTCTCTGAGTGGACCAGCACTCCTCTTGGGCCAGCTTGCTGCATGGGCCAGCTTGCTTTTCACCAGGAAGTCCTGGGAATCGAACCCTGGACCTCCTATATGGCAGATGGGAGCCCAATTGCTTTAACCATATCCGCGTCCCCCAGTTTGCTTTTATAGATTTAACTGATGGCTGCTGTATATCACAAGGTACTAAGGTGTCATAAAAATAAACACCACAAAACACCAAAGCTCAATCCCTCTACCCTTTGTGACTATGACCACTGTTTATGGTGGACTGTAGGTTGCTATCATGATAGGAAAGGTCTGCATTGACAGGGGCGTTGGGAAAGATGTCACAACCTGGGGATGGGCTTTGTCTAAGCGAAGTGTGACCCTCGTAAAGACCAGTCTCCTTGTATGGTCCAGTCTCTTTGTATTGTAACATTCAGAGAGACAAGGGTGCTCCTTGTGAGCATAAGCCACCCTGTCCCAAAATCCTGATGAAGAAAACTTTCACATCAGTATGAAAGTTTTGTTCTTTCTTACTCCTTTGATCTGGGCTTGAGACATATCTCTTGCTCTCATGTTTGATAGGAGGTGTTCAGTCAAGTCGTCCAAGACCCTGCCAGCCAGATCCATCTGCCTTTCATTAAGTCAGCAAGGCCACTGTGGAGAAAGGCCCAGGTTCCAGCCACAGTGTATGCCCAACAGTGGGCCCAGAGTCACACTCTTTGCTTGTCCTCTTGGTCTCTTCTTAGAAATGATATTTTTTAAAACAGCCTGTTCCAGAATGACATCATTCCAGAATATCTGTTTCAGAATGTTCTAGAATGCCATAGGAAGGTGAAAATGGCCCTGACAGAATGAATGTGGCAGCTTTGAACATGTGGAAGTGTGTGTATAGTGGGAGGTTGCTAGTTCCTTTGCCAGTCTGAATATGACTTCTACCCCAAATCGTTCTTTGAATTCTTGTCATGGGAAGAGAACCTGACATAGGACTGTGGGCTGGGGATGGGGAAAGTAATTAAGACTCCTGGATGTATCGTTATCCTTTTCACATCCTTGTTATACATTTTATAGAGGCATCCATGAAGAATTTAGGAACATATAAGTTACAATTGAACTTCATGCATATGTATGAGTATTATATGGATATGATAATGCTCTTAGAGTTCAGTGAAAGGAAAAGCATGAGAACATTGTAATAAAATTATTTATTTTGGGTGTTTTTCTCGAAGAGTTATATGGATCCCTAGATCTCCTTTTCTTGGCTTCATTGAAGTCCTAGGGTGTACACTGTCCATCAATGTCCCTAGAATTAGGAAATAAAGTGACAGTGCTTTCTCTGTTCTTTGAAAAGATGATGTCCTTTTGCTCTGCAGAAGGTGCTCTTATCTATTCAGTAACATCTCAAACAGTACTACTTCAGAAGGAACAGTTTGGCCAGAGTTTCTGTCTGAGTAATAGCTTAAAGGAATCCTGTGGGATTTTTTCCCATTGACTTCATCTAACTTCGGTTGTCTGAGAGAAGACTGATGGAGTTCCCTCAGTAGCCTTTTGGCTTTTGTATTTTCAGCTTTCTTCATCTGAGAATCTGACAGTGTGAGAACTCTGTCAACAAATTATAGCTTGGTACTCTTGGTGGAGTTATTTGGGCCACAGCCCCCGGGAAACACCTCTTGGGTGGAATGGGCCTTCTGAGTGAGGGGCTTTTTCTCTCAGAGGTGAGGTGAAGAAGATGAAGCTCCTGATTTTTTTTTTTTTAACCCAATTAACCGGGAGGCAGAATATGCTGTAGTGGTGTTACTTCTGTGGGAAACCTTCTCAGAGGTATTTGGCCTAGTAACTGGCCCAAGAGAAAGACTCTAGAGAAAGGTTAGCTTTACTTGAAGTCCATGGTCATTTTTCCATGCTTGGTGCCTCCACCTCTCTTCTCTGTGTGGTGGGTAGCAGGTTCTGGTGTGCCCTACTTGTGCTAGGCCCTTTCTGGACTAGTGTCCTTTGCCCCCATTGCCTGACTGATTTCTCAGTCTACCCACCTTCTCAGGCTTGAGCTTCATCTTTCTTTTCCAGCCTTGTGCTTGCCTCTTTGGGTGGATGAGGCTTTAAGCTTCTCCCACTTTCTGACTCCTCTCATTTCTAGCATCTTTTGGTAAACCTCCCTTCCAACTCACTCTGTGCTGATCTACCCGGGCCTCCAACAAATCCCCTGTGAGATCCAGGTTTGAAAGACCCTGCCACTTGCCACAGCTAATTTTAGCAGCAGCAAGCCCATTTTATAGTGATTCGAATGAAAAAGAACATTATATCTATGTAATTATTTTATTCCCAGATTATTTTCCTCTCAGACTTCTGCTCGTTCAGATCAGAATTTTGCTTCTCTAGGAAGTTCATAGTAAATCTTTAAGGAAAACCAGAAACCTTCCACTGATAACAACAGCCTCTAACACGGGTGTGGTACAGGGCCAAACTAAAAGGCAAACAAAGGGAAATTTGAGAAATAAGAGAAACATCTGATGTGGAATAGATACTTTTTAAGGACATTTTAAGGGGCAAACAGAAATTTCTTGAGAAACTGTTAAATGGTTACAAGGTATGGAGACCAAGCCTAGTAATTAGCCCTGTTTAGGTAGCACAGGGTCATTTTGCAAACAGTCTCTCTTTAAAACTTTTCTAAATCATAAAACATTGTTAGAATTGAGTGAAATTTTTCTATTGCAAGAAAACTCTTTATCAGAAGGAATTAAGAATTAATTATCCTCATATAACTGAGCTAGGTTTTTCTCATTAACAATAAAAAATGGTTGCCACTTACATTGCTTTTGCCCTGGGACTAATACAATGTAGTCATTATAGGCCATAAAACACTATAAAAACAAATTAATTTGTAAAGTTTATTTTGACAAGAAGTAAATACAAGGTAAAGCTTCATTTGTCTAATGCTGTTATCATGGTACTCTTGGGGATAATTTATATGTAAAAAAATAAAAGAGCAAATATAACTTTCAAGCCGATTGCCTGTAAAGAGCTTAATTGAAAACAGTTTTCTGTTTTTAAAAAGTTATTTTAAGTGTACTTTTAAAAACAAAGGTCTTATTGATAACAATTTTAAGTATATTATCTCAATGTAGGATTTAAGTAAAAGGTCAAATCTTGTAGAAGTATTTTTGTTATGACTCAGTTCTGATCACAGATAAACTTTTATCAAGAAAATGAAATTAGTTAAACATTTTCAATTCTGAGCACTTGTTTAAAGAGGCAGCCACTGTTTCATCCCCTCCCCCAATACTTCAAGGAGAGGCTTCTACTTGAGAAACATAAAAAATGAAAAATAGTATTGTGTAAACATTCTAGAAATAAGTTAACATTATCCGAGAAGGGAAGAGCATTGGATATCTTTCACTAGAAGAATAAACTTAATTCATGTACATAATTTTTGTAGTGTAGACAAATGAATCTCAGATCATTTTTGCTTGCTCTTATTTGCATTTATTCAGTTTATTCAATTAAAGGACCTAGATTTTATCTCAGGAAAGCCAGTGTTCAGCATTTAATTTAACATTTAATTCCAGTCTTATAGTGAATCCCCTTCCCTCATTGCCCCCTCCTAAGGGTCTCTGACTTGACCTTTTCCTGGATCTGCTATGATTCTACCACTATTTCGTTGGCCAAATGATATTCACAAGCAGTCACAGAAGGGCAGGGTCCATCTGTTGAGGGGCTGTCTGACTCAGTGCTCACAAATGTTTAGTCATTGGGCTCCTTTTCCCAAGAAAGAATCCCCAACCATGGAAGTAATTGACTCTTGCTAGTCCGAAGTTCCCTTTGAGGCAGGGAGGGAAGGACCTTTTAAGTTTTCCTTCTGGGTACCCCTCCTGTCCCCAGCTTTGTGAATGGCAGCTGAGAGAGCAAGTGGACCTCGGATCTTTAGAAAGCACTGCTGGGTAAAATCCCTGAGCAACCCAAAGTATAAGCGACAAGCGACAAGAGTTTATTGTTCCCTAATTTTCCCTTGCACTTCATTGTACCCCATTTCCTGCTCTTGAAGAGGCTGAAAGAACGGCCTTCCTCTAGGGGTGTGAGGGACCACTGCCCAGTCAGCATGATGGGGCCCGGAGGTCCTGCAGCTGTGAAGACACCTTACCTGCGTTTGCACCTCTAGCAACAGGAGAGATGCTTCCAGACTTTTTAATTAAAAAAAATTTCCCAATGTAATTTTATTTTTCTTAGAAAGATGAAAATGATCCCTGATTAGGAATAAACAAAATGAATCCATGGCGAAACTCTAGAATCTGTACATCTACAACTGTTTTAATGTTAAGCAAAACTACTTCTCTGGGTGTGCAAAACATGTCAAAATCTGTGTATTCATAAGAGATAACACAGCATACAGCTAACAGAATGCAGAGTGGGTACATTTGGAGCTAAACAGCTTGGGTTCCAACCTCTCCCCTACTCTTTTTAAAAAATTTTTTTTCGTACAATAAACTTTCATTTTTAAAGAGGTTTTAGATTACAGAAAAGTTATATCAAAAGTATAAGGAATTCCCATATGCCCCATGCCAGGTTCTTCTTGTATTTCCATCTTATACCCTGGCAAACAAATGTCAGTCTTGGCTCTTCTCCATTTAAAATAGTCCTTTCACTTGGTTTGCTGTGTAGACTGAGGACCAGTTCTCCATTACCCCCTTGTTCCTTGCTGACAAAACTCTGATTTTGTTCATACATTGGCAGCAGTGCACCCTGCCTTGGTCTGGATCCTGACTGGTCCAGACCAATTAAGATACCTTTCCCAGTTTCCTTTGCAGCTAAGGGTAGCTGAGCAACCTACTTCTGTCCTGTGAGACCTAAGCCACAGAAGGCCACTTAAAGGAAGGGGATGGGGAGAGGGGAGAGGAGGCAGATTCTTGGGAAAGCATTTGTGCTCCTGATGAAAGTTACAGACCAAGCTGCCCCTTTGGTCCTTTCATCCTGGTTTGGATGCATACGCATTGCCTGGAGCTGGGACAGCAATCCTGAGGCCGGGAAGCTACAAGCCTGAGGACCAAAACTGAAGCATGCAAGGCATGGTGGAGCAAAGAGATAAGTGGACCGTGGGCCCACGACTGCTTGTTGTGTGACAGCAATAACCTTCATCTCCAAATGCTACTGATACTGGAGGATTCCATTGCTGTATGTAGAATTTCTAACTGACACACAGTGAAATTCAGATGTTCAAAGATTACACAGTTTCTTTAACTGTTTTTGGTAAATGATTTAATCTTTTTGAGCCTTGAAGGTTGGGGATGGTGGAGGTGGTAGTATACTCATATTTATTAATTAATGATCATTTATTTTCAGTAAATGATCCAATTGTTCAGTTTTCCTTCCACTTAATCCTGTACTTTTCCAAGATGGTATTTGGGTAAAATGAGTTACGATGAGGCAATGGGGACCCTCAAGCAGTGGCTTGCTTGAGCTGGTTCATATTACTTTCTAGAGCTGATTGCTAATTTTTTTGGAACTTTTGCAAGTCAGTTGTTAAACATGCCCATTATTTATTTTGATTTTCTCCAACAGTGTCAGACCATCCAGAATTGGGGGAAACAAAGAGTTGCTGGGGATTATCAGGAAGAGGGGCCAGAAGGACAGGACAAGAGAGCCAGAGAATGGAGATGTTGGTGAGAATGTTGGCGACGTGTCATCCAAGAGCAAGGGTGGCTCAGAACTTGTTACAGATCTGTCTCATTTCCTTTTACATCTTTGTTATCCTAATGACAAAGAACCCACATGCATACATATGCTTTCAGATTAAACTATAATATCTACTTCCCCCTTCCCCACATCCCCCATCCTGTAATCCTTGGTTTCAGAGAAGAGGGACAGGAGATCTCTACTGAAGGGTGCATTTTACTATCCCTCTCATTCAGTGGCAGTGGGTTCACGTTGATGGGAAGTAAAGGGAGTAAGGATTTTTTTTTTCAGCCACCTGTGGGCCCGCTAGGGAATTGAGACCTCTTCTCCAAGATGGAGGGAGATAGTGTGTCTTTCAGCAGATGCCAGCAGTGACATCACGTTCAGAGACTGTGCTTCTGCTGGATCAAGCAGCCCCAAGAGGGAGCAGAGAGCTTCATTTTTATGAGACTAACTGGAAGTAGCCATGGTTCTTATCAGTTGTCACCTGCCATCAGCTGTTTTCTCTTCACTCAATTTGAATCAATCTAACACAGTCTTATTAAAAGTTCAAACCAACACTTACCTCACCATCATAACGTTGTTTCCAATTTAGGCCTATGGGATTTTCTAATTTAATCAGTAGTATCGTGATCAAAGGGAGATGCTTCATTGCATGGGCATCGAGCCAAGGAAACAGAGTCCCATGAGAGATTTTCCTGGCATTTCCTCTGACTACAGGTCCGGAAGGAAGAAGCATCAGGAAGATAAATTGGGAGTAAAGGCAGGGATTGAGGGTTTGGGCATTTGGTGAGGCTGAGGAGGAGAGAAGGTGAGAGAGAGAGCAAGGTAGGCATGTACTGTCAGAGAGCAGGATTTTTAGGATCACATTTTTAAAATGCCTTCTAGGGCAGTGTATAATAGAAGAGAGGATGAACTTGGGCATCTGCCACCACGGTTTAGAATCCCAGCCCTGCTCTCTGCTTACTCTCTGCATGAGGCTGAGCAATCTCTAAACAGGGCTCCGATAGCCTGGCTTTAGGTTTGTTGGGAGGGTGATGGAGAATATGGACAGCCACTGCCCTGGTGTCTGGCACTTGGTGAGTGCCAATATCCGGTCATGACTCTTGCTATGATGCAGCATGTGGCCTTGGCTTGGGTTGCTCAAGATGTCAGCCATTGGAGCAGGGGAAGTCATCAACATAAGTGTTGAAGTCACCCAGGGTGCTGGCAGGAGTCCAGGCACATTGAGAGACTGTGCACTAGGTGCCAGGGCCTCGAGGTGCACTTGGGGAGAGGATGGGAAGAGGAGGGTCTTACAGGATAACACATGCCTCAAAGGAGGAGGCTCTCCAGGAGAGATCAAACAGCAATATTTTGGAAAAGACAATGGAGAGCGAGGGGGAGGCCTATGATGGGGTGGGTGACACTCAAAGACCTTTCTACTTTCAAACCTCAGGCCACTTGGGGTGTTCATCCTGCCTTTCTAATTATCTATCTGTCTGTCTGTCTATCTATCTATCTATCTATCTATCTATCTATCTATCTATCTATCTATCTAATTTATCTATCATTATCTATCATCTTTCTACACACCCTTCTATATCTTTCATTATCTATCTATACTTTTATCTATCTATCTATCTATCTATCTATCTATCTATCTATCTATCTAT
>JAKSZT010054334.1:64725601-64827140 GCA_026826555.1 Tolypeutes matacus
TATCTATCTATCTATCTATCTATCTATCTATCTATCTATCTATCTATCTATCATCTATCTACCTACCTACCTACCTACCTATCATCTATTATCTATCTGTCATCTATCATCATCACCTATCATCTATCTATCTGCACACTTATATCTATCTATCCATCTATATCTATCATCTATCTATCTATCTAATCTATCTATCTATCTTCTCTGTTGTAAGCTCCTGGGATAGAGTCTAACTTTTCTCTCCTTTAGCAATTACTAACATTCCTTCTTTCCCTTGGGTTTCTAGTCTCCTCACCCAGTCACCTGGTTACCATTCCCTTTTCTTTATTGACCCTCAAGATCAGCAAATTCCATTTTAGTTTTAAGGACTTCAGAGCTATTCACTAGAAAGGTACAATCATAGAGGAGAGCAAAAACCCTTGAATGTGGAAGTCAGCCATGTAACCCTTGTGCCACAGGGCTCAAGGTTGTTTCTTGTCAGCCTGTCAGTGGATGGAGAGCACCTGGAAAAGTAGTTTTGCTGTCCAGTGCCTTGGCTACTGCAGAACTGTAGGTAGGAGGTCTCTAGCTCTAATCCAAGGAGTGGCCCCTTCTTCAGGTCAGCTTTCCCAGGGACGGAGGACCCTAGAAAATGACACTGATCTCAGTGCCTCACCAAGCACCTCCTTCCTTGCTGGTCTTCCCCACGTGGAAACCACACAGAACTTACATGTTTGATATGGAAGGACCTAAGTTTGTGACTTTACCCAACTTGTTCATTGCCTTGTGCCTCACAGATATATCTCTTTGGGAGAAGACATACTCTCCCTTTAGAGAGAGCAGGCACTTTCTTGCCCTCAGCTTCCCTCTTCCTCCCATGGAATCCTTTTCTCCTCTATCCTGGTACCCTCTTTCAAGCTCTCCTGGTCCTGGTGACCACAGTTTCCCTGGAGGGGGAGCTTCTGCAACTTTGTTCCTTCCGGCAGCTTGAATTCTCAAGCTCCTCATTCTTGTTAGCTGCTAATGGAATACCCTGCCTGGCAGGTGGGCTCTGGGAGCACCAGATCCCTTCTCCCTTGTGACCTGGGTGGGCTTGGTCAAGGAGGTCTAAGGGCAGCACTTGTCGATTGTCCCCGAAAGCCTGAGCTGGCCCTGTCCTGTTAGTTGCTCTCACTTTTCAGTGTTGGATTCTGTTTTCAGTCACTAGATCACTTTGTAAGAGAAGCGCTTGAGTGTGTGAAATTCTTCGAGCTGCCCTGTTTGTTGAGGAACAAAACTGAAAGCTATCTCAAGCTCAGATTTATATTCTGAAATCACAGCTAGCCCGAGAGAGCCATCCTTAGATACTGTCACTGTTCTTTTTTTTTTAGTAGCCAATCCTTGGTGCACTTTACTTTTCCCTCAGTGAAGTGAAAAGGCACAAGCAGATTAAGAATTTGTGGTAAAAATATATTGGAGGTATGATATCCCCTAGAATTTCGTACATTTTGTTATTTTTACTTTCTTGCATCAGGCCTTTTAAATCCTGGAAGGAGAGCAGACATCTGTTTTTTTGTTTTTGTTTTTGTTTGTTTGTTTTTTTCTGTTCTGTTTGGAATCATATTCCCTTCGTGTGACAGTTTAGACAAGCTGTTTGGACTGCCACTGTGGAATGCTCCAGAAGTGGGCAGTGAGGAGGCTTCCTGATTCCACAGAAAGATGTGTCTGGGTCAGAACCTCTGCTTGGTCACTCCCCATAAAATACAGTGAAAGGAACCGGGAAATTTTTAAATTAATTAATTAATTAATTAATTTTTTAGGAGGTACTGGAAATTGAACCTGAGACCTTGTACGTGGGATGCAGGCACACAAACCACTGAGCTATATCTGCTCTCCAAGAACCAGGGGCTTTTGACACCCAAAGGAGCAGCCTGAGCAGTCTTGAGCAAAGTAATATTTTGGGGTTTGCTTAGTTAATTAAACAAGGCTCCGAAGGCAGAGCTCTGGAACACAACGCTAAGTATCACTGAGTGTATGAGATTGCAGGAGGGCGCAGTGGCTCTGGAAGGCTGGCCTGCCCCTTACTGACGTCTGCTTTGGGCATCTAGGCGGGAATGTTTGCTGTGCCTCAAGTGGGCTGACAGATGCTTCAATTTACGGCTCTGAGTTTTTGCTGAAATAATGAGACACCATACCACATTATGACATTTCCTTGCATAGGACAGTGGTTGGAACAGGAGGCTCTGAAGCTGGTCTGGTGGGTTTGGATACCATCTTCATGGCAGCCTAATTAGCACTTTGGAGCCTCTGTCTTTCCATTTGGTGAAAGAGGGTAATGGGGTTAGTCTCCAGATGAAACGAGTTAATACCCGAAATGTGCCTGAGACATTGAAAATGCTCAGTAAAGCCGCTAGTATCATGGCATCCGAAAGCATCCGAGAGACAAAGTTCTCACTAACGTTTTTTTTCTTTTTTTCTGTGCTTTGCAAAATAGTGGGGCTGCCTACATATGGTCTTGGGTTCCTTTAGATATGCCGTTTTATTTTTTTTCCCCTCTGTTCCCAAGTCACATGCTGTTTTTTAAAAAACTATTTTTATTGAGATATAGTCACAGACCATACAATCTATCCCAAGTGTACAGTCAATGGCTTTTAGTATAATCACAGTGTTGTGCATTCATCACCATAGATATGCTGTCTTTTGTCACCCTCTTCTCTGGGACCCTCATTTGCCCCGCCAGCCCCAACTGGGGTATTGGCACTCTTCCTTCTCTCAGTAATATTAGAAATGGCTCTCGACAGACCAACCCTGGCTAAGCTGTGATTTCCCAGGGACATATGCATTCTAACAAAGGGCACAAGGATGAATGGAATTGAGGAAAGTGTTGGAGGAGCTATCTATTGACTTCCTAGATCTCTGACCAGGAGACTGGCGCTTTCAGAAAGAGAAGCTGGAGGGGAGAGTGGGGAAAATTGCCTAGAGTCATCCAGGAACACCCTAAATGCACCTTACTAATGGTATCTGACCCACACATTCTGCCAAATAGAGAGAGCCTTTGGTTTACAAACTCCCCATAAAATGCAATTAATTCTAAGAAGGTTTATGCCCATTGGTCATTTTTTTTTTTTTTTTTTTTTTTTGAGATACCAGGGACTGGGGATTGAACCCAGGACCTCGTTTGTGGAAGCTGACACTCAACCACTGAGCCACACTGGCTTCCTTGAGTTGGTTTTTTCATTTGTTTTGCTTGTTGTTTGTTCTTATTTATTCAGGAGGCACTGGGAACCGAACCTGAGACCTCCTATGTGGGAAGCAGGGGCTCAACTGCTTGAACTACCTCCACTCCCAGTCATTTTTATATCATGCACACTTTTGTATAAATTGCTTTAGATAGTCCAATGGCTTTCCTTTGAAAAGCTAGCAGAGATATGATCCTGAAGGCCTGGGAATTTTGTTTCTGGAGCAAGGAGAGCAAGGAGGAGGAAGGAGCATGTATTTGGGATTACGAGGTTGCTTTCATAGAGTGCAGCCATGGTGCCTATGGCCAGGGCAGGATGGGGGTATTGGGTACCTGGGGACTGAAGACAGGTAAAGGGGAGAAGGGAGGGTAATACCTGCTAAAGATAGCACATGATGGTGTGACTGACTTTGTACAGGCTGGTTCCAGCTTCAGCGCTTTCCCTTCATAACTCTGTGCCCAAGTTACCTCACTTCTTTTCTGTACCCAAAATGTAAAGATCTGATGCTATGACTTGGCTTCTGGGATTTAACATTTTATATTTTCAAAGAGGACCAGGATTTTTGAAAGTGATTTCCTTCATTAAAAAAAAAAAAGTTTCACCCCATTATTTTTTCTGGAGCTAAAGGTGGGGAGAGGGGAAAGGTTTGAAAGAAATAAGGGTAGAAGGGTAGTTGGGTAATTTTTTTTTTTTCCAGTAAAAAATCAGAGGATCATCTCTGCAGAACTAGACTTGAACGACAAGAAAGTTTTCTCCAAGTTCTATTCTTTAGTTGGAAAAGGTATCTAGCCTGTCATATGTTTCTTTTCTTCCCCTGAAAGAATCCATTTGCATATCTGGCTACCATTTGATAATCTTTTTATCTCCATGTATTTTGAGTATTCAAAGATTGTGATAATTCCCCCTGCATCCTGGAAAGCCAGGCTTGCTAAGACCTCATCTGACGATTATAAGAATTACTCCCTTCTTCATAGGTCATTCATCTTGTGATAGTTCTATAACTTGAAGCAGAAAATTACTTGTCTAATTAATTTACAAATATAATTTAATATTGTTAAGTGTCAGTTGATATGATAAATAAAAATTTTTTCTCAATACCTTCAAAATTTAAATTGTTTCTGCTAGAAGTAAATATCTTTTTTCCTATTCTTTATTTTATTTTTTATAAGAGAAGTTGTAGATGTAGAAATATCATGCAGAAAATACAAAGTTTCCATATACGCCCTGCAATCCCCCCCCCGAGTTTCCCCTAGAAATAACAGCTTTTAGTACTATGATACCTTTGTTACAATTCATGAAATAATATTATTATAATTATACTAATAACTAGAGTCCACAGCTTACAAATTACAGTTGTACAGTCCTATGTTTTTAAAATTTCTATTCTAGTAACATATATAAAACCTAAAACTTGCCCTTTAAAATCATATTCAAATATGTAATTTAAGGATGTTAAATAACATTCACAATGTCTTGCTACCATTATCACCATCCATTACTAAAACTTTTCCATGACCCCAAACTCTGTACCAATTAAGCACAATTCCCATTCCCTTCTCTGTCTCTACCCTGGCCCCTGGTAACCTCTATTCTAATTTTTTGCTCTATGAATTTGGTTACTTAATTATTTCATATCAGTAGGATCATATAATATTTGTCCTTATGTTTCTGACTTATTTCACACAACATAATGACTGAAAGGTTCATCCACGTTGTCACATGTATGAGAAACTTCCTTACTTTTCACACCCGAGTAATATTCTACTGTATATGTTGTTTATCCATGTATCTGTTGATGGACACTTGGGTTGCTTCCATCTTTTGGCAATTGTGAATAATGGCATAGTGAACTTTGGTGTTCAAATACCTGTTTGCATCCCTGCTTTCAATCCTTTTGGATATACCTAGAAGTGGGATTTCTGAGTCATAGGGTAAATCTATACTTAATTTTATGAGGAACTGCCAAACTGTCTTCCACAGAGGTAGCACCATTTTACATTTCCACCAAAAATGAATGAGTTTTCCTCTTTCTCCACATCCTTTCTAACACTTGTAATTTTCTGTTTTTTTTAAAAATAGTAGCCATTCTAGTGGGTATGAAATGTATTTCATTGTGGTTTTGATTTGCATTTCCTTAATGGCTAATGAGATTGAGCATATTTTCATGTACTTTTGGGCCATTTGTATATCTTCTTTGCAGAAATATCTAGTCAAGTCTTTTACTCCTTTTAAAATTGGATTGTTGGGGAATGGTGTAGCTCAAGTGGTTGAGCACCTGCTTTACATGTGCGAAGTCTTGGGTTCGATTCCTGGTACTTTCTAAGAACAAACAAATGAAAAAACCAACTCTTATTGGGAGGCAGATGTAGCTCAGTGGTTGAGCGCCTGTTTTCCATGTATAAGGTCCTGTGTTGAATCCCCAGTACCTCCTAAAAAAAAATTGGGTGTTTGCCTTTTGTTGTTGATTTGTAGGACCTCTTTAAATATTATGGATATATATCAGATATGTGGTTTCCAAATATTTTCTCCTATTCTGTAGGTTGTCTTTTTACTTTCATGATGATGTCCTTTGATGCCCAGAAGTTTTTAATTTTTATAAAGTCCCATTTATCTATTTTTATTGTTGTTGTTTTTTGTGGTTTTTGTGTAAAGTCTAAAAAGCCATTAGCTAACACAAGGTCTTGAAAATGTTTCCCCATATTTTCTTCCAGGACTTTTAGAGATTTTGCTCTTGTATTTATATTTGTATATGTGTGAGGTAGGGGTCCACCTTCATTCTTTTACATATGATTATCCAGTTTTCCCAGCACCATTTGTTGAAGAGACTATTCTTTCCCAATCAGATGGTCTTTGCCCTTTGTCAGAATCAGTTGGCCATAAATGTGAGGGTTGGTTTCTGAACTCTCAGTTTGATTCCATTGGTCTAAATGTCTGACCTTGTGCCAGTACCATGTAGTTTTTTTTTTTTTAAGATTTATTTATTTATTTTATTATTATTTTTTATTTATCCCCCCCTCACCCAGATGGTTCTCTTGTCTGTCTGCTCATTGTTTGCTTGCCTTCTCCAGGAGACACCGGGAACCAAATCCAGGACCTCCCACATGGGAGGTGAGTGCTCAACGGCTTGAGCCACATCCACTCCCTGTGAGCTTCAGCATCTTCTGGCTTGTGGCATCTGCTCATTTAGGTAGCTGCTCATTGCAGCGGGTGTGGTGTCTACCTTGTCTTCTTTAGGAGGCACCAGGACCCAAACCCGGGACCTTCCATGGGGTTGGTGGGTGCTCAACTGGTTGAGCTACATCCACTTCCCAACCATGTAGTTTTGATTTCTGTGGCTTTATAATAAGTTTTCAAATTGGGAACTGTGAGTCCTCCAACTTTGTTCTTCTTTTTCAAGATGTTTTTGGCTACTCAGGGCCCTTTCCCTTCCTTATAAATTTGATGATTGACTTTTCCATTTCTGTAAAGAAGGTTGTTAGAATTTTGATAGGAATTATCTTGAATCTGTAAATTGCTTAGTGTAGAATAGGCATCTTAACAATATTTAATCTTCCAATCTGTAAAAACAGAATGTCCTTCCATTTATTTAGATCTTTTTGATTTCTTTTAGTTATGTTTTGTAGTTTTCCATGTACAGGTCCTTTATATCTTTGGCTAAATACATTCCTAGATATTTGATTCTTTTAGCTGTTGTTGTAAATGGAATTTTTTTTTCTTGATTTCTTCCTCAGATCGTTCATTACTAGTGTATAGCAACACTAATGATTTTTGGGTGTTGATCTTGTACTATGCCACTTTGTTGAATTCATTTAGGAGCTTTGTTGTAGATTTTCTGTATGTAGGATTGTGTCATCTGCAAATAGGGCAAGTTTTACCTCTTTCTTTCCAAATTGGATGCCTAAATAAAAGGCATTCTTTTTCTTGCTTAATTGCTCTGGCTAGATTTTCTAGTACAATATTGAATAACAGTGGTTACAATGCACAACCTTGTCTTATTCCTGATATTAGAGGGAAAGATTTAAGTTTTTCTCTGAGTATGACATTAGTGGTTGGTTTTTCATATATGCCCTTTATCATATTGAAGAAGTTTCTATTTCTAGTTTTCTGAGTGTTCCTATCAAGGAGTGCTGGATTTTGTCAAATGCTTTTTCTGAGTCAATTGAGATGATCATGTGGATTTTTTCCTTTGTTCTATTAATGTGGTGCATTACATTAATTGATTTTCTTATTAAGAGCTATCCTTGCATACCAGGGATAAACTCCACTTGTTCATGGTGTATAATTCTTTTAATGTGCTATTATATTCAGTTTCTTAGTATTCTGTTGATTATTTTTGCATCTATACTTATAAGGATATTGCCTATAATTTTCTTTTCTTGTGAGATATTTACCTAGCTTTGGCATTAGGGTGATGTCCTCACAGAGTGAGTTAGGTAGTGTTCCCACCTGTTGATTTTTTGGAAGAGTTTGAGCAGGATTGGTGTTAATTCCTCTTGGAATGTTTGGTAAAATTCCCCTGTGAAGTCATCTGGTACTGGGCTTTTCTTTGCTGTGACGTTTGTGATTACTGATTCAATCTTTTAAGTTGTTATTGGTCTGTTGAGATTTTCTCTTTCTTCTTGAGTAGTGTAAGTAATTTGTGTGTTTCTAGGGATTTGTCCATTTCATCTAGATTATCTTATTTGGTGGCATACTGCTGTTCATAGTATCCTTTTATAATTCTTTTTATTTCTGTGGGGTTGGTAGTAATGTCCTCCATTTCATTTCTTATTTTGATTGTTTGCATTCTATTTTTTTTCTTTGTCAGTCTAGCTGAAGGTTTGTTGATTTTATTGATCTTTTCAAGTAACCAAACAATAGATCTCAACAGACCAATAACAAATAGAGATTGAATCAGTAATCACCCCAAATCCGAACAAGCCTGGAAAAAAATGAAAAGTTCTCTAGTCTCCTAGAGACATTATTTGGAGTGGTTGGCTCTGTGGCGGGCACACTCAGGCCTCAGTCCAGCCCTGGAGGCGAGTGGCCTCTATGACTCGTCCTTGGTCTGGTCTGTTGTGGCATCTTCCCCATGTCTTGTTGCCGAATTCCTCATTGTACACTTTGTCATTGGTGGTGAGGAAGTTGTTGAAGATGGTGCTGGACTTGACCTGCCAGAGTTCCAGACCCAGCACAACAAAGCTGTTGTAGGCATAGATGTTGACAATGGGCAAGTACTGGGGGTTGTCCATCTCCAGGTGGATCCACTTGCCTTTGTAACTTGGGTTGTCAATCTGCCAGGGCTTCCATTCACCCTTGTACTTGGGGTTCTGAATCACTGGTGGCTCCTATTTTCTGTCCATCTCTTCATCCCAGTGTCCAGGTTTTTTTTTATTTTTTTTTATTTTTAAAAAGATATTTAGATTACATAAACATTACATAAAAAATATAGGGGGTTCCCATATGCACTGCTCCCCACACTGCCCACATTTACCCACATTAACATCCTTCATTAGTGTGGTACATTCATTGCAATTGATGAATACTTTTTTGGAGCATTGCCACTGAGCATGGATTATAGTTTACATTGTAGTTTATACTCTCTCCCACCCAATTCTTTGGTTATGGCAAGATATATAATGGCCTGTATCTGTCATTGCAATGTCATTCAGGAGTGTCCAGGTTCTTAGCATCGAGGTTGGGGATGTGCTCAGATTTGTTCCAGTCCTCAGGTTTGTAGCCTGTGGGGTCATTGATCTTGGCCTGCTTGTCCTAGTGTTTTGGCTTGGCAACAGTTGAGATTCTTGATCTTCTTGGCCAACAGGAAGTGCCAGTTGTCCTCCAGGGAGCCTAAATCCACCTGGCTGTTGTCGATCTTCACCTTGTGTATGTTGTTTGGCCACATGATCAGTGTGTACAGGTGTGTGAATTCGTCTTCCTTGCAACGTATGTCCTTGTTGATCATCATGGTCTTGCCCTTTGAAGTTGAAAACGACATTAACCTTCTTGGTGCCAGGACCACAGATGTCAGGGCCAAACATAATGTTGTATATTCTGAGTCGCCATGCATATCTCTATGGCCCAAGCCATCAGGAAACAGCTTCACGTAATCGCCCCTGCAGTCGATGTTCTGCTCATGCTTCACAGTGAACTGCATCACCAGCGTCTCTTTCTTGTTACTGAAGGGCTAGAATCAGGCTGGCAGGGCATAGAAGCAGGTGCCTGGTTTGTCTGCAGCCCTTTATCTTTCTCATGGTTGCCATAGAACTTGCCGGAACTGAGAATGAATTTGCCAAAATCCAACTTGTATTTGGATTCGATCCAGTGTTTGGTCCACCTGTCTGTGTCCAGAAACTTTTCCTTGATGTAGATGGTGGGCTCTGTGGGAGCCTGGCTGAGAAGGCTGAGCAGCAAGATCATGGGTAGCAGTATGTTGAGCTGAGGGGCATGGTGGTGCATGCAGACCTTATAAGATGCTTACCCAGCAGTGGTTCTGCAGTGGTTATCTTGTTTTCAAGTTCACTGATTATTTCTTCTGCTAGTTTCAAAATCTTGTGTTGAAATGCTCTAGGGAATTTTTCATTTCAGTTATTGTGGTCTTCAGTAGAATTATTTTTGTTTGGTTCCTTTTTAAAATTTCTCTCTTTATTGAGATTCTCATATTGTTTACACATCATTTTCTTGATATTTTTAAGCTCTTTTCCCCTGTTTTCCTTTATCTCTTTGAACATATTGAAGATTAAAAAAAAAAAAATCTTTGGTGTGTCCAAATTCTGGTCTTCTTTGTTAATTGTTTCTGAATTTTTATTTTATATCAAGGTATAAAAAAACCTTCCACAGTTTTTGCAAATTGACTCTATGTGGGCTGCTGCTTTCCTTCAGAGATTAGCCTCCCTCCTAACAAGAAAAATCAGTTTGAAATGTAAGTGAAATGCTGGGTCCTCTCTGTCTTTTCTGAGCCTGCATCTTGTCCTGGGTTTGTACTTGCCTGTGGCCTTAGGAATTCCCCCATTTACATGAATCTAAATGTCTCTCTTCTCCTTATGAAATAGAATTTCTCCCCCTCCAGGGTACTCTTTTATATGTCTCAAGGCCTTAAAGCTCATAATGCTTTGCCCCAGGCTACTTTCACCTAATGGTTTATTATGCTGCTTTAGCTGTCTGCAAGCTGATTTTCTCTGCAGGGCGAATTGTGGTTGCTGAGCCAGAAACAAGTTTCCTAATTCAGTCTCTCAGGCTGCCACCCAACAGATTGACACTCAGGTACCCAAGTGTGCACATAGGGGTTACTCTGCTCCCTCTGGAACAGGGCCAGGGACCCACAATGGGAGTGCAGGTTGGCTCCACACCATGCCCGGAATAAGGAAAGGAGGGGCCAGCAAGTGTGCCACAAGCGTCTCCTCTTTTTAAAGCTGCATTTTCTTGATTTGGCACTAACCCAGTTACTGCATCCCTTTAACTCTTTTCAGGATTTTTGAGGAAGATGGCTCTGACAGGTTTTGCAAGTTGTTCACAGATTCTGTGGGACAGTGGCTCCCTGGAGCATCTTATGCCGCCATCTTGGTTGACCAGAAATGATAGGATAAATTTTGGGAAGTCTTTATTATTATCTAGTTAAGTAGACTGCAGTGCAAGGAAGTGCTTTCCAGTTTACCCAGTGGTTTCCAGTTGTCTGTGGATATGGACTACTTTAGGAAGACAGCACTTTATTTGAGTAAATAAGAGCCTGCTCACCCAATTTCTGATTTGATGAGGATGGTTGAGAAGCACACACAGTGCCCACAAGAAACCAAATGAAACCATCCCAGAAGCCCCAAGAAAACCCTTGTAAGCTTAAAGAGGCATGATGCAGAGTTGAACATGGAGGTACCATTTGGAAAATTATCAGATTTAATCTTCTTATAAACTTTTACCGTCAAGACACTCCCTTTAGTGAATGGAATGAAGTAAATTTCAGAGTTTTAAAATTTCCTTTGACTTAAGAATTGTACTGGGAATTTATGCCAAGAAAATTATTGGATAAGTAAGTATAGATTTGTGGATAAGAATGTTCACTTATGTGTTCTTTATATAAGCCTAAAAGTGGAAATCATTTAAATATCCAATAGTAGAGGACCAATTTACTAAATAATGATGGTAAGTCCATAATACTGGAATGTTATGCAGTTTTTAGAATGATCATGTAAACTCTATTGATGAACATATTTTATAATATATTGTTAATATCAGAAAATACAAATGACACATTTTTTTAGGAAAAAATTGTTTGTATAAGCACAGGAAAGTATCTGGAAGGCTATATACCAAAATAGTGACAATGTTTATCCTAGGTGGTTGGGTTTTTAATGACCATTTAGAAAATACTTTTCTATCTTTTATGAGTTTCTTGCAATAAGAAGGTATTCCTTAAAAAAAAAAATAAATAAATAAAAGTAACAAAAACAATCCAAAGGAAGAGGAGGCCAGTTCTGCGTAGTTCTCTTCCGATGTCCTATGCCACAACTGAAAAGGCCTACCTAATTAAGAAACACACAGGAATACATGACTTCATGGAGCTGCAACTGGTGAACTTGGAAATGGCAATTAATAAATGGACAAGTAGCTTAAGACTTGTTAATCATTAGTCTTACAATATGTACCAGATGTTTTTAAGTACTAACAATAAAAAACTACCTTACCCCACAATCCAGCATATTGAAGGTTCAGGGCAAAACACACAAAAATAACAATGAATCACATGAAAATTGCTCTTGGAGGCTCTGGATGGCTACTTGACATCTGGAAGGCTTGCTTTTCCCAGTTCTCTAATTCTTGAACAATTGACCCATTTAGGCTTTGACATAACACCTCCACACTTTGTATCAAGTGGCTTACATTTAATAAAGTTCAAGGATGACCTTTTGCTACCAAAATCATTTAAAATTCATTCTGCCTGGTGAGTTCTGATCTTCCCTACCTTGCTGACCTTTATTAACCTCTGGGGGCTGAGCTCAGCTGGATGAGTCTGGAGTACAATCTACCCAGTTTCCAGAAAAGACCAATCCCTCATGTGATCTTGTGAAATTTCTGAATCACATTGATCAGCTCAGAGTACCAGCATTCTAGGCCCTGGCAAGAGCATACCACCTCAAATTCTCTGCCCTCCATCATCTTCATTGAAGCTTGGGTGAGAACAGTGACGCTTATGGAAGATTGTTTAGAATTCACCTTTTCTCTAGATCAGGAATTCTTAACCAGGGGTCCATGGAAAGATTTCAGGGGGTCCATGAGCTTGAATTGAAAATTCAAAAAAACACTCATCTTATGGGGACGTGTTGGTGTGGGTGTGATATATTTATTAAATAATACACAGTGTAGTGTGGACTTGGTAAGGGGTCCGTGGTTTTCACCTGACTGGTGAAGGGGTCCTTGAACAAAAAACGTTAAGAACCCCTGATCTAGATGCTATAGTTCTGTGCGTGAGTCTAGCCAAACCAACAGAAATTTCCATTCTTGGGATATATTTATCTAAGCTGCTCATGGAATTATATTCACTGGTTACATTTTAATATTTATCCAAGAAGAACAAGCAGTTTATTAAAAGGCCACAGTGCTGCTGTTTCACAGGACTTTTTGGAAGAAAGTCCCAGACCAAGGAGGAAGACAGAAAGGCCACAAGGGCCCGCTCTCCACCTCTTGTCTCTGCATCAGTTTTTTTCTTTTCTTTCTTTGCCGTCCGGCCTTCTGATCATCTTTGGTTCATGTAACAACCTGCCTATAAGCAGAACAAACGAGGTGGCTTGAGCAGCCCCTCTCAGGGAAGAGGAGCAGGTGAGGAATTGGAAACAGTTTTCAGAGAAGGGTATTTTAGTATTTTTAAAGAAAAAAGTCATTGCCATATTTTCCTCATGTATAGGGCATAGACTATGAGATAAAACTTTAGTTTATTTACTTTTAGGCCCTTGGAGGTGATATATATTTTTATCACCTAGAATTTCCTTTCCTAGAGATTCTTCCCTTTGGGATAACCATTCTTATGTCTGAGATTTTTTTTTTTTTTTAACTTTTAATGTAGTCGCATATATACAACTCAAAATTTCCCATTTTAACCAGTTTCAAGTATACAATTCATTGGTATTAATTACAGTCACAATATTGTGCTACCATCATCAACATCCATTACCCAAACTTCTTCATCACCTCAAGGAGAAACCTTGTACTCATCAAGCATTAACAACCCCCACCCCCATTTACCTATCCATCCATCTATCTACTTTATCCTCCCTCCATAAATTAGTTTTGAAATTGCCGCTTCTTGTAATTTAATCTAAAGGAGTTAATAATGTTGCAATGTCATACAGGGATAGACACATGGGGAGCTATAGGCTAGCTTTTCCTATCACCTTGCAAATAAAATTAAATAGCAGCTCTTTACAATACCTGTCCGTAAAACTGAATCAATCTCCTGGGCCCCTGGTAAACTGTAATGTACTATCCATCTCTATGAATTTGATTATTCTAGATATTTCATATAAGTGAGATTATACAATATTTGTCATTTTGTGCCTGGCTTATTTCACTCAACGTGTTTTCAAGCTTCTTCCATGTTGTAGCATGTTGTAGCATGTATCAGAACTTCATTCTGGATTATGCCCTGTTTTACAATCCAATATTTATATAAAAGTTCCAATGTCTCTGCATCCTTGCCAACTCTTACTATTTTCTGCTTTTTAAAAATAATAGCCATTCTATTGGGTGTGAAGTGGTATCTCATGGTGGTTTTGATTTGCATTTCTCTGATGACCAATGATGTTGACCATCTTTTCATGAGTTCATTTTCCATTTGTATATCTTCTTTGAAGAAATGTTTATTCAAGTCCTTTGTGCATTTAAAATTTTTGTCATTTGCCTTTGTTTTTTTGTTGAGTTGTGCCTTAGATTTTTTATTGGGAATTGCAACAAGAAGTAGTTGTGAGAAATCATTTATTGCAATTTTTGGGTGTGTATGTGTAGGAATGGTGTTGAAGGGACTGTCAGTGACATTACTGAATACTCTCAAAATGTTTCACATGAGAAAGCTGCTTCAGAACATTGTGCTAAGTATTAATTTTTTTTTCTCTACTTTTTTTTTCTTTTTAACGGGGGGAAAGCGCGGACGCAGTCCCCCACCAACACAAATTATGCAGTCGAGTTTCCCGTATTTGGGGAAATCGCAGGGGTCAGCAGATCCCCAGTGCAATGGATCAGCCTCGCCCTGGGAAAACCACCTTCGTGACCATGGTGTCTCCCCTGCCAGGTAAGTATGTGCTAAGTATTAATTTAACATTAAACATAACTGTTATTTTTCTCTGCAGCTCAGAGACAGATATAAAGTTCAACTCTATTATTCTAAGGTCCTATTTCATATATTTTTGTGTCTTTCTTTCTTTGGCCTTAAGTCACCACTCATTTCTATTTTACCTGGTCCTGATACTTTCTTCTTATTTATATTTTGTCACTTTATTACATGCATATTTATTGGAAGCACCTTAAAAACTTAGGATGGAGGCCAGTCATGAGTACACACTGATCAAGTTAAGAAGCTAATTTCCACCTCTCTCTCCCTTTGTGTGTCTCTCTCTGTGTCTCTGCTCCTCCCCCATTTACCTATCCATCTATCTACTTTATCCTCCCTCCATAAATTAGTTTTAAAATTGCTGCTTCTTGTAATTTAATCTAAAGGATTTAGTACTGTGGAAATGTCACACAGGGATAGACACATGGGGAGGTATAGTGTAGCTTTTCCTATTACCTTGTAAATAAAATTATGCAGCAGCTCTTTACAATACCTATCCATAAGACCAGGGCCTGGTAAACTTCTGTGCATGCTATTTGCATGCAAAATTGTGAATCAACAGACAAAAGTTCTTGTCCTATGTCCATAAGGGTCTGCCTGTGCATGTGATAAGATAAAATCTCTTTGATGCTCAGTTTAATTCATAGGATGCCTTTTTAAGCACACTTTTATTTTGAATATAAAGCATAAATTATACATGTGTGTATCTGTGACATATATGCTCATAGGTAGGATTGTATGTCTATTTCATATACATAGGAAGAGTCAGATGGGACTGTCCCCGTAATGATATATCTGAATGTGAAAGCTCACACTCAAGTAACAATTCTCAAATGCTTTTTACCAACATTTTACTAGAAAAATTTCAAACAGAAAAGTTTTAAGAATTTTACAGTGTACAACCAAATACTCACCCTTTAGTGTTTACAATTAGCATTTTACTATACTTACTGTGTTGTATATAGATAATCCATTAACTATCCTTCTATCCATCAGTACACTTTATTTTTTGGATGTATTTCAAAGTACGTTGCAGACACCAGAATACATTACCGCACATATCATCAACTAGAGTTAAATAATTCCTGTGATTCTTTTTTTCCTTTGAGTTAAAATTGTATACTACAATGAAATGCACAAATCTAAGAGTACCACTGGAAGAGTTTTGATGTATGTATATAGCTGTGCAATCCAAACCTCTATCAAGATCTCGAACAATTCCATCATCTGAGAAATTGCCCTTCCTGCCCCTTCCCAGTTAATTCTCACCACACCTCCTCCCAGAGGCAGCCATTATTCTGATTTTTTTCCCCTATCATAGATTAGTTTCGTCTGTTCAAGAACATATGTTTAGAGTCATGCAACAGCTTTGGAGAGTAAAAAGTAATTTTTCTTTTACTAATATGATTTAAATGTCTGAGATGATGAAACTCAGCCCTCAGCATGCTAAAGTGAATTACAGATTATTACCAGTGAGATATTATTGGTGCAGATCAGTGGCTCACCCCTAGGTCTGGGAGACAAGGGATAGCTTGAAGTATGTTCTTAGGCAAGTCACTTCCATTACATTTTCTCCTTTGTGGAATGAAAAAGCTAAAAGCTTTCTGAAGGGAATCTAGTGAATAATCAAACAAACACATGTTTGTAGGCGTCTGGCCAAAGATTATTTGTTAGTCAGCTGAAAGTACTGAGCAGCTCTGCCTGGCTTGGTGTCTTTGGGGACAGGGACACACCCTCAGAGAGGCCACCAGCTGGTTGAGGGGCAGGAGAAGAAAATTCTAAGCTCCAGGAAAAGGTGGGGCAGTTCACTCTTAACCGCTTTACCTCATGCACTTCTTTCTCTCTCCCTTTGTGTTCTCAGTTCCTTGCCCTTTAATTTCCTTTCTTTCCTCCCTTGTGGTAGCTGTGCACATTCTGATCCCTTGTGACAGAGGTTCTGCTGGTAACTGCTCAGTCTGTCAGAGGCTCGGAGGGCATTTCTTCCCACAGTCATCTGGAGTGTGTAAGGGCAGTTTCTCTGTACCCACTAGGTCGCTGGGCTGTGTCCCACTTAGCAGCGCTGGGGAAGTGAAAGCTGCTAACCCACCGCAGCTATGAGTCAGCATTTGTCCCAGTGGACTGTGGCCTGGGGAGAGACCCTGGGAGAGGATGTGGAGGAGGCGCTTTCCTTTCCCAGACTGGAGCTCAGACATCCCCAGGGAAACCAGGAGGGGGCAGGGGGATGGTTGGCGTACATATTCACGCACAGTCACACATCACTGTTCTTGTTTGTGGTGACTTGTGTCACAATTCTAGAATGTGTTCTTCAAGTTTTAAGAAAGTGGATTTTATATAAATCTCTGAAGTTTGAGAAAATATACCTCCCAAGCATGAGAAGAAAAAAAAAAAAAAAAGAAAAAAAAAAAACAAACTCACTGACTAGTTAAATTACATTATCATATCTAAAATGTATAATGCAATTTTCACACCATGCTAAATAACTTTAAACAATTCTTAAGAGAGGTTTTCTCTTTTATTTAAAATTTCAATTTGTTGCTTATAAAAAGATCTTCACATAATAGGCACATAATAGGTATTCAGTAACTTTTTGTTGGTCACAGGAAGTGCAATAAAGTAAAGAGATCGTAAGAGATTACTGTGTATTTAAGGGATTGAGATTTTCTACTATTTTTAGCCAAAGAACAATATGCACTTTTGAATTAAAAGATTCCTTATTACTGATTGGGAGTTTGACTGTTTTGTAAAAACTGTGGTTGCCACATAATGTTAGGTGATGGTGAAATATCTTTCCTAAGTTTTCTCTTGATATAAAGTGAATTATGTCGCTTCCCCCAATTTTGAATAAATACCCTTAAAAAAAAAACCCTCTGGTTTATTTATCATCATGTAGCTTGCTTGCCCTTCAAAGTTTATTTCAGTAGTCACTTAAAAGCAAAATTCTTGAGTTCTCACATTGTAAAGAAATATCCCAGGAACCCTTTCTGGTCATAACAAGACTTTCCTATCAGTTCCCCAGGCATAATCTTTTATTCTTACCCTCTAAGAATAAAGGGCTGTGGCTAAAGTCAGTTTGCATTTCCCAATATGATGATAGGATTTTTTAATTAGTCACAGCCTCTGGGGAGGACAGTTGGTTTTCATAAATGCTCAGCAAACACATGAGCATTCTAGCTCGCTAACAGTTTTCTACAGATTATTCCTTTTGTCTAACCTAGATTTCAGACTCATTTCCCCTCATGGTGACTAAAGGCAGCTCTATTCCAACCTCTGTGTACTGCTGTCATCTCCAGCAGTGGCTCCACCAAAGACACCTCATTTTCTTCCCAGAACCAGCCTGGCCCCTGGGCCCCTGTCTCCTGTGTAAAGAATGTGGAATTACTTTTCTTCGGAGTTGGTATAGCTTCAGCCATAAGGCCTATCTCTGTGCAGTGATATTTAATTCATCAAGCCTCTGTGAGAAAGATGGGTTTCTTTCAGAAATGAGGAGCTAACATATTGGCCTCTCTCTTGATACCAAGCCCTACAAGGAAATGGAGTTCTTCCCATAGCCCTGGAAATCTACCTGTGCTCTACAAAGTGCCAAACTTTCAGCACCAGTCCCTTTAAATTAGCGCCATCTTAAGAGGATGTTTGTAGAAATGGATTTTCTCTACCATATTAGGTTTTTCCTCAATTTATCATGAGTGTATGTTAAGAGACCATGTTGTAGAAAGTGGCCTGAGACTTGACAGGTCATTTGAGTAACTAAGAGACCTTACCCCTAGAATAATGGAATGAGCGATATCCTAGGCCATAAATATAGGTATCTTTGTTCTAAAATAAAACATCACCCAGTAACAAATAGTCCACTTGATTCTAGAACAATATGACCCTGGGAAAATTAGGAAATCAGGATGGGGTCAGCCTCAGTAAAGTGTTTCCCAGAGATTTTCATGAAGAGTCAAGTTAAATTTCAGGGTGGCATATATTACAATGATCCTTGAAGTGTGCTGCAGAATACTAGTGTCATTCAGGCAGGACCAAATGGTTTTGTTACCAAAACATGGGGAAAATTAGTTTCTTGTCTTGATTTTTTTTTTCCCTAACGTTTTCTTAAACTTTGATATCCATTTCTGATGGTCTTGCTAGAATCTAGTATAAGAGGTCATTTGAATACACATAACACATTGTTTCTTAAATTTAAGTGTATCAGTATATTCTGTGTCTTTATTTAATTTCATGCAACTCACCACCTGAAAAACTTTGAAAACTCCCAATAAAGAACAGTGAATTGGTTATTAGGAGGATTGAGTTCTAATTCTGGCACTGCTAATAACCAGCTGCATGTCTTTGGGAAGTCTAGAGAAACTTCACAAAGGAGAAAGGATTGCATTGGGCCCAGAGAGAAAGTCAAATTTTGGATAGACAGAGAAAGGTAAGTGAAGGTATTCCCAGCAAGACAGGAGAAGGATAAAGGCAGAAGAGACCTGAGGTATGCAAGGTATATGTGAAGAATAGAGAGGACACCTGCTTCCCATGAATTTGTCTCAAGTTTGTTTTGCCTCAAGTGCAGGAGTGGAGTCATTTTTCTCTGCTACGATCTCATCTGGGAATGTATATCAGTTTATCAGGGCATGATGAAGTAAAAGAAAACAGACAAAGGGAAACCTTGAGTCTATACGATTTCTGTTATAAATCACAGAATACATTTGTAATTATTCTTTCATTTAGTAAACAACTCTTTTAAATAATTAACAAACAAGAAAAAGTTCATTTATATTTTTCACATTGGGTGCTCTTCATTCCTTTTTGTAGATTTGAATCTCCATCTGGTACCTTTCCACCTGTAGCTCAGCTAACAATGAATTCTCTTAGCTTTATTATGTCTAAACATTTCTTTGTTTCAACCTCATATTTGAAAGATGTTTTTGCTGGATACAGAATTCTAGGTTTGTGGCTTTTTCTCAGCACTTTGAAGATGTAGTACCATTGTCTTTTGGTTTATATTGTTTCTGATGAGAAATCAGTGGATTTTAATTATTGTAATCCTATCTGTAGTATGTCTTTTTTTCTTCCAGCTGCTTTAAAGATTTTCTCTTTATCGTTGGTGTGGCAGTTTGAAATTATTTTATGAATCCAAAAGAGAGAAAGATTATCTTTTTAAGCTAACCTATTCCTGCAGGTGTGATACACTTTGATTGCATTAAATTTGGTTCAGGGTCCTTTGATTAGATTACTTAATAAGATCAATTTAGGGCTTTTGATTGGCCTAACATCAGCGAGGCATGAACTAGCTTGAGTCTCCACCCTCTGGCTGGGTCTGACACAGAGAGAGACATACACAGGCACAGTAAAAGGAAGCCTCCATATTTAATCCTGCCATGGGAGATAAAGGCCCTCCAGTTTCACTCACACATGAACTGCAAAGAAAGGAGCCCGGAGATGCTCAAAGAGCTGAGGCCCAGGGAGAAATGAGCCATATGCCTGACAGCTTACAGCTGAACTCGGGAAGAAAGTGGAGATCCAAGACAGAGAGGAGGCCCAATAAGAGACAATCCCTATGCCAAGTTTGCCTAAGCTGTAGAAAGGTGAATACTTTGGCAGAAATCAGTGGCCATCTTGCTTCACCACATGACAGCTGACTTCAGTGAGAAAGCACCTCTTATGGTGCCTTGAGTTGGGCTTTTCACAGCCTTGGAACTGTAAGCTTTTACCCCAAATAAATCCCCTTTATAAAAGCCCTTTATTTTATAAATCCCCTTTATAAAATACTTTGCATTGGCAGCCCTTTGACAAATTAAAACAGTTGGTTTTCAGCAACTTGATTGTGATATACCTTGGTGTGTGTGTGTATGTGTGTGTATGTTTATTTTACTTGTGGTTCATTGAGATTTTTGGATTCAAGGATATACAGTTTTCATGAAATTTGGGAAAATTTGGTCATTGTTTCTTTGAATATATTTTTATTCTCTCCCTTCGGGTCTCAAAACTATGTTTAGACCATTTGACATTGTCTTTCATATGACTGAGGCACTCATAATTTTTTTCAGCTTTCTTTTTTTCTCAGGCTTCAGTTTGGATAGCTTCTATTGCACTGTCTTTAAGTTCACTGATATTTTCTAATGCACTGTCTTTAAGTTCACTGATATTTTCACCTGCAGTGTTTAATCAGCTATTAAACCCTTCCAAGAATTTTTTTATTTTATATATTGTACTTTTCAGCTTTAGAATTTATATTTGATTCCTTTATTATTATTATTTTTTGGTTTCAGTTTCTTTATTCAGAGTCCCTATTGTTCACTCATATTTATATTTTACTTTAAATCCTTGTCTGTTTATTCCTTAACCTCTGTTATTTCTAGGTATTTTTCTATTGCCTAGTTTTTTTTTCTAGGTTATGGATAATATTTTTTCAATTTCATCTCATGTCTAGTAATTTTTAATTAATTGTTCAGCATTTTGGATGCTATGTTGTTGATTGTCTGTATTTTTTCTCCTTAATGGAGTGCTGAATTTTATTCTGGAAGGTCATTAATTTACTTGTGGATCAGCCTGAGCCTTTCAAGACTTGTTTTAAATCTTCTGTTTAGAATGTCCTTTATTCTAGGCTGAGGCTAGATTAGCCCTACTGCTGAGGCTAAAATGTGGCTTTTCTGGAGCCTCTGTTGAATGCCTGAAGTATTTAATGTGGCCTCTCTACTTTGGATGGTCAGAAGTACTCAAACTGGATGAGCTTTAGTAATAATTCATCTCATAGCTCTCTGGCAGCTGTTTTTTTCCCAATAGTTATTCTTTTCCAGGCCTCATGGAGTCTCATTTTGTTCATGCACAGCATATTACTTGGCCACAGTCTCATGAAGACCACTATATTGATTTCTGGAGTTCCTTCTCTGCATAGCTCTGATATCTGCTCTGACAGTTTGAGATTATTTTATGAATTCCAAAAAGAGAAAGATTATGTTTGTAGGCTAATCTATTCTGGGTGTGATACCCTTTGATTGTATTAGATTCAGCTGAAATGCCTTTGATTAAATTACCTGTAAGATTAGGACTTTGATTTGATCACATCAGTAAGGCGTAACTCAGATTCAGTTCCCAACCCCTTGGAGGGCTGATATAAATGGACACTCACTCAAGAAAACACACGGGAAGAGAGAAAGCTCTGCCATTTTTGATCCTGGGGCCCTAAGGAGAGATGAGCCATTTGTCTGATAGTTTGCAGCTGAGAGAGAGGAAGCCCTGAGAGACAAGCCCTATGCCAGCCTACACCTGAGATCAGGAAGAAGCTGGGCCCATGGAGCCTTAAGAGGAAGAGGAAGCCCAGGAAGGAGAGACCAGGCAGAGATCAGTGACTGCCTTGCTTCAACATATTCCAACTGAGTTTGGTGAGAAAGCAACCTTGAATTGTACTCTTTAGGGCCTTGTAACTGTAAGCTTTTACCCCAAATAAATACCCTTTATAAAAGCCAACAGACTTCTGGTACTTTACATCAACACCCCTTTGGCAGACTAATACACCTGTTCTGCAAATTCCAGCTGCCTCACTAGTCCCAAACTATGATTTCTGTCTCCACAGCTCAGCACAACTATCATGTTCTGTTTTCACCATTCTTCCCTCACCCCAAGATGTAGTCAGGAGAGTGCTTTCAGGTGGCAAGTCTTGGCAATAGTAGGACTTAAGATTTTCTTTATTCTCAAGGATCTGAGTCCTGTAGTAATTGTTGACCAACATCTGAAAACAGCCATTTTGCATATTTTGTCTAGTTTTAAAGTTTTTATCATGGGAGGGCTAGTCTGGTACCAGTTAGTCTTCCATGTCTGGGAAGAGAATCAGCCATTATTAGGGGGTGAAATTAACAGAATTAAGTTCAATTCACATCTGGTTAGTCTGTCATCAGTGTGGTACATTTAGTTCTACTGCTGAATTTTTTCCCCTTTATGCAAAGTTAATCATTTCTTTCAGTTTTGATATTTTTTAACCACTGTCAGATTGGCAAAAGATTAAGCACTCTCATAAGATCCAGTGTTGATCAGGGCACAGGAAATAGATATTCTCATACCCCGTTGATGGGGTGTAAATAACAAAGCACTTTTTGAAGTCATTAGGTAATATCTTTCAAAATGTAAAGGTGCCTGAATTTAAAAATAACTGGGAAATATTTAGACTGCCAAAAATAATCAATATTTTAAATCACAGATTGTTACTAAAAATTAGATTTGTTTATATAGTTTAGCTTAGAGAAGAGAATGCTAGAGGATAATTTTCTAGTTGTCCTTAAGTTTATCTAAGATGCTTCTGGGTAGAAGCATGAACTTGTTTTCTGCTTCCATAGAATATGGAGGAACACAAGTTAATGGATTTATCTGAAATGGAGAAGGTTCATTTAAGTCAAGATATAATTTCTTGACTGTTAGACTCTAATCACTGAAGAACTGTTAAAATGGAATAAAGAGAGGTGACATCAGTGAAAATGGAGTAAGCACCTCCGAAAATCCCCTCTTCCACAAAATCAATGAGAACTTTGACAAAAATTGTCAGAATTAATCTTTTCAAACGTCTTGAAATTGATCAAAGTCCTTCAGCAATCCAGGGAGCAACTATTCAAGAAAAATAGCTGATCTCAATCAGAACACAGATCTTTGTAATGTTTTAAGATGTACTTTTGCCATCCCCCCCCCCATCCAGCTTCTTGCTAGTCTTAAAAACCAAGAGTTTACAATCATGGTGAAAAATCAGAAGCCTGGTAGCCACTGAAGAAGAATGAGATCGGAATTCTTTCATATCTCCATAAACAGAGAATTGTCATTATTTAACCTGTCTGGTGGTTTCCTGGAAGTCCCCACTTGCAAGGCTGCCTTCATTTGAACTGGCTCAGAGGCCACCGAAAGCAAACAGCCTTTTCTTTGGGAGTGTTTGTCAAAAGCAATCAGAGGCAGATGTGAATAATAGTGGGGCAAACAATGGGCTAACCAAATAGCTTAAGAGAAAAACCTAGGGAATGAGATGTCCATAGGTGGTTTTGAAAAGCTCTGACATGTTTCTGGGAATCAAGATGGTCACACATATGTAGGGCTGTGTGTATGCTCAGGAAAGAGCTGAGAGGGCCTTATGCTCTCACCTCTGGCTACCCTGTAAGCTCTGCACAAGCAGGAAGTGAAGGATGAGGTGGAGTTGCAAACTGTCTGACCAAGTGTTGAAGGCATCTTCTAACACACTGAGTCCCTCAGCAAAAAATAAATGTGTTTTATTGCTTGTAAGTCTTTTCTTCTTGTCTGATTTAAAGGACAACTGCACAAGGCAATAATTATAAATCTGTGTTTAAGACATAAATATATAAAGATCAAATTTGAATACATTGTACAGTAATTATATATTAATAATTACATGAATAATATATATTAATATGTATTAATTATTATGAGACAAAAATAGCACAAAGGAGGGAGAAGAGAAGGGAACTATATAGGAGCAAAGTTTTTGTATACAATTGAAATTAAGTTAATATTAATACAAACTAGATTACTCTAAGTTAAAGTATTAATTGTAATCCCTAGGGTACACATTAAGAAAATAGCTCCAAAAACTACAGTCAAAGAAATGACAAGAAATTAAGTAAAAATGGCATACTAGAAAATAATTTATTTAACACAAAAGAAGGCAGTAATGGAGAATAGAGGAACAAAAAAGACCATATATTTATATAAAATCAATAGCTAATGGTAGTCATAATTTCTACCTTATCAGTAATTATAGTAAACACAAATAGGTTAAACATTCTAGTTAAGAGGCCACATTGGCAGATGGATAACAAACATGATTCTACTATATGATGTGTATAAAAGACACAATTTAGATTCAGAGACACAAATAGGTTGAAAGGAAAATAATGGAAAAAGTATACCATGCAAACAGTAACTAGAAGACAGCTGGAGGGGCTATCCTAGTATCAGGAAAAAAAAAAATAGACTTTAAGATAAAAATTGGTGCTAGAGACAAAGAAGGACATTTTATAATGGTAAAATGATCAATTCATCAAGAAAATTATAAGAATTATAAACATATATGCACTTAACAACAGAGCTACAAATTATGTGATGCAAAAACTGACAGAATTAAAGGGAGAAACACACAATTAATCAATATAGTTGGAGACTTCAGATCTTCACTTTCAATAATGGACTGAACAACTAGACAGAATAATAATAAGGAAATAGAAGACTTGAACAGCACTATAAACCAACTAAATCTAAGAATCATTTAGATAACACTTTACCCAACACATTTAAAAAAAAAAGTGCAAATGGAACATTCTTCAGTATAGATCACATGTTAGGCCATAAATCAAGTCTCCATAAATTTAGAAAGATTGAAACCACAGAAAGGATATTCTCTTTCCAAAACAGAATTAAAGTGTTAAATTAATTACACTATTAAATTAAATTACAAATTAATAACAGATGGAAATTTAAGACATTCACAAATATGTGGAAATTAAACAATACATGCCTAAATATCCAATGGGCCAAGGAGAAATAACAAGGGAAATTAGAAAATAATTTGAAATAAATGAAAATAAAGAAACAATATACCAAAACTTATGGGACATAAGTGAAAGCAATGTTCAAAGGGAAATTTATAGCTGTAAACATCTACATTAAAAAAGAAAGTTCCTAAGTCAATAACCTAATTTTCCACTTTAAGATATTAGAGAAAAAAGAGTAAATTAATTCTGAAGCAAGCAAAAGGAGGGAAATAATAAAGACCAGAGGGTAAATAAAGGAAATAGAGAATAGAAGAACAATAGAGAAATCAACAAAACCAAAAACTTGTTCATTGAAAAGATCAACAAAATTGACAAACCTTTAGATAGTCTGATCAAGAAAAATAGAGAAGACTCAAATTACTAAAATCAGGAATGAAAGACGAGACATTACTACTGAATTTACAGAAAAAAAAGTATATAAGGGAACATTATGAATGTTAGTATGCCAACATGTTAGAAAACCTAGATGAAAATGGACAAATTCCTAGAAAGATATAGAGAACCAAATTAAGTCAAGAAAAAATAGACAATCTGTATAGACTTAATAGTGAAAAACTGAGTATTTACCCTTAATATCAGGATGAACACAAGGATGACCACTATCACCACTTCTATACAATAGTGTACTGGAGGTCCTAGTCAAGAAAAAGAAACAAAAAGCATCCACATGGTAAAGGAAGAAGTAAAACTGATCTCTATTTGCAAATTAGTCAAGAAAAAGAAACAAAAAGCATCCACATGGGAAAGGAAGAAGTAAAACTGATCTCTATTTGCAAATGGCATGATCTTGTATATAAAGAACCCATAAGGGATCTATGAAAACTATTAGAGCTAATAAACAAATTCAACACTGTCACAGGATACAGAATCAATATACAAAAATCAATTGTATTTCCATTCACTAGCAAGGAACTACCCAAAAATAAAATTAAGAAAACAATTCCATTTACCTAGGAATAAATTTAAATGCCTAGGAAGAAATTTGACAAAAAAAAAAAAAAAAATGTAAGATGTGCATACTTAAAACTGCAAAGCATCATTGTAAGAAATTAAAGAAGCCTTAAATAAATGTAAAAAACATGCTGTGTTCATGAATTGGAAAACAATATTGTTAGGATGGTAATACTCCACAAATTGATCTATAC
Source organism: Tolypeutes matacus (assembly GCA_026826555.1). Classification (NCBI taxonomy): domain Eukaryota; kingdom Metazoa; phylum Chordata; class Mammalia; order Cingulata; family Chlamyphoridae; genus Tolypeutes; species Tolypeutes matacus. Next base: position 64,751,760 of record JAKSZT010054334.1, read on the forward strand.
ATTCAAAGCAATTCCTATCAAATTCCAAGCTAGCTTTTTGAAGAAATTGATAAGCTGATCCTAAAGTTCATATGGCAGTGCAAGGGATCCAGAATAGCCAAAACAATCTTGAAAAAGAATAGTAAAGTGGGAGGACTCACACTTCTGAATTTTGACTCATAATATAAAACTACAATAATCAAGGCTGTGTGGCACTGGTATAAGACTGGACATATATATCAATGGAATAGAATTGAAGGTCAGAAATAAACTCATACATTTTTGGTTAATTGGTTTTCAACAAAGAGGCCAAGACAATTCAATGGGGAAAAGAATAGTCTTTTCAACAAATGGTACTGGGACAGTTGGATAGTCATAAGCAAAATAATGAAGTTGGATCCCTACCTCACACCTATACAAACAACTCAAAAAGTATCAAAGACTCAAATGTAAGAACTAAAAGTATAAAAGTCTTAAAAGAAAACATAGGTGTAAATCTCTGTGACCTTGGATTAGGCACAAATACATATAAGTAAATTGTACTTCATCAAAATGAAAACTTTTGTGCTTCCAAGAAGAAGTGAAAAGAAAACCCACAGACTGGGAGAAAATATTTGGAAGGGCCTAGTATCCATAATATATAAGGAACTCTTGCAACTCAACAATGAAAAGACAACCCAATTGCAAAAGGGGCAAAAGATTTTCCAAAGAAGTATCCAAATGGTTAATAAGCATATGCAAAAGATTTTCTAAAGAAGTATCCAAATGGTTAATAAGCATATGCAAAGATGTTCAACATCATTCATCTTAGGCCAATGCAAGTCAAAAGCCCAGTGTGATACCACTTCACACCCACCAGGATGGCTATAATGAAAAATACAGACAATAACAAGTGGTGGTGAAGATTTGGAAAAGTTGCTAATAGGAATATAAAATGTGGCAGCCACTTTAGAAAGCAGTTTGGCAGTTCCTCAAAAAGTTAAACATAGTTACTGTATGATGCAGCATTTCCATTCCTAGGTGTGTGCTCAAGAGAATTGAAAACACATGTCCACACAGAAACTTGTGAAAACAGCAACATTATTGATAATAGTCCCAAAGTGAAAACAACCCTAATGTCTATCAACTGATGAATGGATAAACAAAATGTAGTATATGCATGCAATGGAATATTATTCAGCCATGAAAAGTAATGAAGTTCTGATGCATGTGCAACATAGATGAACCTTGAGTATATTATGTCAAGTGAAGAAGCCAGACACAGAAGGCCACATATTGTATAATTCCATTCATATGAAATGTCCATGGGCAACCTTACATTGTTGTGACATTTGTTACAAATGATGAAAGAACATTGTCATAATATTACCCACAGATTTTGTTTATATTCTTTTTTTAAAATTTCTTTTACTTTTAAAGAAGCTTTAGATTACATAAATGTTACATAAAAAGTATAAGGGATTCCCATATACCTCCCTCCCTCCCCCTCCCACACTTTCCCACATTAACAGCAGCTTTCATTAGTGTGATACATTGTTACAATTGATGAACACATATTGAAGAATTGCTACTAACCATGGACTACAATTTATGTTATAGTTTACACTCTGTCCCACACAATTTTGTAGGTTATGACAAAATATACAATGACCTGTATCTGCCACTGCAATATCATGCAGGACCACTCCAATGTCCCCATATTATACCTATTCTACCCCTTCTCATCCCATAGAACCTCTCATGGCCACTGCCTTTATATCAATGGTAAGAGTTCTTTCATTGCTAGAATAATAATAATAAATCTATAGTAGAATACTAAAAGTATTCTTCAGTCCACTGCTCATTCCTCAATCTTGAGGATTTTGGGATGGTGATGCCCACTCTATTTCTAATTGAGAGGGGGCTTAGGTCCCATGGGGCAGATGGTTGGAACTGTCTTGCGTGCAGTTGCAGACACTCTCTGTTCCTTGGGATAGGTGTTATCCATCATCATCTCCTTATTAGTTGTCCTGGGTGAGTCCAATGAACTGGAGGGTAGGTGTTGTAACTCTGCTGAAATTCAGAGCTCAACTGGTGCATGGATGGACCAAAGACTTAAGTCTCTGGGACATATATTTATCAAATATAGTGCTAATTATAGGTTCAAATAAAAGGGGTAGAAAAGCCATGTGTAGAGAACCTATAAATGAGTCTAACTCTGTTACACTGGGGAGCATGAATTACAAAGTAAGGCCCACTGACAGGGTGCTGAATTCCTGAGCAGTCTGCCATGCTTATAGTTTCTGGTTGTCTCTAGCACCTTCAGGAGCCCTGCTATTTGAGGCACTGTTTACTGTGGCAGTCAATGAGATCTTGCTGAGACTTGCATAGGTGTAGCCTCTGGAATGACCTCCCAACTCACTTTGAAGTCTCTTAGCCATAAAAACTCATTTGTATTTACCATTTCCCCCTTTTGGTCAAAGTCTTTTTCCAGTGCATTGCTAGTTGGCACTTGGTAATAATCCCTCGGTGCCAGGGAGGTTCATCCCTGAGAGTGATGTCCCATGCTGGGGGGAAGGTAGTGTGTTTATATGATGGGTTTGGCTTAGAGAGAGGCCACATTTGAGCAACAAGGAGGCTTTCAGGAGGTTACTCTTAGGCAGTATATAATACTAGGCTAAGTTTCGATTTCACAAGAAAAGGTTCATAAGTACAATCATCAGTGTCAAGGGCCTGGTGTAATGGTCTGTTTTCCTTCACTAGGCACTGCCCTTGTACTCAGGGTATTCTTACAGTCCTATTAGAGAATGTAGCAGAACTCCCTAGGATGGGAATTTAATATTCTTTCAGTTATTGTGTGGATCTCCACCCACTGAGTCTCTGTCTTATCTTTACAATAATCTAATCTGTTCTAAAATAAAAGGCTTATTACGGAAAAAAAGAAAAGTATCAGGGAAATAAATGGAATAAAGAGCCAGTGGATTATTAGTCATTTACGTCTACAGGCAAATAAAATCTCCAGACTCCTTACTTTAGAAACCTGTGATGCCTGCACAGTTTGGCCAGTTGAAGAGTGAGGTTTGGGCTATAAGTCTAACAGTCAGCTTCTCAGCCAGTCTGTTGGAGGGTATCCAGGGTGACAGGAAGCCCTGAGGGAAGTGTTCTCTCAATGGACAGTTCTCTCAGGTCCTCTCCAATTAGCCATGTTGTCCTTTTGAATTTTTATCATGTCCTGTAAAGGCAATGCCCTATACTTGTGGGATGTGTTTATGAAGTGGTATTTGCTATACATACATAAGGATCTGGAAGAGCCAAGGAGAACCAGTCCTGGTCTGGCACAAAACCACTCAACAGTGAATTGCATCCATAATTAATTACAACTTTGATAAGTAGTGTGAAGAAGAACAGGGTGCTTTGGGAGCATGTAGCAGGCTTTCTCCTGGGCTGGGGAGACAAGGAAGGTTTCCTGAGGAAGTCAAGTTTAAGTAGAGAGGATAAGTAAGAGTGTTGTAGGTGAAGAAGTGGGAAAGGGCATTTCTGGCAGTGGGAGAAGCATTGGGAATGCACACTGGTTGAAGGGGCAAAAATTTGGGAGGAACTGAAAGACTGCTGAGGCCCTAAGGAGTGGGGACAGGCGCTGGGGAGGGGTGTTGGGGGGAAGGCGGGAAGATGAAGCTGGAGGAGTAGAGGAAGGGGCCAGACCATAGCACACTCTTGAGAAATGACTGAAGCTTTTAAGCATGGAGGTGTCTTGGTCAGATTTGTATTAAAAACCAAACCCAACCAAAATAATACTCCCTGGGTGCAGTGTACAGATTGGATTAGAGGAGCAAGCAAGAGTGGAATGGGGAGACCAGTTAGGAAGCTAATACTGGAGGCGAACATAATGGGACTTAGACCAAGTGAAGAGAAGTCGACTGGGTTGAGAAAAAACTTACGAGGTAGACGAAACAAAAGAGCTCATGGAGAGATGAATAACACAATTTGTACAGATAACATAAATACTCAGGCAGCTTTCATAAGGAAAATCAATAGAAAGTATTTGTTAAAAAGCTAAAGATAAAACAACAAACAAAACCCATAGCCCAGTTCTAACAAATAAAAAGAGTGCCTATAGCAATTCAATGCCTGGTGTTTTTAAAAAGCATAACGATTCCTTGGAAATAGCCCGTACAGTGTTTTTCAAACAGTTGACTTTCTCTTTATCAAATCATATAAGATTTATCGCCTCAGATTTATGGCGTTTTCCACTTTGATCATGATTGGGGAACACTGACCCGTCTTAAATGAAATAAGGCCAAAAGAGAGTGTCGATTTGAAAGGGATGTCCAGTGAGATGGATTCAGGACACCGTGCCAGCGGGCGAGCTCAGTGACAATGCTGGCTGGTGGCAGGGTCAGCTGCAACTCCACAGACAGACTCAACACCCACGGTGTCTCCAGCACACACAGCTGCTGCCTGGCTGCATTTCAAAGGTGTCTCGGCAGAAGCATTTTGGCTGGCTGAAATACAGCCTTTGCACCGTCCTTAAGACTATATTTTACAAGTTCATTTTCTAGCACACAGGCACACTTTTATGGCAACTGGAGCATTTTGCTGAATGACTTGGTAGCACACTGCTTACCAGACAGCCCATTTCCAAATTTAGATTATAAGAGAAAAACAGCAAGCGGTAAATTCAGCAGCATATCAATGAATACTGCAGTTCCCTCACCAAGCACTGGGCTGCTTTATCTCCTGGGGATAAATACTATACTATAAAACATTTTCAACAGGGATGGCCGTAGGTGTTTGCTTTTAGGGCTGTTAGCCACATTCGCACTGGGAATATGCTGTTAGCACGTTGTAAACTGGCATGCAAAAACGAATAGGTTTGCCAATGGGTGTCATTATTTTCTGTGCATTCATAAGCTGCAGGAGGTCGATGTAGCACATAAAACAAAGGTGACCAGGGTTTATTCACCAAGGTTTATTGTTTCTACTTTAAACTATGTGCATCCTACATGTTTTAGGTTCTTGGTGGCGTTGGGGTAATTTTGAGGGTTGTAATGATGTCTGCTGACAAATGGCTTTCTGAAAGAGTTGAGAGTTCTTACATTATTCCACCTGGGTCTAAGACTTCCAGACCTTTTTGAATTATGATCACATTTGCCATGGGAAGTTTCTGCTCCATTTGTCCAGTTTTACTTTTAAGAATGAGGGCAGAATTAAAAACCGTTGTGATGCTGAGTATACAAAAATCTTAAATTTTAAATGGTGGCCATTAGCAAGTTTGCCCTGAATGAGGACAAAATTAGGAAAAACAAAACAAAACATTTGTACTAGAGAGGTCAGGTGTTGCTTGCCCATCACACACCTGTTGTATTAAATAATGCTGTTTCATATGACACAATTCCACCCTGTTGTCCCTCTAATCTCCCCCTACCCCCACCTTTGCCAGCTACTGGTCCTGGGACTCTTGACTTCACATCCAGGGATGTCTCAATCCTGGACTGACCAAGAGACTTGAATCTCTGGGCTGTCCTTGTGCCAGATGGGCCCTGAGCCTCAGCGGAGTTGCAGCATCTACTTTCCAGTTCATTGGACTCACCCAGGACAAATAACAAGGAGGTGAAGATGAACAACCACCACACCAAGGAACCAAGAGAGTCTACAACTGCAAGCAAGAGAGTCCCATCCATCAGCCATATGGGATCAAAGTCCCCTCTCAATTAGAGATGGTGTTGGCATCACCATCCCAGAATCCTCAGGATTAGGGAGCAAAATATGGACTAGAGAAGACTTACTGGTATTCTACTATAGACTTATGATTCCAGCAATGGAAGAAATTATATCATTTATGTGGAGACAGTGGCTACTGGAGGTGCTGAAGTCAGGGAGAGGGAAAAAGAGGTGTAATATGGGGGTATTTTCAGGACTTGGCATTGAACTGGATGACGTTGCGATGACAGATACAGGTCATTATATATCCTGCCATAGCCTACAGAGTTGAGTGGGAGAGAGTGTAAACTACAATGTAAACTATAATCCATGTTTAGTGGCAATACTCCAAAATGTGTTCATCAATTGCAATGAATGTGCCACACTAATGAAAGAAGTTGTTAATGTGGGGAAAAGTGGGAGGTCTGGGGAGTGGGGCAAATGGGAATCCCTTATATTTTTCAATGTAACATTTTATGTAATCTAAGTATCTTTTAAAAATAAATAAAAAATATATTTAAAGAAAATCCTGGACTGACCAGTTCCCAGGATCTGTGTACACCGTCCCACAAATATATTATAGGCCATTTCCAAATCAGCAGATGGGAGATGGAAGGCCTGGGCCAACAGCTCTAAGTCATAGAGACATAGAGCCAAGGCAGCCATTTTGCTCAGGTGTAAGCTGAAGTTATAAGGTGATCAGGTAGTAAAGGGGAAAGAATGAAACAAACAAGTGGAGAGAGGGGAGAGGTGACTAAAGATAGAAGAGAGTAACTGTCTTGGGTCTGGGTAGGTTCTGAACCAGGTTAAGTTCTTTGCCTTTAAAATAAAGTTATCTGTAAAATAAATCTTGGTTTTTCTTGATTCATGAAAAATCTTTAAAATGAAGATCAGCTGAGGCTTGATCTTTGCAACCAAACAGGAATAATCCTTATCAGGGATATCTGTTAGTGTGGCTGGTGGCAGGAGGGATAAACCCAATTGGGAGTCGAGTTTAGCTATGAAATGTGGTTTTAAATCATGGGGAATTTTAAAGAGGGATGCTTTCTCATTCAGCCAGTCATGGCTACTTTGAGACAAACAACCTCACTTGCACTTATCAAAGGCATACCTGCCTGTATGTAAGTTTTGTCTCGTCTTGGGTGAGACTTCCTTAATGGAAAATACTGCAACCATTAGGGCTTACTCTTTGGCTTTCACAAAACAACACAACAATGACACAGGTCTGTCTGTGTCCTCTGTGGTTGGGTTGAAAGAAGTGGGGGAGGTTGTGAAATGAAGCCACTGATATGACCATGTGCCTGATGAGTAAGATGGAATCCACGTGGGAGTTGAGTTCAGTAATAATGTGTCTCGCGCTGCCATTCAACGTTGCCTGCAAACCCCCACACTTTTGAGCAAATATTATTTTGAATGTCAGAGTGCACAGAGCTGTTCTCTAGGGTTGGGCTAAATTAGACTTTGTGGGAGAATAAACCTAGAATTCCAAATGTGGTGATCCCAACAGGGCATGTAATGCAAGGCCAATTTTCCACGTGTGCCGGGTGGGTTTGTTCACATCTCACGCAGAAATGAGAGATGCCAGTTTGGGTGTTGACTGGCCCCAAGCAGAAGGTAGTAATTTAGGTTTTATTTTAAATAGGCATTAGAGTCTGGGTCATCCAGAATTTTAATTTAGGAAGGAGCTGGGGGTGGGGGAGGCAGATGGCAGAAGACGGGAGCTAGGGGACCCTCAGATGAAGGGTAGGAATTCGAGGGGCGAGATCCCATGTGCTTCCATCCAGTTCTGCAAGAGCTACTCTGCGATAAATGAAAGGCAAACTCATTCTGTCTTGACATGGTTCCGTAGACAGGTCTAAGGGAGCTTCCGGGTCTTGTAATTTGATGTGGTGGATTCTTTCCTCACATTGCACAGATGATAGAGTTAACTCTAATGACCTAAGCATTGTAAAGCTGACCGCGTGTTTCAACCCTGACCCAATTGCAGCAGTGAGCTCACGAGGGTGACCTGGCGGAGCAGCCTGGAAGAAATCGGTCAGAAGGATTTCTACCCAACTCCTCTCAGGCTGATAGGACTTGGCATTCTTTATGCAAAGCCCAGAGGTTGCCTGAAGAAATGTTTCCCTCAGTAATTTAACCCATGGGTCAAGTTGATGCTTGAGATGCTAGCTCATTCTCTTGGTTTGAGGTGGATGTACAGCGTATACTCACCCAGCAAATGTTTATTGAGCACATGCTATATGCCAGGTGCCATGTAGAAGTTGAGGAGACAGAAATGCATAAAACCAAGTATCTCTCCAAAAGCCTGAGTTCAAATCCTGGCTCCACCATTATTAGCTTGGCAAGTTACTTGATTTGGGTATGTTAGCCTCTTTACCTCTGGTTTTTGAATCTGTGAAGTGGATTGGGAAAATGGTACTTGCAAGGTTAGTATGAGGTTGAAATGATGCAATCCATGTAAAGAGGACTAAACATTAACAATTACATATCAAAGCAGGTAAATGAGTTTTAGCTGTTCCCCAAGGCCAGGGAAGAACAAGGAAAACATTCAGGCTTCTGATTTAAGCGGGAAACTTTAAATGAGGGCTTCTGACTAGTGTGGCGATCAGCTATGGAGTTCAAAACCTGTGAAAAGCAAAGGGACCAGAAACCATCATTTTAAGCAAACATAAGCCTTCGGCACAGAAGTCTAAGTGGAGGCACAGTGCAGAAATTTATTGACTGTTCTTTCCACAGCCTCTCCCATTTTCAGTCCGATGCCAAGAGATCCTGCTTGGAATTAGTAGGTGGTATTAAAACTTGGGGCCCTTTTAGGGGAGGAAATGAAATACTGTCCTTGCTTCAGGGAAGGACTTGCTCTGTGGATTTGCTATGGGGGCCCACTGGGCTTCTGAATCATTGACACCCCAACTGTGCTTTGCATGGGGAAAGTGATTCGGTGCTCAGTTTTCGTCTGACATTTTGAGAATCCTGTGATTTCTAATTCTGATGTTAACCTAAACCAGGCTGTTTGAGCTGACCTAAGTGCTGTCTCCTAGTTTAGGTTCCTTATCTGCAAAACAAAGGAAGTTGAAAGAGTAACGTTTGGTTAAAGTAGGGGGGCCCCAGGAACCAGTCCTCCAGGGCTGTGGAGTGCAAGGCAGCCTTCGGAGTTGTGTAAGGGATATGCAAGGATGCAGGTACTACATACTCATACCTGCTCTATCGTGTTGCTAGCCAAGGTCTGTTCAGTTGTGTTCTTAGGCTCGGCGCACTTTAAATAGAAAGCCATTTGTTCATTCTAGATGCTTCTACTTGTTAGGGGCTGCTCTTTTGAAATTTCCAAATATGGCTCTGGAGAAAATGGGTCCATCTTCTTTTTGGAACAAAGGCTGTTTGGGACAAGCGCTGTGTAGCTGATGAAAATGTTATATTGGGTCTCATGGCAATTTCATTTATTGCTTTCTTGACCCTGTGTCATCCAGGGAGTGTCAAAAACCACATGGTGCTTCTGAGCTCTACATTTTTGCATTTAGGTCCCTGATTTAGTTGACAGATGTTAAAATGCAGACACAGCCAGATAACTCCCCAGTGACAATGCAGATGCCAAATGGAATGGTACAATTATTCCAGCTTGGGGAGGGATTATGTCGTTTTGCCCCAGATTTCCCCTCCTGATAGCCCTTATTTTTATTTATTTATTTCCTGGTAGCCTAATATGGCTTATGACAGAAAGTGAGTCTCTTTCCTCTGCTCGATTCAATCTTCTTATCCCTAAATGAAAATGTGCAAACATGCAGGGCTCTAACTGAATAACTTTGGCTCTAAAGAGAGAGAGAGAGAGAGAAACAAAGATTTTAGACCTGGAGGGAACTTTCCTTGGTGCTTAAGCAGTCATTTTAGGGATTAGGAAATATGAGGCCCAGAGCAAAGTACAGTCAAGTGTGGGAATAGGAGAACTGGATCTCCTAATTCCCAGTCGAGTGTTTCCCCACCGGATCCTGCTGCCTCCCGTGCATCTTCTGCCTGCCCTCCAGCTCCCACCCTAGATTTCCTCTTGAGATCCCTGTAGGGAATCAGGGATGCAGAGTGGTGGGTTGGGGTGGGGGCCCCCCGGCTCTGCCCTGCCTTGGGAGTGGCCTCGCCTTGTCTCAGCCCACTTCCTTTTGGGAAATGCTAGCTACAAAAATGACCAGGCTCTTTGACTACCAGAGATGGTTCAAACCTGTCGGTTGGTAAAGAAAGAGGCTCAAAGAGGTGACGTGCTTGACTCAGGTTTCCACAGCAAGTCAGGAAATCAGTCAACAAATAATTTATTTAACACTTACAAAAGGGCAGGCCCGTGGTTCCTGCTGGGGATTTGGTAGAGAATAAAACAGAAGTGGGTCTTGCCCTGAGAGAACTTACTGTCCAGTCACAAAACAAACATGGCGGCAAATGGGAGGAATTTTATGAAGGAGGACGGCAGGGTACTCTTGGGGAAATCATCTCGGTCTGACAGAATCAGGACCGACTTGAACTTCCACTGGTCCTTCTGTCAAGATGCTTCATCTTTTGAGGTCTTCCCTACCTGGACCTCAGCAGAGAGGTGAAAGCTGGAGAAGGTTACCTTTGAGGTGGTTTGCCTCCTCACCCTCTATTTAGATAGTTGGAGTAACATTTTACAAATTTATCTTTTGGGGTATTCTGGTGCTTTTCAGATCCTTTCTATCATTATTCTCTTATTTGCCACAAGGAAGCATCTGTCCAAATTCTGGTCTAACCACAGGCACCCCTGGTGAAACTGAGTTTGGGGTGGGCTGTTTCTCAGAGCTCTGAGGAAAACTGAGGCCCAACTGGAGAGCTGTTACCTCCATGGCTTTTGGCTGCTTCTAGGGAAAAAAAATTTGAAAAGCCCAGTCATGGATTTGTGGGCTTTGCTAGTTGTCTGCTTTGCCCCCAACCATTACCACATGTCCTGATAAGATCCCTTCTGTCTCCTGACCCTCACACTTCTTCTCTCCATCTTTTATCTCTTGAACTTTGGGGCTTTGTTGTATGACAGCCACTTTTCTTGCTGGAAGAGAGCGCTCTGTTTCTTTCTCTGAGATGTGTCCTTCCACCCCCTTCTGCTCAAAGCTCACCTCCTCTGGACCAATACTGCCCTCTCTTTCAGCAGCGCCCATCGCCCCTGTGTACCAGCTGCAACTGATTTTGTATATGGTAATGTACTTAAAACAATTTGTGTTCCTGTCTCTTCTCATTATGTGTGTTCTCTCTTCTCCTCCGGATTACAGGTGTCCTGAGAAAGGGGGCTGGGGCCCCTATTTCCTGTGGGGCTTGGATTACTGGGTGCACAGTTGGCTGATGGCTGGGCAGATTGAACCCTGCTATTTTAAAAGCCCGATGGGAGGGCGGGGCTGGGGACTGGGGGATCTGTGCAACCAGTCCCGGGGAAAGGAACAATTGTCTGAGGCGGGACCCAGGCTGCGACACTGATTTGCTGCTCGACTTCAGGCTGGGTTTTGGTTTCCTTGTCTATAAATGCATTTATGTCCATTTCCTCACCAGGAGGTGCCCTGAAACACAAGAGCATGGAAACTGCATCATCATGACCTGCTCTCAGATCATTCCAAGTATGTGGAGGGCCAGGAAATGTCAGTCAGGCTTTTTTGAGTGGGGCCAGAACCCTGAATCCTGGGCTTCACCAGAGGGATGGACAGAGCTGGATGACCCAGAAGACAGATCCAGCAGCTGAGGGAGCTGGCAAATCAGAAAACAGTGTTTCAAAAAAGCTTAATATCTTATATGTGCACACACACACACATATGCACATATATGCTTTAAAGCATAAAGTTTGAGCTAGATCACGGGGAAAATAAAAACTTGGTAGGATGTCATTATAGTTATTTTAGAGTCTAATGCCTAAAATTGTAATTTTAATTACAAATGGGGAGCAGGTGTGATCTCTTCAGTGCTCAGGGTCTCTTAATGATGTAGGAAACTTCCTTCCAACCCCTAGTGCCAGGGTTTTGTCTGCCACTCCTTCTGCTCCACTGTCACCTTCTCATGTCATTGTCTTAGCAGGTGCCTCTGCACAGCTGAAGTACTCAACAAAGGATGACACCAGACACCAGAACCAATGCTTGTCCCTCTGAAAGCATAAAGCCCTGGAGTGAGGCCGGGGTGGGGAGGGACATCCTCCAGACACACCTGGTTTGTCTGCAGCAAAGTAAATCACCACAGCCTTTTATGAACACTTCAAAGACCAAAGGCAGAAAATTGCCCAAAGGGCGTTGTATCTTCCAACGAGCTGATGAACCCAGTTTCAGGACTTCTTTTTGCAAAACCGTGAAATTGGAGGGCATTATTGGTGGCAGTTGTGGCTTTGTCCCTTTGTTCTTCTCCTTCCTACCTCTGAACATCCTACAGCTCTCCTCTTTCTCGGGATCCCATATAAGACCTGTTATCCTGTCCCTCCCCTCTTTCTACAAGGCAGAGAAAACAAATTCACACTAAAGTATTAGAAACTTCCCATGCTATTTCTTCTAACAGCATTTGCATTTTTAAAAAAATTTGATTGAAGAGAGCAATATTTAACAGAAAAGAATAAAACTGGAATGATGATATTTCAGGAAGGAGAAAGTCTGGATAAGATTGCTATTCTCGGGTCTCTGGAAAACACCTCCCTGAACACCCTGCTTGGAAGCACAGACTTCGATGAGCCCGTGGGAGCTTCCATGAGCCACACAGACCCCAGGAGGTGGGAGGAGGTTTACCGAGTCCCGTATGTGGTGTAGCCATGTAGATCATGGGGTAAAAATCAGGGTGACATTAAAAATATCCTCTTCCTGTATCACTGCTTGATGTTTTCTATGCAGCGCAAAAGCACGACTTCCTGCCTCCCCCCCTCCCACAGTATTCAGTAAACGGAGCATTCATGGAAGGTTCTGTAAAGTGTTCCCCCAAAGGACATTCTCATGCCTTCATCACAGTGCCTGCAAATTGCAGCTCTGACTTCACGCCACTGCTAGGTTTCTTTTGGACACTTTTAGCAGAAAAGCCCTGGCTACTATAGGAAATGGGGAGAAGAAAGAAAAGGGTGGGACAAAGCTCCTGAAAAATTGCAGAGTGTTGTTGAGCTTTAATCTGTCTAGTTAAGTGCCTGGCACGTGTAGGTATTGAATGGACATCTTGAATGAAGGCAGAGTAGAAATGGTTTCTGTGTGATTAATTTCATGGTTGTAGTTTTGTCCTGCCGAAGACGTGTGGGTAGTGTGTTGAAGGAGAATCTAAAGGCTTGGATTCCAGTTCCAATTTTGTTACTCAGTGGTTCTGTGACATGGCACAGATACTTCGGCTTCTGTGGCTCATTTTCTCCAGGTAAAATGGGAACAATACAAATGTCCTCACTTCATCGATGGAGTACAATGAGGTAATGGACAGGAAGGCGATTGAAAACCCTAAGGTGTTTTGCAAATACGAAGTCCAATTATTGTGAAAGCCCTTGGCTTTGTAGAGGATTATGTGAGTTGACTGGTATCGATCAAGACACAAGCCTCCTTAGGTGAAAACTGAAAGTAAAACTCATGTATTTAAAATGTGAAAATAAAATCAGTCACTCGAGTAACACTAATTTCAAGAAGTACTTTATTAATTTCAAGTAGGAAACTTGAAAAACAAAAAATAAAACCCAACTGAGATGTGAAAAATTTTCAGCGCTGGTGCCTCTGACCTAATGCTGAAGTCTGATATTTGTACAATTCTCCCTAAGAAGTCTATGTTAGGGGTAATATTCATCCGTATCCATGAACAAATATTGAGTTTTGGCCATGTGCCAGACATGGTTATATGACACTGGGTATCAGAGTCTCTACGCTGTTCTTAGCTCAACCACTGGCTGCTAGCCTTCTCAGGGGTGCGTGTGCATGCGTGATTCCCATCACACAGTTTCACTAGCTTGACAAAATGCTGTATACCCTTATTTAAGTGACAAATACCTTTTTGATGAATCAACAACTCGAATGGGTATAGGATCTCCCAGGACGGTGTACATATTTATCTCCAAACCAAGTCTTTAGTATCTTTTTTTAAAAATAAGTTTTTTTTTAACAAATCAATTTTATTGATACATATTAATAAAGCATACAATTCATCCAAAGTGTACAATCAATGGTATAATCACATAGTTGTGCATTTATCACTTCAATCATTATTAGAGCATTTTCATTATTTCAATAATAATAATAAACAAAAATCAAACAAGAGAATTCTTCACCTCTCAATCTCTCCAGGTTTCCCTTGCTGTACATAGCTGCTATTTCTGGATATTCTTGCACAATTATTTATTTTTTTGTTAAGCAGTTTCATTGAGATATATTCACATACCATATGATCTATCTAAAGTGTATAACCAATGGCTTTTAGTGTAATCACAATGTTGGGCATTTCATCATCACAACAAATTTTAGAGTTATTTCATTACTCCAAAAAGAAAAACTCCATACCCCTTAGCATGCCTTCCCCAGCCCTACATAACCACTAATCACATTTCATCTTTATAAATTGATTTATATCTTTATTTAGTATCTTTCTTAATAGCCATTGAATGTAAGTTGAATATTAAGCTGGATGAATGAAGTATTAGTTGCTGTTGCTCTACTTTCTTTAAAATAAACATAACCGTTTTACTGTACAGAAAACTAAGTTGGTCCCTTATGTGACTGGCTGAGATGACTATGATTAAACATTTTAGTAGTGGTTTATAAAGTATGCTTCTCTACAGTATATTAAAGGTTTTATTCAATTGTTGTTCATAAATTTGGTGAAAGTAGTAAAGCATGGTGCACTTTTGGATTGTGTTCATTTTTCCCCCAAAATCCTGATAATGCTTTACCCATCATAATGAGAGTTAGAAAGGACAAATAACAACGTCTTTTTAAAACCAACCTGTATCTGCACAGTAGTTTTCTTTATTATAACTTGCAAGTGCCGTGATCTGGGCAAAGAAAGTGCTAAAACTCATCAGATACTTTGCAAGAAAGAGTGAATAAACATACTTATGATGATATTTGGATATCACATACATATGTTGCTTATGTACTTAAAAAAATTAAATAGGAAAATCTTACTCATTTTTGGTAGAAAAACAGGGTAGAGATTACAACTTGGAACTTTGTGATATTTTATCTGTGTGCCGTTTGTCTAAAGGCAATTTATCTAAAGCTGGAAAAGGATATGGTTTGACTGACTAAACTGTGGAGTGATACAAGTGATAGGCAACTCTAAAAATGCTTAGGGGAATTTTTGGGGCATTCAAGTCAAGTGGAGAGTGTAGGTGTAAAGAGCAGACTTCTCCCCATTGCTCTTCTTTTTTTTTTTTGCACAGTGATCAAAACTGTGAAAGTAGCTGACATTTTATACCACATGCTGGAACGTTAAATCTCAATTTACATGGTCATTTGTGACTACACTTGGTGGTGGAATGCAAATTTGTTTGTACACACTTGAGATGTTTCTTGCTGGCGTGTCTCTCCTTTGTGTTTTGGAATCCATGGCTGTCTAACCTGAGAGCAAATTAGGTGAGATCTCCGGAACTGACTTATACTCATAAGTCAATTTATGCTCCCTGAGGGGAATTTTGAAGGGTAATTCAGAAAAGTGAGTCTCCCAATTCTCAAATGAAAATTATCTTTCTAATCAACTTGCCACAGGGCCTGAAATTAAGACTCAAAGGGATTTCTTTTTACCCAACACTGGGATTTGGTCGTCCCTAGGATTTTTTGGTTGGGTAGCTGTGGACAAGTTAGTTAACCTCATTTTCAGTTTCCTCATTGGTAAAATGGAGAGGGCTTTTGTGGCGCTCAGATGAGACCATGCCTGTCAAATGATTGCTGCCATGCTCAGTCTTGGTAGTTGCAGTTTTCTTTTTGTTGGGAGAAGGAAGAAGGGGAGGGATAGGCCAGTAACACAGTGGGGAATTTGCCATCCCAAATGCACCTTGGAGGATTGCAGAATTAATGCTAAGGCTATGGAGTTTATCACTTGCGGTGGCTTCCTTAAGGGGCTCAGCCAGAGGAACCCCAAGTGAGATGTAAAAAGGCATTGTGGGAGAATACTGTGTATTTGCAGGCGCTTTAGCTTTTCGAAGCACAAAAGCATCTGCTGATGTATTTCCCAATATGTGGGTTGGCTGGATGGGCATCCCTTTTCTACAGATGAGGAAGCTGGAGTGTAGATGGGTAAAAGAACTCACTGATTGCCACATGACAAGCTCGGGGGACCCATGACTCAGACCTGGAGCATAGCGCCCTTCCCTCGGTGTGACACTGTCAGAATCAAATGACCTCATGAGCAGGCCTGCATTTGGACCTTGGGTTCCCTCGTACTGAGCTCTGCAAAATAGAGAGGATGAGAAATGCAGACTCAAGATCGAGAGGACTCGTCTCAGTTGGAGATGCTTGTAGTTAGGGCTCCTGGGTCATGTAGTTTTCACTCCATAGCCATGGATGGAAGTTTCTTTCTTAACCTGGGTCAGAGAGCACATTAGCCAGGAAGGTCAGACCCCAGTGCCGAGTCCTCTCTAACACCGTCAAGACACGACCATCTGGAGCCCAATGGCTACTGTATTAGTCAGCCAAAGGGGTGCTCATGCAAAATACCAGAAATCTGTTGGCATTTACAAAAGGGTATTTATTTGGGGTAGAGGCTTACAGTTACCAGGCCATAAACCCAAAGTTACTTCCCTTACCAAAGTCTGTTGCCACGTGTTGGAGCAAGGTGACTGCCAACATCTGCCAAGAGTTCAGACCTCTTGGGTTCCTCTCTTCCCAGGGCTTGCTTCTCTCTGGGCTCAGACTTGCATCTCTCCACAAGGCCAGCTGTAGACTATCAGGCGAATGGCTCATCTCTTTTCCCGGGGCCTTCTCTCCTTCCTCATGACCAGGCTCCTCTGTGTGCTTACTTCCCTGGGCTCCAGCATTAAAACTCCCACCTCCCTTCTCTGCAGTGCGGTTTTTCTGTGAGTCCTCACCCACCAAGGGGGCAGGGCTGCAATGTCCTACTGACGTGGCTCAATCAAAGCCTTAATCATTATTTAATCAAGTAAAAGTAAAACCTCTGAATCCAATACACTCTTATACGCCCAGAGGAAAAGACCAGTTTACAAACATAATCCAATATTTATTTTTGGAATTCATCGCTAATATCAAACTGCTACAGCTGCACTGAAAGGAGTGACAAAGAGATGCCAGTATTGTTGAGCAATTCCAGGGTGTGTGATACCTTTCCTTCTTTCCTCTTCTCTTCCTTTTTTTTTTTTTTTTTTTCCCCTCATTTTATTGATACACAATAATACCAAGTCAGAGAGGGGTTCTACAGGTGTTAAGACTTCATGTTTTGATTTTAACTACAAAGTCCTTCTGGGCACTGTGTTTTCTCATATTATTGGGTAGCCAGAAAATTTATTTCAGGTTGAAAAGGGTTAACTGAGGGGCAATGTCCTTCCCAAATCATCAGTATGCAAATCTTCTAACAATGTGTGGAAAATTCTAGAACATTCAGGATCATTCTCTGGGAAAGTAAGATTCACGGTTGAAACCATTTATTTATGCCAAGAGAATTGCTCAGTAAGCAAATTTATATTCACGTTGGTTATCAGAGGTTGATGTGGGGTGGTTATAGTTTATTTATTGATTTAACTCTACCTTTTTCTAGAAGGAAGATTTAAGGTGACTTAGATCAGAACACAGATACGCTAAGACCAAAGCAAATGAACTCGAGACAAAAACTAGAAAGAAGAAAGGAAGAAGGAGAGGATAAGAGAACAGCAGTGGGAAATTCTGACAGAGGAAAGCCAGAGGGAGTGACTAGAAGCCCAGATGCTTCCTCAGAGCTCCGGGGAAAAATGGTTCAGGGATATCTGGATAAGCCTCATTGTCTTGTCTTGTAGTAGAATGCCTGTTTCATTTGTTCGTTTATTCACTCATTTACTGATTTATTCATGATTTCATCTATTTCAATAAAACATCTTTGATCTTTCTTGTATTGCTGTGGCACTTTATTAAGCACCAGAAATACGTCGGCGAACACAATGCAGGGATGCTCGCCCTCGTGGAGCTTATAGTTTTTGTGGGAAGACATGTAAGCAAATCATTACAATATGCTAAATTCTACAGAATGTGCAGAGAGCTATAGGAGCAGACAATAGGTGCACGTGTCCCAGACTGAAGGTTGGGGAAGATTCTATTTCATATTTGTACAGTGTAACATTTTAAACATCCTCATCTTCCCAGTAACATAAATATATTGCTCTGGGATTTCAGGATTACTTTACAAAGTAGAATGCCATGTTTTTTCACAGTGAATTTAAAATTAATTAATGAATTAAACCAAAGTCAGCAACCACATTCTATGTGCCAAGCATTCTGCTAAGTCCTTATTGGTTACTCGCGGCTTGAAATGGGATCTACGATTCATATTATTGGGTGTTTTCCTTAGTATATTATTTCTGTCCTGGTTCTGACTCTTCAAGTACCTTAAATATGAGAGGTTGGCCTAGTCATAAAAAATCCACATGTGTTAATTTATCCCAGTCTTGAGTGATAAAATAGGATAAGATAATCAGAATATTGCTAGTCCCAGGGCTCTTTGGAGAAGTAACTCAAGTTTTTAATAAGATTTGAAATGTAAAGTGAGACGACACCAAGCTGAAAAGCTTTGTTTTGAAAAATAATATTATTAGGTGATACATGCAGAATATTTTTGCTGAACCATCAAAAGAGTTCCAGAACTCTTTTACAGTAAAGAGAATCCCTCTACAGCGGAGTTGGGAGGTGGTATTAAGAATGTGGACTGATGTCAAGTTCTAGTTTTGCCACTTTCTAGCCATGTAGACTTGGGCAGATTACATAACCTCTTTGTGCCTCCATTTCTCCACCTGAAACACAGGTATAATGATAATACTTACCTTCTAGAGTTGGTAGGAAGTCTAAAGGAATGCATCTAAAAATACTTAGCCCAGTGCATGGTGAGTTGCAAGGGCTCAATAAATGTTAGCTCTTCTTAATTCTAGGGGAAGAGAAATGGAATTTTGAGAGTTAAGAAAAAATATTTTAATGAGCTTTAAGTTTTGATTTGGAATCTACAAACAGACATGTCTTCTAAAAGGAAGTAGGGCCAACCAGGATACGTGGCCACAGCTTTTTCATGTGAAGATACCATGGACTTGATATGAAGGGGGAAGAGGGTTGTGTAGCTAATATCTAATGGTTTCTTGTAATTTTCATCATGGTTTAGTCAGGGAAACACAGAATTTTGCAGACAGGTGATTTCAGGAGAGGCAGGACTTAGGGATTTTGGAGTGGCAGTACAAGTGGTGGTTAAGACTACAGACTCTGGAACCAACCTGAATCCATCTACTCCACTTGCTAGCTGTGTGATCTTGGGCAAGTTACCTAACCTCTCTGTACTACAGTGTCCTTATTTGTAAAGGTGAGATAGAGAACCTACCTCATTATATTGTTATGAGGACTAAATGAAATATTAGAAGTAAAGTGCCCGAGAACATTGGTGGACTGTGACTCTCAGTGAAATAAGCTATTGTTTTATATTACTAGGATTTAAGCTACCTGTGGGCAGGGAGGTCCCCCCCGCCCCGTTTCCCTTTATTCACTCATGCATCTCCAGTACTGGCAATGTGTCTGACATGGTAGCTGCTCAATAAATAGTTGTTGAATAAAAAATTACATGAAATCGCTGTCTGTCAAATAAAGGGATGAAGAAACTAGGCTAAGAGGCTGAAAATTATTGAAGCTGGGTGATAGGGGAGTCAATCACACTGTTTTCTCTATGTTTGAGTATGATTAAAAAGCTTTATAGTAAAATTTAAAAAAATGACTAGACTGGTGTAATCACCTGTGATAAATAGGCATTAAAAGTTCATTTTTTCCCTTTTTGTTGTAGCTTATGAAAATAAAAAGACATTTTCTATTACTAAACACTACTATACTAGAGACTTGTAAAACTGTAGTCTGCAAAAGACGTTTGTTTCTCTTTAAAGGAATCAGATGTCAAGCAAGAGATTCAATAAAAATGGGAAAAGCTGGTCTATCAACCTGCACTATTTTCTCATCACCCTATCATCATACACTTCTAGGGCTGACAGGAACGTTGGAGATGAATATCCCACCTCCCTCATAGGTTACTCAGGAGACCATTGCCATGGTCCACTCTCTGTCAGCACTTTAGCTGCTCCCCCATATTCCCCCTCAAGACCATGGTCCCCCACACCTGTCTTCTCAGCCAACACCTGAAACCTGACTCAATCCTACCTCCAGACCCCAACTTCCTCTCTTCCTGACCCTCTTGGCTTCTCCTCTCCACTCTCCCTTCTTGTTTTGCCCCATTCCCGTGTAATACCCCCTTAGTCCTGATGTGGCTCCCTGAAGGATGAAACTCTGTGAGCTGCCCTTAGCTCCTCAAAGGACATCTGTGGCTAGAGGGCTTCGTTGTGTAGGGAGCCCAGTCCAGGCCCCCACACTTGCTGCTCACTTCTTTCCTCCTGGCCCCCTACTCCTCAGGGAGCAGGATCTGATAAGCAGCTAAGCAATCCATATGAATAGTGCTAAGTGAGGCTCTGTGGAAAGAGAGCTTCACAGTCATGGCCCTTGCATTTTATTTATTATTATTATTTTTAGGAGGTCCCAGGAATTGAGCCCAGGACCTTGTACATGCAAAGCAGGTGCTCAACCACTGAGTTACACCAACTCCCCTATCCTTGCCCTTTATTTTGTTCTTTAAAAAAATTTTTTTTGTTTATTTTTGTTTCTGTTCTTTTAAAAAATTTTTTTTGTTTTGTTTTGTTTATTCCTTGCCCTTTAGAGGTGGGAAACATGGAGACCCTGATGACCGTTTGCAGTAACATGTGAACCTTTTCTTCCCCCCATATTTCTTCATCTTTAATTAATTAATTAAATTTTAAGAGGTACCAGGCATTAAACCCAAGACCTCATACATGGGAAGCAAGTGCTCAACCACTGAGCTATACCCACTCCCTGTGAACTTATTTTAAGTGTTATGTATCCATTTTGCTTACACAGTATGTTGTGTTTAATAAAACAAGACACGTGAGTCACTACACATATGTTATAAAACATTCTATATAGAAAATGTAAAATCATACATTGATTAAAAAATCCCTATCTTTGATCCAGGAGATCTGAAGTGAGCAAGTTAGATTATAAGGTGAGCTGCAGAATTTTAAAATATAGGATCTCTTAAGTTTTAGACATTTAGGTTATAGATGTTTATATACTTATCTACATGTATGTACATATTATATCATGTATGTATCTCACATTCTTAAAGTCATCTTCATAGCACAGGGAAAAATGAACTGTGATATTTGCTGGGATTACCTGGAATATCAGGCTTATACCTAAAGAATATATTAAAGCTTCAACACTGCAGATATGATCCAGAGTTTATTTTATTTCCTCCTTTGCCTTAGTGAAGAATTGTCAGCAGGCGATATCTATCATTATCAACACACCGTGAAAATATTCCCAAATTTATGTCTCCAATTTCTTCAAAGGGCAAAGGCCTTTCACGTTTAAAATAGTATGATGATAAAATTGCCTTAGCTCAAAGTGAAAAATTAAGCATTCCAAGGGAAATGATCATATGGAATACATTATTAAGAGCTTTCACCGAGAAGCAAAGAGAATTTTGTCTTTTTGGATTAGCAAAACAAGGAAGAGGGAAATAAAGATTTCAGAAAAGGAAGGGACCACTAACTCTACAGCTAGAGGTTTCCTACACGTATTTCTGTTTTCTCAGGCTTGGGAGCTAATCTCTTGTTACTCAGTTTCATGAGCCAGTTGTAGCATTAGGTCCCATTGTCTAATAAGGTTGTTTCATATGGTAACAATGACCTTATCCTCATAGGTGAGGCAGGATGGTGGAATAGGGAGATGACCTGGGTGTTTTGTTTTGTTTTTTTCCCAAAGATTTATTTATTTATTTTCTTTTTTATCCATTTTAACCGTCCCCACCCCTGTTTTTCCTGTTTTTGTGTCCATTTGTTGGGCAATTCTTTGTTTCCTTCCCTCTCTTCTCCTCCTTCTCCTGTTTTCACTGGGATTCGATCGCGGACACCTCCGATGTGGGAGGGAGGCATTCTGCCACCAGTGCCACCTCAGTTCCTGTTTTTTTGGCTCATCTTGTCTTGGCTCTCCCCTGCATCTCCTGTTATGTCATCATCTTGCTGTGTGGTTTGGCGGGGCCTGGGGGCTCACCCACTGGCAGGGCCAGTTGGCTCACCTGCTCGCAGGGCCTGATGGCACTCCCGCATACCTGCTATATTTTTCTTTATTTTACCGGGAGGTCCTGGGGATCAAACCCAGGTCTCTCCATGTGGGAAACAGACGCCCAACCATTTGAGCCACATCTGTCCCTGACCTGGGTGTTTTTAAAGCATGCTGGTGATGAGAAGGGCACATTTATAGGATCTACTGGGGCTTGATGCAGTGGCAGGAAATATAGGAAAGCAAACTAAGGCATTATCTACTCTTTCCCCACCAGCAATCCAAAATTTTCCTGAGGACCACAAAGACAAAGCAAATAAAGGATTGTGTCCATCCCGATGCCAAGAAGGAGTAGAGAGAGAGACTGTAAAACACAAAACAACTAGCCCAAACATACTGCAGGTAGACCTATATCAGGCATGGGCTCCTCTTGCCTGTTGACTTTACCTGGGTCTGAGGAGGTGCTAGAGGAAGTATGTCTTCACAGGTACAGCTGGGAATCCTATGATTGAAATATGGCACTCCATGTGAACATGTATTTAGCCATGGAGGATGAGGATGTGGTTTGTGAAACATTTGAACTCAAGGTGTGTGTTTCTTGAAGTGCATGCAGTCACCACAGAATGAAGAAACACAGGGGATATGAGGGGAAGGAGAAGGAAGAATGGAACCAAGACCGAGATCAGATTTGAGGGTCCAGTCCCCTCCCGAGGGAGTCATTTGGCACATTGCCGATGTTGACAGAGCATGTGATTTCTCACTTGGGTTCTGTGTATGTAAATGGGTGGGAGCTGGACCCCGCTTCTCTCCGTGACACATATTCTCTCAACCCCAGTGCGCGGTCAGGCTCCCTGCTCACAAATTCCACCCAAAATAGTTTTTTCTTTTTCACACTTAAAAATTCTTTCCAAACAAGTGTTTCCTTTTAACATTCCCAAAGCAGACTGACTTTTTGAGCTTTGCGTTGCTTCCAACTCTGTCAATGTCACAGCCCTCAAATTAATTCCAACATCCCGTTGCTGTTTTCCCTTAAGAAGGCTTGACGCGGTTGCAGTAACTTTAGGTTCAGTCAGTTTATGCTTATGGGAATGACCGTTAGGCTGCAATTTCCACCACTGGGTCCCATTGGTCCAAGAAACACTTGTAATAAGAGTGCGGGTCTTGACAGCCATCTCTGTTACCTTTACTTTAATCCCCTCAATGATGAAGGCGTTATATCCTGTTAAATCAAGAAAGGAGTCATGTGGAGGGAAGATGGGAGGCAATTGAATGTTATTAGAGCTTTGAGGAAGGAAGGCCTCAGGGTGAAAACCATTGAATATTAAATAGCCTGGCCTAAGAAACAACCGCAAACTGTTAAAGAAATTTGAACAGCTCTCTGCCCATTCTCTCTGAGGTATGCTTGGGCGGATGCCCCTCCACACAAACATACAATATCCTGCCCTGTTTCCTGATTCAACCCCCTGCCACCGCCCCCCCCCACTCTCCAGATATTGGCTGCCAGGCCATCATCTTTTGAAGATGTATGCCACATGCGAGCATATGCAGGAGGCTTCCCATGGCCACCCAGGATGAAGCAGTGCCTGCCATCCCTCCTTCCCTCTTGTCACATTTCATTACATCATCTCACTTTATTTCTCTGTCTAGCACCTATTCTTGTTGATTCATTAGTTTATTAGTTTATCCATTATGTCTTCTCAGCTAGAGGGTATTTCAATGAAGGGAGAGGCTCTGTCTTGTTCAGTGTGATCTCCAGGGCCTAGAACCGTCCCTGGCACACAGTTAATGCCCTAGGAAATAATTGTTTGATGACCGACTATAAGAGGGTGAAAAAGAACTGGATGTGGTGTATTGTGAGTGTGTGATGTGGTGTATTGCGAGTGTGTGCACAGCCTTCCGGTGGTGCCCAGAGAGACTCCTTCCCTCCTCCATGCTAACTAGGTATTTAAAGCATCCTCAGCTACAGGCCCCTGGGTAAGAGAACCACTGTATCTTCAAATCAACCTTTAACCCACTTCTTAGTTCTGTTTCTGACTTTGGGACAAGTCAGGGAGGGTGCAGTTAAAAAACACACCAGACCGCTGGAGAATGGGGTCTTGAGTTGCAGTCTTTTAGTCCTGACTCATTGTGTGAACTTGGGCAAATCACTTAACCTCTCTGGCTGTTTCTTCATCCGAAGAATGGAGAGGTTTGGATAGACAATGCTCAAGACCACTTGTGTCTCTTGCATATTATGATGTTACCTCTTTACCTCTCTTTAAACATGAGCACTGCCCTCTCTCTTCATACTAGAGCAAACATGCTTACAAAATGCCTTGTAACCCTTAGAGAAACGAAGCTGCAATGGTTCAAAGCACAGTATCGCTATGAATAGGCACCACTTTCCTCTTTGCTTCATCAGAGACCTCAGAACACATGCTCCTTTGCTGTGAAGTGTAGGAGACTTTGTACTTGAAGCGGATTTAACGATTGCATTTTATATTTCTATAGCATTTTCATCTGAGGGTATCAAGATGTATCTACAACCCAGTTTTTATTTTATGATCTTCTTTTAGTTAGAGAGGCTGTAGGTGTACAGAAAAATCATGCAGAAAATACAGAGTTCCCATATACTTCTCCCCCATTATTAACACCTTGCGTTAGGGTGGTACATTTGTTATGATGCATGAAAGAATATTATTATCATTGCACTATTAACTATAGTGTGTTTAACATTCCCAAAGCAGACTGACTTTACAGTCCATGGTTTACACTAGGGTTCCCTGTTTGTGCTGTGCAGTCCTATATTAAAGAAAAAAATTTAAATTAAGTATTGTTGTTTTAAAAGAAGAAGCCAAAGGATGACTGGCTTGAAATCATAAGAATCATCTGCACTTTCTGCCATTGTTTCCCATTAGCAGTCCAGAGTTCCAACATCTTTATGTTTTATTGTTACATGTGCAATAGAATCCCAGCATCAGGGAAAAAAAAAAGAATCCCATCATCAGCACTTGATTATTCTATTAATTAACAATATCACTTCTCAGAATGTTATGCCACCAATGACTGAGACTTCTGGCCTCTCTTCCCGAAACTTGTGTTCATTCCTCAACCCCATCATGGCCCCTCCCTCCCTAGTTCCCTGAAGCTGCTCTTGCTTTTTAGTGGGTGCTGCCATCTAAAAGCTACGTCCATGATCACTTGTTGATGTTGCTCTTATCTGATGGCTCTTGGTGCTTGCACTAGGTCACGCATCTGTACAGGGCTCATGTTTTTCTTTTTGCTTGGAATGTCCTTCCCAGCCTCACATGCCTGGCAAATTCATGCTCGTTTTCAAAAGACCTTCAAGAGATCAAACCTCTCATGTGGTCTGAAGCCTTTTCTGATCCACTCTCCATATTCAGGGAAGAGCTGGCTTCTCTTCTTCTTTGTCCTAATATTATGGCAACACATACTAAAATCATAGTATTTATTCTAAATTATTTATATTTTGCACATTGCTATACGCTTCTTTTGAGAATTCAATGTGGATAAGAAATTTTTAAATTTTTATATCCTTAGACATAGCCTAGTGAATGGTCTCAAGGAATATTTGTTGAATGCATGAATGAATGAAATTACAATGATTTGGTTTCTGGCCCCAACACCAACGTTCTAAAAAAATTTTGATCTGTGTATGTGAAATACTCTTAGAAATGGCTTTTTGGGTAGCAATGGGTTTGGAAGGTGAGCTCAGAGGTGAATCCTGTGGAGGATGCCTGCAGCTAAATAGGGTATGGATCAAGTTGCATTTTAGTTTAAATTAACTCATCCATTTGAAAGGTGTTAATTAGATCAACCTGCCAGCAAGGGGCTTAGAGCTGGTATTATGATTCCTGCTTTCTTCTCCAACATGAAATGTTTAGCTTGCTTGGTCTCTAGACACTAATGAAGTGGAATTTGTGCAGCAACCCATGGATTGCTTGAATTGGCAAAACTTCAAATGAATTTTTAAAAAATCCGGCTCTCGTAGCTTTTTACTACTTTATAATTTTTAATTGAAAAGATGATTTAATATCAGAATTAAAGATTTTAATAGAGAAATAAAATCACCAATAAATCTGTCATCCTAAGTAACCAATATTACCATTTTTACATATTTCTTTCACATACATACATATTTTTATATAGTTGTAATCATGGTCTGTTTTTCATTTTTCTACAGGCTTTAGATATAAGATCATTTAAAATGGATGTATATCAACATTGGCCAAAAGGTATTTTACAGAAGGCTGGTTTCTTGGGATTTTAATTGATGTTACGTGAGCAAAATAAAACATTTCTGGGGTCAAAGGGCTTTGAGAAATTGTAAAAGTCTTTTACTGCAGGATTTTTCAAAGCCTATAATATTATAATATGTTTTAAGAGAAAAAGATGGAAATATGATATGCTTTCACCAAATTTATTTTAACATGGAACATTTATTTTCAACAATGAAGTATCTGTCCCATCGACAAGCATTTAGAACATACTTTGGGAATCAGAGATGCATAGTACTCCGTGGTGTTGCTATAACCTAATTTACTAACCCATTCCTCTGTTTGACAATGGTTTTCAGTCACATTTAGGAGAAAGCTCAAGGTCTTTAACAGGGCCTACAAATTACTGTATGTCTGATCCTGGTGGGACTCACCCCCCACTACTCTTTCCCCTCCTTCACTGTGTTGTTACCATCCTGTTGTCATCAGTTTCTTGAGCTCACAAAGTTCTTTTCCCAATTTAAGCAGGACTTTGACACATGCTACTCTTTTGGCTCATAATGATCATATTTCCTTTTGTTGGATTATTTCCTAGTTTACCACCCATTTTCAGGAGATGTAATTAGACACCTAAAGAAATATAGTGTTACTGGTTTCATCTTCCACTAACACTAGGCAGTGTGGCATTTCCTGATCTTTCCAGGAACAGCCAATCAACCGTTCCCTTGTAAGCAAAACCAAAAGTGAAAAGCCCATGATAGATCACAATGCCGAATATCAGTGACTTCCAGATCAGTTTACTCTGTTCCCTTGGCTGATAAGAGCGATCGAGGTCAGCCAGCTTCTCCCTTTCAGAACATGTGTCTCTTGCTCTTACACATTGAGCTCATGAGGATTTTGCTCAGTGCTACAAGGCCGTGGTAATTTGCTTGCACTCTTCTACACTCCTGAGGGCCTGTGGTACTCTAGAGGAAGTGAAGAATGACTGTTGACCTAGTTAAAGCCTCCCAAGAATGCAAAATGAGATCTGGGGTGCACCAGGTGCTCCTTTGAATTTTGCTCCTAATCAATAATTTTATCAGTACATTGGATGAAAGCACAGAAGGGATATTTATCAAAAGCATAGGTGACTCCACATCATAGAATTTTAGGTTTTGCTCCAACCTACTGATTTTACAGATGGGGCCTCTGCACAACTTCAGGAGGCGCCATTGTGGTGTGAATGGTGCCCCCACTGGAGTTGCCTAATGCCCCAGCCCTGTTCAAAGACATTAAGGGACTTGCCCAAGGGTGCTTTGTGGTTTCAGGTTGCCACTCTTATATGTATGATGGTAGAATCAAGAATCAAAAATCTGACAAGCTAGAAAGAGAGTCTGCAATCAACGTAAAGCAAAGAGTGTAAAATATTAAATTTAGGTTTAGAAATCAACTGGCCCGGTCCAGGTAGGGGAAAACTTGACCTCACAGAATTTAAATTAAAAAGGTCTTGTTGAAGAGTTAGTTGAGTACAAGCACCATGTTAGGCAATGTAAAGACTGCAGCTCTGGAATTGTCCATGGGAATCCTAGGCAGAAGTCATAGAGCTAGAGCATCTCAAACCCCTCTGTCGATCAGAACACAGCTGAAAGATCGCATTCAGTTCTTGGAGTTTTTAAATGAGCATTAACAAAACTTTGATCATCAGGATCATGTGCACATCACTAGTAGCAAGTCGATGAATATTTATTCACTGAGGCTCTTGCTGAACTAATTATGCTGCATGCAAAGCACTTGGCACATAGTCGGTGTTTAGAAATGTTCTTTCTTTTCTTTTCCCAGGGAGGGCAATCAGAATGCTACAGGATCTGGCAAACACACTGACTAAAGTGCCTTTGAAGAAGTCAGGAAATTTAGCCTGGAGAACACTTAGTAGGGATACCAATATTTGTCTTCAAATATGTGGAGGGCTGTCCAGTGGAGGAAGAAAGAAGAATACTTATTTTGTGATGTTTTCTAGGACCAGAGATCATCAGGGAAAAGATTTTTCAATTTTTAGTTTTAGATTTCTGAGGCTCTAGGGAGCCAGTTTCCTGTCCTGAAAAATAAAATGTTTGGACTATGCATCATTTGGGATTGCATTTGGGTTGCATGTAACAGTGGCATGGCCAAAATTGGGAGTTTATTTTTTCCACAGAACAAGAAGCCTGGAGGTAGGGAACTCAGGGCTGGTTTCCTCCCTTCCTCCCTCCCCCTCCTTCCTTCCTTCCTTCCACACTTTTTGAGGACCTTGGCAATGTGCTATACTCTGGAAATTCAAAGGTGAATAATTTGTGACTACCCAAAAAAATTACTGTTAAGGGAAGACATGGAAACAAATAAATAAATTAGAGTACACTGTGCTTTTTACAGAGAAAGCATACATAGAAGCATATGAAGGGTGCAGATTCAGCAATTCGATTCAATAGATACTGGTCTGAGGACCCCTGTGTAACAGGTATGGTGTTAAGTCCTGGGGATACAGCTGAAAAGAAGATAGACATGTCTCTAGGGCAGACAGACATTAAACAAGGAATTCCCACGTATGTCTGTGTTCTGGAAAGGGAAGCATAGAATTCTGTGACAGTGAGAGTCAGGAGGAGAGAGAGGTCTCTCTGACGGAGTGATGTTTGAATTGAGGCTCAGTGTTGTAGGCGTTGGCTAAGCATGAAGAAGGGGAAAGCATTCCCGGCCACTGTCACAGATGAGCTGAGTGCATCAGGTTTTCCTGGAAATTTAATCTCATTCAAAACAGGTAACGTTTTTTTACGAAAGTAGTGTACGATAATCACTTTTGAGTTGCTCTCACATTTGCTGGAAAGAGAAATAACCCTAGAAGCACACGCAGTTAGCATCTTGGAAAGGCATGCTTGTTTTGGCAGTGCTGACCTGACTTACAGGCAGAAGAGAAGGTCTTGTCTGTTGCTGTAAATGAAAGCGTTTAGAGCAGACCCTCTGCTCTTGTATGAGTTTCATTTCTTAGGGTAGCCATTTCTCTCAAGGATCTCTTGTAAAATTCACCTCTTCTAAGAAGATATAACTTATAACACATTAGTGGGGGTGAGTGTAACAGATGGCTATGCTAAGAAAGAGCAAGGAGAGAATGGGGGGGTGGGGGAAGGGAACAGAAATTAAAGGAGAGTGAGAATGTTTACAGGGGGTTGGGAGTCCATTCAAAGGGGTGGATAGCAAGGTCCTCCAGACTCAAACTAGGGCTGGCCTTGAGGGTTGGTTTAAAAGAAAATATTTAAAACTGAAATGATTTGCATGAATTCTCTAAATATAAGTGTATTAGTCAGAGTTCTCTAGGGAAACGGAATCAACGGAGATATCTGTCAATAGCATGAGATTTTTCAAGAGTCTCTCATGTGACCGTGGGGATGTACAAGCCCAGGTTCCGCAGGCAGGCTGCAAAACAGGGGCTCTGATGAAAGTCCAATGAAGGTCCTTGATGAGTTTCCAGGAGACCCTGGCTATCCAAAGACAAGCCAGGAAATTCTCCCTGAATGCTGAAATCACTTCCCCTTTTAAGGCATTCAACTGATTGAATAAAGCTGATTTGTCACTCATTGCTGACAACAATCTCCCTGACTGATGTAGATGTAATCAGCTTCTCTGCAGTAAACTCACTGGTGACTAAAGCCCATAAATGTCCTTGTATTATAATTAGCCCAGTGCTTGCTTGACCAAACAACTGGTGCAATTACCTGGCCTAGTTGACACATTAGCCTAACCATCACAATAAGAATATTGAGAAAGAGTGGGGAAAAAAATCTGCCCTGTAAAACACACTTGGTGAGATGTCTTTGTGTCCATCAAGATGGGCTTGCTCACCTTTTCTTCTGTGACATCTCACTTCTTTGTATCCATCCCTATTTTTCAGTTATTACATTCTGCATTACATGTTTGTTTGGATGCCTTCTACTCTTCTCTGAACTACTTGAGGTTGGACAGTGTCTTATTCTCAGAATCCTCAACACCCTAGCTCAGTACCTGGGATTTCATGGCCTTCAAATATTTATTTTGGATGAATTAATGAATAATTTTGAGGGAATGGAAAAGGGAAGAATGATTTAGATAGAGGTAGAAAAAAAGGTAGAAAAGTTGTGGGGAATGAATAAGGAAAGTAGTGTCAAGTAAAAAGATCTGTGATAACATCTAAAGCAGAGGTTCTTAATCTTTTTTATCCCATGGACCCCTTTGCCAGTCAGGTGAAAACCACAGACCCCTTACTATACTGTCCACACTATACTGTGTATTATTTAATAAAATATATCACACCTGCACCAACATGTCCCCACAAGAATAATGTTTTTTTAAAAATTTCAATTCAAGCTCATGGACCCCTTATTAAGAACCCCTGAAAAAGGGGAAATGACCCAGTTTGGGGCTAGAGGAAGTTTCACTGAGGCAGCAAATTGAGTTGAGATCCAAAATGCCTGAAAGGCATGAACTAAATAAAAAGGGGAAACTGAGGAATCAACCCAGGCAAGGCTGCTGGCTGGTAATGAAGATCACTTAAGAGACAAATAGAAGCAAAAATCAATAGGAGTTTACTATTTCACTCAACAAATATTATATTCTGGATATTCTTCTAGGTTCAAGAGATACAATGGTGAATAAAAGAGGGCTTACATTTTAGCAGGGGGAGACAGATAAGAAACAAATAAGCAGACTTATGGGCAACTGGATGGAATCTGGCACCATTCATGGAGCTAAAGAAAGCTGAAGGAGGACCAGATTTGTCCAGGAAGAACAAGGGTTGAGTTTTGGTCATGTTATTTGAAGTGCCTTTGGGATAATCACGTGGATCTCCAATAGCCAGTTGGATATGTGGCTTGCATTTCAAAGGA
The DNA here is from genome assembly GCA_026826555.1 of Tolypeutes matacus. Lineage (NCBI taxonomy): Eukaryota > Metazoa > Chordata > Mammalia > Cingulata > Chlamyphoridae > Tolypeutes > Tolypeutes matacus. The sequence goes on from JAKSZT010054334.1 coordinate 64,782,765, forward strand.
GTTATCTGGGCCTGAGGTATACATTTCCACATGTGGATAGATCCATCTTTATGACCCTACAAGCCATGTGCAGTCCAACTCTGGGGGAAGCCATTTACATAAACTGAGATGTGAATTGTACCCCCCGCAACTGGCAGCCACAGATGAGGAGAAGATGACCTAGGGAAGAGCATAGAGTAAGAAGAAATGTGAGTGTTAAAAACTTGAATAACTTCAACATTTAAAGGCCAAACAGAGAGGAAAGAGCTATTAATGGAGAATGAAGAGGAGCAGCTGGGAAGAAAACCAGGGGTATGTGATGTTGCAGAAATCCAGGGAAGAGAAGCTTTGAGGGAGGAGTGGTTAGCAGTGTCAACTTCTGCTGAGAAATCTAGTAAGATGGGGACTGGCCACCTGGCCATCTGAGGTCATTGTGGCCTTGGTGGAGAAATAAGGGTGGAAACCAGATTGATATGGGTTGAGAAGCAAGTGGGAGGTGAAGAAATATAAACAACTGAGGTGACATTTGAAAATTGTCCTCATGCAACCATGAAGAGGAGGAAGTCTAGCCCCAAGTTGGGGTGATTCAGTTCAGAGTGTGGTGGTAATTTTGCAAGAGCCCTAATTTGGAGTTGTTGGGCTCAAAAAGTGGTTAGGTTTCTGAGGAGTAGGTTTTCTTCTTCCTCTTCCTCTGCCATTTTAATTCTCTGCAATATGACATTGATTAGAATGCCAGTGTCTGAGGTGATGACAAGAGAGTGTTTTTGGAAGAGAGGCTGGAATTTCCAGCACACACATTGAGTTGATTCTACTGTTATATTTGAACAGCATTAATAAATTGGGAAAACATGGTCCAGACCACACACAGCTTTTGGATCAGAAGTCAATACTTCCTAAACTGTTTCATTTCAGGACATCCTTTTTAGGTGCTCTGAACCTATCATTCTTGCTGGGTCAATTCATTGCCCTTTAAGGGCTGTCAAACTTTGGATTGGTCCAGGTTACTGTGTTTCTCAAATGGAAACACATTCTTAGGGTGAGGATTAGCTTGAGAGGGTCCTAGAAAAGCTCAGTGGCTCTGATGTCCTTGTTGGAATTGGCAGGTCCCCTTTTGACCTTGTCCTTATGGTTTCAATGTATTGCCCCTGCCATTCAGTATGGGACTCCATCCAAGGACCTGTGCTCTGAATCTGTGGCACAGAGCTGCCCTCCAGGATGTTCCTTAGAATGAGCCCCATGGATTAGGATTTATGCAAGTTCAGAAAAAGTTCTTTCAAGTCCATTTTAAGACATATTTCCTAAGAAATTAAAAATACAGAAAAAAATGGTTCACCTTTCCTATAGGCTTCTAGCCCATTGTTAAAATTCAGTCCATGGTGCAATATAATTCACTGGAAGGAAAATATGCTAGCAATAGCAGTTCCAAGCAGGGAGCCTGGCACTAATTATTGCCTTCTCCTTAATGCCTTTATCTGCCAGATTGAAAATGTTTTAACCTTATACATCATAGCTGTAACACCGAACATTAATAACCTCTCATTCACACAAAACTCTTGTATTCTGGAACTCACCATTAAGTACACCCAAGCAACATTAGCCAGGTGGACAGAGTCACTCTTCTTTATTATGCTTGCTTACACAAAGAGTTGATAATCTGAAAAAGTGAAGAGTATTTGTAATGGTAATGTGAAACAAACAAACAAAAAAATCAGCTTAAGGGAGATATTGTTATGCTGTTCAAGAAGAGAGTAAGAACCATCAGAATCTTTACTTTCACACACAGTTTGGCTGGAGGCAATTCTGCCCAGCCAGCATTCCCTCAAGTTTGGAACGAATTAAGTATTTGGAAAAGCTGGGAGTAGGACCCTCTGGCTATTTTAGAATAATTAGAAAGTGATAGGTCTTGTCTTGGAGGACTCTTATGGACAACATGCCAAATAGAATAAAGGTCAACATATATTTATTTTTGAGTCTGAATATTTCCATCTATTTCAGACTGTGTGTTCCTATCTGCATTCTCTATTTTTAGAATGGAAATCTCTCAAGAGTAAAGTATTATTCTTTCAAGGAAAGTAACCCAACAACTAGTATGATGGACTCTTACTCTTGTTCTTGCTGTTACTTCTACCACTTGCTTCTCTTGCATTCTCCCTTTGAATGGTCAAATGTCAAGCATTGCTGGTAGTTCTAGGGGCAGGAAGCCTTAGTCAGCTAAGTCTGTGACAGACAAGCTCTCAGTCAGCTGAACCTGGAACAATAATTGAGTTGCTGCTATTTTAACACTTTGGGGATGACTTCCCAGAGATACCTGTACATGGTGTCACAGCCATTCAAAATCTCTGAGGCACCAATAATGTGATCAAGGAATTCACTGACTTGTGTGGTTAGTACTATTAAGGGAATTTTTTTTAGCAATGCTGCATGCACAAAGAATTGAGAAGTTGACGAAGCAGAGAGGGAAGGTCCATTTGATATTAAAAAAAATTTTTTTCTGATTATAAAAGGGATACTTGCTTATATTTGACAAATTAGAAAAGACCCACTTAGTATTAAAAGAAAAATGTTCCTCTTATGGAAACTATTTCTATAGGATGCATATATTCTTGGGAACTTGAGTTCATGTCATTATAGGATAGCCATGTCTCAAGGCCACTGCCCTCTCTGCTTTGCGCCTCTGCTCCAGTTTTCCTTCCTTTCACAATGTGATAAACAAAACCACATGTTATTTGTGTGGTCGAGTTAAAGGAAAGAACATCTCACCAAAATAAAAGAATTACAAGTGAAATATAATAAACCCAGCCTTATTATGGTTTTTCTTTTCTCTCTGTTAAGAGTTTCTCCTCACGAGTCTGAAGTAGTAAATGCGAGCCAGTGGTCATATCTCTAGCCATCTGTTTGCTCGGTGGGCTGGCCCCCAAGGCCAACTTTCAACCCACTGAATGAAATTTATCCCAAACAACAGGATTTGTGATTTTCCAAGCTCCTTTTCAACTTCAGCTTGGCTTCAGGGATGCTGAATATATTTATTCATGGTGTTTGCATTGGTGCTGGAGCCGGCCATGTGAACACAATTGGCCACATTTTGAATTACGCTTTACTTATTCTCTACAATTTCTCTTGACAGCCATTTTGTCTTCCTAAATCCAGTTAATAGAATGCAGGTGTACCCAACGACATTGCTTGTCTTCAGACATGTTTAAATCTCTCCTGCCTTGCACACACGCACACATACCACCTAAGGAGAGCCCTGTGCTAGATGTTTTTCATGAGTCCTTCTTGGGGTTTGACAGAATAAAAATGATTAGTGTATGAGTATTTCCAGTTTTTAAACCTGCTCCCCTACCTGAGGCCTGGGGGAGGGGCCTTTTCTGGACCTGGGGGAAGGGAGGTGACCAGCCAATGGGTACCGGGGCACAAGGGTTGGAAGAGCATTTGAGGATTGAGTACTAGAGAGGGAGGTTCAGGACCAGTTTTATACATGAAGGCTGCAGAGGGAGATGGGAGAAGGTGCTATTAAGAAGTGTTAAGTGGGATCCATGCCTCTGCTTCATGATGTGGCATTGGGATTCCATCATGAGTGTGATGATTTTTTATGAATCTTCTCTTGAGCTTCATGTTAACCACATGGCATGGTCTGAATGAGTGCTGTGGTGCTGGTGGGAGTGAGTGGGGTGGAGGGCTCACGTGGGCTGTGTCCTGGGCTTGGATCCCCCAGGTCTGCATTTACCACAGCAGATTCCTAGGAGCCATCCCACCATGTTTGCTCCCCTGCCCTGGCTCATTCCCCCTGCAGAATTCCAGAGTTGTGCTGTGGGAATTAATGTATCAGCATACTTCCCAACCCTCCAAACTATGTGCTATGAGTAACCTTTGACCACTGTGCTGATGGAGGAAAGTCCCCACCCCCTACTGTATGTTTTCATGTGCTGGGTGGCCCAAAACAAAAGCAGCTCCTGACTTAGGGGCTGGAACAGGCTCTTGAAATGCTCTGATTGTGACATCCAAGTGGCTACCAGTCCTGCCTTCCCAGAGTTCATAGTTACCCCTAAACTGTGATTAAACTGTGGAGCCCAAAATAAAGGGCTCCCCAGGCAACCCTATTGATACTATCACCCCAAAGATTCCAGAGGATCCAGTGGCTGTTCTTGGGATGGGAGTCTCTTCCATCTCTTGCAGTACCTCTCCCCACCCCCACCCCCATTTACTATATCCATCTGGTGCAGCATATTTGGTTAGCTGCTTAGAAATTATAAGGTTTCTGATGGCTGCTTGCAATATCTAGACCATTGACATATATGGCATATATAACAGTTTGAAATTCTTTTGTGAATCTCAGAAAAGATTATGTTTTTGAACTGGCCCATTCCTGTGGGTGTGAGACCCTTTGATTGCATTAGATTCAGTTAAGGGACCTTGATTAGATCACTTGATTAGATCACTTTTGATAAGACTGCTTCACTGAGGTGTGGCTCAGATTGGGTCTCTGTCCTCTAGCTGGGTCTTATATAAACTGAGAACACACAGAAAAAAGAAAAAAGAAGCTGCCATTTTGATCTTGCCATGTGAGAGAGAAGACTGCAGAAAGACAGAGAAGCCCTGAGAGGCTGAGAGAGGTCTGGAGTCTGGAACCAGCAGAGCACAGAGACATAGAAAGAAGCCACTGAGGGTCTGGGCCCATGGAGCAGCTCAAGGCTGAGGGAATGAGCCCTGCCATATGCCTGATCACTCACAGCTGAACTCAGGGAGAAAGCAGAGCAGCCGAGGCTGAGAGAGGAGGCTGGGAAAGAGACAAGCCATATGTCTGATCGCCCACAGCTGAGCTCCAGGAGAAAGTAGAGAGAGACCAGCAGACCTGCCACCTTGCCTTGCCATGTGGCAGGACTAGAGGATCTGCCAGCAGATGACCTTGATAAGAAAGCTTCCCTGATGGTGTCTTGATCTGGACGTTTCATGGCCTCGGAACTTTAAGATTTTCCCTTAATAAATCCTTATTGTAAAAGCTACCCATTTCTGGTATTTTGCATTGGCAGCCTTTGACAAACTAAGACAGCATCACATGTACTTTTTATGTTTGGAGTGTGGAGAAGAGGTGTTTTGTCTATATATTATATATTTACATATTTCTCTCTCTTCTTAAAGTCACCAGCACTGACCTGCTGATGTTCCCTCTTCGGCTCCACAGGGCTCCTCTAAACTCTTCCCTTTGTTCACTCAGACCTACTTCCTCGAAACCTTAGAGTTCTCTTGTGAATAGTTTTACAAACTCAGCTTTGTGCCCAGTTAACCACTTTTTAATGTGAAATGGTCTCTATTCAAATAGCTAGTGAGGTTTCTGTCTCCTGATTGGACTGTTGCTAACAGACTTAGCTCTCTTATCTTTTCTGCCCTTACTATACAGACACATATTTCTCATACCTCATCCTCCTAATAAAGTTATATCATCCATTTATTCACCTAAAAATATTGAATGCTTACTATGGCCCATATCCTGTTCTAAGTACTTGGTATATATCTGTGAACAGAACAGACAAAACCTGTGCTTGTGTGGAGTTTATGTTCCAAAATATTGTTTAGATCAATAGTCTCTGTTAATGCTATTTATAGCTGAGCTACACAGTACACCATAGTTATATTTCCTTTCCTAAATTACTTTGTTTCTTCCCTGTAGCTAATTGAATTGTTTTGTTATTTGTTTGCTTTTTTCCTATGTACTGATAACTAAATCATCTCCAAATGATACACTAGTTGTGTAAATTTTCTCTCCCTATGCTCAAAAAACAATAAGCGTTTATTTTTTTGAAGTCTCTTCTGGAACTTATGACCTTCTATGGTCTGAGTATGGTCTGTTACATGGCTGTCATCTTGGGAATCTTCACTCACCATTGTCCTGAAGATTTTCTTTTTAATTTCCTCTGTATTGGATAACTTGTTTTCTAAGCTCATGTCTTTCTCTGTCTTCATTTATTCCCTTGTTTTGATGGAGCACAACCTCTGGTAACTTTCTGAAAAATAATGCATAGTGGAACAAATTTTTTTTGAGCCTTTAAACATCTTCAAGTATAAAATTCTGTTAAAATAAATTTTATTCATTTCTGAAGTCAATGTTCCATTGTTTTCTTGCCTTTGGTGTCTTATTGAGAAGTTGGATGCCTTTTTAATTCTTATTCGTCTGTATGAAAATTTTGTTTCTCTCTAAGTTTTCAAGATCTTTCCTTTGTCCTCAGTGTTCTGGAATTTTACAATGATGTACTTTGGTGTGGGTGTGCTTTGGTCTGTTGTACTGAACACTCAGTGGGTACTTTTGCTCAGAAAACTCACGTTCTTAATTCCTGGGAGATCTTCTTGAATTATTTGGTTGAAGATTTCTTCCCTTTTGTTTTCTCTCCTTTACCTCTCTTGATAATTTGGATTTTGGACTTTCTAGACCAATTCTTGAATTTTCTTATGTTTTCTCTCCTATTTTCCATCACTTTGTCTTTTTTTTTCTTTTTTTAATGTTTCCTGGTAGATTTCCTGAACATTTAATCCTTCTAATAAGTTTTTCATTTCTGCTACTACATTTTAAGTTTCTAAAATTTTCTTTTTGGTTTCTGAATGCTTTTTTAAAAAAAAAATCATTCTTTTTCTTTCATAGTGCAATATTCTCCTTTTATCTCTCTGAGGTTATTACTGTTAGTTTTTTAACGCATTCTTTTCCCCAGATAGTCTGTATTTGTCTTTCATAACAGAGGCTTTCCTCAAATGTCTGGTATACTTAATTGCATGCTCATATGCAGGAGTGTGGCATAAAAAGCAGATTGGTGTGTACATGTAGTTCACTTGAGGGTGAGCTCACTGACTTTTTTTGGATTAATTTCTGATGTCAGTAGCTTCAGGTATTTTCTCTTGGGCTGATTGGATTTCCTAGAGAAGACTCTTCCTACTTACTGTCAGAGGGTGAAAGCCTGTCAGTGTTATGGCTGCTGAGTGAGAGAAGTCTGAGGATCTCAACATGTATTTTATTTTATCTTCCTGTTTTCACTATAGTACAACAGCGATACCTGTTGTCACAAAATCCAGAGACCTTCTGCTTTACCCTCTCTAGAGAATAAAGCTTTGCCATCTAGGGAAAAGGATATGGGAGCTGAAGGTCTAATTGCTTCTATCTATCTACCTATCTATTTATCTATCTATCTATCTATCTATCTATTCATCATTTATTTATTTTTTAGGTGATACTGAGGATTGAACCTGGGACCTCATATATACATGGGAAGCAGACGCTGAACCACTGAGCTACAACTGCTCCCCATAATTACTTCTTAATGAGACTTTCAAGCAAACTTATTGTTAGCTTGGCCTTTTCCCCTCTTTCTAGGGACACCCAAACCATTGGAGGTTCCAAGATGTAAACTGAGTTGTTGCTGGGTTTTCCTCAAATGCCAGATGAAGATTCACATTTCTTTGTTTTGCTCTGTCAGTCACCACTTTTTCATCTGTCTTCTAGCTTACAAAATCTTGATGCTGTTACCTCTTCTCCCATCTTGACATTTATCCTTATGAGCTTATGCTTAAAAGAAAATCTCTTTATTGTTATTTTAGTAGGGTTTTGGGATAAAGCAGAATTTTAAATGTAAGCTCAGTCTGCTATTTTTAATAGAAAGTCTTTGACAGAGATTTTGTTTGCAGACCCTTTATTAGAGCTGTATGGACCCCATGCTATGCCCCCTAAGTCTGGGGCACTAAAGTTAAGCCAAGATCATGCATATATATGTGTGTGTGTGTGTGTGTGTATTTAACCCCAGGGTGAATTATTTTTCACTGGCTCCTTACCTCAGTCCTTCAAACCAATATATTCCAGTTGAGTTGCTCCTCTGATTTTTCAGCTAAGCCCCACAAATCTGAATTCTAGCCATGGACACAGTTCAAGCTCAAACTGGAATCCCTTTCTCTTCTCTCTCACTGGAGGATTCAAATGTGGGGTTTCAGATTGGTCATGTTGTTCCAGTGTTGGTTCATTAATAGCAGTATGTGTTCTGCTCGTGTGAACATTAGATCCTTGCTATGGGACACTGCACAGATTTTGCCTATTTAGGGGAGGCTTGCTAGTAGGAACCTGGCTGGGGATATTCTGATTTTCTAAAATATTTTTTTTCAAAATATACCTTGCTATGATAGGGACAAAAGAATCACCAAATACTAAATACTAAGTTATAAACTACAACTATAAATACAGGTGTTTTCTGAATTACATGTTTAAAGAAACATACCTGTTCATGTGAACTTTAAAAAAAAATTTTTTTTTTTTACCTAAAATGGCTGGTGATGTATTATAGTATTAGGAAAACAATAATTTGACCTTTAGAGAATGTGTGCAAATAACTAAGGATACCAGTTCCAGTGCTGCAGAAATCTTGGTCCATTATATGACAGGAGTTCTCAAAAAGGTACCAGAGAGGTTACATATATATATATATATTTTTTTTTTTTTTTCTTTTTCTTTAAACTTTTTATTTTTAAATACTTTCAAACTTACAAGACAGCTAGACAGGTTATATTTTAATGTTTTCACATATACATCAAAAGAATATGAATGCTTCCAAGATGTGAGTCTGTTTCATTGAATTTCACAGCTTTGCATCCTATGTCAGGAAGCTGTAGTGGAAAGGCACTGATGTTCCATTGCTGGACGTCAGCAGCTGCCCTTGCTGACACATATGCTAACCCAGGAGTCAAGACTCTAGCATTCAGATGCAGCCCAGACATTTCTTCTCTAAATTCAAAGCTGAGGTGGCCCTTGCATGCCTGGCCTGAACTGAGCCCTGGCCATGATTTAGCTGAGTCATTTTACAATCACTGGTGAATAGCACAGCCTATGTCATTGAGAAATGACATTTGATAAATTTCCCCAGCCCAAGGCTCCAGTCTTTATTGCCATACATATCATGGGAAATAGGCACTGTGCTGGTCATGGTGTTTTGTCTACTTGGCATCTGTATGGGTACCTTCCAGTCCTTCCCAGTTCTCAGGCCTTGAGGATCTGCTAGAGCTGACTCTAGGCTCTCTGGATGGGCACACAGCCCAGCTCTGAACCATCACACAGCTCCACCCACCTGACTGCAGTAATGAGTCAGGAAATATCACCTGACCTGCCAGCCAATCCGAGGCTGCCCTGAAACTTTTGCTAGAGCTCTCTAGGATAAGCTGCAGTCTTTTCTGCTGGAGTCATTAGCTGTAAGGACATGTAAGTCTAAAGCTGCCAGTGGTCATCTTTCCTACTGCTGGGGAGAGCCAGCCTGAGAAAGAAGTCAACACAGAAGAAACAGAGACCAGGGATGCATGAAAAGATGCAGGTTCTTGATATTATTTGAACCCTGGAGTCCAGTAATGCCTAAAACTAGGAATGCCCTTGGACTTTCTAATGAGGTGATTCTAATAAATTCTCCTTTACAAAAACTGGTTTAATTGGGTTTCTATACCTGCAGTTGGAAGGTCCTAAGATGGTCCAATGGGTCTCCACCACCTGTGACTTTTTGCCAGCTTGTGTACACTGGCCAAATTTCAGATGGCAACCAAATTGAATTACCCAACTGGGCTCTCTATATTGAGTAGCTTAACTTGATGTTTACTAAATTTTGTGGACCCTTGTGAACCAGCAATAGTGAACTAGTTGCAATAGGTTCATTTTGGCAAGTTATCCACCTCCAAAGCCTGGAGTCCTCACTTGTGAAATGCTCATGGAATTTCCCTCTATGTCAAGACCTTCACATGAGCTCTTTAGAACTCTTGAATATGCTTAATCGGGGCAGCAAAAGTAATTTCACTGCCATTATAACACCCCTGTCATTCCTAAGTGATCAGAATGTAGCAAAATACTTCTCAAACTTCATCTAATTCTAAGCAGACTTATCTAAATAGATTTCTCAGCATGAAATTAGAGAAAAATCCAGCTAGGTTTATTCTTTTGTATGCTCAGACTTCTTTATGAAATATTAACAACTAGTACTGTATAATTCTAGTGTGGCAATTCTTAAACTATTTAAAGAAAGCAGTTTTTTAAAAACAAAAATAATGCCAAGAATAAATGATGTAACATAACTTAGTGAGAGTTGTTAGGCTCTCCAAAGGGTTTGCATAGCAACAAATCAAATGTATGTCAGATAGCAATTATTTAACTTGCCAAATTCATTTCCAGTCGCTCTTTCTGTAGAATATATACCAGAGCTTTTGCTTGTCAACCTTAAGTAAGTCCTCTGTCCTCCTGCCCCATTATTCCTTTTATTAAAACAGCTTTATTTTATTTTATTTTTTTTGAGAAAAGAAAGAGCTTTATTGCAAGTTCAACCAATAATGGGTTAAGAGGTAAGGCTCAAGGCTCAAATCTGTCTCCCTGACGTGAGGGGTAAGGGAGATTTTATTGGGAAAGGAGGTGGGTGTTAATATAAGGAAAGATAGCTTGTTTTGATTTGATTGGTCAGGCACAGATATTTTCATGTATGGTAAGACAGGCTCCAGACTGAATTTCCCTTGTTGAAGGTTCTCTCGCATTGAATTGATGATGGCTCCCGATTCATGCAGCTTTGGTTCTGAGAGGGACTATATTTTGTTAGTATCTCCGAAGTCATCTCAGGATGCCATTCTGTATTTCTGCACATGCTCAGGTTATATAATTTCTCTTGGCCACTTGGAAAACAAACACAAGAGAAGTTAGATAGGAAAAATTACAAAAGATACAGTTAAGCGAAGATGGTACTAACTGGGTTCTGAGCAGTTTAAAAATGAAAATGGCCTTTGAATATTAGTCCTCTGTCTTTTATATATATATATATATAACATACATATGAAACAGCTTTATTGATATATAATTCACATACCATAAAATTCACCCATTTAAAAATACAATTCAATGGCTTCTACTTCATTATTCTTATACAGAAAAATGTACTTGTACTCTGTTTATTCTCTTCATCATACTTATTGACATTTGTATCACATGTTTGTTTATTATTTATGCAATATGGCCTTACTATTGTGAGGAAAAAATAATGTGTGTATTGGAAAGATAAAGACCAAAAGGACTACAGGATTATGATGAATTTTACTTTCTTCCTTGAATTTTTCTGTGTTTTCTAAAGTTTTTACAATGAGCATGATTTTAAAAAAATTATCAGAATATGGAGGCTACCTTAAAAATCATCTTTTGGGCAACAATAAGGGCAAATCTTATAAATAAAATATTAAGTGAAAAAGTCCTCAAAGATTCTTAACAGCAAGGCATCCTTTCTATATTAAAATTAACCAAAATGAAAATATAATTTTTGGTTGAATATAGATGCTATAAAATTATACAAAATAGAAACAAGGGAGTAATGTATAAAGAATTTAGAATGATAGCTATTTCAAGTGGGTGGCGTCAAGAGGTTGGGATAGGGGAGCTGAATAGTTAGAGAGAGGCTATTGTTAAGAATCTAGCTTTTGGGGGAAGCAGATGTTGCTCAAGTGATTGGGCTTCCACCTACCACATGGTAAGTCCAGGGTTTGGTTCTCAGTGCCTTCTAAAGAAGACAGTGAGCTGGCGTGAAAGGAAGGCATGGCAAGCTGACACAACAAGATGACACAACAAGATGACACAACAAGAGACACAAGAAGAAAAACATAATGAGAGACACAGTAAAAAGCAGGGAGCAGAGGTTCCTGGTGCCTCCTAAAGAGGACAAGTGGGATGGCAACCTGGTGCGATGGGCAGGCACGGTTAGATGACGTGACAAGCTGACATGACAAAGCTGATGCGACAAGATAATGCAATAAGAGACACAATAAGAAAACCTAACGAGAGATACAGTAAAGCAGGGAACGGAGGTGGCTTAAGCGATTAGGCACCTCCCTCCCACATCGGAGGTCTTGGGTCCAGTTCCCAATGACTCCTAAAGAAACAAAGAAGATGAACAGACACAACAAGTGCAAGCAATGAGGGGGTGGGGAGAGATAAAATCTTTAAAAAAAAAAAAAAAGAATCTAGCTTATGTTTTGTAGGTGCTTAAAACATTCAACTAAGTAAGGAGATGATTAGATAGATGGATAGATAGATTAACTACAGATAAAGAGAAAGAGAGAGAGAAAAAGAGAGAAAGAAGCAACTCATACTTAAAAAATAGTCTTCAGTCTCTTTATTCAAGTTGTCTATCTTGCTGATTACAGCCCTTTGCAAGCAGATCCTGTCACTAGAACGTGCAAGGGTCACCAGGGTCAGAATTGCAGGCCCAGCACCCCCTAGGCTGGGTCCCTGTGCCCTCCTCCCTCTGAAAGTAGGAGAGCAGGAGTATGTGATGGGGGCAGGACAGAGCCCAGGCTCAGCCGGGGCGCACCTGCGTAGCACCCAGCTGGGCTCTGTGCTGAGGTGGGTGTCCATTCTGATGGATTGGGACCCTGTCTGGGTCAGGCAGTGTTTTCTGCCTTTCCTCTGGGTATGGGCAGAGCTACCCAAGGTCACTCATCACCAGGCAGTCAACCGCATTGACGTGCAGTAGCAGACCCATGAGCAACTCGTACTTTGGGTGCTAATTACAAAGAGGAGGAGAAAAGGAGAGCATTGCAGTTTCAAAGAGAGAGTGCCTTTTTTGGTGGTAAGTTAGACCTGTATGTGAACTGAAGAATTTCAAGTCAGAAAGTGGAACAAAATTTCGTTGTGCCCTGATGTTACTCAGCTGTATTTTCACAGTATATCCTAGTGGGAGACGCATCATCACCTCTTGTCTCTGTGACTCATTTTAGACACATACTTTAGATGAAAAAGATTTCTGAGGGACAGAAGTAGAAAGATGACAAAACGCCCTGTAATAATTCCTTCTCAGTTCAGAGCCTGGCGTCTGGAAGGGGTCTCAGTGAGCTGCTGAATGGACGCTCCTGGCAACACCGACTAGAGACAGGCCATGAAGGATCAAAGGCCCCACGCCAGCCCTCCCGCCTCCTGGTCACCACCCTGTTGTGGTGAGTTTTACATGTTGAGAAATATGGTCTATAAACCTTTCTCTTATTATTAATTTCATGAGTTCAGCGCTACCGAATTTCAAAAAGAATTTCAAGTAATTTACAAAGTTATAATACTCTAAAATAAAGAAAAAAGAACGACAAAGAGACCAGGCACTATTTGGAGATAAGAAGCTGGGATGAGCTCTTCGTGTCTGGAGTGTCCAATTTATTTCTGGGTGTTCTAGAATCCAAGGCAAGCAAAAGTCTGGGGGTCTTTTCTTAGGTGTGTCCTGAAATAGTGAAAGCCTGCAGAAACACAAATGCAGTCGAGGCTCACTTTGCCTAACAGAAGTAATACTGAAAAGTTGTCACAATATTTTAAAAATCCTCTATCAGTTGGATAACTGTCCCAGGTCTGAGGCTTTGCGATGAGAAGTCACGTTTAATTTCCTGAAAGCCTCGCATTTCTAGGCGCCAGGTTGCTGGGGAACCTGACAGCGAAGTCCCCACTGTGCCTGGCAGAGGCTGAATGGTGAAGAGGAAACCACTGATAGCGGGAAGCCCCTCTCCCCCTTTAGTGGGTTAGTACTAGTAGAACTAGTAGTACTAGTAGAACTGTTAGTGTGACTCATTGCAAACCTGGGCAAGAGGAACAGAAAGGCAGGCAACGCAGTTGGGGTTTTCTAGATAAACGTATGAGATGGGCTGGTAAGTGGTGGAAGCTGATGTTTGGTTAAAAGGGGCTTTACTGAAGTGTTATCTGCTGATAACCCTTGGGTTCCAGCTGCTTTCTGTCTTCTCTGGTGAGCCAAGCTAGTGTAAAGACAGAACTGCAACTGAGCTGGTTTTCTAAGGGGGTACTACTTGTCCTTTACCCCATCTGAGTTCCTGGGAATCAGTGGATCCTTCCCTTCTTAGTAACACGTGCTGATCTAATACAATTTTTTTTTTTTATTTTTTTTAGGAGGTACCAGGGATTGAACCCGGGACCTCATACAAGGGAAGCAGGTGCTCAACCACCAAGCTGCACCCGCTCCCCTAGTACAATTTTTTTGAACTGTGATGTTAACAGATGGTATTAGCTCATTGGTTAATTTCTCCAAGTTAATATTTATATCTTTACAGGGAGTTTTGAAAGTTTTACTCCAGAGTGATAGGGGAATCGCAGGCTGTTACAGGATAATGGAGGAAGTGTTTTGTGGGTAAGGGAATGTCAAGCCCTATCAAATAGTTCTCAGCTTCTACATATGCAGAAAGCATTTGAGGGAGGGTCTTTGCCTAAGGGGGTCTTTGTTACAGGAATTCCCTTTACTTTTGAGTTTACACTCTCTGGTAATCGTACTTTCAGGTTAATAAAATCTTTTGTGTATGTTTTCAGTACTCTCCAAGGTTTGGATGATGCCAGGTACTGGCTTCTTTATAGGCTGAAGCTGAGCTGGGGGTGGGAGACAGCCCTGAACTCCCGTTGTCATCCTCTGTATCAACACGAGGTCCTCAGGCTCCAGACCCACTGTCCTGGCCATATTGACCCAGGAAAAGATCCCTGAGGATGGTTTGGATGCCTTATGTGGATACTCACTGAGGCCTGCCCCATGGTTCTTGCTGGGTGTCTGAGGTGTGTTCTCCCACGAGGTCCTGGACAGCAGAAATTATATTTGCAGCCAGAGAATTTATAATTTGCTACATATGGCAGTCTTTTTGAACAGCTTTCCTTCTTTCTTGTGTATTTTCCCACACCCACTCCCATTTACTGTTGGCTGCCCTCCCAGTACCTTCTCACCACTAGGGACTTATATTAATAGGCAGATTTTTGTAGGCTCTGAGAGAGAATCTCAACTGCATTTCTTGCCTCCTGTTAAAAAAAAAATTTTTTTTTACATTACTGTTCCTTTACACTTGTACATTAAGCATTAAACAGAAGTCACAGATACTGTTGTGGGGCCAGGAAGAGGAATCTGTATTTCTTGACTGCTATGGGATGAGACAGGGGTTAGGGCAGGGATGGGAGTGGTTAAGGTGGCAGTTGGGGGCTTCTACAAAGAAGTGGTGCAGAATGGAGGGTGGAGGTGGGGGGTTGGGTGGTGTAGATGAAGCCCCTTGGTGTTTTGGAGTTGGACAGATCTTAACTGGAACGCCAGCTCAGCTTCTTATCTTATTGGCTATGTGGTCTCAGCAAGTTATCTGACATCTACAAGCTTTCGTTGCCTTTCCCTTTTGATCACCAAATGGGATGATGAATATATCAGGATTCTCTAGAGAAACAGAACCAACAGAGGGATGTGTGTGTGTGTGTATGTGTGTATGAATTATTTTAAGGAATTGGCTCACATGATTGAGGAGGGTTGCAAATCTGAATTTTGTAGGGCAGGCTGGAAATTCAGAATGTTGAAATATTGACCCCAAAATCCACAGGGGAGGCAGCAGGCTGGAAACACAGAGAAGAGTAGAGTCTTGTGGTAGAATATCCTCTTCCGGACACCACAGTACTTGCTCTTATGGCCTTCAACTTTTTGGATGAAGCCCATCTTCATTCTCAAGAGTAACTGCCTTTATTTAAAGCCAGCTGATTGTAGATACCAGTCACATCTACAAAATACCTCTCAACAACGTCTAGGCCAGTGTTTGACCAGACAATTGGACATTATAACCTAGCCATCCCAGCAGATATAAATGTCCTTAATGTCACATATAAGGCACTTCATGAATACTATTTTCTCTTTCCTTTCGTTATAAGGGAACGAGAACAAAATCCAAAAACATGAAAATTCCTCACGTTCTATTAATAACAGCTCCCATTTTTCTTTTCCATAATATTTTCATAATGCTTTAAACCATGTGGGTAATTGTTTCAACATTTAATTTTTCCACTGAATTATTTAATTACATTTATGACAGGCACATATTTATTTTGAGTATGTCAGTGGAACCATTAATTTATTCTAAGGAATTTACAACATGGCCAGATATATTTTCCCCATTAACTTTGTGGTGATAGAAAACTATGCAGTCTGCCATAGATTTATCTTTATTTAAATCATGTTTAATCAAAATGAATTCCTTAAAAATCTAGATAAGGGTCCCCCCTAGAGGAAAGGAATAAAAAGACTTTCTCTGAAAACTGTAGTTGAGCCTGATAGTTTATCAGTCCACTTTTGTGACTCCCACTTTTGTGTCAGCAGAGAAAGCTTAGTGAGTTTTTTTTTTTTTTTTCAGAGGTGGGGGCAGCCTTAGTGGTGAAGGAGAAATAATGAAATTAGAAGTTTCTTTTTCTAAAGAAAACGGTCATTTTGCACATCTGGAGAGTGGCAGAGTCGTGTGTTTGGTTCCCACATGTTTTGCAGCCCACATTTCTATGAAGACCGTCCGCTTGCATCGTCTTCAAAGAGATTTCTTTCTGAGCGAGGTAAGAGCCCTCTCATCCACAGCCTCCCCTGCTGAAGGCAGAATAACTGGTCGGGCAGTCCTGACTGGTGGATGGGTACTGAATTCCCCAGTTAGTACTCTCAGGTTTTAAGTATTCGAAATGGCAGGAAATCAAACACATGCCTTTCATCGCCTTTGTTTTCCCATCAGCTCACGGCTTGGAGTTTAGGTTAACCTTTCAGTTATTACCAGGGTTCAAAATGAACAATTAAAGCTTCCTAACAGTTCTTTCTGCAATTCTTTCCCTATTAAAAATGTAAAACTTTTATTTATTTATGGGAGAGAAGCTTGGTCATGAACAATAGTTACAAGAGAATCCTAGGCACAGGTAATTGCAGCTTAAAAATACTTTAGCAATTAGTGTTTTCCACCCAATGGTTTAAAACTGAAAAAAAAAAAGTGCAATTTTCAACTGCTGTAAACTACTGCTACAAAAAAAGACAGGCTGATAGTTTTCCATTAAAAAAGTCACTTTTTTGGGGAAAGCCTCACCCTTCTCTTTCTTGGTCAAAATATAATGAGGCAATACCCTTCATAATATGCATGCATAGTGTTACAAATTTCTCCGTGAAAAGTTTACAAAAGTTTACTAAATAAATACGTGGACAGCTATAAGAACACTATCCTGAGCTATATTAAATAAGCAGTTTAGATCTTTCTATCATATAAATTAAACTGTCCCCAGAAGAAATAGCTAGAGGGTATGTTTAAAGCTTTAATTGGGTCTGTTTATGTTAGGATGGAATTAAGTCTGCCATGAAAAGTTTAACTGACTAACATTTATCCCCTTTGCTACAGGAATAGGCATGGTTTTGACCTTTAACATTTGCAGTGGTCATTCAAACGGCCTGAGCTTTTTTGAATCTTATTAACGTTTTGTCACAAGTATTTCATTTTCCTTTACATCTGTAACTATAGAGGGCTTGTCGTTGAGGCAGGCTGGTATAGGAAATGGCAGAAGGCTGCTAGTTAGAACATAGCTACGAGACCCCGCCCGGAAACCCCCTGTGGGGAGGCCACAGCTTGAAAACAAAGCTGTAACCGTCAAAGGCCCGCCAAGACCCTAATCACTAGGTCCCATTTGAAACTCCTGGGCTCAAAAGAAGCCCCACATAACTCCAAACAGAAAGGCCTCCCTATTGGTTCCCTGAAGGCCAAGGCAACCAATCAGGACAGCAAATAGCTGAGATCCCTCCTTAATATGGGGAGGGGGGAGGAGGAAAGGCCTTAAAATGACCTGCCCTGGGGCTCCACATTGCATGTCTCACCCTGTAGCACACCTGCACCCATGTCTCAGGTGTGTACTTTCCCTCTTTCTTGTTTCTCAAGAAATCCTTTTATTGGCCTTGTTAATCTGGCACGTCTCTGAATTCTTTTTTGTGACGTAGCCAAGAACCTAGAAACCCAGCTTCCGGCAACATCTTGCTCTTTAATGTAGCTGTACGTATTATTCACAAGATGTTTATTTTATGGGAATATAAGACAATGAAACTCAAGGGTGGGGGGCAAGATATGATTTTACTTATAGACATTTGCTTCCCCATCCACTCCCCAACAATAATATTGAATTATACCTCTGCATAGTTTATCTACTTCCAAATGAGGCAGGTCGATGACATAGGAGAATCTCTGACCTTCTGGGTACTTGAATGACAAAGCTGGGAGGAACTTTACCAGCAAACAAAGGTCCAGGAATCCTTGGTCAGCCCTGGACAGCCTTCTGTGGGCCACCTATGGAGGCAGGGCAAGTGTCTCCACCATGCCCTGGGCAGATGCCTGCCTGGTGAGCTTTAGAGGTGATACCAAGCAAAAGTGAGTTCCTTTCTCCCAATGCATCTTTAAAGCCAATCCCTCAGACACTGGGGTTTCAAAGAAAGAAAGAGTTTTATTTGGTTGTGCAAGCAATGGAGCACAGTGGCCTCATGGCCCAAAACTGCCTCCCTGATCTGCAGAAACTCTAATATTTTATAACATTGGGGTGCCAATGAATAATTGGGGTGGAGCTGAACACAGATTCCTTCATTAATAAATGTTAATGGGCTGAACAGGATGGGAGGTTGGTACCAAACTGGGTTGAGTTACAAGGTTACAATCATTATCAGAGATGGGGCATCTGGGATAGGAGGATACCAAACAAAGGTCAGTTACAAGTTAATACAACATACTGATATTAAACAGAGGAGGGTGAAGTGGTTACCCTTTCAATAGAAACGTTCATATACAAAGGTAAGATCTGCCTGGAATAATCATCATAATAGCAGGTGGAAGTGACCATATACAAGGGTAAGATCCATCTGGAATAATGATCACGATGGCAGGTTTTTCATTTGAAACGGTCAGTCTAACCAGTTTCAGTAAATAAAAAGGCACCTATATAATGATTTAGTAATAATAATTATTTATTAATTCTTAACCCTCAGTTACTAAGACAGTCCAGTGAGTCTAATGGTTCTCTCAACAAATTGTAAAACGCTGTAAGCAGTTGCTGTGTAAAGCAAAGCACTTCTTTGAATTAAATGTGGCCCTTTAAAAATGTGATTTTTTTAGGGGGTGGGAGGACCAAAATATTCTGCTTTATTTCAGTGAGAGAGGAGAGAAGAGATGTTGGTCAAGATGTCTAAGGCTGGGATGGGGCTTAGAGAGGCAGCTGCCTTGAGGAAAGAGAAACTTGGTCAAAGATGAAAAAAAACGAAGCCTAGGCCCCCTGGAGGGAATTTATTTTATTTGAATTTTATCTTGATTTGGTTCTCTCATATATACCCACCCAATTTCCCCAAATGATTTGAGGCTGTTTGTTTTTGTCCAGGCTGGTGTTGAAGTCGGTTAGGACATGGATGACCCACGTGGGCTCTAGAGGCTAGATGCTGGATAAGTCTAGGCCTGGGGAGGTGAGGAGGAGCCTGGGGAGGGGGAGGTGAGGAGGAGCTGGTGCCACCTGGTGCTAAAGGTGCTCGCCTCCCAGCTCCATGGAGTTGGTAACAGTGTGTATGTGTGTCTGGCAACCAGCTTCTCCCTGTCCTCAGCACATTCTCCGGGACTTTAGGCCGCCATGACTGGACAGAGCCTCACCTATGCTTGTTCTTTCCCTTGAAGCACACTTTCTTCTGGTTTATTGCTGTGTTCTCTGGTTATAGCTTTGTTTTCATTGACCACAGTTGACCTTAAGGTTCACGTATGTAAGATTTCACCTGTATTTGACGGCAGTCTTGTGTTTATACTGGGGGTGGGGGGGGAGGAGATGCACTGAGCAGATCCTATTTCCTAGCTAAAACTTAGCAGAGAGAGTAAAATGGGTCTTCTGTGGATTTTGAACAGGATGTAGGGCCAAGCAGAGGTTGCTTTCCCTTTTATAACTTGCCACTGACCTTCTTTCATTAGGAGGTGGAATGAAGTCCTAAGACCTTATTCCTTCCATATGTTATTGATAAGGAAAGCCATAACAAATCTACTAGCATTAATTTATATACTGCATTCAAGAGAGAGTTTGGAGGATATAGTACCCTAATCCACAAGAATAATTCTTTTGGTGGAAAAGTTAGGCTAGGTGGAGAAGCTCTTGGCACCCTTCAAATCGCATCTAGTAACTGTCACCTACTGGCCCCAGGTCACTGGTATGATTTTTGAGGAAACGGTTGTTGCGTTGAGTTTGAGTTGCCTGCAGGACATTGAAATGAATATGTGCAGTGGATAGAGAGTTGGAAGTATAGTTATGGAGCTTAGGAGCTTGGTGAGAGCCAGAAGGGTGAGGTTTTATTGACTTTTTTATGTCCGTAAATTCTCTATTTTTTAAAAACTTCAACCCAGAACAAGCCTATAATCAGACAAAAAAAAAAAAAAAAAAAAAAGCAACAAATATTTGAGAGCCAGGGAATATTTACTGCATACCTATCGTGTGCTGAACCCTTTCTAGAGGTTGAAAATAGAGCAGAGAATGGGATAGTGTGCCTTGCAGCCCACATGTGGGTGAGGAAAGACAGACAACAAGCTGGTAAGCAAATAAGGAAGAAAGTAGTAAACATGCAAATGAATGAGATAATTTCCAGTGCAGAAAAGTGCTAAGCAGAAGGTTGGAAAGATCAGGAGGTAGAGTGACAAGGCTGCTTTAGCTTGGCGATCTGAAGAGGCCCTTCTGAGCCGATGACTTCTGAGTTGAGACCTAAGTGATTTTCTCTGTAAATTTAAAACTTTGGGAGGGACTTTCAAATATTAGCTATAGCTGAAGCGTTGCTCGCTGTTTCAAGTGAACTGTGAGATCCATTTAAAAAGATGTTCAAAGAGAAGTGGTCATAAGATCTCAATGAAAACAAACATGTCTCTAGACGGCCTCAACCCCAAACTCGTTATTGGCTGTCCTGCTCATTTTTAGGTCATCTGTTGATCTGATAAATGTATTTTCAAGGTGTTCATCTAAATCATTCACTTAAAATGTTAACTAGAATAGATTTAAGGATGGATGAAGTTGCAGACTGGTTTTACCCCAGTGCAGTTCCATGTCTGATGGCAAGTTAAGCCTTTAGCTCCCTCTGTCATCAAGGTATCCTTGTTTCTATGCCCCATACAGAGCACTTTACTAGGAGCTGCCCGTGTAGTTTTGGAGGAAGTAGAAACTACTACTGAACCAATCCTCCAATCTACTGGAGAAGGCAGGATAGAGCCAATGAAAGGTCAATAAAACTACAAATGACAGAAATATACACTTCACCAACTACAACTGTACATGCCCCAGGGCCAAAAAGAATGTTAGAGTACCTGGGGCCAGCTGGGATCTGTCTACATGTGCCCTGATTTTTCCTACAGTATTTCAAGCTAACCTTCTTCTCCTTTGTCCATTTCAGTCCATTCCTTTCACCTCTTTAAGTTCATTTTGAGAACACAATGTCAGAAAACAGAGTAATACATGCACACTGAAGGTTCAACGTCCTGGAAACCACTGGCCTCAGTTTTAAACACGTAATTGACACTTAATTGTGCATGGCCTCCTGTGATTAATTAATGACACCCAAAACTCATCATTTTACTCCAATTCCTCTCCTCTAACCTTGTCATTTATATTCCTCCATCTGTCTAATCCTCTTGATCGCTAATTTGTCAAGTCCTACACTTTCAAAGCAACCTTTACTTTCCCCATTTTTGACATTTGTCCAATACCTTTGTAATTACCTTGTATTACCTTCCATCTGTTTGAAATACCTGACATGGTTTCTATTTTCTTGATTGTATGGTAATTGTAATTGTAATTCACATCTGTATTCACTAGAATGTAGGCTGTCTGATGGCGGAGATGCTATATGTACAATTTTTATATACATTAGTTGATAATGCAATTGTAAATGATCTTTTTTCTTGATTTATCAATTTAAGGCATTATTATTCACTCTGGCTATAAAAGGAAGCTTAATATCCCCGGCCTCCGGTACCTAAAAAAAAAAAAGCTTTATTAAGAGTTGTTCATCTTATTGGTAAATTGCCATCACGAGTGACAAGACCTCACATGATTTTTCAATTATCAATAAAGTTTACATGTATCAGTCAAAAAAAAAAAAAAAAAAAAAGGAAGCTTAAACTCACTTACACAATGCCTGCCTGTCCCCTGTATTACAATTTTAATTTTTTCTTGTTTTTTTTTTAAACATACCTGTAAACCTCAAACCTTGTACAATCAACTTTAGATTATCTTTTGATTCTTTACTATGTTAGAGGAAGATATTAGTATTCTTACCTTACTTTCTAACTCCTCTATGTTATCCCACCTCCCTTTTTCTGAACACTGAACATTTACTTTAATATTATCAAGGTTCTTAACATTTATGTTTTGTTCTATAAGAATATTTAAATCTTATATAGTAGATTGATTCTAAGTGTTTAAAGCTATTATGCATGGCATAATATGTTGCCACTTCACAGCCAAAGTTTATATTTCCCTAAGATTATACTTCCACAGCTTAAGATATTATTTCCTTCTCTTTATGTTTCATATCACAAGCTCTTGACCCTCAACAGAGACTATACTCACTGTACAAGCCAAATGGATGAATGAATTTTCTTTTCTTCCAGTCTATCAATTATGCAAAATCATATTGTGGTTTAGTATTTTAGTTTGCTTTATATTTGTACCATCAAGTTTTAGACAGTTTTTTTCCCTTGGAATTTCTAATTGCTAAATTCATTATTGAGAGAAAGGAAAGTATATGTGGTTTTTCCTTTCTTCTTTTTTCCTTTTTACCTTGTGTCTTAGTTTCCCAGCTGCTAACATAAACACCATACAATGGGTTGGCTTAAAAATGGGAATTTATTGGCTCACAGTTTTGAGGCTAGGAGAAGTCCAAAACTGTGGTTTCAGCAAGGCAATCTTTCTCTCGCTGTCTGAATTTCATTCCACTTATAAAAGACTCCAGTAATCCAGATTAAAGCCCGCCCTGACTCACTTGGCCGCGATTTAACTAAAAATAACATCTTCAAAAGCTCCTGTTTATGATGGATTCACACCCAGAGGAATGGATTAAGTTTAAGAACATATATTTTTCTGGGGTACATAACTCAATCTCCCACAGTCTGCCCTCTGGACCCCAGAAAAGACACATTCTTCCTATATGCAAAACGTGTTCATTCTATCATAATATCCCTAAATCCTTAAGTCATTTCAGTAACAATACTAAGTACAGAGTCTCCTCAAAATCAATTATGGATTTGGTCTATCCTAGGGCAAAATTCCTCTCAGTTTATGGACCTGTGAAACCTAGAAAACAAGTTATCTACTTCCAATATACAATGGTGGGACATGCGTAGGAGACATTCCATTCAGGAAGAGCTAAATTGGAAGGAAAACACGGGCCATGGGTCCCAAACAAGTCAGAGCAAACTCCATTGGATCTCAAGGTCTCAGAGTCATCTTCTGATGGAAGATTTGTCCTCCAGGCCTGCTGAAATAGCAGCCCCATCCCTTGCTTGGTGACCATGCTCTCCATAAACCCTGGGGTGTCAACCCCACCCTCTGAGCTTTGCAGCCAGGGTTTCCACAAATGCTGAGTTATAGGCCCCACTATCTCTGACAACTGGGGTGGTGGCCTTCCTGAACATGGGGTGCTTGGACTGCCCCTTCCAAGCACAGGGTAGACCTGCCCTTTCCACACACATGGCTAGGCCCGCTTTCTTGGCCCTAGTAAGTCTTTTTGGTCCAGACTACTGTTTCCATGGTTCTGTCCTTGAAGTCATTCTTCCTTCAACTTCTCCCTTCTCTGTCCCTTTCAGTCCAGGCTGGCAGTGGTTCTATTCATATAAAATTTTAAAAAAATCCTTGTCAGCTTTGCATGATATTCAAGGGGGATCAAGCCATTTGCCCAAAGGACTCTCCATGAATCATTCTTGGAAAGCTGCATTTCCAATCCTGACATCCATTGAACTGGCTGACTGGATCCATGTGTAGCCACACCCTCTTTAGCAAAGGGTTGTCCCGTTAAACCCTCACATGGGGCCCTGTTCTCTGGGGACTCACTTCCTAAAAGCTCAGGGAGGTCCCTGATAGAGCCACTTCTGGCCCTACTCTTAGAGCATGCTAGAGAATTTTCCAAACCCTCTATTTCTAGTTCCATTGTGCTTAAGAGTTTAATTCTCAGTACATTTCCTCTTCTATTTCACTATATGCTGCAAGGAGAAGCCAGGTTGTACCTTTTACATATAGCTTCAAAATCTCCTCAGCTAAATAGCCAAGTTCATCACTTTCAAGTACTACCTTCCATCTGACATCAGAACAGAATTTTACCAAGTTCTCAGCCATTTTAAAAGAAGGATCACCTTTCCTCTAGTTTCCAATAACACATTCATTGTTTCTTTCTAGGGCTTCATCGAAGGTACCTTTGATGCAGGGGTTCTTAACCCCTTGGGGATCTGTGGAAAGATTTCAGGGGGTCCATGGGCTTGAATTGAAAAAAAAAATCTATTTATTGTCTTTATTTTCTCTGACCTCTAACTGAAATCTAGCATTTCCCTCATTTATGAATGTATGCAATAAATAAATTACAGCAGTATCCATTTCACCTGACTGGCAAAAGGGTCTGTGGAACAAAAAAGGTTAATAACTCCTGCTTTAATGTATTTATTTATACCAACAGACTCCTCAAAACAATCTAAACATTTTCTATTAAAAACTTTTCAGTTCTTACAGCTTCTACCCATTACCCAATTCCAAAGCTGCTTCCACATGTTTAAGTATTTGTAATAGCAGCACACCACTTTCTGGTACCAAAAACTGTCTTAGTTTCTCAGCTTCAGAAACAAATGCCATATAATGGGTTTGGCTTAAACAACAGGGATTTATTGGCTTACAGTTTTGTGGCTAGGAGAAGTCCAAATCGAGGCATCAACAAGGCAATGCTTTCTTTTTCTTTGTCTGATTTAATTCTGCTTTTAAAGAACTCCGGAATCTGGACTAAATCCCAACTTGAATCAGTTAGGCCATACCTTGACTAAAAATAACATCTTGAAAAGGTCCTATTTACGATGGATTCACACACACAGGAATGAATTAAAATAAAAAAAAAAAAATTTTTTTTCTGGGACACATAATTCAGCCTACTACACCATGTCACAGGTATCAAGCATCTTTGTCACCCCACCCATTGCTTGGAATTTATAAAATTTTTCTTGAAGATATTTTTCATGGGATATACTGATAATCCTGTTCCAATTGTGCCAATTCCTTTCTTAGCCTGACACACAGCTGTCATCCTGGAATTTCTTTTTGTCACAAGCTTAAGTTAGTTTCCCCATTAAAAAAAAATTCACTGTGTGTTTAGGTTTTGTTTCCTGGAGTAAATCCTCAGGTAATTTTCTCATAAAGGTTGCGTAGGAGGTAAAAAAATTCTGTGTATTTCCTGCCTGCAATTGTTAGGGTGATGTTATCTAGGCATGGTCATTTTGCCATTAATTCTGTTAAATATATTAGGTGATTTTACCTGTGGGTATTTCCTATAGAGGAAGGGCTGACTGGAAACTTTGTTTATGAGGGTGGAGCATGTGGACTGCCAGGCTGTCAGGCTTCACTTTAGGTAGCTAGTCCTTAAGTTAGGCAGGGAGTTTCCTCCACATTCTAGAATAAGGAGGGCTTTAATTTGGGCTGTCGGTATCTCCCAAGAAGTCCTTAACTTCTTTCGAGAGGAAGTCCTCTTTTTTTCTTTTTTTCTAGTTGAGATGGAGGCAGAGAGAAATTTGGGTGCTAATTGGAGTAGTTTTTCCAGAGACAGACTTTAATGAACCCCCTTGCTTAGCTTTCTTTTTTTCACCACTGCCCTGTGTTATGTTATGCTGGCCAGCTCTGAGCCTAGAGGACTAGCTGTGCTGCTTTTCTCCTTTTGTGCTGCTTTTTTCATCCTTTCTCTCATCTTCACTGGCTGCTGTTCTGTCTTCTCAACTCCCCACTCACTCACTTCTCATACCTAGTTTAATGATACTTCTGCTTTCGCTGGCAATTTCCTACACTATCTCATCCACCTCTACTGGTTGATTATCATTTTTGGACTATTCATTCTCTTTTCTTTTTTTTTTTATTTAAAGATTTATTTATTTACTTTATCCATTTTAACACCCCCCCCTTCCCCATTTGCTGTTTGGTGTCCATTTGCTGGGCAATTCTCTGTATCTGTTTCCTGCCATCTCTTCTCATCCTCCTCCTCCAGTCTTCACCAGGATTCGATCCTGGAGACCTCCGATGTAGGAGAGAGGTGTTCTGCCACCTGAGCCACCTCGGTTCCTGGTTTTCAGGGCTTTCGGAGCATCTCATCTTGTCTCTCCCCTGCGTCTCTCTCCTGTTACGTCATCATCTTGCTGCATGGCTCCTGGGGCCTGGTGGCTCACCTGCACACAGAGCCTGGCAGTCCACGCACTTTCTATATATATAGTTTTTATTTTACCGGGAGGTCCCAGGGATTGAACCCAGGTCCCTCCATATGGCAGACGGACACCCAACCATTTGAGCCACATCCGCCCCTGTTCTCTATTTTTCTTATAACTTGAATTAGACTTCCTTTTTTGCTACCGCTAATGATATTCCAGGCTTGGACACAGCCTTAAAGATGGCCTGGTCCAAACCCCCAAGATACAGATGAGGGAGGGTACCGAGGACTCAGGAGATGGAGATGGAGAGGAAGGAGGAGGAGGGGGGGGAAGAGGGGGGATGGTAAGGAGAGGGAGGAGGAAAATCTAGTGGGAGAGCCAGGGCTGCCAACCAGCTCTCCTTTGTGGAGTCCGGCCTTTGCTTCCTCCCTGGCAGGTTCCGTCTTGTGCCCTGGGGGAGCTCAAGTGAAATTTTGTCACCTTAAGAGAAAGATCTGTTTATTATGAAAAATGCACTTTAGCATAAATGAATTCAATATGCTGGCCCTTGGACTATGTTGGACAGATGTAGTGGCAAATTATTAAGCCTTCCTATAACTCCAGGCTATTAAACCTTTGTGTAGAAATTAATAGAATTTGGGGATTAGAGATCAAAAAGGAGGAGGAAGCACCTGCCTCTATTTGGCAGCCATGTCACTGTAATAGTTTTCTTCTTGTTTGACCTGATTCAACAAGGAAACGCACTTTGGTGAGACTTTTTGAAATATTTGAAAATTGTTGCAAAATGCCAGCCCTCCAAATCGTTTTTTTTTCCATCTATTTTCTTCTTAGATTTTTTTTCTGTGTGTGGCTTTGTGATAGAATTATAAGGAAATAGAAGTGAGTTTTTGCTGTAAGAAAACATAAATAGTTTTATTCACATATGCACACATTTGAGAAACCTAGTGTGGAGAAGCTGAGGCTTTGTACTAAACTATTAATAACGTGAAATGAATAGGGATGCATCTGTTTTTATAATAGGTGCTGGACTCTCTATCATTAAACCTGCATTTTCAAGGATATACAGGAGAATAATATAATTTTAATGTGTACACTGGACAGAAGGAGCTTTTCATTGTGAAGAAATAAGATATAGTGGCACGGGAGTTTCCTTCCTGCTGTCTTGGATGGGAGGACCTCAGCAGGTGGAGCCAGATGTGGCTCAGTGGCCTCCAGAGTTGGTCTTGAAGTTGCACACCATCATCATTATCTTGTTCTAGTCTCAAAATCTATCCAGAGATGAGAACAGTTGTCTCTGAGTAGCCTGTACTTTTAGTTTCCTTCTTTCTCACCAGTCCATGGTGATATGAACATATTTGAAAAACTCTAGTGCTGTCAAAAAATCAGTTTTTTAAAAATAAAATACCCCCCCCCCACATTTATTTTTGCAGAGACAGTTTTCTACTTCTGTCTTTCTATATACTAGGACATGGATGATAAGTGGCAGTTCCTGGATGTATTTCTGAAAAGGATGAATAAGAAAGAGCTGTTTCTGGTTTGACCCTCAATTTCCTGGCAACAGTCAATGAAATGGGAAGTGAGAGAGATGAGGACATCAGGAATCACTTTCCCAGTCCTTGTTTTGCCTGTAAACATGCTTATAAATGTGCTTAATCCAGAATTTGATCTGTGTGGCATTTCCTCATTAAACCTTAAACAATAGCTGTGGATACAACTGCATCCTTCCCATTGCACCAATTGAGCTTTTTTATTCACCAATTTTAAGTTTACTCTCTTTGACATTATAGATGGATTGTTCTCTCTAAAATGCAGCTCTAGGGAAACGGATGTGGCTCAAGAGATTGGGCTCTCATCTCCCATATAGGAGGTCCAGGATTCGATTCCCAGGGCCTTCTGGTGAAAAGCAAGCTGGTCTGCGCAGCGAGCTGGCCTACGCGGAGTGTTGGCCTGCACGGAGAGCTGGCGCAGCAAGATGTTGCAACAAAAAGAGACAAAGAGAAGAGACAATAAGAGACACAGCAGACCAGGGAGCTGAGGTGGAGCAAGAGATTCAGTGCCTCTCTCCCATTCCAGAAGGTCCCAGGATCAGTTCCTGGTGCTGCCTTAAGAGAAGACAAGCAGACACAGAAAAACACACAGAGAGCAGATGGCAAGTGCAAAACAATGAAAGTGGGGTAAGGGGGGAGAAATAAATAAAAAAAAATAAATCTTTGAAAAAAAAAAAATTCAGCTCTAGCTTTGCTACCTTTCTCAATGTGGTCCTGTCATGACCTATCCCCATGTGCCTTAGCAAGGGTATACAGCACTTCACCAATGGCTTTCTCTCAATTTGCCCAGCATCCTTTCCTGTCCTGCCCTGCTTTGTACTTGACATTGTATACTCTAGTGATCACTTCTCACTCAGTACTGTATCCCCATTCATTGCGAGCCTTCTCTCAGGAACACCCCTCCTATTTTCCTTGCTTGGCCGACTCCGACAGGATAAGCCATTGTTTCCTCCAGAAAGTTTTCCCTTATCTTAGGTGGAACTAAAATCTCCTACTCTAGACTCTGAGTGCTTTGAGCTTACTACTTACTATATTTAAGTTTTTGGTTAGGTGTAAGTCAACCCTTTAGACTATAAGCATCTTGTGGGAGGAGACCATGCCATATTCATTTCTGCCTGTGTTGGGTTCAGTGCCAAACATATAAGAATGTGCTTGGTAGGTGCTTCCATGCAGATAATTTATATGAAAGTGGGCCTTTATAACACAAGCACTGATTCTTTTCTTGTTGCTGTTTTTGGGTTTGCTCTTTGTATGTTAGTCCGGTTGTCCTCGTACCTGTCAGAAGCCCCTTAACTCTGAAGACCGGCAACTTCTAAATATTAGACATTCAACTCAACTAATATTACAGTTGCTTCCTATTTAGTAATAAGATTGAACTGAAAAACCACAAGCAAGTTTCACAATGATAAGTGGTAAATAGCAGTTATAGCCGGAAGTGAGTAACAGATTATTATTTTTCTCCCAGCAGCAGGGTCACACTATTTTTAATGGGTGTACATAAATCTACCACCTGTGTAAAGTATGCAGCATGTGTATCAGGGATCCCACCTAACACTTGGAGTCAAGGACTCTGAGAATTGGGAAAGGCTCTTACTTAGATGTCCTCCAAGCCAACCAGCTATGTGGTGCTAGAATCATTTCTATAATATTTCTGGTAGATCATCCAACAATTTCCATCTAAACACCTCCTGTAATGGACCCTCTTTATCTCACTAAGCACTCATCCCACTTTGGAACCACTTTAATTTTCAGCAAGTTTTTTATAGTAATTCAAATCTACTTCCTTATAACTTCTATCCTTTGGTACTAATGCCCCCTTTTATGGGTTGAATTGAGTCCTCCCAAAAAAGATATGTTAAAGTCTTAACCCCACAGTACCTCAGAATGTGACCTTATTTGGAAATAGATTCATTGCAGATGGAATCGGAAGAGGTCACACTGAAGTAGTGTGGGCCTCCACCCAGGGTGACTGGTGTCCTTCTCAGAGGTGACCAGGAGACTCAGATGGACACAAGAGTGAAGGCAGCCATGGGAAGAGGCAGACACAGGGGAGAAGGCCAAGTGGAGACAGAGAAGGCAGAGGCTACAAGCCAAGGAACTTCAAAGATTGCTTGTCACCACCAGAAACTAGGAAGAGACCAGGAAGAGTCTTCTCCTAGAGCCGTCAGAAAGTGTGCGGCCCTACAGGCACTCTGGTTTTGGACTTTCAGCCTCCAGAATTGTGAGAGGTGAATTTTTTTTTTTTTTTTTTTTTAACATCAATATAAAAGCAAATAAACTGGAGCTTGTATTTAAAAATGAAAGTGGATGGCATCTATTGCAAAGAGTAGAATAAAGACTCAAATTGAAGGTAATACAACTATTTCTGAAGATAAACTAGAAACTTTTAAATATAAGCTACAGTTCAGCAGCTTTTAAAATTGCATGTTTATTCATATTTTTCAAAATATATGTACATAAAAAAGGAAAATTTACAACAGGAAAGATTGCCTTACATGCAACACAAATTCCAATGAATTCATGATGGGATCACACATGATTTTGGCTCTAATTCAAGCCAATCTTCTCAAGACCATTTCCCAGCCATAGTTTAGGCTGAAGAAGGGATCCCAGAAGACAATGCAAATGGAATAAAAAGGAAACAAACATCTTTAGCCTCTGGCAACACTCAAAGGGCCAGAAGATGTACACCAAAAAGCTTAAGACAATTAAAATGTCAAGTGCTACCGTGAAGATAAATGATAACTGGAAATCAGTACTTCTCAAGTAGAAAGCTAGTGCTATTTAACACAACTTCACAATACCAAAACAAATACAAATAAAGGGTAGGTAGTTAGGATTCATTTGCTTTTTTTCTTGTTTTAATATCTCCAAAAGGAAGCCATTTGTTGATATCAAAAGTGCTGTGGAAAGAACAGGGGAAAAAAACCCAAAGATGAATCTGGAATCTAGTTTATTTTAGCAAATTGTATGTATTTTCACTTAACATCTCTACATTAGTAATGATGTAACTCTCCAACATTTCCTTATAAAAAGGCAAATGGTTTGCAGTACTTTGTTACGGCAGCCCTAGGAACTTAATGTAGTCCTCTTGAAGACAGACAAATTGAATGAAAATTAAATGGAAGATGTAATCCATCTAATCTCTTTTCCCTCTTAAACCTTGTAGATACTGGTGAGTTAAGAGTCTATGAGAATTCTCCTTTGCAGGCAAGGATTCCTTGAGTCCTGCAAGTGTTCTTCCTTTTGTAAGGTTTCTGCTTGACTCAGGACAGCAGTCCTGCATGCTGATGACTTGCCTTTGATCTCGTCTCCAAGTGAGCCTGGTTGTCCAAGGTCCATATCAGTACAAAACTAAGCAGGACTCTGGTGGCCAGTAGACTGTACACTATTGTATTCACCTTTTAGGTAACCATGATGTTTTGCTGACACATCTGGGACTGTCCAACAAAAACATCTCTAGGGCAAAGAATTTTCTTGTTTGTTTGTTTATTATTATTGTTATTATGGAAATAATGAAAATACTCTAATGGTTGTTGAAGTGATGAATGCACAACTATGTGATTATAAGAAATACCATTGATTGTAAACTTTAGATGAATTGTATGCTTTATTAATATGTACCAATAAAATCGATTTGTTTTTAAAAATAAAAATGAAATCTTGCCCCAAATCCATGACTATCACTTTGCCGTCCCCATTTAAGCTAACTTTAACCCTGCTGGTGTTTTTTTTTTTTTTTTTTGTGGATAGAATGTATAGTAGGACTCTAATTTTATTTCTCTTTTTTGTCATGAGCCAGTTTCCCCAGTACCATTTGTCCATGTGGTCATGGGATAACTCCCCAACACCCACCCCACCCCATCTCTTAATCCTGGTTCTATTCCTGTTTACAGGGGACTGTCTTTGGACAAACGTGTGCCCTAGTTCTGGCCCAGGAGAGGTGAGGGCAAATCTATGGGAGGTTTCCCCCCAAAAACAAAACAAAATAAGAAAACAAAAAAACATCACCTCTAGGATCACCCCCCTCAAACTGCTGCTAAGCCTTTCTAAGATCTGTTTATGCTGCTTCTGTCTTCTGATTAAAGCTACACAAGACGTTTTCACACCAAGAAGCCAAGTGCTGATACTATGTGTGTACACAAACCAGAAGGAGGCGGTGCCCAGGCCTGAAGGTCTGGAAAGTACTTTCTAAGAGCTCTCATTTTATTTTTCTTTAGGCATGGAGACAATGTGATCATAAAGTGATCAAACGATTTAAGACTAAAATTTCCGGAATTCATCTGTTGAAAGAAGTATTGTTCTTTAAACGTGACCTTGCAAAATGATATATTTAGCTCAATGATGTTTCCTTTTTTGAGTGGTTAGGACAATAAACTTTTTTGGGGTGACTTCTATGAGCTGGTTGCTCAAATCATTTTTAAAAATATTTTTACTTTGAACTGTTTTTAAAACCAGTGTATAAACCACACAGGAAAATTATTCTCACTATTTTCACAATCACAATTTTTCTCTTTGACTCCAAATTTCTAACTCAGGCGACTTGGCTCCATATGACCATTAGCCATCTTCCAAAATCAAATAAGTCCTTAACCATGGCATCTTCCCCCTTGAGGGTATTAACCAATGCCCCCCCCACCAAATTCTTGCCTGCATACTCTATTTAAAAATAGGATCCCCAGAAATACCATCTGGAGGCCCCAGCTCCTGTGAAAAAAAGATTTATCTCCTCCTCTGTTCTTTGACCAAGTACAAAATAATCCAGAAAAAATATTTCTCTACCTGGTTGGTAGAAAAAAGTAATTAAGCTGATCTGCTGGGCGTGTAGTTAAAGGTACTGCAACAGGTACAGGCTCAGATGAAAGCTCGAGTCAGGCAGGTGTGTGCATTTCATAATCTCTGTCCTTAGCAACGTTAACAAAGAGGCCTCTCTTGACTTCAGAAAGGCAGCTCCCAGTCCTTACGAGGAAAAATTAGTAAGTATGGCTATAGAAGTTAGGTTGTTAGCAGAGCTTAGATGAATGAGTTGAAGGGCCTACCTAACTTATCTAGGATTCATTTACTTTCAGGAGCAGTGGCTTAAGCACAAAGTCTGCTTAATCAAGGGTAGACTTAGCTGTTAGCAGCCACTCCTCCTTCCAGACTTTGTTTAGTGTCATCAAGTTCAGAAAACACTTGACAACTCCTAACTACCAAACCACTAAGCCTTCTGTCACTTGCATTCCTTGGTCAGGGCAACCCAAAGCTCTGTGATTTCTTTCTACTTACCAGATTTTGCTGAAAATCTGGAAAATCATAGAATATTTTCTGTATTTAAAAAATGAGGGAAGCGGATGTGGCTCAATCGATAGGGCTCCTGTTTACCATATGGGAGGCCCCGGTTCGGTTCCCAGGGCTTCCTGGTGAAGGCAAGCCAGCCTGCATGGCGCGGTCAGCTGCAGGACGACCCAACAAAGGGAGACAAGCAGACACAGAAAAACGCACAGCAAATGGACACAGTGAGCACAAGCAGAAAGGGGGGATAAATAGATAAAATCTTAAAAAAAAAAAAAAAAAAATGAAGCAATACAAATGCCTTCAAATGGCAGAATGAACTATTTAGACTTAACTCATGATCTTGCATGAAATTTGATTTAAAAAAAAATCTGTGCAATCCATCTCAGATTGCAAACCAACCAACCAACCAACAAACACACACACAAACAAACAAACAAACAAACAAAAAAAAAAAGGAAGAATGAACACCAAGCTGTTCAGCTGAAACAAGGAATGTATTTCATTCCATCAACAAAAACAGGAATTGTGCTTCTGGTGACAGAAATGATACCATGGATTTCTTGAGCTGTGAAAATTGGCATCGTTCCCTAGACAGCAGTACTTAAGAAGTTAGTCTGTGTAATATAGTTTTAAAAGTCAGTGAGGCAAGAATTTTAATGATTTTTTAAAAAAGTAATGCTAAAACCTTGTACATACAGCACTGTGACATTTATGAAGCATTTTTCCATCGCCATATACATTGCCTCAGTTGGTCCTCAGCCACCTGGGGAGATGAAGCTTTTCCAGATGGGGAAGCAGGTGCAGGTGGTTTAAATGACAGGCCTGGGTTTGCTGTTCTGTGGGTTCAGGAAAACTCATACATTCCTGACTGGGTTGATTTATAAAAGCCTGTGTGTATCGAGCTCATTTGTGTTATGTAGACTCTTTTTTTTAAAGATTAATTAATTTATTTCTCA
Source organism: Tolypeutes matacus (assembly GCA_026826555.1). Classification (NCBI taxonomy): domain Eukaryota; kingdom Metazoa; phylum Chordata; class Mammalia; order Cingulata; family Chlamyphoridae; genus Tolypeutes; species Tolypeutes matacus. Next base: position 64,816,723 of record JAKSZT010054334.1, read on the forward strand.
CCCGCCTCCCTGTTGTCTGCTCTCTGTGTCCATTTGCTGTGTGTTCTTCTGTGTCTGCTCATCTTCTCTTTAGGCAGCATCAGGAACCGATCCTGGGACCTTCTGGAGTGGAGGAGAGGCACTCAATCTCTTGTACCAACTCAGCTCCCTGGTCTGCTGTGTCTCTTATTGCCTGTCCTCTGTGTCTCTTTTTGTTGCGTTATCTTGCTGTGCCAGCTCTAAGTGTGGGCCAGCACTCTGCTTGGACCAGCACTCCTACACAGGCCAGCACTCTTGTGTGGGCCAGCTCTCCATGTGGACCAGCTCGCCACATGGGCCAGCTTGCCTTCACCAGGAGGCCCTGGGGATTGAACCCTGGACCTCCTATATGGTAGACGGGAGCCCAATCACTTGAGCCACATCTGCTTCCCTGTGTAGACTCTTGACCTTCATGGTCACAAAAATATTTTTAATGGAGATGACAAATCAAACAATCTATTTCCATCTGTGCTAAATCTTGATATCCTTGGGGTTTCCCACTCATTGAAATGATGAAAAAGGATTTTTCTAAATATCTGTAGACTATCAAAAATCTTGCCCGGAGGATACAGATCAGTCCTTTTCTTTCACAGTGTTCAAAAGATTCCTGTTCTGTCTATTCAGGCTGAGCCAAGGTCTTGGGCAACCTTGGACAGAAAGAGGACATGACGTAAAGGGAAAAGCCAAAATTTGCCCATTCCAGTCTGGGATGAATATGAGGGTAAGAAGGAAGAGTTGGGAGCAGGAGGTCAGGGTGACAGTCCTTGTTTTCCTTCTTTAAGGGCTCAAATTGGGATAGGAAAGGTGGTGTGGCTTGGAAAGGATGGGTCTTAATCCTATTACGGAGGTTTATAGGGAAGGCCACAGAGAGAGAGAAAGCCAGAGGAAGCATCCAGAAGCTGAATGTCAGCAGAACCAGGAAGAGAATGAAGGAGTCAGGAGAGGCCGCCATGTGCATTGCTATGTGACAAAGCCAGGGACCAAAGATTTCTGGAAGCCAGCCCCAAAACACGACAGTCTCCTGGGAGGAAGCATCGCTTTGATGATGCCTTGATTTGGATTTCTCCTAGCCTCAAAACAGTGAGCCAATACATTCCCATTGTTTAAGCCAACCCATTGATTGGTTCTTCTGCCCCTTCCATTTGAACCTATAGTTAGTGCTAGAGTGGGTAGGTGTGTGTCCAAGAGACTTAAATCTTTGGGCTGTCCATTTGCCAGCTGGGCCCTGAATCTCAAGAGAGTTTCAACACCTACTCTCTAGTTCATTGGACTCACCCAGGACAACTAACAAGGAGATGATGGTGGACAACGACCATCCCAAAGAACACAAAGAATCTGCAACTGCAAGCAACATAGTCCCATCCATCTGCCCCATGGGATCTAAGCCCCCTCTCAGTTAGAGGCAGAGTGGGCATCACCATCCCAGAATCCTCAGGATTGGGGAATGAACAATGGACTAGAGTAGACTTACTGGTATTCTACTATAGACTTATTGTGATTCTAGCAATGGAAGAACTTTTATCATTGATGTGGTAGTAGTGGCCACTGGAGGTCCTGAGGGTAGGGAGAGGGAAAAACAGGTGTAATATGGGGACATTTTTGGGACTTGGGAGTTGCCCTGAATAACATTGCAATGACAGATATAAGCCATTATATATCTTGTCATAACTTACAAAATTATGCTGAAGAGGGTGTAAACTACAATGTAAACTATAATCCATGCTTAGTGGCAATGCTCCAAAATGTGTTAATCAATTTTAACAAATGTACCACACTAATGAAGGATGTTGTTAATGTAGGAAAATGTGGGAGGGGTTGAGAGCAGGGCATATGGGAATCCCCTATGTTTTTTGTGTAACCGTTATATAATATAAGTATCTTAAAAAATAAAAAAGTATATTTAAGAAATGCAATTGATTATTAGAAGAACTGTTATTTTAGGTATCACGAAGAAAAAAAAATCTACTGTTATCAGTCATGGTTCAACTGGAGATACAGAACTAGTAGGTGATATATCTTAGACTGATTGCCAGACATTGGCTTATGTTATTGAGAGGGCTGGCTAGACAATCCCAAAATATGTAGGGCAGTCTGTCAGGAAGAACAGGCTGGAACTTTTGGGTGCAGGCTGATGCTCAGTCCAGAGGCAGAATTCCTTCTTCTCTGGGAAACATCAATTCTGCACTTAAGGCCTTCCATTTGATTGAATCAGACCTACCTCGATTATCGAGGATAATCTCCTTTACTTAAAATCAACTGATTATGGATTTTAATCACATCTACAAAATACCTTCACAGCAACAGCAACACCTAGATTAGTGTTTGACTGAATGAATAACTGGGAACTGTAGCTTAGCCAAATTGACACAGCTAATCATCTGTTACCAATTTAACCATAGCATGCCACTGATCGTAACATATCTCAATTTCAGAGATGTTTGAATTAAAAAATAAATAAAAGTACATCTTAAACTCTATGAACTATGATATATTTCCTGGGGGTAATATGAGTAAATTTGGAACTCTGCTATATAATTTCATTTAGTAATAACGGAGATGAGTGGTGATTTTGTAATCCTGTAGTGATTTGTAATTCTAGAGATTGGTAATGATTTTGACTACCTATTTACAGACAAGAAGTCTGAGATACGAAGAAACGAAGTCACTTCTTGAGGGTCATTTTGGGTTGGGTTAGAATTAGGGTCCAGTTTTTGCCATTGTTCTTTCAGTCCAGATCCCTCCATTCTGTTAGAATCACACACAAAGCAGATGGGTGAAATGGTGAAATGTGAATTGTGATGCCCAAGCTGGTGTCCCTGAACACCTAAGGGTTCCAACGCGTATGAAAGAAAAATCTTAAGGCGCCTGATGGAAAGCATATATTTAAACTGAGGCAAAGCTGCAGGACTAAATAAAATACTAAGTTGCTTTGGTTTTGGGTGTGGTTCTGTCTAATCCTTTGGTCATTTTGCTGTCATATGCTGATCAGAAGCTCTGATTACTGGTTACTCCCAAATTGATTCTCCACTTTCCCCTGCTCTGCTCTGAATAAAAAGGAATTACACTTCCCAGGTTTACTTGTCAACTGGCTTCTAAGTAGGTTCACCTAAAGGGAGGCCCTAGAGGAAGACTAGAGGATGGGAGATGGCAAGAACCCAAGGGATTTCTCCCTTTTGCTATGCCTTGGGCTGTGTCTCCTTCAGGGTTGTGTTTCCTCAGTGGCTCTAACTTCCACCAAGCAGCCTGTACTGTGGTTCTCACTCCCACTGGATGGTCCCAGGTTTTTGGACTCTAAGAGCAACATCTCCTTGTTTCTTCAGCCATAGTGGTTCTAAGGGCTTCCTGTGGTTGGTAATTTCTGAGTTGCTTTGCCATTCATGGGGTGCTCATTCTGTTCTCCCTTTACCTGTGCATTCAAATCCTCATATCATGTACTCTCTGTTGAAATACCTGGAGTGGTTTCTGTTTTCCTGCCTGGATTACAACTTAACAATTAGATTAGTTAGGATTTTTTAAAAAATTAATTACAAAAACCCCAAATCAGTTATTACATGATAAATACCAATTTGGGTAGATACTGTCATTCAAAGCACAGCTTCCAAGAGACATGATATGAAAAGGAAGAAAAAGGTCCTTGGAGGTGAAAGGGTTGGGAACCCCTGATCAGCAGGTGCATATGTGGTAGTGCTGGAGGAAGCCTTAGTAGCTACTGTCTGCATATGAGGACAAGTCCCAAATAAATAAGGTTACTTAGTAGATACTCAGCAGAACTCAGTTGTTTTTGCTTCCAGGCACACATTTCATAGCAGAATCGGCAGGGCATTTGTAATCAGAGAGATCCAGGTTGGATTCTCAACTCTATCACTCATTTGTTCTGTGACTTCAGGCCAACTACTTACTATTGCTGAATTTCAGTTTTCTCATCTTTAAAATGGGGATAAATGTCACAGGATTAGTGAAACTGAAACGAGACATTGCAAGGTGCTTGGCGGAGTGCTTCCCAGAGTATTTTAGCCTTTCTTCTTCCCATGTATAACTTTTTATAACACTATCCTGAACAATCAAATTTTTTTCTTTCCTGTTTGCTGACTTGCAAGAAAACAAAGGATCCAAAAGTGCTTCAATGTTATAACTCAATGCTTTTTAATTTTTAAAAAAGATTTGTTTTATTTATTTATTTCTCCCCACCCTTTTGTTGTTTGCATTTGCTGTGTCTGTTTGTTGTGTGTGGATCTTCTTTTTTTAGGAGGCAACAGGAACTGAACCCAGGACCTTCCATGTGGGAGGGAGGCACCTAATCACATGAGCCACCTCTACTCCCTGCTTTGTTGTGTCTCTCATTATGTTTTCCTCCTTGTGTCTCTTGTTGCATCATCTTGTTGCATCAGCTCACCACGCCTGCCCAACACATCAGCTCACTGTCTTGCTCATCTTCTTTAGGAGGCACTCGGAACCAAACCCGGGACCTCCCATGTGGTAGGTGGGAGCTCCATTGCTTGAGCCACATCTGCTTCCCTCAATGCTTTTTGAGAAAATTATTTCCATTTAAGAGCATGTTAACATTTTTAAGGAAGGGCCATAATTTGCTTTTCTGTGTGTACCATATTCTGGGAGTCCAGTAAACACTGAGTCAATGAATGCAAGCCTTCCAGAGTTGTAAGCCATTCATGAGTTAAAACAAGCCACCTCTGAAGTGCCCTGAACATCCTGCTCTTTGCTATCTTTAGTGGTTCTTTTGCTCCTTAAGATGTTATGGATAGAATTACATCTGTATGGAGTTATATATGCTGTGGGCCTGCTTTACCACACTTGGCAACCAGCAGTCATTCAGGAGGCTTGCTTTACTCCAATTTTATGATTGGTTTCAGACACACACACACGCACGCACGCACACACACACACACACACACAAATCCTGGTACCCTAAATAATGGCCCTTCCAGGGGTTGTACATATGAACTCATGCTCTCTGAGCCTGCAACCCTTTTGGCCCAACTGAAAAACTGAAGAGCTTGAGAAAGCCACCCATGGAGCCACACCAGGGCTCCAGCCCCAATCCAGTCCCTACTGCCGTAGCTGTGTGAAGAAGCAGTTACTTATAGTGGTAAGTCCTACTCTTCTCTGTTGAGATTCTTTTGGATTGGAGAATGCTTGAAAGAGCAAGGTTGTTTTTGCTTTCAGAAAGGCAATTCCTGGAGCACAGGGAGCCATCTCCCCTCCACCTCTACAAAATCCCATTTTTGGGGGAAGCTCAGTTGCACTAGTCTTTTCTTAATTGTCATTGAATATTATGTGTTATTCATACATTACAGCTTATTATTTTTGGCTACATATAAGACAACTTCTTGGCTTTGATGTAAATTTGGATTGAGAAAGTTATTGTGTTTAGTGTGGTTTCCTTCCAAGTAGTTCCATTGTATGTAACAACCATGCAAAACAAGCAGAGAGCTGACCTTAGTCTTTAGGATAGGACAGAACTATGGAAACAGATTCTCCCCCAGTTAATGCTATACGTTTAATTTTGTTGAACAAATGGATGAAATAGTTTTTGTAGTTCATACTTGCCTCTGGAGTCAGTACTTGCTTAGCCAGGGCTACCTGAAAAGGTGGAGGATATGGTTCTATTTAGAGGATTATTAAGGGAGGCTTAAATCTGTGCAGATTTATTTTTAGTTTTAAGACGCTCATTTTTTTTTTCAAAAAGAGCACCAGAAATAGAGGCCACAGAAATACAGTTCTAAGCATGATGTGGGGTGATGGGACACCTCTATTTATGGCAACTGGCTTTGAATTCTGGGGAATTTGGTCATATTGTTACAGCTGTAAGACTAAAAAGGATTTGAATGATTATGTTTTGACTAGAATTCTTCCTACGCTTTTAAGGAACAAGGAAACTTTACTTTCTTTGTCTCTCTCTCCCAATCTCTCTTCCACTTCCCTAAATCTCATTTTTTTTGGCCTGCAATGCACTAGTCTTTTATTAATTGTCATTCATTATCAGGTGCCACTCATATATTGCACCTTGATATTCTTGGCTACCTATGGAGAATAACTTCACTTTGATTTAGGAGGTTTTTATTTTTCTTGCAGTTTCCTTTCAGGCAGTTCCATTGTATGTGACAATAATGCAAAGCAGGCAAATAGTTGACTTAAGTTTTTAGAATGGGGCAGAGCTATGGAAACACATTCTTCTTTGGTTAATGCTATAGGTGTGCCTGACTGCATTTTATCTTAGTGACCCAGTTCATTGTTGTCAACAAAGAGAAAGAGTAAACAAGAAAGAACAAAGGAGTAGCATATGATTAAGAACAAAAAGAGAAACGCTCAGTGTCTATAATAATTAGAAACCAAGAACATATCTAAGCATCTCAATTTTCCATCATAGCTGCTTTTTTTTTTTTTTTTTTTCTCCTAAGCCAGTCATTGTAATTCTGTGTACTTTATACTTGGTTGGAAAGGGAACTAATGTTTACCAATTTCTGCAAGTTACCAGACACTATACTGGTTACTTTATTTCCATTACCTTATTTAAGCTTCACAACAACAGTTTGGAATGAGACTTTCTATTAGTCTATGGGACATTGTTCAAGGGTTTAGCATGTGTACATACACAAGTACACACATGCACGCACACACCCTTGCTGGAATTTTACAATTTAAATAACTGGAATGGCAATGAAATAACCACAATTTTTAGCCTATAAAGCTGTGTGGGATTTTGGTTCTGGCATGGCAGAATAAACCCAATATAGCCCATCTCTCCTGCCAATTACAACTACAAACTTTGGACAAAATACAAACAAAACAAAACCCTGCCTGAGGACTTAGAAAAGTGAAGAGAAGCAGGAAGATGGGTGAGGAGAGGCAAAACTTGGACAAGTGATCACATGATGGTATGCTTTCCATTTTTTTCTCTTCTCTCTTAAGGCTTTACCTTAAGGGTATGTGTCTGTTACTGAACAGTGAGGGAGTGATAGCAGTATGGGAAGCTAAAATATGTATAGAAACCCAATCTTTTTGATGAAAGAAACCAAGTAGAAGGATGTATGGGGGCTGAAGAGTGAGGGACAATACTAGAGTGGAGAGAGCTGGAGAAAGGGATCTTTAATTCTTCATATGAATCTGCACAAGTCTAAGGGCTTAATCTTGAAGTACAAATGGGAGTGACATGTCCCATCAACATAGCACAGACTTTGGCAACTAAACTGAGGTTTCACTCACTGCCCACAGATGGCAAGACAGAACTTGCAATCTGAACCTAAGCAGTTGATTGTCCACTAAACCAAGAAATCAACATTACCCAGAGGATTAAAACAGTACCCAGTGTCTCTAAAATTAACATTCACAATGTTCAGATACATTCCAAAAATTACTTGATATACAAAAAAATGAAAAACAATAAAACAACAACAAAAAACCCAACCAAGAAAATAAGTTCACATTACAACAGAAAAGATAATTAATATATACCAAACCTAAATGACCCAGACGTTGACATCATCAAATATAGACTTTAAAACTGTTATTTTAAGCACGTACCATGAGATAAGGAAAACACACTTGAAATGTATGGAAAAATAGAAGTTCTCAAGCAGAGAAATAGAACCAAATGGAAATTCTGGAATTGAAAAAAATTAAAGTGGAAAATTTAGACCTAAAAAAATAAAACATCTGAAAACTGGATAGGCTCAATAGCAAAAATGAAATGATAGATAAAACAGCCAGTATCCTTGAGGAGAGATCAGTAGAAATGATGCAATCTGAAGAGCAGAGAAAAAAGAATGAAAAAAATCAACAAAACCCTGGGGACCTGTGAAACATCAATAGGTGTGATTGGGAATACCAGAAGGAAAGGAGAAAGAGACTGGGCAGAAAAAATATCTGAAGAAATAATGGCCAAAACTCTCCCCAGATTCAGGAAGCTTGATGAACTTCAAACAGGATAAAATCAAAGAAAATTATATCTATAACTTATCAAAATTTAACTGCTAAAAAAAACAATGATAAGAAAAGCTCTGGAAAGGTGCTAGAGAAAAATAGCACATTGCATTTAGGCAACAACGATTTGATGACTGCAGATTTCTCATCAGAAACCATAGAGGCTGGAAGACAGTGGAAGAACAGTGTCTTTAAAGTGTTGAGAGAAAAGAAATACCTCTTCATTCAGAATTCTATACCCAGTGAAAATTTCCTTCAAGAATGGAGGTGAGATAAAACATCTTCAGATAAAGGAAAAAAATAATTTACTACTAGGGGATCAAGTAATGCTTTACAAGAAATGCCAAAGTAAGTTCTTCAGCCTGAATGAATGAAGGAAAAGCAGCAGGAATGGTAAATATTTTTTCCTGTTTAGTTCTTTAAATATGTCTGACCATCTGTATCAGTCAGCCAAAGGGGTGCTGATGCAAAATACCAGAAATCTGTTGGCTTTTATAAAGGGTATTTATTTGGGGGTAGAAGCTTACAGTCACAAGGCCATAAAGTGTAAGTTACTTCCCTCACCAAAGTCTGTTGCCACGTGTGGGAGCAAGATGGCTGCTGGTCTCTGCAAGGGTTTAGCCTTCCTCTTCCTCCTAAGGCTCTGTGGTCCCAGCTCCTGATCTCAGCTGTAGGCGAGCATAAGGCCTGTCTGTCTCCCTGGGGCTTCTTTCAGGGTTTTCTCAGCTATTCAGGGCTCTGCTCTGTTAAGCAAACTGCTCAGCTCTCTCCCTAGGGTTCCAGCCCCCGAAACTAAACTCTCTGTGTTCTCCTTCTCCGTGTATTTACTTCCATGTGAGAGTCTGTTTTATCCCCACTAAGGGGGTGGGGACTCAACCCTGCATGCTCTGATAACACCATCAATTAACAGCCTTAACCTTGATTTAATAAAAACCTCTAATATAATACAATCTAATATGCCCAGAGGAACAGACCAGTTTACAAACACAATCCAATATCTATTTTTAGAGTTCATAAACAATACCAAACTGCCACACTATCTAAAACAAAAATTTTAACATTTCTTAAGGGATTTTCAGTATATGAAGATAAGTACATGTGGCAACTATAAGCACAAAGTTCAGTTGATGCAGAAATGGGACATATGTGGTTGCAAGACTTCTACATTTTTACATAAAATAGTGGCATATTAACTCTACATAGACTGTAGATATAGTTGTTATGATGGGAGGAAGGGCTAAACTGGTATCAGCTATGTCTAGAAGTTGAAGTTCAATATCACCTGTTGTTGGGGGATGAAATTAACAGAATTAAATCCAGTTCATTCAGATTAGTCTTTAACTAATGTGGTATATTTAGTTATAGTGCCTGAATTAATTTCCCTTTTTACAAAATTACTAATTTCTTTCAGTTGTTAATTTTTTAAAATACCATGGGATTATTCTATACAATCTTTTTGAGAGATGATTAGATTATTTCCAGTTTGGGGGCTGCTTTGTCAGGGTTCTTCAGAAAAAAGAAATGACAGGATAAATACATATATATGTATATATTATATATGTGGTATAATGAAATATCATGAGATTTTCTATGGGAATTGGCTTATGTGACTGTGGGGATTGGGAAGCCTGACTTCCTTAGGGCTGGCTGTAAGCTGGGAACTCTGATGAAGGTTTTGATGAATTCCATGGGAGAAGCTAGCTGGCTGAAGTAGAGATAGAAATTCTTCTTTCTGACTGCTGAAATAGTTTTCCCTTTAAGGACTTCAACTGATTGGAAAAGACTTCTCTCATTGTTGAAGGCAGTCTCCTTGGTTGACTGTAGATATAATGCAATCCACTGACTAATGATTTAAATCTGTGAAATACTCTCACAGTAACAATCAGGCCAGTGCTTGCTTGACCAAACATCTGGACACCATAACCCAGCTAAGCTGACAAGTGAATTTAACCATCATGGAGGCTATTACAAATATTCTGTCACATACCTTTTTATATCTATATTTTTGCTCTTATATGAGTACTTCTGTAGGAGAGATTCCTAGAAATAGAATTACTGGCTTAATTCAGGGATTCAGCTATGGTCTATGGGTCACATCTGGCCAGTGCCCTCATTTTTACAGCTCATAAGCTAAAAATAGATTTTACATTCTTAAAGGGTGGTAAAAATAAAGAAAGAAGAACATGTGATAGAGAGGATATGTGGCCTACAAGCCAAAAATATTTACTCTCTGGCCCTTTACAGAAAAATATTGCCAACTCCTGATTTAGTTCGCAAATATGTGAGAGAAAACATAGGCTATTAAATACCATTCGACTCTCTATCACATATGATGTACAAAAAATCCATTCAAAATGTATTAAAGAACTAAATTATTATCATAATTCTATAGGCGTGTTAGGAGAAAAATTAGAATAATATTCTTGTAATCTTAGGGCAGGGAAGAGCTCCCAAGCAGGTAA
>JAKSZT010054334.1:64827540-64849722 GCA_026826555.1 Tolypeutes matacus
TAAAATAAAATAAAATAGAAAAAGAGAGAAAACTAACTTACCTGACTAATTTTATATAATAAATAAGCAAACAAGTGACACATGGAAAATTTCTGCAGCATAGAATGCATTTGGAAATATTTGCAAATATATAACAATACATACCCAAAATAGAGAAAAAGTCCCTACAGACCATTAAGGGAAATATTAAAAAATCATTAGGAAAATAGACAATGGATATAAATGGACTATCAAAGAGGAAGAAATACAAATTTCCAATAAATATTTGATAAATGCTGTACTTCATTCATATAAAAATGCAATTTAAAACAATATCATTGTCAGATTTGCAAGGGATTGCATACTCTCATGAGATTCAGTGTTGATGAGGACAACAAGAAATGAGTACCCTCATACTTTATTGATGGAGTGTAAATAGTAAAACATTTTTTGAAGTTATTTGGTAGTATCTTTCAAAATTTAAATGGTGCCTAGATTTTATTTTTTAAATTGGGGAGAGTTAGACTACTAAAAAATAACCAAAATTTACATGGCATGGTTGCTAAAAAATTAAATGAGTTAATATAGTTTATCTTGGGGGAAGAGAGTAATTTTACCTTAAGAGAGTAAATTACCTTAAGGGTAATTTTCTAGTTGCCCTTAAGTTGATTCAAGAGACTTTTGGGGAGATGCATGGACCTGTTCTTCACTTTCATAGACTGTGGAACAATAAAAATCAAAGGATTTATCTTGAATGTAGAAGATTCATTTAAGTCAAAATATAACTTTTTGACTATTGGACTCTTATCACTGAAGGACTTTAAAAATGGAATAAAGAGAGGTAACATCAGGTAAAATGGTGTAGTAAGGATCTTTACTATTGAAATTAAGTTGAAAATAATGCAATCTAGATTGTTATAAATTAAGATAGTAATATTGATCCCCACGGCCACCACTAAGCAAATAACTAAAAAACTATATATAGTAAAACTAGTGGCAAAAATTAAGCTAAAATGATACATTGAGGGAAGCGGCTGTGGCTCAATCAGTAGGGCTCCCGTTTACCATATGGGAGGCCCCGGGTTCAGTTCCTGGGGCCTCCTGGTGAAGGCAAGCCCGCCCGCACGGCGTGGTTAGCTGACCCAGCGAGCACAAGCAGCAAGGGGGGGATAAATGAATAAATAAATAAAATCTTTAAAAAAAAATGATACATTGGAAAATAATCTACTTAACACAAAAGAAATCAGGAACAAAAAGGATAATAGAGGAACAAAAAAGGTCTATAGAACAAATATAAAATATACAAAACAAATCATCAATGAAAGAAACAATTTCTACCTTATCAATAATTATATTAAATGTAAATAGATTAAACACTTCAATTAAAAGCTCACATTGGCAGATGGATAATAAACATGATTCAACTGTATGCTGTCTATAAAAGGTATAGTTTAGGTTCAAAGACATAAATAGATTGAAAGAAAAGGATAGAAAAATTATGCCATGCAAACAATAACTAGAAGACAGCTGGAGCGGCAATCCTGATATCAGTAAAAATAGACTTTAAGACAAAAATTGGTACTAGAGACAAAGATGGACATTTTATAATTATAAAAAGATCAATTTATCAAGAAGATATAAGAATTATAAACACATATGCACATTTAATAACAGAGCCCCCAAATATGTGAAGCAAAAATTGACAGAATTGAGAGGAGAAATAGATAATCCAACAAATAGTTGGAGATTTTAACACTCCACTTTCAGTAATGGACAGACAATTAGACAGAATATTAGCAAGGAAATAGGAGACTTGAATAACACTATAAACCAGCTAACCCTAAGAGATATCTTTAGAAAATTCTACCCAACAACATTCTTTTCACTACCAAATAGAATATTCTCTAAGATAGACCATACGTTAGGACATAAACCAAGCCTTGAAAAATGGAAAAAATTGAAATAACACAAACAGTATTCTCTGGCCAAACAGAATGAAATTATAAATCAACAACAGAAGAAAATTAGGTAAATTAACAAATAGGTAGAAATGACACACCCTTTAATATCGAATAGGTCAAGAAGGAATCACATGGGAATTTAGAAAATACTTTGAGATAAATGAAAATGAAGACACAACATGCCAAAAGTTATGAGATGCAGCAAAACAGTGCTCAGAGGGAAATTCATAGCTGCAAACAGCTATATTAAAAAAGAAAAAAAATTAACTGGACTTCATCAAAATTAAAACCTTTTGTTCTTTGAAAGAATCATGAAAAACACACACACAAAAACAAAATAAAACAACAACCAGAAAGTTACGCCACACAGTGGAAGAAAATATTCTCAACATATATATTTGACAAAAGACATGTATCTATAATAGACAACTCTTACACCTCCAATAAGAAATAGTCAAAAGATTTGAAAAGACACTTTGCAAAGGAAGACATACCAATGATGAATAAGCACACGTAAAGATACTCAACATCATTACTCATTAAAGAACTGCAGATTAAAACCACAGTGACTTGCTATTAAATACCCATTAGAATAGCTAAAAATAAAAAGACTGACAATACCACGTTTTTTTCTCAAAATCAACTTTATTTGAATTCCTAAGTACATTAGTTCAATAGGCTAATCTACTTTGCTCTTATTCTCAGAATACATGGGTTATAATATTTAGTACATTAGATATTAAAACTGGTATATGGTTTTGGAGTCACCCGAAAATCTGCATTTCTAGCCAATTTCCGGGATTCTGTCTTTACGTCTGGAATTCTTTGATTTACTCAGTTTTATAAAAAGCCAAACATGGAGACAAATGTGTGCCAATTTTCAAATCCTCCATGATCATCTTCAAGATAGTATAGCATCCACTTTCCCATCTCGTATTTCAATGTCAAGTCTTTGCTCCTCTTCTCTCCTCATATCTAAGGTAATTTGGAATTCTTTTGAGAATTTTGGGAACCAAAGGTACAAAGTGTAAGTTTAATTCACCAATAGATTAAAACAAGACAAAGCGCACTTCTCTTGGATACGTGGTAAACTGAATCTAGATCCGGATTGGGATGCTCAAGAAAGCTGTTTGCTGTATGGTTTGTCTCCTCAGTCATTGTCCATAGGACTCTGAGAAGCTGTAGGAATATGCAGGTGCAGGCTCAAGGCCTGGCTTCATCTCCAACGTTGTGGAATGGGACTGTACATCACTGGGCAGAGCCCTATGCTCCCCTGAGCCACCTGGACCGAGCCTGGGGAGAGTGCCCTCTCGGAGTATCCACGTTGGAATTACCATATATGTTTACAAAGATGTGGAGCAACTGGAACTCTCACTATTTGGTGGTTAGAATGTAAAATGGTACAAGTTTGGAAACCAGTTGGTTGGTTTCTTAAAGAGTTAACCATTCACCTACCATATAATCTAGCCATTCTGCTCCTAGGTATTTATCCAAGAGAAAGGAAAACATATTTTATACCAAAACTTGTACACAAATGTTCACAGTAGCTTTATTTGTAATATTCCCAAATTGGAAGCAACCCAAATAAACATAACAGGAGAATGGATAAGCAAATTGTGGTATACAATGGACTGCTACTCAGCAATAAAATGTAATGAACTATGGATACACGCAGCAATGTGGAAGAATCTCAAAAACATTATGGTGAGTGAAAGTAGCCAGGCACAAAATAATATGTACTGTATGATTCCATTTATATAAAATTCTGGAAAATGCAAACTAGTCTACAGTGACAGAAGGTAGAACAATGATTGTCTAGACATGGGGATAGAAGGAGGGAAAGATTACAAAGGGACATGGGGAAACTTTTGAAGTGATGAAATATTTATCTTTGTGGTGATGATTTCATGACTATATACAATTAACAAAACTCCTCAAAATAAACAGTGAACACTAATATGAACTATGGATTATAGTTAATAGTACAATTATAATAATATTTTCTCATAATTTGTAACAAAGATAACACACTAATGTAAAATGTTAATAATGAGGACAGTTATATGGGAACCCTGTATTTTTGCCATGATTTTTCTGTAAAACTACAACTTCTCTAATTAAAAAAAAAAAAAAGAAAAAACAAGAAAAACTCACCAAATTATACACTTTAAACATATGTAATTTATTGTATTTCACTTGTATCTTAAAAAATTCACAAAAAACTATTGGGGAGATATTGAAGCAAAAGATAAGAAACAAATGCGTTGATCCCCTCCAGCATTTGTTCTTGGATACTTAAAATTGAGTTCCTTTTATATCTTTCATGTTAAGTTTAAGCTCTCTGTAACACATCCAAGTGCAGAAGTTGACAGAGAGGAGAAGAGGAAACTAGAGATTTAGTTTTGGAATTCAGGCAGGGAATAGTCTTTAAAATCTCAGGAATGGAGGAGAGATTGAGAAAAAGTGAAAGTCTGGGATTGTGCTCTGAGGGAAAAAAACAATTCAAAGATAGGAAGAGCAGGAGTAGCCAGCAAAGGAGATGGAGAAGGAGCACTTGAGGTTGGAGGAAATCCAGGAGAATGTATTATCAGGGAAGCTGAGAGAGAAAAGTCTTTCAAGAAGGAAGGAGTGCTCATCTACGTCCAATCATGCTGAAAGCTGAGTAAGGCAAGGCTATGATAATGCTGAAGAACTAAGGGAGTTGTGAGTTTGGAAACAGGAAAAAAAAAAAAAAGCAAAAATCCCCCACCACACCCACAAGTAGAGCTATGCAAACATTTGCTAACACATGGCCAATTTTGTCTGACTTGTTCCTAGCTTTCTCACTTTAAAGAATACAACATTAAAAACAACCCAAGAGAAGAACAAATAATAAAATAAAATAAAATAAAATAAATTAAAATAAAAAAACAACCCATTAAAAAAAAAAAAACATAATGGCTAGCTTACCATGGATTGTTTTGTTGTATTGCTGAGTCTAGATGCTATTAAATTACATTATTACCTTTTAACTCTGCCATAGTCACTATCTTTACTGCTCTTGAAATTTTATTTGTAAAGCATTACTCATCTTATTACATTTTGGAATATCATGGCTAAAGGGCTTCTGAGATTTCCATCCGACCCCAATGATGAAGGTGTGAGACATCCTTATATCACCAAAATTGAAAAACCAAGGCAAACTCTCCTGACAATCAAATGATATGTCTTGATTATAAGTGGTTTATCATGTTGGGTTTTCACTTGAAGCACCTGCCATTATGGGGAATGTTAAATTAAAATAGTGGAGTAATTCCATTTTAGTCTGTAAAGAAGTGCTTAAATAGTAATGCAATGTAAACAATACTGATGGTAATCTTGATTTATAAGTTCTTAAGGGTTTCACTAGGGCTTTAAAGAATTAAGGGCAAAAAGAACACTTGCCGAAAGCTGGAACTGAGGTACTAGTTAGCCAGGAGGGAGTTTTTTCCCCGCTCTTCCTTCAAAGGAGGACATCTATGTGAGGAAAAAAAATACTGAGGCAAAAGTTGCCAAATAAAATTGCTAAAGTTAAAATCATAGAGGAATTTGAGGCAATGAGAGATAATCATTTAGAGAGATGGATGAATACACAATGCTATCCTTTCTGAGAAGCAGAGGACATCTATTGGGAGGCACTGGCAATGAACTAACCTTCAGCCTACAATCTTTTTGCTGACATTTTGCCATAACTTTTTCAGTGATGCACACTGAAGTACTCTACTGGAATCATATGGGTCTCATCGCTGTAGATGCCATGCAAAACATGATAGTGCCTGCTACTCCACTCTACAAATTTAACACCTCCTGAGCATATGGCCCATTTTGGCCTTAACAGAGAGCAAACTGGCAGCACAATCATTCCCAGGCTGCAGCAACGTCTATGTTGGGGCCCGTTGGATAACATTTGCAGAAGGAAGTTAGGGTGAAGGGGATAGCTGATCTGCAGAGAAACCTCTCTTTTCACCATCCCCACACAAAGGAGGGATTCCTTGTCTTCTCTCACCTCTAGTCTTTGTTGTCCTTTGTGGTATCCTTTTCTCTTTGCAGTTGCCCTCAAAGAAAGGAACATGTGAGGTGGTAGGGCCAAAAGGTAGTTTAATAGGGGGTGGACAGAAGGAACTTAAGAGGAGCAAGGGCTGATTTCCACCATTCTGCCCTGGACCCACATGCCTTTAGCAAGATCTCTCTTGGACTGGGGACCTTGAAGTATATCCACTTTGGGCCACCATAAGTGAGTAAAGGCCTTCAGACCCTGGAGACACAAAGGTAAAAAAAACTCTTTATACTGCCACCTTCAGCTGTTTCATTAAGAAGTCCCAGGGCATAAGAAGTTGGCTTCATGACAAGAGGGGTGGCAGAGGGGAAGTGCTCTGGGCGATGAATCAGAAGACTCGAGCCCATTGTTCACTAATGGAATGGTTCTGGACCAGTTTCTTAAGTCTCTATGCATCAGCTTCTCATCTGTAAAATGAGAAAAAGAATACTGGCCTGGCTCTTTATAGGATCATCCTAAGGATAAGAAAAGATGATTTACATGAAAGTCCCTAGAGGACTATCAATGTTTATGAAAACATTAAGCAGAAAGTTTTTTTATAAGTTGTATTTGATTCATAATGTTTTAAATGATATATTTGATATCCATTAGTGGAGTTTCATCTTGAACCCCATGGTGATTCTTTTGCAGTATGAAGGAGAGGCTAAGTGTGCCCTCTGTAAAGAGAACGCAATGAGATGGAAGCATTTGGGCAGTGGAGAGCAGTGGAAGTATCTCTTTACTACAGATGGGTAAAGAGAAAGAGAAGATATTTGATTGCAACACTAGAATGTGTGTGGTGAAGGAAAAAACAGATACTTAACTTTGAAAAGAGATCCATGCAGTTTGTGGTCTTCACCTAGGGCAGAGCTTCCCAATGGGTGGACTGTGAGTGGACTACAGGTATGAAATATTGATCTGGATTAGCCCGATTGGAGGAGGGCACAGCTCCAGATGGCTACCCCAAATCTCTGCGTTCACATATCTATAGGTCTGTTCAGGTCTTGCTGATAAGCCCATCCATGTTATTTTCAGGAGGAGTGCACTAACAACTCATGTGTATTTGGAAAATTAGAATTTTATCTTTACTTTGAAAGTCTTGATATGAAAAAATTTGACTGGTTTTAAAACACATTTTTGTGCTGCGATTCTTTAAATATAACTTTAGTGGTTGTGAGTTTTTGGATGATTATATAATGCCTAAAAAGTTTTTAATCATCTGTTGTGTAAAGTTTCTCATTGATGGGGACCAAGAATTTAAAAGAGATCATGATTTAAAAAGCTGTGTCAGAAAGTACATGCTATGCAAATATTCTTGCTGTCCTGATTTTGTGATAATCAGGTAGGCTAAACATTCGCTATATTAGAAACCATGCATGTGTCCCCAGACCTAGTTTTTCTCCCTAGGTCTGGTTTTTAGAATGTTGGGTATAAACCAAGCCTAATTTATTATATGACTATCCTGTGTGGGAGATGACTGTAACTCTAGGTATCTTTGGTCAATCTTGAGAGACGTAACAGGGGGATGGATGTGGCTCAAATGGTTGGGCATCCATCTCCCATATGGAGGGACCTGGGTTTGATCCCCGGGACCTCCCAGTAAAAATAAAAAAAAGAAAAATATAGAAGGTGCACAGGCTGCCAGGCCCTGCGAACGGGTGAGCCCACCAGGCTCCGCGTATGGGGGCGCTGTCAGGCCCTGTGCACAGGTGCACCATCAGGCCCCATGAGCCACGCAGCAAGATGATGGCATAGCAGGAAAGTGACACAAGGGAGAGCCAAGACAAGATGTGCCGAAAAACCAGGAACTAAGGTGGCATAGGTGGTAGGATGCCTCTCTCCCATACTGGAGGTTCTGAAGATGGAATCCCAGTGAAGATGGGGAGAAGGATGAGAAGAGAGGGCAGGAGGCGGACATGGAGAGTTGTCCAGCGAATGGACACAAGAACAGCAAAATTGTGGGGCATGGTAAAAATGGATAAAAGTAAATGAATAAATGAATGGATCCTTGAAAAAAAGGAAAAAAGTGTGGGGGAGTTAGATACAGACTATAGTTAGTAGTAATACTTTGATGATGCTCTTTCATAGTTTGTTAGCAAATGTTTCACAACAATGCAGGGTGTTTGTGGTGGGGTGATGTGTGGGAACCCTGTGTAATGTTGTGCATGTTTGTTTTGTAAGTTCACAATGTTTACTGAACACTTATTGTTTATGTATGTTCATGTATGAATGATATACTTCAATAAATTGTTTTTTTAAAAAAGAAAGTACATGTAGTCTTTTTATGCATGATACCTTATATAAAAAGGAGCAAGCTCAAATTTCTTATTAAAAGTCTGAAAAGATTTTATTTGGAAGGCTTAAATAATTCAAAATTTAATATCTTACTGAATATTTTATTTTTCCAATCATAAATATAAGAGGAAAAGTTAATGATTTCCCTCTTAAATCTCCTGCTCCATTGTGCCATTATTTTCTCTGAGTGGTGTCATGACTACAGAAGAACGCATTGTGTAGTCATTGACTACATATCTTGTTGGCTCCTTAACCCCCAGCCAAAAGTTCTTTAGTCCATACTTTATATTCCAAACAAATTTTGTTCCAAAGCCCTTAAATACTAGTAAATCTAGGTGGGCATTAGGGGCTATGGTTATAGAGAGTATGGATAGCAAAGGTGAATTTCTCAATTCACTCCAACCTCAACTCTACTTCTGGAAAACAGCCCAGGGCACATGGAGCTCAGAGTTGAATGTTCTTTGCTGATGAAAGGCAGAAGGTTTGTCCTATCCATCTGGTTTTTTAGAGATTTCTTTTGATTTTGTGGAAAATGGGGGTGGTTGCCTTCGATCCACGAAGATATGGCAGACGGCCTCCTAAAACCGACTGGGCTGTTCAACTCTGACATTGAAGAAATCCTTCTGCTGTCCTGGGGCTGGAGAAGTTCTAAGGTGGAAATTCTAGGTATCTTTCTGCCAACAGTAAATTGCTTCCTATCTGACTTCAAATTCTTAGCTCAAAATTTTTTGGTTCTAAAACTGGTGAAGGTAAATTTAATAATTTGTAGTTTTCTTCCAAAGAATAGTCACTCAACTTTGGATGGCACAGTTGGACTTTTTATTTTGATGCTGGCGATTTATGGTAGCCTGGTACAGCCAAAAGAATGCAGCCTTTAGATTCAGACAAATCTAAGATCAATTCCTAACTCCACCACTTCCTAGCTGGCCTTAACCTTTCTGAGTCTCAGTTTGCAAACCTGTGTAATGGAAAAAATACTACTCAACTCATGGGGTTGTTACAAGAATTAAAATGGGAGAACATATGGCAAGCAACCAGTTTAATGGCTGGCACATGGTTTGTATTCAGTAAAGGATGGGTATTATTTTGTTATTGTTATGATCATTATCTTGTTAATTACATCCAAAAGGACATATATTCAGAAATTACTAGTAGCTTGTACTATTCAGAGATTACTAGCAGCTCATTTGTAATTTAACTTGTATAATTTAACATGGGTCATCATAGACTAAAACTGAGTTACATTTTCTCACTCAGAACTAAGCCAGAACTACTGATTTCTTTTCCCTCTTGTTCCACGGTGGGGAAGTGAGCAGTGACAGGGATAGGGGAAAGGGATATAGAGGGAGGGGAAGTGGAGGGGGTTGGACTCCCCTAACTTTCTGTGGGTTAAAAACTAAATAAAGATATTTTAAAACCAAAATGCTAACAGTGGTTCTCTCTGGGCAGTGCGATTTCAGGTGTTTTTTTTTTTTTTTTTTTCTTTCTTCTTTTCACTTTTTTGTGTTATTCTGAATTCTAAAGAAACGAAGCCATTTTCATTTTGGAAACATAAACCAGAAAAACCAAAGCAAATGCATTTTATACCGGTACGATTTCGTTTATTTATTTTTGACACCTTGTACTGGCAGATGGACGTGTCTCACCCCACTTGCTCCAAAAGTGTGTACCAAAGAAGGCCCCAGCGCCAGCTTAGTCCCCTGCTCCCACCAGACAGGGCCTGGAGAGATCCTGATGAAGGTGCTGCAGAGGTTTGTATTTTTCCTCCTGGTG
This sequence comes from Tolypeutes matacus, assembly GCA_026826555.1. Taxonomy (NCBI): domain Eukaryota; kingdom Metazoa; phylum Chordata; class Mammalia; order Cingulata; family Chlamyphoridae; genus Tolypeutes; species Tolypeutes matacus. The sequence continues at coordinate 64,837,603 of JAKSZT010054334.1, forward strand.
GGAGAGGACCTGAATCTTGGGCAGGCAATCCAGGGAAAGCAGCAGCAAAGTAATACGGCTAATGTTTTATAAAAATGAAAAGCAAAACTTGGAGCAGGTTTGAGAATCTGGAAAACCACCTCGAGAAGAGAGGAAGGGAAGGAAGGGAGCAAGACAGATAAAAATAGTTACAACAAAAAAGGAAATAGAGCACAAATAAAGGAAATTCCTTTTCCAAAACGAAGCCCCTTGAGGAGGCTTTGTTAGAATGGATGAGAGGGCGGGGATGGATAAAATTCATGTAGAACTGCATTATTTGTGGGGGCTTCCTCTAAAAACAATTCAAACAGGACAGTCTAGCAGAATTCATATAGGACTCCTCTGGGTTTACGAGCCTCCCTTGCTGCCTGCGCTTTCTGAATGTGTGGATTCAGGAGTTTGAGATCACTCGTTTCCCACAGAGGTCAAGAGCCCAGCAGAGTTCGTGCACTTGGAATTGTTGGGCAGCGGAAGGCAATTGATGAATTACTTCCTTTCATTTGTCTTACCAGAAAATGTATGGTTTTCTAGCAATTTGACTTTTAATCGGTACCATTTTTCTTTTCAGTTTTGTTGCAGGTGTATGTAGTGCAGCTGGTTCTAATCCTCGGGGATATAACAGTTGGACAGGGTGGCTCGGGGTCGGCCTTTTCCTGGGCCAGATGGTAGTCGAAATGTGGTTTGTTTGAATTGAAACGAAATGCGCACTCGATTTTGGATACTTTGTCAGAAAAAAAGGAAGGCACATTAACTCATTAATTTTCATATTACTTCACATGCTAAGATGGTAATGTTTTCGTATACCGGGATAAATGAAATATGTTATTAAAATCAATTTTATAACGTGGCTACAAGAAAACTTATAATTACCTATGGAAGTATCTGTGGCTTATGTTATGTTTCTCTTGGTCAGAATTGTGTTAAGACAAAGAGCTTAGGAAGTTCAAGTTCTGGTGCTGCTATTTCCTGTTGTGTGAACTTGGACAGATTATTTACACTCTTGAAGCTTCAATTTCCAACTCAATTTAATGGGGATAATAATACCTACCTCACAGGGTTGTTATGAGGATTAAGTGAATAATTCTTGTAGTACCTGGTCCATAACAGGGTCTTGACAAATGTTAGTTCTCTTCTTTGTGCATTTTATTTATTGCTAGTAAATATTGCCACTTTGTTTGCAATGAAATTTCTGGGATCAAGGTAAAGGAGCCCATGGTTGTGTGGTACTTTTCACCTACAATGTCAAACTGCTTGACAAGTATGCAGTCACTCACGACCTGAAAAGGGAAGGCGGCCATTTTTCACTAGATGGAGAATGAGTCTGTGGCTGAACTTCCTGGCACCTGCCATGTCATTCAGAGCACTTCAAGGCATTGGTTAATGTTCTGTGCAGCTTCTCAAGTGTCTGAGGTTCTGTTAAAGCCCCCCATAAGTTTCTAATCTTGCTGAAAGGGAACACCTTCAGCTTCCAGTGAGAACAGTTAGAAGGAAACGGCTGTGGCTCCAACCTGCCATATGGGAGGTCCCAGTTTTGGTTCCCAGTGCCTCCTAAAGAAGACGAGCAAGACAGTGAGCTGACGCGTTGGGCAGGTGTGGTGAGCTGATGTAAGAAGATGACATAGGAGACACGAGGAAAACATAATGAGAGACACAAAGGGAATAGAGGTGGCTCAAGCAATTAGGCACCTCCCTCCCATATTGGAGGTGACGGGCTCAGTTCCCGGTGCCTCCTAAAGAAACGAGGAAAATGAACAGGCACAGCAAGTGCAAACAATGAGGGGTTGGGGCGAAATAAATAAATAACATAAATCTAAAAAAAAAAAAAAAATAGGTAGAGTGTTCCCGGAGATATTTTCAGGCACCCAAGCAAGAAACAGGCCCAATTTCATTGTAACTTCCACTTCCCTTCTCTTCCTATTTCTTAATCCTTTTCAACCTTTGGGGAGTAAGTATGCAATTTAGAGCTAATCTGTCTTTTCTAGCTAGCATCAAGATTCTATAATCCTGGAGGCAGGTTACCCTCAAGGATTGCACTTTTTTAGGATTGGAAGCCCCTCCAAGTAGCTGTGAAAATATACTTTTCTGTGCTGCCCACCTAACCAGCTCCACTTGCAAATTCTCTCACTCCAAAATGTTAGAACCATGAAATGTGAGTTTTTGATGGCCCTAAAGGTAGCTTTTTGCCCCAAAAAGACAAGTCAGGGGATTTACTTTGGTTTTAAAATATTCAATTTTTAAAGTTAGAAATTTGAAAGCTTAGTTCTTCCTCAAACTTTTAAACTTAACTTATACCTTTTATTAATCTATGTCAGTAAATTTTAATAATCACTCTTAAAAGGGACTTTGATTAATGTTTTAATGATTTACAAACAATTAATATTTGCCCTGTATTTCTTTTAAAAATTAAATATTGTGATTTTTAAAGTACTTTAGTTGTCTGGCATGACAAACAAAACTCTTCTGAAGATTTAAATAAAGTTCCTACATCTGTATAAGAAACTTACAAATATGGTTATTTTAAAGTTCTTTTTGATAATCAAATACTGTACACAATTACAGGAAGATTATTTTGAAATCACAAGCTTAAGTCAACTATTGAATTAACAATTTTAAACTAAAATTACAAGGCTGACCTTTTGCTCTTATAGACGAAAATTGTTTAAACATTATAAGAATGCTCATATTCCTTCTAACTCTATCAGGGGAATGGCTTGGAAGTTGCAACAAGACAGTCACATAAATAGATGAGATATATCCATTCAAAAGGATATCATTTTAATATTCATTCAAGCTGTATGGATCTATACAGAAAAAGTATGAAATGCATGCAGAAGTCCTTCAAAAAATTTTTAGATGGAAAATATGTATCTTAAGATAAGATCCTATGGACATTAAAAGGATAATAAATGAATATTTCAAACAACTCTATGCCCACAGACTTGATAACTTAGATGAAATGGACCAATTCCTTGATATACACAAAAAGAAAACCCACAAAAGCAAAAATAGATAACCTAAAGAGCCCTACACATATTAAAGAAATGAATCAATAATTAATAAATTAATAATCTTCCAAACAAGAAAACACCAGGCCTTGATAGTTTCACTGGTGAATTCTACCAAACATTTAAGGAAGAAATGATACTGATTCTCCATAATTTTGTCCAGAAAACTAGAAGCAGAGGGAACACTTCCTATCTCATTCTATGAAACTAGTAGTACCCTAATACCTAAACCAGATAAAGACATTATAAGAAAGACAAACTATAAACCAATATCTTTAATGAACATAGTTACAAAAATCCTCAACAAAATATTACCAAATTGAACCCAACGATACATGAAAAGAATTATATACTATGATCAAGTGGAATTTATTCAAGGTATGCAAAACTGGTTCAGCATATGAAAGTCAATCAATGTAATCCACGACACCAACAGGCTAAATAAAGAAGAAAATCATATGATCATATCATTTGATGCAGAAAAAGTATTTAACAAAATCACCCATTCATGATAAAAACTCTCAGCAAACTAGGAATAGGGAGGAACTTCCTCAGCTTAAAGAACACTACAAAAATCCTGCAGCTAATATTAGTCTTAATGGTAAGAAACTAGAGGCTTCCCGCCTTAAGACTGGGAACAAGGCAAGTATGTTCTCTCTCACCACTCCTATTTAACATTGTACTAGTTAGTGAAATAAGACAAGAAAAAGAAACAAAAGCTCTACATATTGAAAAGAAATAAAAGTGTCTTGATTCACAGATTACATGATTTGTCTATGTAGAAAATCCCTAAGAATCAGCAAAAAATTTCTGGTACTAATAAGAGAGTATAGCAAGGTCACAGGATACAAGGTAAATATGCAAAAATCAATTGCTTTCTTATATACCAATGTAGATGTATTATATGTACAGGATCTACATGTAGAAAACCACAAAGCACTGAAGAAAGAAATCAAAGAAGATCTAAATAAATGGAGAGCTATGCCATGTTCATGATTGGTTATATTGTTAAGGTGTCGATTCTTCCCAACTTGATCTATAGATTCAATGCAACCCCAATAAAAATCCCAGCAAGTTATTTTGTAGATAATGACAAGCTGATTCTAAAGTTTGTATGGATAGGCAAAAGACCTAGAATAGCCAACAAAATACTGAAAAAGAACAAAGCTGGAGGTCTCAGGCTATCTGATTCCAAGACTTACTATACAGCTATAATAACCAAGACAAGGTATTATGGCAAAAGACACACAGCTCAATGAAGCAGAATAGGGAGTCCAGAAATAGACCCACACAAATATTGTCAACCGATCTTTGCCAAAGGTGTAAAGGTGATCCAATGAAGAAAGCATCATCTTTGTTTAAAAAAAAAAAAAAAAAATGGTGCTGGAATAATCGGATGGCCATATGCAAAAAAAAAAAAAAAAATTAACCTGGTCACTGACCTTACACCTTTGAATAATTGATTTTGAGCTGTGATTTTTTTAAGTTGGAATTTTAACTAGCTTGTATATAGTATTGGAACATTTAAGAGAACTTAAGAGCCAGAACATTTATAAATTTAATGTATCAGATATATAGGAATTACTTAAAGTTCTTAGGAAAAATTTTTGTTAAATACAATTGAAGTAGCTTATTATTATTATTTTTTAAAGTATATATTTTAAATTTTTAGAGACACTTAGATTACATAAATGTTACACAAAAAATAGAGGGATTCCCATATGTCCCACTCCGCACACCTCCCATACCCTCCCATATAAACAACATCCTTCTTTTGTGTGGCACATTCATTCCAATTGATAAACGCACCCTGGGATATTGCCACTGAGCATGGACCCAGGTTCACATTGTAGTTTACACTTTCTCTCACACAATTCTGCAGGTTATGGGAAGATACATAATGACCTATATCTGTCATTGCAATGTCATTCAGAACAATTCCCAAGTCCCAAAAAACTCCCATATTATACCTGTTTTTTCCTCTCCCTGCCCCCAGAGCCTCCAGTGGCCACTGTCTCTGCGTCAATGTTGAAATTTCTTCCATTGCTAGAATCACAATAAGTCTATAGTAGAATACCCATAAGTCTACTCTAGTCCATATTTCATTGCCCAATTCTGAGGATTCTGGGATGGTGATGTCCACTCTACCTCTAAGTGAGAAGGGGTTTCGATCCCATACAGCTGATGGATAGGACTCTCTTGCTTGCAGTTGTAGGTTCTCTTGTTTCCTTGGTATGCTGGTTGTCAATCCTCACCTCCTTGTTAGTTGTCCTGGGTGAGTCCAATGAACTGGAGAATAGGTGTTGCCACTCTCTGAGGCTCAGGGCCCAGCTGGCACATGGACAGTCCAAAGATTCAAATCAATTGAAGTACTTTAAAAAGTAAATTGAATTATATTAAATTTAGTTTTAAGTATTTGAACAATAGAATCAATTTTATCCAGAGTTCTGAAAAATGGTCATTAAAATTTGCTAGAATAATAAAATGTGTATACCAAACTTAAAAGTTTAAGGAATAATGAGGTCTCTGTATTCTTTTTTAAATGGAATCAGGTGCTTAATCAGGATCCTTGGTTCATTACACATTCTCATCATTGGTCCATGCTAGGTGTTTATTTTGTTGGTAACTTAAATAGATTTAATGCATTAATATTAATTTTTAAAACCAAAGTAAACATTTACATCATCTTTTCTCAATTCTCAAATTTCCTTTGAATACCTTTCTCATATTCACAGACAAAGGTTGGATGTATAAAGGGTCTAAAATGTGTTTTTGTATATAAAAATAACTGTTCAGAAATAGTAGCATTTAGCTTGTTTATTAAAGGTAGGGCATTTGCGCCACAAAAATAAATCAAATGGAAAAACACTTTCAAGATGAGGCCACTATTGCAAAAGGCCAAAGGATAGGACATTTAAAATAAAGAATCTTATAATTTATAAAAGCAATTGACAAGGTAAGTGAATTTAATTGGATTGTTCCTCATGCATAGGAAGTCTTCAAAATGTTACTGCTGAAGGTAGTGGTTAGATTAGCCAAGTGATGAGTATGGGCTGTCCAAGTGAAAATGTCTGGAAGGCAATTATAGGTACTGGACCGGTGCTCTGTGAGAAATTGGGATTGGAAATCACAATATGGGAAACACTAGTTTAGAGTCAAGAACTGAAGACCTGAAGACAGTGGAGGCTTCCCTGGTAGGTATGTGTTAGAGAAAAGTCAGTTTCCTTCTAAATCTTCTACCCTTTGCATCATCTCTCTGCCTCCCTTTCTTCCTTTTTCCCAGGAGAGGTTGAGAATGGCTCCTTTTGGCTCAGTTAATCATCTAGAGATGAAAAGTGACCTTATAGAGGACACAGAGAGATTCCCTGGAGAACTCAAAGCAGTTGGAAACACATTCAGAAGACAGCACACCGATGTAGCTATATTTAAGGGCAAGCCACTACAAGATCAGTTTTTAGGCCCAACTTTAAAAAATCTCCTAGTGAATGCATGGTCCAAACTGGTTCATGGGGTGTGGGGGAGAGGTGGGGGATGAAGGAGAGAACCTCTGGGCTGGCAGGACATATCGAAGGGGACTCCCAGGATCAAGCATGAAGAACTCTGAGACCAGGCTGGTCAGAGGTTGCTTTGCTCTGTTTCCATTTATGTAAATTTCCCTATGCTAACAAATTGCATCATATGATAAGGTTATTACTGCTTGTAAAAACTCTCTCTGAAAGATTCATGGAGAAAATTTGGCCAATAGCAAGAAATGGCACAAATATAGGGACATTCACTTTCAGGGCATTTCTGAAAACTTATTTCTTCCACATTTTCAGTTTCCAATTTGTAAGACTTCCTCCCTGACCTCTGGCCCAGATTAACTTTCTCAAACTAAATGCTGTTAGTTTCTCCATTAAAAATGGTAAGTTGAGATTTGTTTGCTTTGGGTTTCCTAACACACGGTAAGTGCTTAAAATATTTTAGAAGAATGATAATTGTGACTCGGTTACTCATAAATGTGCAATCATTTTGTGTTGATTCCAATAAATTTCCATTTGCAATGGTTGAGGATGGTGTCTGAGTAACTTAATAAATGGGTTAAAATAAAGAAACCTATCATTGACATGAGCTCTAGAGGGTCAGCTTGACCCAAAGAGTGAGACCCTAGCAAAGGCAATTCCTTTCTTTTACCAAAGTGCTGTACTTGAACACCACTGCAGTGAAGGTTTAGGGGTAAGTATTGATAATGAGAGGGTTGTGTAAACTTTCAAAATGATATGTGTTAAAGAGGCATGGAAGGCAAATATCTTTACTCTCTTTTTACAAAAAAGAAACAGATTCAAGGAGTTATGTAACTTGCCCAAGGTCTAGTTGCAAGGGAGTGCCAGAACTGGGATTAGAACAGTTCTTCAGAGCGTTGTTTTGTACTGCCCTGACAATTTAGCACTCTTAGTGAGTACCAAGAACCAAGGAGAAGAAACCTATCATTGACATGGAATGAGGCTTTTCATTCCAATATCTAAACAAGTAAATTCTCTCTTCAGGAAATCTGTGCAGATGTATTTCGGTGGGTTTAATGAATTGAATATGGATAGAATTCAATAATAACTTTGTTTATAAATATGAAATCTACAGTACTGATGCTTTTTCTTAGGCTGCTCAAAGTAAATTACGTGAAATGGATTGTGTTTAAACAATGGGAATTTATTCACTCACAGTTTTGAGGCCAGAAAAATGTCCAAATCAAGGCATAATCAAGGTGATGCTTTCTTCTCGAAGACCAGCTGCTGGAGATCCTGGACTCCTCTGTCACATGGCAAAGCACATGGTATGTCTGCTGGTCTCTACCTTCTCTTTCATGTTTCATTGATTTCTGCTTCTTGCTTCCTGTGGTTTTCTCTCTCTCTCTCTCTGAACTTCATTCTTTTATGAAGGACTCCAGTAATAAGATTAAGATCCATCCTCATGGAGGTGGGTCATATCTTAAAACTGAAGTAGCCTCATCAAAAGGTCCTACTTACTGTGGGTTCTCACCCCCAGGAATTTAAGATTAGATTTAAGAACATGTTTTTCTGGGGTACCTACAGTCCCAAACCATCACAACTGATAAGGTTTTACTTTGTAGATTATACAAGCATGTCATTCACTTGCACAATACAATTTTTGCCAGTATTCACCAAGCACAGACATCTTGAACTACACATATACTTAACGGACATTACAAATCAAGTAACTTACACAGATTAAAACGTTCAGGAGTAAAGTCAGCCCACAATGACGTGTTTGGTTCCAATGGCCTGAAATAACCACCATAATTTGCAATTAAAAGTTGAGCAGTTTGTGTAACACTTAGCACTTTTAGTGGGCCCAATCAACACTAGTTAATAATTTTCATACTTCTTCAGTGAGGTAAGTGTTACTGTCTTCCTTTTACAATTACAACTAGAATTCTGAAAGGTTAGTTGCTTACACCTTTTTACCTACTTAAGAACTATAGTATAGTACTACATATAGCATTGGTGGAGCAGTAATAAATGTATTTTGCTGAATTTGCTAATTTTTTTTCTTCAACAGAACATAATTTATTTTGTTTAACAGCTTTATTTAGAAATAGTTGACACATAATAAACTGCACACACATATATATAATGTACAATTTTATAAGTATTAACATATATAAACACATATAAAACTATCACCACAATCAAGGTAATGAACATATCCACTATCCCTCAAAGGTCCTTTTGGCCTCTTTGTAATCTCTCTTTCCTACCCCTTCCTACCCATTACTTGTTACTCCCTATGGAATCTGCCACTACAGATTAGTCTTCATTTTCTTGAATTTTTAATAAATTGAGACATAATAGAGTATATATATTAATTTTTACTGGCTTCTTTCATTCAATTAATTATTTTGACAGTCATGCATGTTCTTGACTGTACCAATAGCTCATTCCTTTTTTTAATTTTTTTCACTTTTTTATTTTTTAAGATACTTCGATTACATAAATGTTACAGAGAATATATAGGGGATTCCCATATGCCCTGCTACCCACACCTCCCACATTTTCTCACATTAACAACATGTTTCATCTTGTTGTTTAACAAGTGTGGTACATTCGTTACAATTGATAAACACTTTTTGGAGCATTACCACTAAGCATGGATTTTGGTTAAATTGTAGATTACACTCTCTCCCATTTGACTCTGTAGGTTATGGCTGGAAGCTTTCCTTTTTATTGCTGGGTAGTATTCCATTGTATGGTTACATCACAATTTGTTCATCCACACACTGATGGACATTTGAGTTGTTTCCAGTTTTTGGGTATTACATAAAAGGCATATATGAATGTTGTGTATAGACATGATTTTTAATTTTTCTCTTGGGTAAATAACTAGGAGTAGAATTGCTGGATCATATGGTAGGTGTATGTTTAGCCTTTTAAGAAATTGCCAAACTGTTTTCTAAAGTGATTATACCATTTCACATTGCCACCAACAGTGAATGACAGTTCCAGTTTCTCCATGTGCCAACACTTGTTGTGGTCAGTCTCTCAAGTTTTAGCCATTCTGATAGCTGTATAGTGGTACCTCATTATGAAGTACCACTAATTTGCATTTCTCTAAAGACTAATGATGTTGAGCATCTGTACATGTGCTTATTTTCCATCTGTATATCTTCTTTGGTAAAGTATCTATTCAAATCTTGGCTCATTTTGAAAAATAGAGTTGCTTGTTTTCTTTTTATTGAGTTCTTTATATGTTCTTTCTCAGATATGTGATATGCAAACATCTCCCCCCAGTCTGTTGCTTGCCTTTTCATTCTCTTAGCAGTGTCTTTTGAGGAGCAGAAATATATAATTTTCATGAGTTCCAATTTACCTTTTTTTTTTTCTTTTATGAATTGTGCTTTTGGTGTTATATCATAGAAATCTTTGCTTAATCCTGTGTCACAAAGATTTTCTCCAATGTTTTGTAATAGAAGTATTATAGTTTTAGGTCTTTCATTTAGGTCCATGAGGGATTTTGAGTTAATTTTTGGATATGGTCCAAGGTATGAAACAAAGTTTATTTTTTTTTGCACATGGATATCCAATTGTTCCAGCACCATTTGTGGAAAAGTCTATCATTTCTCCACTGATTTTCTCTGGCACTTTTGTCAAAAATAAGTTGTTAATATATGTGTGAATCTATTCTTGGACTGTCTACTCTGTTAATTGATATATTTTTCTATATTTATGCCAATACCATGATGTATTGCTTATTGTGGCTTTATCAAAGCTACTTTACTTATTCCAGGTCTTTTGCATTTCCATATGAATTTTATAATCAGCTTTGTAATTTCTACAGAAAACCTTGCTGAGGTTTTGACTGGTATTGCATTGAATCTATAGATCAATTTAGAAAGAATTGACATCTTAACAAAATGAATCTTCTGATCTGAATATGTTATATTTATCCATTTACCTCAACCTTCTTTAATTTTTCCCAGCAATATATTTTTTAAAAGCATGTGCTTTTACATTTATTTTTAGGCCAGGTACATTTGTCCAAACATTTTGACTTTATCTCAGTTCTACAAGCTTGGTTAACTTATTGTTTATACCACAGCTAATTAGTGACAGATTAATAGAAGGGAGGTTAACAGACACTGTTTAGTTACTATATGACAAATTTTAAACTATAAATATGAGAACAAATGCCCATATTTATTCAGGTATTTTTGGCTGAAACTACATTCTCTGAATATCTTCCATTTTTCAGCCTCCTTGGCAGTTAGGTTGGGACTATTTAACTATCTTCCCCAGCAATACTTTGTAGTTTTTTAGTGTATGGTGTCTTTTGTTGGATATATCCCTAAGTATTTAATATTTTTATTGCTATTGTAAATGGTATCATTTTAAAAAATTTCAATTTATGATTATTCTTTGCTAGTATATGGGAATACAATTGATTTTTATATATTGAACATGTATCATGCATTAGTTCTAAAAGTAGTTTTTTTTTCCTCTTCTTTATAGAGTCCATCAGATTTTTTATGTTGATGATCATGGTGTCTGCAGATAAAGACGGATTTACTTCTTTTCCATCTGGATGCCTTTTATTTCTTTTTCTTTTCTTATTGGACTGACTAGAACCTCTAGCATAATGTTGAGTAGAAGAGATGAGAGCATACGTCTTTGCATTGTTCTCAATCTTAGGGGAAAATATTAATTACTCCACTATTAAGTATGATGTTTGCTGAAGGTTTTCTATAGATGCCATTTATCAAATTGAAAATGTTCCCTTGTATTCTTCATCTGTGGAGAGTTTCTAAAGGGAATGGGTGTTGGGTTTTGTGAAATGTTTTTCCTGTCTATAGAGATAATTCTATGGTTTTTCTATTTAAGTTTGTTAATTTGGTGAATTACATGCATTGATTTTTGAACATTAAGCAAATCTTGCATTCCTGAGATAAACTTGATGTGGTCATGATATATTACCTTTCATATATATTATTAGATTAGATTTTGTTAAGAATTTTTGAATCAATGTCCATGAGAGATATTGGTCTTATAATGTCTTTGGATGCTTTTGGGATTAGTGTAATGCTGGACATGTAGAATGAGTTGGGAAGTATTCCCTCCTCTCTACATTTCTGGAAGGGATTTTTTTTGGTATTATATATTCCTTAAATGTACTGTAGAATTTACCAATGAAACTATCTGGACCTTGGATTTGTTTTGTGTGTGGGAAGATTTTTAACTATAAATTCAAATTTTTTGATAAACGATGGACTATACATTTTTTAGTGAGCTTTGTTAATATATGTCTTTCAAGGGATTTGTCCATTTAATGTTAGTTGTCAAATTTATTAGCATAATGTTTTCATAATATTCCCTTCTTTTTATTCTAAAATATGTTCAAACTTATAGGAGAGTTACAAAAGTAATATAAATCCCAGAACTCCAACATACCCCTAGATGGGAATCTAGGCACCCATATCTACCAATCTAAACTTTTTGCCACATTTGCTGAGTCATTCTATCTATCAGCAGCCTGTCTGTTAGTCTGTCTATCTATCTATCATCTATCTATCTATCTATCTATCTATCTATCTATCTATCTATCTATC
>JAKSZT010054334.1:64849732-64988822 GCA_026826555.1 Tolypeutes matacus
ATCTATCTATCTATCTATCTATCTATCTATCTATCTATCTATCTATCTATCATCTATCTATCTATCATCTATCCATTTCCTGAAGACTTGAGTATAGGTTGTATACATCATGCACCTTGAACACTTAATACTGCTATGAGTATTTCATAAGAACAAAGATATTCACTTATGTAATCACCGTAAGTGCAGTTACCAAGTTCAAGCAAGTTAGCATTGATATAATGTTCACAGTCTATAATACAATTTTTTTCACATGCCCCAATAATGTCTCCTTGAGCCTTTTCTCCTCCCTTGCTAGAACCCATCCAGGATTGTGTATTGCATTTAATTGTCACTGTCTCTTTAGTTGCTCTTGCTTTTTTTAAATTGTGGGAACATATGTACAATATAAACTTTCCCATCTCAACCACTCCCAAACATGCCATTCAAAGGGATTAATCACATTACCATATTGCAGTACCCTCACCACCTTCCATTACTAAAACTTTCCCATCTCCCCAAACAGAAATCCTATACCCATTATGCATTAACTGCCATTTCTGCCTGCCCCAACTCCTGACAACCTGTTCTAGAATTTCTGTCTCTATGACTTTGTGTATTCTCTGATATATGTATCAGAAATATTTATTTATTTTTTTTAGGAGGTACTGGGGGATTGAACCTGGGACCTCATACATGGGAAGCAAGCACTCAAACCACTGAGCTACACCTGCTCCTTCTCTGATATTTTCTTTGTAGTTATGGTGGGGCTTAAATTTAATAACCTACATCTATAACGATCTTGTTTGCTTTGATACCAACTTAACTTCAATTATATACACAAATTTTGCTCCTATACCCCTCTTTTTCCCCGACTTTATGGAGGTCTTATCACAAATTTCATGTTTACACATCATGAATCCAAAACCACTGATTTTTTTTTTTGTTTTTTCTTTCAGGGCATTTAATTTTCTTTCTGTGATGTCATTTTGTTTTTCTTTTTTTTTGACTTTATTTTGTACATTTAATAATTGTAAATATAAACAATTAAAAACTAAAAAGTAAACACAGATGAATAAATATATACATTTCTCAATTAAATGTACTGGATACACATAAAATTTTTTTTGAATCAAGCAATATGTTTTACAATATATTTGGTTCATAGTAACACATTCATACAGTATTTGTCCTTTTGTGTCTGGCTTGCTTTGCTCAACATAATGTCCTCCAGGTTCATCCATGTTGTCATATGCTTTACGACTTCATTTCTTCTTACAGCTACATAATATTCCATTGTGTGAATAGGCCAGTTTGTTTATCCATTCGTCTGTTGATGGACACCTGGGTTGTTTCCAACTTTTGGCAATGGTGAATAATGTTGCTATGAGCACTGGTGTGCAGATGTCTGTTCGTGTCACTGCTCTCAGTTCTTCTAGGTATATTCCCAGTAGTGGTATTGCTGGGTCACGTGGCAAGTGCAACTTCTTTAGGAAGTGCCAAACAGTCCTCCACAGTGGCTGTACCATTCTGCATTCCCACCAACAGTGAATAAGTGTTCCTATCTCTCCAATCCTCTCCAACACTTGGAGTTCTCTGTCTTTTTAATATTGGCTATTCTGGTAGGTGTAAAATCATATCTCATTGTAGTTTTGATTTGCATTTCCCTAATCATGAGTGATGTTGCGCATTTCTTCATGTGTTTTTTTGCCATTTGTATTTCTTCTTCGGAAAAATGTCTATTCAAGTCTTTTGCCCATTTTTTAATTAGGTCATTTGTCTTTTTATTGTTGAGTTGTAACATCTCTTTATATATCCTGCATATTAAACCCTTATCAGATATGTCATTTCCCAATATTTTTTCCCATTGAGTTGGCTGCCTTTTCACCCCTTTGACAAAGTCCTGTGAGGTGCAAAAATGTTGAATTTTGAGGAGGACCCATTTATCTATTTTTTTTCTTTTGTTGCACGTGCTTTGGGTGTAAGGTCCAAGAATCCACCACCTACTACAAGGTCTTGAAGATGTTTCCCTACATTTTCTTCTGGTAGTTTTATGGTCCTGGATTTTATATTTAGATCTTTGATCCATTTTGAGTTGATTCTTGTATAGGGGGTGAGATAGGGGTCCTCTTTCATTCTCTTGATTATAGATATCCAGTTCTCCCAACACCATTTGTTGAAGAGACTGTTTTTTCCCGTTAGCATGGACTTGGTAGGTTTGTCAAAAACCAGTTGACTGTATAGGTGAGGGTTTATTTCTGGGTTCTCAATTTTATTCCACTGATCTATGTGTCTGTCTTTATGCCAGTACCATGCTGTTTTGACCACTGTAGCTTTGTAATATGTTTCAAGGTCAGGCAGTGAAATTCCTCTCACATTGCTCTTCTGTTTTAGAATGCTTTTGGCTATTCGGGTGCACTTACCCTTCCAGATGAATTTGGTAATTGCCTTCTCTAATTCTGTAAAGTAAGCTGTTGGGATTTTGATTGACATTGCATTGAATCTATAAATCAGTTTGGGCAAGTTGACATCTTCACGATATTTATTCTTCCAATCCATGAACACGGAATGTCTTTCCATTTGTTTAGGTCTTTTTAAATTTCTTTTAGCATTGTTTTGTAGTTTTCTGCGTATAGGTACTGTACTTCTTTGGTGAAATTAACTCCTAGGTATTTGAGTCTTTTTGTTGCTGTCGAAAATGGAATTTTTCCCCTGATTTCCTCCTCAGGTTGTTCAGTACTAGTGTACAAAAACACAAAAGCACTGATTTTTATCATTACATTGGATGCATTTGCCTTTTTGATCCTGTAGGAAGTAAAAAGTGGAGTTACAAACCAAAAAAAATACAATGGTACTGGCATTTATACTTACCCTTGTCATTACCCGCACTGGAGATCTTTATTTCTTCATGTGGCTTCTATCTATTGTTTATTGTCCTTGCCTTTCAACCTGCAGAACTCTCTAACATATTTTGGACAGCCTGTCTCATTGTGATGTCTCATTCAGATTTGTTTATCTAGGAATGTCTTACTCTCTCCTTCATTTTTGAAAAACAGTTTTGCCAGAAATAGAATTCTTGGTTGGCAATTTTTTGCTTTCAGTACTTTAAATATGTCATCCCACTGCCTTTTTGTTCCCATGGCTTCCACTGAGTAATCAGCACTTAATTTTATAAAGGCTTCCTTGTACATGACAAGTTTCTTCTCTCTTGTGGCTTTCAGAATTCTCTATTTTTGGCATTCTGTGGCCTGAATATAATATGCCATGGTGTGGGTCTATTTGAGTTTATGCTCTTTGGAATTCACTGAGCATCATGGATGTGTATATTCATGTCTTTTGTTACATTTGGGAAGTTTTCAGCCATTATTTCCTTGAATATTCTCTCTACCCCTTTCTCTCTTTCTTTCCTTCTGGGACTTTCACAATTAATGTATTAGTGTGTGATGGTGTCCCACAGGTTCCTGAGGCTCTGCTCTTTTTTTCTTTCTGTTCCTCAGACTGAATGATTCCAATTGTCTTATCTTCAAGATCACTGATTCCTTCTTCTGCCAGCTCCAATCTCCTGCTGAGCCTCCCTAGTGAAATTTTTTTTATGAGGTACTGGGGGCCAGGGAATGAACCCGGGCCCCTGTATGTGGGAAACTCATGCTCAACCACTGAGCCACATGAGCTTCCCTGGGGTGGGTTTTTCATTTGTTTTGCTTGTTGTTTGATTTTGTTTTTTCAGGAGGCACTGGGAACGGAACCTGGGACCTCCCCTGTGGGAGGTGGGAGCTGAACTGCTCGAGCCACATCTGCTCCCTCTCTAGTGAATTTTAAATTTCTGTTACTATCGTCTTCAGCTCAATTTGCTTTCTTTTCATAATTTCCATCTCTCTATTGATATTCTGTTTGTGTCCATCTATTGCTTTCCTTATTTCCTTTAGTTCTTTTTCCATGTTTTCCTTTAGTTCTTTGAACATATTTAGAACCTTTAAAAAAAAAGTCTTTGGTATATCCCAGGTCTGGTATTCCTTGTTAATGGTTTCTTATGCTTTAATCTTCTCTTTTACCTGGGCCATCACTTCCTGTTTCTTTGTATGTTTTGTAACCTTTAGTTGAAACCAGGACATTTTGCTATTTTAATGTGTTATTGCTGAAATTTAGACTCTATGTGGCATCTGTTCCTTAAGCTTGTACCTAGCTAGTGTTATGTCCTAGTTTTCCTTGAATTTCAGGGACTAACAACAACAACAAAAAGAAAACACTTTTTCCGGTCTTTTTCAGATTGACCTATGCAAGTGCTCTCCTTCAGGGCTCATCTATACAATGGTTTCCTTGATTCTTTTCTGATATTTTCTTAGCATGTATCTCATCTGGGGACGACAATCCTGTGTGGCCCAAGGAATTTCCCAGTTTACACAGTTACAAATGTCCCCTCTCTAATTTTTTCTATTTTACTGATTACTGTTCTGATTCTTCTGCTTATTTTGGGTTTAATTCCTCTTTATGTTTCTTAAGTTGGAAACTTATGACATTGATTTGAGGCCTTTCCTATTTTCTAATATAGGTGTTAGGTATAAATATCACTCTAAATACTGTTGTAGTGGTGTAGCAGTTTGGCAGTTTGATATTGTTTTGAATTCCAAAAATAGATATGGATTATGCTTGTAAACTGGTCTGTTCATCTGGGCATGATTAAGTTATGATTAGGGCTTTGATTGGGCCACATCAGTAGGGTGTTGAGCCCCTACTGGGTTGGTGGGTAGGGAATCAAAGATAAAAGACATGGCAAAGGACAGAGTTGGAGTTTTGATGTTGGAGTGTTAATGCTGGAGCTCGGGGAAGCAAGCATACAGAAGAGCTTGGTCGTGAGGAAGGAGAGAAGGCCCCTGGGAAAAAGAGAGGCATTTGCCTGATAGTCTACAGCTGGCCTTGTGGAGAGAACAAGCAGCTGAAACTGGAGAGAATCAAGCCCCAGGAAGAGAGGAAACCAGGAAGCTGGAACCTTCACAGAGTTGGGTGAGGGAAGTAACTTATGCTCTGTGGCCTGGTAAAACTGTAAGCTTCTACCCCATATAAATACCCTTTATAAAAGCCAACTGATTATTGGTATTTTGCATCAGCACCCCTTTGGCTGACCAATACAAATGGCATCCCACAAATTTTGATATACTGTGTTTTTATTTTCATCCAGTTTAAAATATTTTCTAATTTTACTTTTGATTTCTTCTTTGACCTATGGGTTATTTAGATGTGTCAATTTCGTTTCCAAATATTTGGATACTTCTCAGATAGTTTTCTCTTATTGGTCTGTAATTTAACTCCACTATAGTGGAGAACATACTTGGTATCACTTGAATTTTTTCAAATTTAGTAAAAATTGTTTTATGGTCCAGAATATGGTCTATCTAGGTAAATGTTCCAATATAGATTTGGCTCTTGTTGGGTGGAGTCTTTTATAAAATTAATTAGGTCATTTGCTGGTAGTGTTTTTCAGGTCTTCTCTATCTTTACTGTTTTTTTTTGTCTGCTTGTTCTATCAATTATTGAGAGAGAGGTATTGAAATCTTCAATTGTAATTATAGATTTGTCCATTTTTCCTCAAAGTTGTATCATATTTTGCTTCATGAAGTTTGAACTTGCATAAATATTTTGGATTGTTATGACTTCTTGATGAATTGACCCTTTCATCATTATGAAATGACATTCTTTATTCCTAGCATTATTATTCTCTGTTCTGAAATCTACATTGCTTATCATTAATATGGCTATTATACCTATCTTTTGATTAGTATTAGTATGGCATGCTTTTTCCCATCTTTTACCTTTAATCTATTTGTGTCTTTATGTAAAGTGTATTTGTTGTTGGCAGCATGTATTTGGATCTTGCTTTTCTATCCAATCTGATAATACCTGCCTTGTTTAAGGTGTTTATATCATTTCTATTTTATGTGATTTTTAAAATGTGATTTTTGTTGTGATTATGTTTAAGGGTATCATTTTCTCCCTCTTTCCTTACATCTTATTTTAGATTAATTGAGTATCATCTTATGGTTCTATTTTATTTCATTTAATGGCTTATATTTCAGTTTGCTAAAAGCTGCTGGGAGCAATATACCAGAAATGGGTTGGCTTTTATGATGGGGATTTATTAGGTTAAAAAACCTACAGTTTTGAGGCCATGAAAGTGTCCAAATTGAGGCATCACCAGGAGATCCTTTATCCCCAAACTGTAACTGTGGGTGATCAGGCACATGGTAGCATCCTCTTGTCTCTCCCCTCTCCTCTGGGCCTCATTGCTTTCAGCTTCTGGCTAAAGATAGTGTCTGTGTTCAGCTTCTGTGCTCCATAGATTTTTAGCTTCTGGCCTCTCAGCTTGTGGGTTCTTTTCTGTCTTTGAAGCTTTTTTTCTGTATTTGTGGCATTTTATTCCTCCATTTATAAAGGACTCCAGGAAGGGGATTAAGACATACCCTTTACAAAATAAAGTTAAACAAAAAGGCAAAAAAAAAAAAAAAGACACACCCTGTGTCACACAGTCTAATCAGAGGCCGTTAACTGAAGTAATTTAATCAAAAGATCCCACTTACAATAGGTTTAGATGCATAGAAATGGATTAGACCTAAGAACATGATTTTTGGGGGTTCACAACAGATTCAAATTCCCACAGGTTATTAAGTTACTTCTTAAACTTGTTATTTTAATGGTTGTATTACCAGATTTTGTCTAGGTTCTTGACCTTGCTGCAGAAATGAATTTCAAGAGCATGTCGGGTTATTTAGGCCAGTAATTTATTAAGGTAGGGAGGGAAGAGAAATGGGATAAAATAACAGATCATGGGTCCCAGAGATAGGAAGGGGTTGAAGAGTGATAAAGATGGCGGGTTTATAGACTACAATTTCCCATTACAGATTAATAATGCCCGAGTTTTACTTGCATGTTGATCCATGCAGGGGGGACATGGAGAGAGCAGGGTGCAGAAGGCAAGAGGGGCAAGGGAGACATTTGATCTTTGCACTTGCTTTTTAAACCATTAATTTTTCTACCCCTTTGCTAATGGCATGGGAGGAGTCCCAGCTGTTTGCTGTTTTGATTGATTAGCCCACCCACCAATCCCCCAGGTGGGCCCAATGATAATGTCCTTGGAGAATATCTGGGGCTTCTCCTGGGAATCTCTGGGAATATCATTCCAGATGGCAGAAATCTCACGAGGGTCTTCCAACAGCCATCTTGGGGGTATCGATGTCCATGTGGACTTCTTGCCAGGTTCCAGATCCATCTATTGATTTCCTATCTAGCCTGCTTCAGTTGCTTTAGAATTTAGGGTATACATTTTTAAATTATCACAGTCTATCTTCAAGTGATATTTACCACTTTATGCATAATATAAGGTCCTTATGACAGTATACTTTCATTTCTCTCCTCCTGGCCTTGTGCTATTGTGCTCTTGTACTCCTACATTTTACATTTTTTTTATTTTTTTTATTTTTAAAGTATCTTATTAATTTTATTTCTTGGTATAGTATATTTCTCATATGTGTTATGTTCTATGTTGTTTAAGCTTTCTTTTTTTTTTTTACATTTCTCAATTAAATGTAATGGATACATGTAAATTTTTTTTTTTGAATCAAACAATATATTACACAATATGTTTGGTTCATAGTAACGCATTCATACAGTATTTGTCCTTTTGTGTCTGGCTTGCTTCACTCAACATAATGTCTTCCAGGTTCATCCATGTTGCCATATGCTTTATGACTTTATTTCTTCTTACAGCTGCATAATGTTCCATCGTATGAATAGACTACAGTTTGTTTATCCATTCATCTGTTGATGGACACCTGGGTTGTTTCCAACATTTGGCAGTGGTGAATAATGTTGCTATGAACATCGGTGTGCAGATGTCTGTTTGTGTCACTGCTCTCAGTTCTTCTGGGTATATACCCAGTAGTGGTATTGCAGGGTCCTGTGGTAAGTCTATATTCAACTTCTTTAGGAACTGCCAAACAGTCCTCCATAGTGGTTGTACCATCCTGCATTCCCACCAACAATGAAAAAGTGTTCCTATCTCCCCACATCCTCTCCAACACTTGTAGTTCTCTGTCTTTTTAATAGTGGCCATTCTGATAGGTGAAATGATATCTCATTGTAGTTTTGATTTGCATTTCCCTAATCATGAGTGATGTTGAGCATTTCTTCATGTGTTTTTTTGCCATTTGTATTTCTTCTTCGGAAAAATGTCTATTCAAGTCTTTTGCCCATTTTTTTAATTGGGTCATTTGTCTTTTTATTGTTGAGTTGTAACATCTCTTTATATATCCTGCATATTAAACCCTTATCAGATATGAGATCAACACGCAAAAATCAGTAATGTTTTTGTACTAGTACTGAACAATCTGAGGAGGAAATCAGGAAGAAAATTCCATTTTCAATAGCAACAAAAAGACTCAAATACCTAGGAGTTAATTTCACCAAAGAAGTACAGGACCTATATGCAGAAAACTACAAAACAATGCTAAAAGAAATTAAAAAAGACCTAAACAAATGGAAAGACATTCCGTGTTCATGGATTGGAAGAATAAATATCGTGAAGATGTCAACTTGCCCAAACTGATTTATAGATTGAATGCAATGTCAATCAAAATCCCAACAGCTTACTTTACAGAATTAGAGAAGGCAATTACCAAATTCATCTGGAAGGGTAAGTGCACCCAAATAGCCAAAAGCATTCTAAAAAAGAAGAGCAATGTGAGAGGAATTTCACTGCCTGACTTTGAAACATATTACAAAGCTACAGTGGTCAAAACAACATGGTACTGGCATAAAGATAGACACATAGATCAGTGGAATAGAAGTGAGAACCCAGAAATATACCCTCACCTGTACAGTCAACTGGTTTTTGACATACGTTTTACGTTTTTATATTTTATTTATGTCACAGTCCATTTTTATTAGTTTGGGTGAAACAGTCAGTTATCTTTTGAAGATATTTAAATAATAAAAAAATATTATTTACCCATATAGTTGTATGTCCAGTGCTCTTCATTCTGTTGTGTGAATCCATGTTTCTCTTTGGTATCATTTTCCTTCTGCTTAAAGGAATACTTGAGGGAAAGCACCTGCAGATTTCCAGAGGTCTGTCTTTGTGCAGTGCCCTCCTCCCCAGTACTCTTACCTGTGAACTTGTTCTCTCTGAAGCTTAATTTTGTCTCCTCCACTCTGGGATTCTGCTGAAAATTGGCCTTGTTCTTTCTTTCTCTATGATGGTATGGGAATTCTCCCGAGGCAGTAAGCTGGGATAATCACAAGTCTTGCCTCATTTGTTTCCCCCCTCTCAGGGATCACTGTCCTTCATATTCAATGTCTTGAAAATTGTTGTTTTTTACATTTTGTTTCTTTTTTAATATAATTTCAGGTGGGAGGATAAATCAAGTCCCTGTAACTTCATCTAGGTTGGAAGTGGAAATCCAAGATCCAAGTGGAAATGAAGACTCAAGGCTGTTCCTGAACCATGATTTTAAAAATAGTTTGTGTGTCTAGAAAAGACAGGTAACTTGCTACTGTTGATTTCCTGAGGATACACTAGTGGCTAAAACATAAAATGATATTTAATAATAGTTAAGAAAGATGGTATGGGTTGAAATCAGGTTGTAATATTAGCTCCTGAGAGAATTAGACATTCTAAAATTTGCATTTTATTTAAAATGAAACTTTAATCAAGAAACTTTATTGACTCTAGTGAGAGTAAATCACACATATCAAATTTCCTTTATATGATATCATCAGTGAATTAGTGTTCATGTAAATGAATTTTTCAGAAAATTGGAGCTTACTTCTGAAAGTGTTGTCTTATTTCAATCATTTCTTGGTCACAAATGCTAAAATATAATACAAATTTCTGCCTCCTCTCATATAGACTACGCTAGATAACTTGGTAACTTAAAGCTCTCCTGATTATTTCATGCCACTGTTATGAATTTTAATTATTGTTCCATTATGGCTTTGTGGTCCATTGAAGTGAGTAGGATTGTTTGTCCCTTCATAAAGTGGCCCTGATTAGAATATTTTAGAACTGTGTGTTTCTGTCTTTTCCTTTGTCAGATTGTTAGTGGTCACTTTACTTGCTTTTATTAATTTGTTCTTGCTTTTAGCACATTTGCTGCTTCTAATCTGATGAGGTTTGGGAAACCTATATATTAAGTTTGTTAGAATGATATGTATGGTAGCAATTACGAATGACTGGTTCAGGGCACTGAAATTTGCATGTGAGTGTGAGGTGCATGTTACTTTTTGATTGAGACAGTGCAAGTCCCCTGTCTCTTGTTTTCCTCTGCAGTGGGGATAAGTAGGTTTTATGTTTGGATGGTGGAGTTGTGTTAAGATAGAAGCAGCTTGGATCAATGAGACACTTCATGGAGAACAGGAGCTTGGAGAGTGTTAAAAAGCTGTAGTGTTAAGTCTCTGAGTTTTGGGATTCTTTGTTATAGCAGCACTATCAAGCCTATCCTGGCTAATACAGAATATTAAAAAAGAGTACTAAAATCTGAAGAGCCTATTTTGAGTACATTTTATGAGCATTGCATGAATGAACTTAATGAAATTCAGTTTGAGTGCTCAGAAGATTTTTTTATTCCTTAAGCCTGGAGTCTCAGTTATTTTCTGAATAGTTGATGTTCCTAAATAAGCAAGGCCTTCCTCTCTTAGAATTGGAAAACTTTGTGACTATCTAGTCCATCAAAATAATTCTACCTTGTAATTTATCTTGACAGAATGAGATACTTGGGGAGGTGGTAAAGATTTCTTTAGAAGGCTTTCAAAATAAGAATGTTCTAAGAATGATTATAAGTTGTCTAGATGGTCTATTAATGGCCTTTCTCCTTTTATTTGTCACACTCATCTAAAAGATTTTTGAGTGCAAATTTTAAAAGTGTGGGTATTTATTTATTAATTACATGCATGTATAGCCTACAAATATATTTGTACATTATGAAACATGCAAAAATAGAAAATTACAAAGGATGAAATAAAGTTGAAGCAAACTGTATTTAAAAACAAATTTTAATTTTAATTTATTAGCAATACAAAAACTCACTAAATGCATTAGTAATAATTTTTAAAGTAAGATAAAAGCAATTTTACATTTGAATTTTATTCGATTATAATGGTTTCAGTTCATAATGTGTTTAATGAAGAGCTTTTACAAGAACAGGAGAAGGCTTAGCTGTGCCATTTTTCTCTTGTTTATGGACACTTGCCTTATTAATGTTATCTTCAATTCCTAAGTTCTTTGGTGGAGTCTCTTAAAGATATGTGTCCATTTTGTGAGAGTTAGTTTATTTAAAATTAGATGACATTATTCATAAATCTACTTAACCTAACATACAATGCGAGTCAGTACAATTGCTAAACCTGCTCTTGTGCAAAATGCTCACTCTTTCCTCAATAGGTAACAAGAGGCATCTAAAGTTCAGACTGTACAAGATGCCAGGGTCAATTCATATAATACATTCAATACCAGTAAAGTTCAATTCCTTGGCTTGTAAAAAATAAGAATAAATTGAAGGTGAAGTTCTAATATTTTCTTCCCATATTGAAGTGGTTCATTTTGTCCCCTGCTTAGGAGACCACTGGTAAAATGCTTTTCTATCTCTAAGGTGCTACAGTAGAAAAAACATGTTGCATCTTGTTCATCATGATCATCAAAATTATGTTGCATTCTGTGATCACCACACCAGGACTCTGAGACAGTTGCCCCCACCTCACTTATTGCATATCCTATGTGACTTGGGGTTGAGAAAAGATAATGATATCAATTAACAAGTAAAGCATGACATAGTATAAGAAACAAGACATGGCTATTACTTCTTAGACATATTACTAAGACTGTTATTTGTTGATGAAAGCTGTGGGAGGAAATGACAATGCATATAAACAGGAGAAATCTAGTCATAATTTATGATTCTTTAGAAAAAGCCAACAAAAAATCATTTCCCAAGTATTTAGATCACCTATGACTAATCACAGAATGACCCATGTTACCCTTGTAAGGTGATAATCAAATGAATTAAAGACATTTCCCCCCAATTTTGAGCATATCTAAAGCAGTATTACAACCTTACTCACATTTTCCTAGTGCAGGTGTCCAAAATATTCCCAAGTTTAGGATATTTTGAAGCCTACACAATTTGGTGGCCCACGCTAACTAGTACCTTAAATATATCATACCACTACTTTCTTGTCTCCATGATTTCTGATGAGAGATTGACATTTAGTCTTATTCAGACTCCCTTGTAAATGATACATTGCTTTTCTTTTGTTGCTCTCAGAATCCTCTCTTTATCTCTGGATTTGACATTCTGAATAGTAGGTGCCTCAAAGTAGGTCTATTTGAATTTATTCTGTTTGAGGTACATTGCTCTTCCTAAATACTGATATCCATGTCTTTCATAAGAGTCGGAAAATTTTCAGTCATTATTTTATCAAATATTTTTTCTGTCCCTTTTCCATTTTCTTCTCCTTCTGGGACACCTATAAGATGTGTGTTTGCGTATTTTGCATTATCATTCAATTCCCTGACGCCTTATTAGATTTTTTCCCAATCTTTTCTCTTTCTGTCCTTCTGTCTTTTCAAATTCAAATACTGTCTTCCAATTCACTTATTCTGTCCTCAACCAATTCAAACCTGCTATTATATGCCTCTAATCTATTTTTAATCTTATTCATTGTGCCTTTCATTCCAATAAGCTCTGTTACTTTTCTTTGCAAGCTTTCAAATTGTTCTTTATTCTCACACAGTGTCATGTTAATATTCTTTATCTCTTTAGTCATATTTTTCTTCAACTCCTTAAATTGATAAAAGAGATTTGTGTGAACATCATTGATTAATTGTCTTAAATCCTGTGTCTAATCTGGATTCTTGATTTGTTCCTTTAGGTAGGCCATATCTTCCTGTCACACTAAATAAAATTAGCAAAGTGGGGCCTTGAGTTGCTGGTAATCCTTATACTTATCCCTAGCTGGATCCCTTTCTTGTTTGCCTCAGCAGCTGTTCCAAACCTTTATACTCATTTACTTTCAATAAATATTGAATGTAGCCTTCTTCATAGAAGGTACTATACCCCCACTTCTTATCCATGCTTTCTCTTTCATCTTCACTCACAGTAGATAAACCAATTTTTCAACTTTTCATTTAAACTTCCTCCCTTCACTTCCAAATATGTCCATTTCCTCACATCTTTACTTCTTTCTTTCCTCTCTCTCAGGAAAAGGCATACTTTCTAAATTATCCTCACTCCCTAATCCCATCCCTGTAGATCTTCCTGTGTCACTAGGAACTTTATTAAAATATCCTGCTTCTCTTATATTGTCAGTCTTTCAAAAGGAACCCTATTTCCAGAAGCAAATCTGATCATGATACCCCTCTTCCTTAAACCATTCAGTGGCCACTATTACTTTTAGGATATCCTAAGGATAAACTTTTCACTGTGGTCTCCAAAGTCCTGCATAGTCTGGCTTTTGCCTGCCTCTCCATCCTTACCTTTTAGTCACTCCCTTCTCTGCTTCAGACACAGTGGATTTTCTGAACCTCTTATATGTTATAGGTTTCCATTCAACATAAGACCTTGCATGAGCTCTTTCTCTTTACATGGTGAAGTCCCACTAATCTTTCCTATTTTAGCTCAAGCATTGTTTCTATATGGAAGCCTTCTAAGACAATGTCCAATTCTTCTATTATAGACTCCTATTGACTGGTATTCATCTTTTTCTTAACCCTTGTCATAATTGCCATTTTGCTTTTATTTTCT
This sequence comes from Tolypeutes matacus, assembly GCA_026826555.1. Lineage (NCBI taxonomy): Eukaryota > Metazoa > Chordata > Mammalia > Cingulata > Chlamyphoridae > Tolypeutes > Tolypeutes matacus. The sequence continues at coordinate 64,863,499 of JAKSZT010054334.1, forward strand.
ATGATTATTGGATGAGTGCTGTCTCCCTCCCTGAGCTATAAGCTCCATGAAAACAGGGGCTTGTTTTGCTCATCATTTAATACCAGAGGCTGGCCCCAGGTCTGGTACTTAAGAGGTGTAAGAAAATGATTGTTGGATGATGAGAAGCTACAGTTCCTCTCTCAGAGGTCATGGGTGACTCCCAAATTGCCTCCCCTTTTTCCAATCTTATCCTATTTGAACTTTGCTGTAATTTGACACTACTAGCCACTCATCCTTCCATTTCCTCTTTCCCTTAAATCTTTGTCTTTATTATCCTTGTGTCTTCCTTCTTTGTCTCTTTTACTGTCTTTTCTTTCTTTTAATCACTTCACTGTAGATCATCAATAAATATTTGTTGGATGAATGAATAAAATGGAGGTTTTCCTTAGGTTCTCTCATTGGTTTTTTTTTTCTCTTCTTCCTTTGTTCTTTTTATCTTGGCAAACTTAACCATTACTATGGCTTCACTATCATCCACACGATGGCCCAGACCTGTATTTCCAAGTGATTATCTTAATGGAGTTCATCTGTAGATATCTTAAACTCAACACAATCCAAACCAAACTGGTTCTCTTGCCTGATTGTTCCCCTTTATCCTTTTCTCAGTGAAATTTCCCACCAGCCAGTTTAGGGGCCCTGTGCCCAACATCTGAGTTCATCCTTAGCTCCTTTCTTCCTCTTCCACTATTCTTACCAAATTCTGTTGGTACAAATGAAATGTCCCTCTCCAACACCCTCATTTGTATGTTCCTAACCACTATTGCCCTGATCTATAGTTTTCAAACTTTTTTTTAGAAGGAGAGGCCTTTTAAAAGATCAACTCCTACGTAGACAATTATTATATAAAATGAATGAAGGAAAGCTGTTCTAGTTGAAGGTGGGTGAAACAATCCCAGAGCACCCCATTTGCTCAACAAAAATATCAGAAGAGATTGTGGAACAGAGATCAAAACCACTGACCTATCTGACTACAATAGCCTTTAAAAAAACACTGCATTAAGAAAAAATTCTTTATTCATAAAACATGTAGAACACAGAAACACCCCTGCTAGAAAGTTATTGTGACAGTTAGATTAAATAGAAGGACCTTGGTTTGTAGTATATACTCTCTAATTGACTCCTGTAATCAGTATTATTCCTTATAATCTTCGTTCAACTAATTTCTTTAAATCTTGCTATTTCTCTCACACAAATCAAATTAATCATGCAGTCTGGACACTTTATATCATCTCTCTTCTCATTTTTTTTTTTTTTCAAAGATTTTATTTATTTATTCATTTATCCCCCCCTTGCTGCTTGTGCTCGCTGGGCCAGCCAACCACGCCGTGCAGGCGGGCTTGCCCTCACCAGGAGGCCCTGGGAACCGAACCCGGGGCCTCCCATATGGTAAACAGGAGCCCTACCGATTGAGCCACAGCCGCTTCCCCTCTCTTCTCATTTTCATTCTCACCTTCTTAGTCCAGGCATCATACCCAGACCATTCTCTAACTAGCTCTCCTTCCTCCCATCAATTTCCTTATAGTTGATCTGCATATTTTATTCCCAGCTCTGGTATGCTCCTTGGCTCTACACTGATCAAGGTTCAAACACTTTAGTTTAGTGCTCAAGGTCCTTTCCTTCATCCAGATAGTTTCTTCTTTACTCCCTCACATGGACCCTCTGCTGAAGGCAAATTGGGTTCTTCACAGCTCCCTGAATGCATCATGTACCTTTCTGCTGCTACTCCATGTATTTCCTCATTTACAGTGAGAGAAGCACTCTGCTAAGTCCTCGGCATTGTTTAAGGTCTATTGTAAAGTTTATTGTGTCTCACCAGCTCCTAGAACTCCAGCTGAGTCCACTTTTGCCTGTTTGGAGCATTCTCAGATGTACCATAAACTCAAAGCTGTTAGAAGGAACCAATTAATTAATTGGTTTATTTATTCACTTAATAGATACAATCCACCCTCATTATTCATGGACTTCATATTTATGAATTTGCCTACTTGATAAAATTTGTTTGTAACCACAAAATTAATACTAAAGGCATTTTTGCGGTCATTTGCTGACATAGAGGAGCAAAAAACCGACTTGACTGCCGCACATGTTTCTAGCTAAAGTGGCATAAAGCAATGCTCTGTATTCTTGTTTCAGATCTCATATTGTAAACAAATGTCCTTTTGGTGGCATAGTTAGTGCCATATTTCCCCACATTTCTATGCTTTTTGATGGAGATTTTGCAGTTTAAAATGGTCCCCAAGGGTAATGTTGAAGTGCTGTTTAATGTTCCTAAGGACAAGAAGGCTGCGATGTGCCTTACATAGAAAATACATGTGTTAGATGAGCTTTGTTCAGGCATGAGTTATAGTTTTGTTGGCCATGAGTTCAATATTAATGAATCTACAGTGTATTTTTTTAAAGATTTATTTTATTTATTTACTTCTCCCTACCCCCCTCATTGTTTTACACTTGCTGTATCTGTCTTCCTCGTTTATTTAGGAGGCACTGGGAGCCGAACCTGGGACCTCCGATGTGGGAGGGAGGTGCCCAATTGCTTGAGCCACCTCTGTTCCCTGCTTTGTTGTGTCTCTCATTCTGTTTTTCCTCCCCATGTCTCTTGTTGCATTATCTTGTTGCATCAGCTTGCTGTGCCTGCCCACCATGTCAGCTTGCTGTCTTCTTTAGGAGGCACCGGTAACCTCTGCTCCCTGTTTTTGTTGTGTCTCTCATTATGTTTTTTCTTCTTGTGTCTCTTGTGTCAGCTTACTGTGCCTGCCCATTGTTCCAGCTCGCTGTCTTCTTTATGAGACACCGGGATCCGAACCAGTGACCTCCTATGTGGTAGGCGGGAGCCCAGTCACCTGAGCCACATCCGCTTCCCTCAACAATGTATTTTAAATAAACAGAAACAAATAAAACAAGGTTATGTATTGATTGGTTGGTGAAACTGTCATGACCAGAGGCTTGCAAAATCCTAACCCTGCATTTCCCTTAGGAGCAATGGTTTAGTATTTGCTAATCCAGTGTTCATAGTGGCTTTATAGAAAAGAACTACCATGAATACTGAGAATCAACTGTATCTATGAAACAACTACCATGGGTTAGGCATTCCAGGAGGTGCTGGGAATACAGTGATGATTGAGGTAATCATAGCCCTTCCTCAAGGGGGTTATATCTACCAGGAATGACAGAAAAAAAAAGCAGTTATAACAAAGGAAAGTGAGCACTATGGTGAAGGTGGTGCTAGAAGTTGTGGGTGTACATAGCAGATCTAATATGGTTCAGGGGCAAACTGAGATGTACAAGAGATGGTTTCCTAGGGAAGAGACAATCAGGCTGAGACCTAAATGATGATTTGGGGTTAGGTAAGTGAAGAGAAGGGAAAACTGTTCCAGGACGAGGTAACAGCCTGGAAACATTGCTGTTGTATGTCTTGAGGCAGATTTACTGGAAGGCAGAGGAGCTGGAGGTGGAGTGGGTGTTAATCACAGGATTCATCTTTAGCTTATAAAGTTTAAGGGAAACTCTGGGGAGTCTGGTTCAGGAAGCTAATGCTTTCGCCATCCCTTCCTTGCCTGCTCCTACCTTCCCCACCTCCTGAGATGTACATTTATTTCCTTCTTTCAGCTTTGATACTCTTTGGAATTAGCCCCTTACTTCTAAACTTGAAGCCAATAATTTTATCTGAAGCAGGCAACTTTCAGCAAACCACCAGGAGCCTGCCCCTTCCCCATCTCCATGTGACAACCCAAAATAACTCAGAGCTGCACAAACCTTGAAACCACCTACACCCCTCCCAGAAACCTCACAACTTTTTTTTTTTTTTAAAGCTTCTACAAACAGAGGAATTTTGTGGTTTTGTTTGATCTTTTTATGCTGCTGTTTTCAGGATGTAACTTTTCTTTTTTTCCTCTCAAGCCTGGACTGTAGGCAGTTATCCAAGAGAGGAGAGGTCTGGTCTTTGGCAAGTCCCAAGATGCACATCAAGGCAGAGATGAAAATACAGGGCAAATGGTCTGGGATGTCTTTATGAATGCCACTCAGATGACTTGGCTGAAGGCTTTCTCTTACATCACATCTCAATGGTTTTAACAACTCAGTTTGATAAAACATTTTCTTTAGCAGTTGTGTTGCAGTCATTAAGATGTAACCTTGGGAACTCTATACATGATTTAATTCCTCTTTGAACTAATTTGTCCTGATTTTATAGACATAGACTGTTTTTTTTCCCAGAGACAAAAGGAGTTTTTAAAATGATAGTTATATAGGTTCTCTGCTTAACTAAAGTTCCCTACTAATATTTGAGTAGTTTAACCTATAGATTAATACTAGACACAAAGAGAAATAAAAAATAATTTATAATGTAGTCACTTTCTAATTATAAAATGGAGATGATAACACAGGGTCACAATTTCTTATCTGAAGCTATTAGGTCCAGATATATTTTGCATCTGTTACAAGGACCTTTTTTAAATTTAGGGCTGGGCCTGTGATTAGGGGATTGTGTTAGTCTGGTGGGCATTTCATGTTTATTTAAGTGTCCAGAAACCATGCTACTGGGGTGGGGGGTGCTGGAGTGGAAAGAGAAAAGTGCTTGGAGAACTGGATTTGCACCTCATTCCTGCTTCTTTCCAGCCATGGCAATGACGGTAGGCAATTCATTTAACCTGCTTGAGTCTTAATTTCTCAACATTAAGGTGAGAAAAATAATAACTGCCTTTTCTACTTCTCAAAGTGTGAGTGGAATGAGATGATGTAGGTGGAAGCAAGAAGATACACTGGAATTCACCCTTAAGGAAACGGAGCTATCTAACTTCAAGGTCAATACGTATTTATGGGAGTATCTATTGATAAATATTGGGTTGCATGGCTTTATTCCTGCTTAGATCTAGATAGGGATCATTTACTGAGTGTCTGCCATTTCAGGACTGCATCAGGCATCCTTGTTTAATGCTAATAACACTCCTTTGAGGTGGCTGCCATGATTTTTATTTGAGAGATGACAAAGGCTTGGCCAAGGTCACACCATTAGGTAGTACTCTGAGCCAGGATTAAAATCCGGTTGCTTGATGTTAAAGTCTGCACTCTTTCTAATTGCAAAGAATATTTTGCAACAGTGAGTGTTTTATAGTTGTGTTTTGCAAATTGAGGAGATGGGAGTTTATGAAAATTTAGATGTTTCACTTTTCTTGAATTTAAATCACCCGCTGTAGAAGCACAGGGGAAAATTAGTCATTATTTGATGCTTTGGAATATCTCTATTCACTCCCCTTTCCAGTAGAATTTATTCTCATAATACAATACTTATAAACATGCAAAAATATTTTGCAAATTTAAAGAAATGCTTACCAATCTGTTTTTCCTTCATTAGACATAGAGACAGTAAAACAACATCATTGTATCACTTTTATTTGCTATCCCCTTGGCTTAGGTGCTTGCTGTCTCTGAATGTAATGTTGAATGGAGAAACCCAGGTGAGTTTCCCAAAGCATTTTCCTTTCTTATTTCCAATAAGTGTTCCAATCCACAATGTTCCACAATGTTCTCTGAGCCATCTGTGATTGCTTTTACTGAGATCTTGGAGGCACATGTAAAAGATAAGTTGGGTTAGATTGGGAGACTGACTAGTGAGCACTGTGGATTCTCTTTATTTTAATTTCTGTCCTCCACCCCTGCCCTTGGTCTGCCTCCATCTCTCTCATTTAAGAAGAGCAGAGCAGGACTTACTGGCTGTGAGAAACTGAGCATTCGGGGGTGTTAGAGGCATGAGGCCTACAAAGATCTTCCCCAACCCCTTGATCTGCCAACTGGGGTTTCATTCTGGACATTAAGATTCTATCTGGATTCAGACACCTTCTGGCTCACACTTATGTCCAAGTGACTGTGGCTTCAATTAGATAAAATACTCAGAGGGGATTAGTCTCAGTACAAATGAGTTTAAGAGAGTGTGGACTTTGAGGGAAAGGGAGGACAAGGTCGATTCCAACTTTCATATGCTATCCTTTTCGGGGGGTGGCGGGGAATTGGGGAGCAGGATGTGAGCTTCAAGATGACTATGAGCTTCACTGGCAAATGTCACATTCTTTTAGAGGCCCTCTAAACCTTCGATTTCCTTCATTTCTTTTCTCTCTCTTTTTCATTATTAAGTTGAAAAATATTTGTTGAACTATGTCCTGGATCATGTTCCAATGCAGCAATGCATACACAATCCTTGCCTCATGGGGAAGCCCACAGTCTAGTTGAGTGCATGGATGTTAACTAGATAACTTTACAACAAGTTTGAAAGTGTAACTGAAGAAGGGGTTTTTGATGCTGTAAGAGTCAAGGCGGTTAAGGGAAGACATTTTGTGTGGTGGATTCACCAATGGTAGGTTGCAACACCCCATTTCTTTGGGAGCACCTGAGCCCTAATTACTTTTATTAGGTCTTAAAAGCAATATCCTAGTAAGAGAAAGATTAACCATGTAGTTTGTAGATGGATTACTAGGCTGCACTGATTTTTTATTTATTTTTTATTTATTTATTCATTTATCCCCCCCCTGCTGCCCGTGCTCGCCGGGTCAGCCAACCACGCCGTGCCGGCGGGCCCGCCCCCCACCAGAAGGCCCCGGGAACCGAACCCGGGGCCTCCCACATGGCAAACGGGAGCCCCACTGATTGAGCCACAGCCGCTTCCCATAGGCTGCACTGATTTTTAAACAGTGTAGTATATATATATAAATATATATATTTCTTTTAAACATAGCTTCTTTCCTTGATTGTAAAAGCAATATAAAGTTGAAGTAGATAATTTGGAAAATCCTGAAGAGTACAAAGAAAAAAATTAAAATTACCCAGAAATAATCAGTGTTAATATTTTAATATGTATTTTTCCAATCTCTTTCCTAGACAGATATTTATTTTAATATATGATTTGGACCATTAAAAATGCAATTTTGCTATCTCTTTATAAAATTTTCATTGAATTTTAAACAGTTCTTATGTCACTAAATCTTTAAAAAGAAAGATTATTTGTATGTACCATAATTAGTTTCATTATTCCTTTATTGTATGTTACAGCAATTCTCATTTTTCTGCCATAAATAATATTGTGAAGTACATGTTTCTATAATTTTGGCAATTTGCTTAGGCTGGATTTTGAGAAGGGAGATAATAGGGTCAAAGGAAATGAAATTTTAAAGCTTGTGATAAAAATTGCAAAATTGCTTTCCAGAGAGATAATAGTAATCTAGTTTCCATTAGCAAAGTAGAAAGGAATTATCTTACTGATTACCGTATCATCACTGACTATGATCATTGCTAATTAGATAGTTGAAAAATATTATCTTTTTTTAATTTGCTTTTCTGGTCTTCTAGTGGAATTAAACTCTTTTTAAAATAAAATTTTATTGAAGTATATCATTCATACATGAACAAACATAAACAATAAGTATATGGTAAATGTTGTGATCTTAACAAAACAAAGATGCATATCATCATACAGGGCTCCCATACATCACCCTCACCCTACCAACACTTGGCATTATTGTGAAACATTTGTTACAAACTATGAAAGAGCATCATCAAAATATCCCTACAAACTATAACCCATATCTTATATTTGGTGTCTTTTACCCCAACCTACCTGATTATTAACACCCTGCATTAGTATTGTATATTTGTTATAGTTCATGAAAGCATGTTCTCATATTTGTTCTGTTAACCCCAGTCTCACATTCTTTTTATATATTTATTAGCCAGCTGCACTTTTTTATGAATCTCAGTCCATGTTCTTTGCTTATTTCTTTATTTGTTTTTTAGTGCTTTTATTATTGTTTGGGTAGAGCTTTTTGTTTATAAAGGATGCTCTTTTAGTTTGATAGGCTGCTTTAAACCTATACCATAAAAGAGGTTGGCTTTTAACAAGGGGAATTTACAGTTACAGTTTATGGTTTTAAGTCTGAGAAAAATGTCCAAATCAAGGCATCATCAAGGTGAAACTTTCTTCCCAAAGACTGGCGCTGGCGATCCTTGGCTCTTCTGCCCCATGGCAAGGCATATGGCAGAGTCTTCTGGTGTCTCCCTTCCCTTCTGGGTTTTGTTGCTTTCAGCTTCTTGCCTCTGTGGCTTTCCTCCTCCCTGTCTGAATTTTGTTCTCTTATAAAAGGCACCAGTAAAAGGATTAAGACCCATCCTAAATGAGGTGGGTCACATCTTAACTAAAGTAGCCTCATCCCAATATTCTACCAACAATGGCTCCACACCCACTGGGATAAATTAACTTTAAGAACATGCTTTTCTAGGGTACATACAGTTTCAAACCACCAGTTACCAAATTTTTGTCATATGCAACAGTTTCCAAGATTTTTTGTTTAACAGACATTTAAAATTTGTATGCAGTCAGATCTACTTGCTTTTTCTTTTTTATATCTTCTATTGCTTTTATGCTCAGAAAATCATTCCCTATCTTGAGAATCAGATAACATTTTGCCCATGTTTTTAAAGCTGGATAAGTTTTTATTGTGGTGCTCATAAGATACTTCAGCATCTGAGTGCAGCACCCACCATGGCCTTTCTGAACATGATGTGTGGTCAAGTAGGTGTTCACGTAATAATTTGATCTCAGTGGTCATTAGTCATTGAGGCAGGTGTCCTTTGAAAGGGGAGTAAGTGTTACCTAGTAAAACAAAAGAAGACTCTTCCAGATAAGGTGATGTGTACCTGAAAGGGTATAGTGGTGAGAAGCAAAATCCATGATGTGTCAGAAATGTCTCCAGTGGGAGTTTCAAGTGTAGGTTGAGGGGAAAGAGGGTTGGACATAGTCAGATCCCAAAAGGGCTTTTAGTCCATGCTGAGAAATGTAAATTTATATCAAAAAGGATGAAAAGAGATTGAAAAGTTTTAAGCCAGAAAGTGACATGGAACAAATTGACATTGGGAAATTGAGGTAAACTACTTGAATCTATTCTAAATAACAGTGAGAAGATTGAAGAATATGAGATTGAAGTCTGGGCAATCTGTTTGGAAAGAAAATAAGTTTAGTTTTAATAGCCATATTTAAGAAATGTGGGAGGTAGTATCCTTTTAGGCTAGAGAGGAGCAGACCCAAGAGATTTTTAGATGGTAGCATGTGTCCATTCTACCTCTGGCCTTCTGTTGACTTCAGATTAAATATGGACAAAAAAGGCAGCACAGCACATAGGGAAAAAAATTCCAGATTGGAATCAGAAGGCCTGCTCTGCGTCGTCCCTGTGATCTTAATTAGTTCCTTCCTCACTGAGGGTCTCGATTTTCTCATAGTAGGACTTTTTGAACTAGATCTTTAAAGTCTTTCACAGCTTTAAGAGTACCGAGTTCCCATAGTTTTAGGCACCAGTTTAAGTGTTTTGAAACTGCAAAGTTGTCTGAGAAATCTCATGAAAACAGGAACTTGCACTTTTCTAGGATTTTTACTTCCTGTTTTTGTAAAATTTGAGCTAGAGAGGACTTGGGCTAAGGGTCTAGACGAGCCCCCTGCTTGCTGTGGGCAAACTCTCCGTACTGTCCTTACACAGAAGAGGTCTCTGAAGCCCAGACGTGAGGCAGTTTGTTTAAGAAGAATTGAAAGCAGAAGCACAGATGTGCCCACATTGGAATCATCATTATACCCTGCTGTCTTGTGATCTAAAGTCGAAGGGCAGACATGCTCAAAAGTGACAGCCATGTAATAAATTAAATGCAGCATTTGGAAACTCAGAAACCGTGGTTCAAAATCCCTGGCAATTTAGGTAAAATTGGGAGTTTGGTTCATTCAACTTGAAAATGCTCTGTGGCCCATTAGTTCTGGAAACAGTTTAGCTTACTCTCACTTTAATCTTCAGCAGGGGCCGAAAGACTGAACGGTAAAAGAGAAAAGCCTTGCTTTTCAGAAGCCCCTAGCTTCTTGGTGTTTAGTTTGCTATTTTCTGTCATTTTTGCCTGGAGGCATTAGACCTGGGTCCACATTCTTATCTAAGGAATCTATAAGCAGCTTAACTCTGTCAAGAGATGATGGTACTAAAACGGTTTTTTCAGGAAGCAACCACATTCCACTCCTCAAGCCATTAGCTGTGTCTTGCTTACCCAAAGCTTATCACGCCACCTTCAGAAAATTTCCATCTTATCAGAGCTGCATCGTAAATAATGGAAAATGCTGTCTGAAACCATTTGAGTGTTTTCATAGATTATTTGGACATTTCCAGCTTCATGTACTAGACAGAAGACCTTTGACCTCTGGGATGACAGCATGGAGGCGAGATATGGCTTCTTGTAGTCAGCCAAGGAAAACCCATAATTACTCTGCAGATGCTTTCTATTATTTTTGTCATGAAAATCTCTGGGAGTATTCACCAAGTACATGGGAAATGAATTCATTTGAGGGGGAAGAAAAAAGCCTTAGTACATAGAATTTATTCCTCAAGTTGAAAATTTTTAAGTCTTTTATTTATCTGCCCATGATCTTAAGAATGAGTTTTTAATTAAATTTTGATATTGAAAATTTATTAGTTTTTTTTTTTAAGGAAGTAATTTTAGGAAAGGCTTAGTATATAATTCTTTATATAAAGATTCTTCCAGGTAAATTTAGAGACAAGGTTGTGTATCAGTTATTACAATTTGCTGAAGGCTTAAAAAAAGAAATTTCTGGGTCCTTTTGTTTCTAAAAACATTGACAACCATTACACTCTACCTTTATTTTGTGCTTTAAAGTAAAAGCAAATGGATGGTTAACTTAAAGCCATGTAATTTCACTTTTGTTCATTCTTTGCACCCTCCACCATTTCCTAGGATAGATTTCTTTGAAAAAACAACAACAACAACAACAAACACTTAGGAAAGGAAACAGTAGTCACCAATAATCGATTTTTATTGTAAAATCTTTATTATGGATGGTACCATTAACAATTTAAATTTTTAGCTTCTTTTTATGTTTAACGTCTTTTGCTTTGAATCATATTTTGCATTTGTCCAATGCATCCTTGCTTATCTTAAAAATAAACAATGTACAAAATCTTTTTACTTTAGATATAAGTCTTATAGATAATTCACTATTATTTACACAGCCTGAAAGCCTTTGCTTTTTAGAACAGGCATTTGATATAGTTACGTGAATTCTCTCAACTTTTATATTAATTCTTATTTCGGGCATTGTGGTTTATACTTTCTGTTTTTGTATTTCTCTTTGGTTCTCATTTGAGCTACATATACTATTTGCTTTGTACTTTCCTCTTTGGATGTAAACACCCCGTTTTTCACTCAACTAGTATATACCTTAAAGAAGTAAAACTAAACCTTATAAAGCCCGCATTTCTTTTTAATTCTTTTATTTTGAAATAATTTCAAACTTAACAGCAAAGTTGCAAACAATACAAAAATAACAGAGAACTCCAATATATCCCATACACAGATACCCAAATTTACCAACTTTTAACATTTTGCCACATTTTTATATCATCCTATTATCTATTTATCATCTATCTCTCTATCATCTTTCTTTCATCTTTCTATCATTTATCTATTTTCTAAGCCTTTGAGAATAGGTTGCATATACCATGCTCCTTTACCATTTAATATTTGTTGTGTATTTTCTAAGAATAAGAATATTCACTTACATAACTGCATTATGTACAGTTATCAAGTTTGGGAAATTTAACATTGATAAAAAGCGTATAGTCTAAATTCCAGTTTTTTCAATTGTCCCAATAATGTCCGTTTGGTCATTTTATCCTCCATTATTAGATCCAGTCTGAGATCATGAATTGCATTTAATTGTCATTGTCTCTTTAGTCTCTCTCTTTTTTAATTGTGTAAACAAAATAGGCAACATAAAAGTTCTCACCTCACCTACTCCCAAGCATAATCACATTCATAATGCTGTGCTGCCATCACCACCAGCCATTATAAAAACTTTCCCATCAGAAACCCTGCACCTATTATGCATTACTATTCCTCCTCCTCCCCCTGCCCCTGGTAGCCTATACTCAATTTTCTGTTTCTATGAATTTGCATAGTCTAGTTATTTCATATAAGTGGAATCATACGATATCCTTTTATGTCTGGCTTATTTCATTCAACATAATATCCTCAAGGTTCATCCATCCTGCAGCAGGTATCAGAACTTTATTCCTTTTTATGGCTGAATAATATTCCACTGCATGTATATACCACATTTTATTTATCCATTCACTGGTTGATGGACAGTCGGTTGTTTCCATCTTTTAGTTATCGTGAATAATGCTGCTATGAACATTGGAGTACAAATTTATGTTTGAGTCCCTGATTTCAATTCTTTGGGGTTTATTCCTTTGTGGCAATCTGGGATTGCTGGGTCATATGGTAATTCTATGTTTAAATTTTGAGGAACCACCAAACTGCACCATTTTACATTCCCACCAACAGTGTATGAGGATTCCTATTTCTTTGCATTCTCACCATACTTACTTCCTGTTTTGTTTTTTTTTTTTTCAGTAATAGCCATCCTTGTGAGTATGAAGTGGTATCTCATTGTGATTTTTATTTCCCTAATGGCTAATGAAATGATGATGAGCATCTTTTCATGTGCTTATTGACTATTTATATATGTTCTTTGGAGAACTGTCTATTCAACTCCTTTGCCCATTTTAAAATTGGGTTATGGTAAGCAGATGTGGCTCAAGTAGTTGAGTGCCTCCTACCACATGGGAGATCATAGCTTCTGTTCCTGATGCTTCCTAAAGAAGATGAGCAGGACAGCAAGCTGACGTGACAGGCTGGCACGGTGAGCTGATGCAAAAAGATAATGCAATGAAATGACACAACAAGGAGACACAATGAGGAAACACAATGAGAGAACAACAAGCAGGGAACAGAGGTGGCTCAAGTGATTGGGTGCCTTCCTCCCACATGGGAGGTCCTGGGTTCAGTCCCCAGTGCCTTCTAAAATGAAGACAAGCAGACACAGAGAACACACAATGAACAGACACAGAGAACAGACAGTGAGCACAAACAATGGGGAGCATAAATAAACAAAATTAATCTTTTTTAAAAATTGGGTTGTCTTTTTGTAGTCCACTTGTAGGAATTAAAAAAAAATCTGGATATTAACCTCTTATCATATATATTGTTTCCAAATATATTCTCCCATTCTGTAGGTTCTTTTTACTTTCCTGATAATGTCCTTTGATGCACAAAAGATTTTAATTTTGATGAAGTCCAATCTACCATTTGTTCTTTTGTTGCTTGGACTTTCAGAGTTAAGTCTAAGAATCCATTGCCTAATACAACATCCTGAAGATATTTCCCTATGCTTTCTTCTAAGAGTTTTAAAGTTTTAGCTCTTACATTCAGATTGTTGATCCTTTTTGAGTTAATTTTCATATATGGTGTGAGGTAGGGGTCCACTCTGAGTGGACTTGACAACCTTGTAAGCATCAATTGGCCATTGATGTAAGGGTTGATTTCTGAACTCTCAATTCTATTCCATTGGCCTATATGTCTGTCCTTGGGCCAGAAACCACACTCTTTTATTATTATAGCTTTGTAATAACTTTTGAAATTGGGAAGTGTGAGTCTTCCAACTTTTCTTTCCTCAGGGCCCTTTACCCTTCCATATGAATTTGATTATTAGCTTTTCCGTTTCTGTGAAGAAGGGTCTTGGAATTTTGATTGGGATTGTGTTGAATCTGTAAATTGCTTTGGGTAGGGTTGACATCTTAATAATAGTTTTCTAGTTCATGAGCACAGCAAGATATCTTTTCATTTATTTTGGTCTCAGCTATGATTTTTAGTTTTCTGTGTACAAGCCATTTATATATTTGGTTAAATTTATTCCTAAATATTTGATTCCTTTAGTTGCTATTTTAAATGGAGTTGTTTTCTTGATTTCATTCTCAGTTCATTCCTGGTGAATAGAAACACCACTGATTTTTGCATATTGATCTTGTACTCTGATACTTTACTGCATTTGCTTATTAGCTTTAGTGGCTTCCTTGTAGATTCTTTAGGGTTTTCTATATATAGGATCATATCATCTGCAAATAAGAAAAGTTTTACTTCTTCCTTTTGAATTTTGATGCCTTTTTTCCCTCTTTCTTGCCTAATTGTTCTGGCTAAAACTTCTGGTAAAATATTGACTAGCAGTGGTGAAATCCGGCATCCTTGTCTTGTTCTTAGGGGAAAAGCTTTTAGTCTTTCACCAATAAGCATGTTTGCTGTGGGTTTTCATAAGGTCCTTTATTACACTGAGGAAGTTCCCTTCAATTCTTAGTTTTCTGTGTGTTTTATTCCAGAAAGGGTACTAGGTATTAACAAATATCTATTCTGTATCAATGAGATGACCATGTATCCCCCTGGCACAAATTCCGACTGGATCCTAGGAGAAAAGACTCATTGCTATGTACTTAGTCAACATATATAGCAACTTCTTGGACCCACAAGCAAACTGGGAGCAGGCAATGACAAAGGCATAGGTAGAAGGCAATCAGTATAGAGGATTATTTAATTTTGTGCTATCATGCCTAAAGTTTTATTTTATTGCATGCACAAATTTTCTTTTCTTTTTTTTATGTATATTTTTATTTTTTAAAAGATGCTTAGATTACATAAATGTTACATTAAAAAATATAGGGATTCCCATATGCCCCACTCCCCACACCTCCCACGTTTTCCCACATTAACAACATCCTTCATTAGTATGGTACATTCATTGCAATGGATAAACGCCTTTTGGGGCATTGCCACTAAGCATGGACAAATTTTCTTATTTTATGGTATTTCCTTTGTTCATTTAAGTGATGCTGGTGTGATGGGTTTTAGTATGTTCTCTCTTATTTTAGCCAGAAGCCCAGGGGGCATGTTTTTTGTCCTGAGGACAGTGCTCCAAATCAAAGGACTTATGTTTAGGACTTTCAGGCACCGGTTGGCAGGCAGGGGAATCTGTCAACTCTCCAGCCTGAAACCAGGATGGATAGAAGAAGCCACTTTAGGGCACAACCTTAGCAGCAACCCCTGGGTGAATTTCTGAGAAATGATGACAGTGACCAACTGAGTCTCGGTGCAAAACATTTGCAAAATTTAAGCACTCTAAAAACACAAATACACATTATGCAGCAAACAGAATTTGGGTAGTTCTTGTGGTGCTAAGGCATTAAAAAAAAAAAAAAAAAAAATAGACCATGGTTCTAATAGCGAGGCACAAACTGCTTTAGAATCTGCGAGTAGCAGCTGCAGCGACTAAACAAACGCGCAGCCATGTGCGGGTGTTCCCGCGCAGAAAGGCCTGTGAGTGGCTTTTCACTACACCTGCTCTCCCGGATAGCCACTGCCAGCAGCCTCTGCTCCTCACAGAAGGACAGTCTAGGATTGTTTCACAGAGGTTTACTGACAGGAAAATAACTACTCGTCACCTCAGGCCAACACTGGGAACATTTCATGCATTTCCACTATCACGCTTTAGAAAAGGTCCTGCTTTTTTTTTTTTTTTTTTTTTTTTCTTTCTTTCTCTCCCCTCTCCCCTCCTCACCCTTGCCCTCCCCTTCTCTTCCTTTTCCTCTCCCTCCCTTCCTTCTCTCCCTCCCTCCCTCCCTCTCTCCCTCCCTTCTTCTCTCCCTTTCTCTCCTCCCCTCTCCCCTCCCCTCTTCCCTCTCTCCCTCTCTCCTCTCTTCCTCTCTTCCTCTCTTTTCCCCAAAAGACACTGATTCTGAGAACCTTAAGTCTTTTTTCAACAAGCCTGGAACACAAGCCCATTCTTGGGTACCAAAGTAAATTTGCACTGTCTCCATAGAAACTGCCAGGGGTAGGTGGGACTTTGAGGAGCGGGTGCAGAACCACTGCACTGGAGCTGGCTCTGGGATTTGAAATTTCAGCCATTCCCCATGCAGTTTGGGCTGCATGTGATCTTTTTCTTTCTTTCTTTCTTTTTTTTTTTTTTTAAGATTTATTACTTTTATCCATTTTTAACCTCTCCCCCCCCCCATTTCTGCTGTTTTTGTGTCCATTCGCTGGGCAATTCTCTGTGTCCGTTTCCTGCCCTCTCTTCTCATCCTTCTCCTCCTGTCTTCACCGGGATTCGATCCTGGGAACCTCTGATGCAGGAGAGAGGCATCCTACCACCTGCGCTACTTCAGTTCCTGTTTTTTTGGCATGTCTCGTCTTGGCTCTCCCTTGCGTCACTCTCCTGCTACGGCACTCTCCTGCTACATCATCATCTTGCTGTGTGCGGTGTACCCATGCACAGGGCCTGACAGGGCACCCGCTCGTGGGGCCGGACAGCGCGCCTGCTTGTGGGGCCTGGTGGCCTGCACACCTCGTATATTTTTCTTTATTTTACCAGGAGGTCTCGGGGATCGAACCCAGTTCCCTCCATATGGGAGACGGACACCCAACCATTTGAGCCACATCCGCACCCCTGCATGTGCTCTTTGACACGCTGAATCTCTCTTCCTGGGATGGCTTTCCCAGCACACCCCACCTGCTCACTCTCCTCTCTCTCTTTGTGGTCTCAGTCTCCTCGATGCTTTCCCTTCCCTGGCTCCTGAAATGTTACTGTCTTCCCTGACCTTCAACCCTTCTTTCTCTGTACTTTGTCCGGAGGTTACCCCGTTCCCTCCCTTCAGCCCTTCACCCACGCTGCTGCCATCCTCTGGGACTTCTCCTGGATCCCCTACCACTACCTCAACTTCCCTTGTCCTACTGTGTTATCTGTCTCCAAATAGTGAGCCTCGTGTCCTCATCCTCCCGGATTTACCCACCCTTCCTCATCCCAGCCATGTCCTTTCTCTCCTCGGTGTTTCCTCTGATTGCAGTGCATTACCTCTCCTTTTCCATCTGGAAAAATCTCCATTAAAAAAAAATCCTGCTCATAGGCTAAAACCTGTGTGAAACTTTACCCAGCCCTCTTCCTGGCTGCTGGAATTAATTGCTGCCTTCATTGGTAAAATAAACATTAGAGCACCTGCTGGACACAGAGCACAGCCTGAGGCATGAGGGACCCTCGAGTTCTGGCCTGAGAGACAGGCAAGTGGTTAGTTAGCATTTGAAGCATGGCAAAAAAGATGATAAGTGCAAAGTGCTGTGGGAGGCGACTCTCATTGGAAAGGGGGACAGGAGACCTAGTTGAGTGAAATAAGCCAGGCACAAAAGGACAAATGTGGTATGACCTCACTGTTATGAAATAATTAGAATAAACAAATTCATGGAGTCAGACACTAGAACATAGTTTGCCAGGGGCTGGGATGGTGGTTGGGAATGGGAAGTTGAGGCTTAAATTGCACAGAGTTTCTGTTTGGGGTAATGGAAAAGTTTTGGTAATGGATAGTGGTGATGGTAGCACAACATTGTGAACGTAATTAACGGCACTGAATTATGTATTTGAATGTGGTTAGAAGGTGACATTTTAGGTTGTATATATGTTACTATAATAAAAATAAAAAAAACCCCGTAGGACTGTACAACATAAACAGGGAATTCTAATGTAAACCATGGACGATAGTTAATAGTGCAATTCTAATGATTTAAAAAAAATCAATTGCAAACAATGTACCACAGTAATACAAGGCTTTAATTATAGGGTGGGCATATGGGAACTCTATTTTCTGCATGATTTTTCTGTACATCTACAACTTCTCTGAAAAGCAAGACATACAGTCTTTAGTTTTACTAATGAACATTAACTATTAAATTGTGGAATTTACTCTAGAATTTTCAACTTCTTCAAGGAAAAAAAGTTCTGTGGGAGCACAAAGAAAGGAGTCACTATCTCTCTATTTTTGGGAAATCCTGAGGTCCATTAGCTAGCTGGAAGCAGCATGTGGCTCTTGGTGATACTGATAGATCATTCCCAAGCCAAGCGGCATGTTTCCTATGCAGATAGGCACTTGCCAAGTTTTTCTTCTTGTTTACCCCACCTTGCCTCCAATCCTGATTTCCTTCTTCCAAACTCATCCATGGTCTATTACCCTCTTTGGGAAGATGGTTTTGTTTCTCCTTTTCTTCTTTCCAGATCTCAGAGTAAGCTCACTCCCCCACCTTGATGTCTTTCACTCAATCAACCTGACTTGGGGTGTTGGCCAAAAAGGTTTGCACAATAAAAACGAATCTTCTTTTTTTCTTTTGTCACCAGACAGGACAGAGACAGTGTGTTTTTGTGTGACATCCTCAGGTGGCTCAGATTTTTGGTTTGATTAGATTGTATGGAAAGAGGTATTCATGAGCAGTCAGTTGATGGTCCAATCTATGTATACATATTCAAGCCATTCTTTTTTTAAAAAACAATTTATTGACGTATATCATTCATACATGAACATACATAAACTATAAGTGTTCAGTAAACATCGTGATCTTACAAAACAAACATGCATAACATCATACAGGGTTCCCACACATCACCTGCCCACAAACACCCTGCATTGTTGTGAAATATTTGTTAACAAATCATGAAAGAGCATTGTCAAAGTATTACTACAAGCTATAGTCCGTATCTTCTTCCCTATACATTTTTTTCAAGGATTTATTTATTATTTACTTTTATCCACTTTTACCCCACCCCCCTTGTTTTTGCTGTTTCTGTGTCCATTTGCTGGGCAACTCCCTGTGTCCATTTCCTGCCCTCTCTTCTTGTCCTTCTCATCCTTCTCCTCCTGTCTTCACTGGGATTTGATCCTCAGAATCTCTGATGTGGGAGAGAGGCATCCTACCACCTACGTCACCTTAGTTCCTTGTTTTTCAGTACATCTCGTCTTGGCTCTCCCTTGTGTCACTCTCCTGTTAGGTCATCATCTTGCTGTGTGGCTCACAGGGCCTGGCGGCTCACCCACTTGTGGGGCCTGGCGGTGCACCCGCGGACAGGGTCTGATGGCTCACCCACTCACAGGGCCTGGCAGCGCACCCGTGCACTGGGCCTGGTGGCCCATGCACCTTCTATATTTTTCTTTTTTAAATTTTTACTGGGAGGTCCTGGGGGTCGAACCCAGGTCCCTCCATATGAGAGATGGATGTTCAACCACCCGAGCCTCATCTGTCCCCCTGCTATATCTCTTAAGGTTGACCAAAGATACCCAAAGTTACAGTCTTTTCCCATACAAGATGGTCATATAATAAATCAAGCTTAGTTTATCACCAGCATTCTAAAAACCAGACCTAGAGAGGAAAACTAGGTCTGGGAACACATGCATGGTTTCTAATATAGCGAATGTTTAGCCTACCCTGATTATCACATCAAGCCATTCTTAGATGGCGCCCACTCAGGATATGCTTCCCCTAAAAACCCTCTGTCCAAGAGCTTGTTTCTGGTGTGTCCCTTCCCTGCGGGCTTTGCTGCTGCCTCATTCTGCTCTGATCATGAAATCATTTTCCTGCAGAAAGTATTCCCGGGGGTGCTGTGTGCAGCTCCCATCACTATACCGTGCTGTACAGGCTGCTGTGGGGGATAAGACTAAAGGTGAGTGGAGAGAAGAAGCCTCCTTTGGGGTGTAGGACAGCAAGAAGGGAATAAGCATTTTGGTCAGCACCCCTTCATGTGGAATCTGGCAGGTCTCAGGAGGTGACTTGTAGGATGAGCTCATGGACACGTATTTGAGGAGAGAAGGGATTTTAGTGGTCATCTAGTCCAATGCTCTTATGTTATAGATAACAAAATGAAGCCCAGGGAGGTAAAGTGGCTTGTCCATGGTTCACAGATAATTAGTGACAAGCCTGTCTGATAGCTGGTTTTCCTGACATCCTTGTTCAGTTGTGCCTTTCCACCATGGTCATCCCTGGAGCTCTGCTGGTAGTTGCTTGTAGCTATAAGCCTGTGGTGACTTTGAGCTATGTACCCCAGAAAGAAAAATATTCTTAAACACAATCCATTACTGTGTGAACCCACTGTCAATAGGACCTTTTGATGACATTACTTCAGTTAAGCTGTGGCCCAACTGAATCAGGATGGGTTTTAATCCTATTACTGAAAGCCTTATAGGGAAGACGTCAGAGAGAGAAAGGAAAAAAAAAGCCACAGGGACCAGCTAGAAGCTGGAAGTCAATAGTACTGAGAAGCCAGGAGAGGTGACCATGCTCATTGTCATGTGACAGAAAAGCCAAGGACCAAGGATTTGCAGCAGCCAGCTCAGAATATCACAGTCTCCTGGGAGAAAGCATTGCCTTAATGACACCTTGATTTTGAACTCCTAGGCTCAAAACTGTGAGCCAATAAATTCCCATTGACTAAGCCAATCCATTGCATAGTATTTACCTTAGCAGCCAGGAAATGAAAACATCCTCATTCTGACAACCTTATGTGGCAGGTATATCTTGATTTATAAATGAGGAAACCAAGGCATGTAAAAATTAAATAACTTGCCCAAGATCACACCAAGCCTTCTAAATCTAGATATTCTCTCCTACATAGTGGGAGTAAAAATATTAGTCAATTTATGGAATCAAGAAATTAGGGAGATAAAATATGTGATAAAGGATGATATTGTGGAGTATTAATTTATGTGTTGTTTTTCTTCACAGTCCCTTTCACCTTGTGAGCTACCCCTTATTTAGGCAGCTACATCAGAGGCCATCAGTAGTTCAGAGAGAAAAGGGTTGGAGACTAAAGAAATTGAATTCTTAGCTGTTACCTTTAAAATAGTCTTGGTCCATGCAGTGGATATTTATCTTTCTTCTTTTGCCAAGAGTTCTGAAGACCTTCTTATTTTGGGAGGCACCCACACCCCATGACATGAGTCTTGGTGGAAGGCAGGTTTTCACCTCCCATTGTGGAAATACACAGGAAGTAGTTGGCCCGTGTTTCTGCCACCTGGCAGCCCATATGTGGACATATGACCTCAGTTTGAAGGGAGTGAACCAGAGCTGAGGGATAATCAGTGGTTAATCCACAGCACATCAAAAGCTTGTCCGGTGGTGGCCAGGTTGTAACTACTCTGGGTTTAGTTTCTGCTTGGTCAACTTCACACCTTCTTTGGGACATAGGAAAACTTGGCTGTCCAAGGGCAACAGAAGACTTGATGGGCTTCCCAGGACTTTTTCTCTAACTGGGGAACTGGGAGGAGGCAGCCTTCCCAGGGCTTCCAGAGAGAATGAGGCACACATGCCCTCTGTCCTTGAATCCAAACTTTTATGCATGCTCTGTTACCATCATCCCTCTTTGAAGACCACTCTTGGCCTGATTTCTGAGCTCAGTTCTCCAGCCTTCCCAATGATGCTGTGAGAGACAGTGATGGACAACTCCCTTTTCTGCTTAATTTAGCCAGAGTTGTTCACACCAAGAACAATATTTGAAACCAAACCAAATGAAACCAAAACTGCAGAAACCAAACCAAATGAAACCTAAACTGCAGAAAACATTTTCTCTAAGAGAGAAATGATAAAGCCCTCTGGGCTGAGGCAGAGGTGGAGAGTTGGAGAGGAAGGTGGTAGGATCTGTGAGAAGGGGCTGTGTGTCTTGCTTCCTCCCACTCAGCCAGCAGAGTGGTCTTCAAAGGGAGGTAGTGACAGAGCATACAAAAAAGTTTGGGTTCAAATATAGAGGGGATGTGTGCCTCATTATCCTCTGGGGTCCTGGGAGGGCTGCCTCCTCCAAGATCCCCAGGCAGAGAAAAAGTCCTGGACAGCCCTACAGGGTCTTCTGTTGCCCGTGGACAGCCAAGTTTTCCTATGTCCCAAGGAAGGTGTGAAGTTGGCCACGAGAAAAAATGAGGACAAGGCTAAATAGTATCAGTAAATAGGAAGTCCAGTAGACCTAAATGGATCTTAAGGTTCTATACAAGAAAGTTTGCAGTGGAAAGTGAAAAGGGCTAGTTAAAGACAAGATAGGTGTACAGACCTTTCCCTCAGCAATACCAACCTAGAAAGATGGAACATTGGGAACCAGGCAGGACCTGCAGGGGAGGAGAGAGGACAGATCCAGAACAAAAACACTTCTGCACCCAACTCTGATGTCAAGACATTCTATAAACACCATTGTTTTAGTCTGTTAGGCTGCCAAAAGCCATATACCAGAAATTGGTTGGCTTTTACAATGGAGATTTATTAGCTTACAAGCTTACAGTTCTGAGGCTGAGAAAAATGTCTAAATCAAGGCATCATCAGGCAATGCTTTTTCCCCCAAAACTGGCTGCCAGCGATCCTGGACTCCTCTGTCACATGGCAAGGCACATGGGGGCATCTGCTAGTCTTTCCCTTCTCTTCTCAGGTTTTGTTACTTCAGCTTCTGACTTCCCATGGCTTTCTTTCTCTCTGAATTTCATTCTCTTACAAAGGACTCCAGTAAAAGGATTAAGACCCACCCTGAGCCACACCTTAATTGAAGTAGCCTAATTGAAATTTCCTACTTACAATAAGTTCACAACTACAGGAATGGACCAGCTTTAAGAATATGATATTCTGGGGTACATACAGTCTCAAACTACCAGAACCATGGAACTCAGATCAATGCAGGGGAGAAGGGGCAAAGGAAGGGAAGAGGAAAATCCAGAACTGACTGAACAAAAGTAGCAATGACTGAGAAACACCAAGTATTGTGTTTATCCAGAATTGAGTAGATTGAGTTTTCTGCCATTGCTAAACTTTGGCTCTAGACAGAAAAACTGATTGGCATTTTTGCTCACTGGAGATGTGAGGGCCTTGATTAAGAAAAACTGCTTTCAGTGACTCAGACTTTAGGCAGATGTTATTAAAGAAGCGTCTAGTATCATCCTGGTTGGGAGGATCTTGCAGCTGAATATTTTCACCTCTGAGTCATATCTCTGTGGTGATGGGAGCAGGGCAGCCCTCAGCTTTGTGGAGATAGCATACGGGTCCAGAGCCCAAAACCATATGCAGCTTGGAAATAGCTGCATTGGTAAACAGTTAACCAGGGATAAAATGGCCATCTGAGAAGTGATGAAAACCATCTTCAGAAGAATGCCAGTATCCCAGTTGTACAGCATGGCTGCTGGCAGAGAGAACCTGGAGAGCCATGTGGGATTCCATTCCTTTCCTTCTTTTCTTGCCATCTCATACCTTAACAGCATTGCTTTTTTTTTTTTTTTACACAACTTTCAGGATAGCAGTTGCAAGCTGGATGTTGAGAGTGACTATTACCTCTTGTCAGGAGTTTGAAAGGCTGATTGATTACCTTCATGAGTCTAGCCAACTAATGCAGTTTAGAGATTCTCAGCATCACCTGAAATTTTCTGTCAGTAGGACATTCTATTGTTCTTTGACATTCCGTTTTCTCAACAGCATGTAGAGTCATTGAGGAAGTGGCCGATGCAGGAGGTTGTACCCTGATACAACTGATGGTGAAGAAAATTTGGCTTTGGGCTTTTCCCATGCATTCACAAACACAAGAACCACTCCACAGAGGCCAGTGTGCTGAAAAGAAAGAAATAGCAGGCCCAATGGCTGCTATCAACTCTATTTCTCTCCACCCCCACCCCACACCTTCTCACAGAGGAGTTCCTTTTCAGCATAGCCCTAGGTACATCACTTCAGAAGATAACCTGTCTAGGTGTTCACTCACCTGCACTAACCCCAGAGCGTGAAGGTACATGTGCTTTGTGGTGTGTGTGTGTGTGTGTGTGTGTGTGGTGTGCGTGGTCATAGATGGGTTGTAGGGTGGTGGGAATGAGTTGAGATGGGAGTTAGACAGGAGACCTGGAGAGTGTGTCTTGGAACTCTGAGAAGACTGATTTTTTTTTTCCTGAGGCTCAGTCTGGTGTTTGGGTTAATGTTGAATGGAAACAAGTCAGGCACGGTTCAGACACTATCACTGTAGATTAATGGCTACCTTTGAATGAAGCTTAGTAGAGATTGGTCGCTTGGGGGACCTTCCGACTGGGGATGAACGAGGTTTATAAAGACCTGCAAAGACCCTTCTCAAGCATATGATGTGTTTGAATCTTGCTTGCATATGGAAAGTGGAAAAACTAAGCCATGGTAGTCTCTTAGGATGAACTTCTGAGAAGTATCTTGACTAAGTTTAAGGTATTTGGAGATTTCATCATAATTCTGCAATGAACTTTTAATATTTTATTTTTATTTATTTATTTATTTATTGATTGATTGATTGCAATGAACCTTTTGTATGAGATTTTGACCAGTCTGTGCCTTTCTGTCCCTCAGTTTCTCCTCATGAACACAAGATCATTTAATGCTCAGCTCCCTCTGTCATAGGGATCCTATGCCTTTTCCTAAATCCTAAGCCTTTTCACACCTTAAATTCTTCATAAGTAGCTTAGACAAACTGCTTTCCCGATGGTATTTCATCTCTAAAATGTTAGTTTGATATATATGTTCTCTCTTGACTGCAATAATTCTTAAGATAATGATGTGTCCGATTTAATGCAATGGAAAAAATATCAGGCTGCTGTTGGATCTCTTTTAGGCCTGAAATATACTATGGCTGGGTCCACATGGTGCCAAAAAGTAAATACTAAAGAATTAAGTCAGTCATTCAGACAGTCCCACATTGTGGCTTCTTGATATCGTGTAGGCAAAAATTATCCATATAATTACATAAATTGCATGTTTTTCAGCATTGTGTTTTGGGATGTGTCTGTGTATGTATGTTTGTGTGTTGTGTTGTGATTCTGTTAAGTGTGAATTGCTAAATTATGTGTGAACTAAATATATTTGGATATCTTTTCAGGTTCAAAGCTCAAGTTTGTGGCAAATTCGGGTTTCTTTGCTCTAGAGTTTCAGGTGCTGATTTCTGTTTCTCATTTCCTCCTCTGATGCTAGATCTCTTTCTGTTCTTGTGCCTCTCGCCATGTGGCTGGAGACTGATGGGCTGAAGTGATTAGGGCTCAGGGACCCCTTAGCACCAGCCCTGGTTCAGCAGCACCTGCTATCCCTTTATTTCTTCTTTTTCTTAGCCTCAGATCCTGCCTTTTTACTCATCTGTCATCTGGCAGCCACTCTTCATTCCATCCCATTACCATGGCAATAAGACCAAGGGCAAACCAGAAATGGCAGTTGCCTTGGTTTGACAGACCAATTTCCAGGGGGTCATACCCCAGAAATGCAGGAGATAGTGCAGATAAGGAGAAGCAGGTTTGCTGGGATTTACAGGGCTAGGCACAGAAATCTACAAACTGGATTTCCTGTGTGCTCCACCACTAGATTTCACTCACCTTGATTATTATCTTGATAAGGACCTGCAACTTTTATGTAAGTGCAATATTTGGGGAGCCAGTGTGTATAGGGGTGGGTAGATGGTAGTAAAACCACCATTAGCTATGTGGTCAGGCAGACTTGGGTTTCAGTCGTGGCTCTCTTACTTATTAAACTGCCAGAGTTACTCAGCCTCTCTTTAAAAAAGTTGTTTTTAAAATTATTTCAAGTGTATCTTGAATACACAGTTATTTTGTAAATTCCAAGTGTATTTTAAATATAAAACTTAGATGTCCAGTTTTAAGAATAATAATACATATACACAAAATATAGTGCACCCTATAATAATATATAATACAAAAATACAACAGGCTGCCATGTGCTAACTTCCCAGACTAAGAAACTGAACATCCCCCAAACCTTAGAAATTCTTCAGTGCACTTTTTGGTGGTCCCTTCCCATCCCTACCCCTAACTACTGTCCTAAATTTTGCATAAATCATTCCCTTCCTTTTCTTGGCAGTTTTTGCCATATGTGTAGATTCTAAACAATTTATTTAGTTTCGGTGTGAGTTTTGAACTTCATATAAATGGAATTTGAGTGATAATTTTTTCTTTCAACCTTTGCTTTTTGAGATTCATCCCTGTTGAAGCGTGTAACTGTAGTCGATTCATTTTCGTTATCGTAAAGTCTTCCACTTCCAGTGATGAACATTTGGGTTGTTTCCACTTATTTTTGCTACTACAGACTATGCTCTTATGAGCTTTCTTACACATATTTCCTGGTAGACCTGGGAAAGAGTTTCTCTAGAGTATATATGTAGGAGTGGAATTATGTGGGCATAGGTCATGTGCTTTGTTCAACTTTACTAGATAATGCACAATTGTTTTCTAAAGTGGCTCTCCCAAGTTGTACTCACATCAGTCATGCATGAAAGGTCCCTTTGCCAACATCTGGCAATGTCATTTTAAAAGCTTTGTCAGTCTGGTGGGTGTGAAATGGTTTTGCCCTCCTTTTTTTCAAATATTTAATCTTTTAATATTTAATATTTTTTCAAATATTTAATCAACCAGCTTTACTGAGCACTTCTCTAGCGACGAGTTTAATGTATGTGGTGCACAAATGAGAATTGTTTTAAAACAAGATGACCCTTCCTTGTATGTGACTCTGGTGGAACAGCCAGATACTTGCTAAATCTCTGTAGAGATTACCATATTTTGATGGGAATTCATATTGATATAAATATTGATTAACCCTCAAACCGACCCCTCGTTTTCACCCAAGGAGGAATGGAGGCTTTCTCTTGGCCCCCAGCTCCACACCATGGTGTCAATCATCCAGAAATATTGATCAAGCTTCTATTAGAGGACATAACAAATGATGTAGACAACTCAGGTCTTAACCCAATAGTAAAGGGGAAGAGAAACATGAGGGTTTGCTGACTTCCAGGCAGAGGGGTAGGTACTTTCCTATATGCTAATCCCCACAACAGACCCTTCAAAGTAGGTGCTAACACTTGAGTTTTTACAGATGGGGAATCAGACCCAGAGAGGTTGAGTCAGTCAACTAAAAATATATTTTGAGTTCTGCTTGTGTTCCAAACAATGTCCTTGAATACAGAATGAATACAAAGTTCCTGCCCTCAAAAATTTTATACCCAGTTTGGCAGGGGAAACAGATATGAATATATCTGAAGCTGTGTTAAGAACTGTAAAAGAGGTATATTCTAGACACATTAACGGCTTCTCAGAGAGGGGACACATGAACTGCCTCTTGTCTTGAAGAATTAACAAGAACTTATCAAGTAGCAAGAAGGGACATTCCAGGCAGAAAGGACAGGATGAGCAAAGCAATGGATATGCAAAATAGCATTCTCTTTCTTAAGGACTTGCAAGGAGTTCAGTAGCTGATTTAGGAGATTACAAAGAGTAGGGGCAGGGATCAGAAAAAAGGATTTTTACAACCATGGGGGTTAGATTTTAGAGGACTTTTAGGAGTCCACTGAAAGAAGTTTGAAATTTAATTTATGAGACCCTTTGGCAAAGTGGGGACTAACATGAGTAAATTTTGGTTCTAGAAAAATCAGCCTGAAGGTTATGCATGTAGATTGAAGGGACAAGGCTGGGGGCAGGGAGGTAAAGATAGGTCAGGGAGAGTTCAAGCAAGATGAGGAAGCCCTGAATTAAAGCAGAGGCATTGAAGATACATTTAGATTCTATTTGGGTTTTGGTGACTAATGGACATGGTAGGGGAAAGGGTGGGATGCCTCCCAGGTTTTTGTTTCATTTATAAACTGGATGGTATCACCACCCACCAAGACAGTAAACAAAGGAAGATGAGCAGATTTGGGTGGGGACATGGCAATGATTTCAGGGGTGTACATGCTGAATTTGTGGCGCCTGTAGGGCATTGAAGTGGAAATGCTAGTAGGTTCTTAGGCTTATGAGGGTGACCAATGCCTTCTTTTTGCTTGAGACTTTCCTGCATCCCAAGAAACCCCTTAATCCCAGGAAAACTGGGCATTCTAGAACTCAGTAGTCTGGCCTAGAGACACTGATTTAGAACTTATGGACTCCGTGTATATGGATGAGCATTTTTAGAAAATATGGAGAGTGAGAGGAGAAGGCAGCCAAAGATGGCTCCCAGACAAACCAACCTTTGATGGGTAGTAGAAGAAGAGGAATTCATGAAAAAAGCCTCAGAAGGAAATCCTGGAGAGGTAGCAGGAGCTCTTAGAAGGAAAGGTGGTGAAAACCAAGGGAGAAAAATGTCTGTAAATGAAGGAATGTCACCTTTGTCTAAGACTCCAGGAAATTGACTATTAGACTGGCTTTTAGAAGTGGGTGAGAATTTTAGCAAAGGCAGCCTCTTTTTCCTTCCTCCCTCCCTTCCTTCCTTCCTTCCTTCCTTCCTTCCTTCCTTCCTTCCTTCCTTCCTTCCGTCCTTCCTTCCTTCCTTCCTTCCTTCCTTCCTTCCTTCCTTCCTCCCTCCCTCCCTCCCTCCCTCCCTCCCTCTCTCTCTCTCTCTTTCTTTCTTTCTTTCTTTCTTTCAACAAATCAATTTTATTGATGCATATCAATAAAGTATAAAGCCATCTGGTGGTTTCATTTTGTAATAGGAATGAAGTTAGATGGCAAGAGGGTGACTGGAAGGCAAGGAAGGGGACACACACTTTTAAGAAGCTATATGGTGAAGGGACAAATAAAGTAGAACTATCTGGTTTGGGAAATAGGGATGAGAAAGGGTTTTGAAAAAATTGGAGAAACGTTAGCTTGTTTACATGATGAGAGAAAAGTTAGTGGAGAAAGGGGGATTGAAGGCATGGGGTGGGGGAGGAATAGCTATTGGAGAAAGTGGGAGGGATGGGATCTGTTTTAGTTTTCTTGGCTGCTCAAGCAAATACCATGCATTGGGTTGGCTTAAACAATAGGAATTTAATGTCTCATGGTTTTGAGTTTAGGAAAAGTCCAAGTCAAGGCATCATCAGGGCAATGCTTTCTCCTGGAAGGCTGGCATTTTGAGGCTGGCTGCTGGGGATCCTTGGTCCTGGGCTCCTCTATCACATGGCAATGCACATGGTGTCCTCTCACTAATCTTCTGGGTTCCACTGATATTCAGCTCTGGCTGCTCCCTGTTGCATTCTCTACCTCTGCCTGAATTTCACTCCCCTTCTAAAGGACGGCAGTAATAAGATGAAGACTCATCCTGATTGGGCTGGGCCACACTTTAACTGAAGTAGTCTCAACAAAATGTCCTACTTGCAATGGGTTTACACCCACAGGGATGGATTAAGTTTAAAAACATGTTTTTCTGGGGTACATACACCTCCAAACCACCTCAGGGTCAAATGATGGGTTGGACCAGTACAGACCCCTCTTTTGAGACCAAAGGTATGGGTGGAAAGATATAGCAAGGCTATGTAGCCAGGAAGCTGCTAAAGAGCTGGGGTCTCAGTCAAGGTCTTCCAGACTTTAAAAAACCATGTACTTCCCATCTCATCATAGAAAAATACATACAAGCTCAATAAAAAATGTTTACACATATGCACAATCACTTTGCACTCCACAGAGATAGACATGTGCTCCGGGTGAAACTGTGAAAATGATTAGAGAGATTGGAACCAGTTGTAGTTCATCTGGGGAGCTAACAGGAAAGGTGAATTTTGAACAGAGTTCTTGGAGAATGGAAGAATATGGCGAAGCAAGAGTTTGTTAAAAAAAAAAAAAAGTAAGTAGTTCTCTAAATCATACTTCTTCTAAGAAACTTTCTTTGACTAAATAAGAAATTTGCTTCATGTACTTACTACTGTTTAGATTCTCAATAGGCAAAGTGAATGTTGACATGTATTTCTCCTATGTAGCAGCAAGGTTACTAGGCCCCATCTCTTCCATATCTGTGTTTTCTTCTTCTTCCATAGCAATAGAATTTTTAACAAAGATGGTGGCTACTCAGCTAACAACTACATTTCCTAGTCTTCTTCACTAATGCTGTTCTTGACCAATTTCCAGTCAATGAGGTATAAGCAAGAGTGATATGAATCCCTTCTGGGTTTGTGTCTTTAAAGGGAGAGATGGGTCTTCCTTGCCCCTCTTCCTCCATCTGTACCCTGGAATGCAGAATGGTGACCACGCACCACCTTGGACCATGCAGATGAAGGCAACCTCCCAGGGATGGTAAAGCAATATAAGTGGTGTCTGGATCTCTAACAGTGACAGTCTACTGTACATAAGAGTGCTTACAGACTATTACATAAGCCACTGTTATTTTGGATTTAAGTTACAGTAGTTGAACCACACACTCCATTGTTAACACATAAGACAAACATAAAATTACTTCTTTTGCTTACAAGATTCATTACTTGATGAGTTCTTTGCCAGTTTTAGTCCTATATTAAAGGCTTCCAGAGGAAGAGTCTTTGTGAATTTAAATTCCTTTGCCCAAAACTTAGCTCAGAGTCATGACTAGTTAAAAATTACTAACTAGGAAAGGTGAGACAAGCTCAGCCTTGGCCCATCATCTCTGTATATTATCTTTATCTTTGGTTATCACGTGCAATGTGTATTTTCTTCTTAATCTACCTCATATTTTAGGAAGCTTTGGAGGAATTGGCTACCAAATAGCATTGCTTTTATCTGTGAATAATAGAAAATCCAACTAGATAGTGGCTTAAACAAGTCAGGGGTTTTCATTTTTCTTAGAGAACCAGAAGGCTGGAGTTGGGCAGTGTCGATCTTCACGCAGTACACTCAAGGAGGCTCACGCTCCCTCTGCTTTTCTGCTCAGCGATCATTCGCATGTGGTTCTTGTTCTCATGCTTGTCACCACCTGGCTCCACTTTAGGCATCACATCTGTGTTCCAGGCAGGAAAAGGGGGAAAGGTGAAGGAAAAAGTGCAAGCCATCTGAGTCAGCGCCCTCATTTTCATAAAAATTTTATAGTGATATGTAACATACATACAGAAAAGTGGACAAATCACAACTGTACGGCTTAATGAATTTTTACAAAGTGAATTTATTCACTTATTAACTGGCACCCAGATCCCCCCCGGCCCAGAAGTCCCTCTTATGCTAAAGGAACAGCATAGATTACTTTTGCCTGATTTTGAATTTTATGAAATCATAGAGTATGTACTCTTTTGTGCTCCTATAACACTTGTGAGATTCACCCAAAATATTACAAGTAGTTGTAGATATTTATTATCACTGCTGTAGGTGAATATAACTTTTAAAATCCATTCCATTATTGGTAGGCATTTGGATATTTTGCAGATTTTAGCTATTATGAGTAGTGCTGCAACAACTATTCCGGTACATGTTTTTTGGAAAATGTATGTTGCATTTCTGTGAATATATACCGAGGTGGAGAATTGCTGGGTTATAGATTATGCTTATGTTCAGTTATGATGCTGCCAAACAATTTTCCAGAGTATTTTTACCAATTTACAATCCCACTAGCAGTATATAAATGTTCTAGATGCTCCACATCCTTGTCAATGCTTGGTATTATCTGTTTCTTTTGTTTTGACCATTCTGATCAGTGTGTAGTAGTATCACATTGTGCTTTTAATTTGTATTTCGCTGATGAGGATTGAATCAACTAAAGCTGAGGGACTTTTCATATGTATATATTTAGTGACTATATATTCTCTTTTGTGAAGTATCTGTTCAATTCTTAAGTCCTTTTCTCATTGTGTTGTTTATCTTTCTCATGTTTTGTAGAGGCCTCTGTAGCGCCTGGATCTGAGTCCTTTGTTAGATATATGTATTGTAAACATTTCCCCCACTTTGTCTGTTCTTTTTTCATTCTTTCAATGGTATCTCATGAGGATCAGAAGTTCTTATTCTTAATATTGGTTAATTTATCATTTTCCCCCCTATTTAAAACTCTGCATACTCCAAAGTCATGAAAATGGTTCTCTTATGGTTTATTCTAAAAGCTTTACAGTTTTACCATTTATATTTGGATCTATGCTATATCTGGAATTAATTTTTGTATTGTATGTCAAGATTTATTGTTTTCCCTGTAGACCCAACACTATTTATTGAGAAAACCATCCTTTCATCACGGCACTGTGGTGTTGCCTTTGTTGAAAATCAGGCATCTATGTTTGTGTGGATCTATTTTTGGATTCTATTATCTTCCATTGGTCTATTTGTCTATCCTTGAGTCAATGCCACACTGTCTTGTTTCATAAAATGGGTCTTGATAGCAAGTGGTTTAAGCTCTCCTTGTCCAAGGTCTTCCTTCTCCAAGATTGCTTTGGCTTTACTTGGCTCTTTGCATTGCCATATAGATTTTTTTTCCATTTACGTATATTTGTTTGAAATGTTTTTATTAGTACAGTGAAACTAAATTTTAAAGACACTGGATTATCATTAGTTTATTACAAAAGAAAGACATGGAAAATATTTATATGATGGAAGAGTTCAGAACTTCAATGGAATGGGTACCTTCACATGATGCCATTTCAATAGTAATATATTTCAGTATACATACTTCCTAAGAATGTCACCATCTCTATATAAGAGATAATCCTTGTCATCTAGAAGTACTCTGGTACCTTCATATTCTGGAAGAAGAACTTTATCTCCAACTTTCACACTAACTGGTTGAATATCTCCACCTTTCCTTTAGATTGTGATCCAACAACTGCTGCCATTGCTTACACTACTTTTCCTCGAGATTTTTCTGGAAGCAGAATGCCTCCTTTGGTTACAGTTTCAGCTGCACTCATTTCAACCAAGACTGTGTCAAAGAGGGGAAGAAACTTTCTAAATGCCTGCCTTGCCATGGCTCTGGTTTGAACTGCCATATACATTTTAGAATCAGTTGGTCGTTTTCTACCCACCAAAAAACCTTTAATTGGCTCTTTTTAAAAGATTTCCTGGAAGTCCCAACTAGTAACATCTGGTTATATCTCATCAGCTAGATCTGTGTCACATGATCATCCTTAGTTGAAAGAGTGACTGGAAGAGATGGTATTTTTTAGATGGGCATATTACCACTCAAAAAAAAGAAGAGGTTTTCTTAGTAAGGTAAAAGGGGAAGAATGAACATTGGATAGGCATCAAGGTCTGACACAGTAGCTAGTTTTTCCCAAACTACAGGAGATGAAGAAGGCAGAGGGGACGTGGCACCCAACCTTCTTACCAGATGAGTGAAGTTCCAGGGCTTTTGCACAGCTGGAACCATGCTGGTGCAATTCAGTGGAGTCCACAGCTCCTATTACTCCCTGGCTTGAGCAGAAAGGAAGGTCCCTGCAACTCTTCTGGTAAAGCTGTATGGTGGCCAGAGAATAGTCCCCCTGTAACCTTGCTCATGGACCTGGGAATCCCAGAAAAGCATTCCAAGGCATTACAACTCATTTCATCACTGGTGAGAGAAAGTTCTTATTGTTTTGGAACAAAAAATCATAAAAGTGTTTCATGAAATGATCCCTGGTTTAAATGGTCAGATATAACTTCACAAAACTCTTAATCTTGACCATTCTTTGGGCAATGGATTGTCTTGCTTATATTGTATTGATTGATTGACTTTAATATGAATGAAATTATTCTTGTGGAATCAGAAGTATTAACTAAATTGAGCATTGATTAAAATTAATTTAAATATTTAATTTAAACATTCATTCTACTTTTGTTTATTATCAACCCTACCCTTTTTGCCTTTTTTCTTTCCTTTTTTTTTTTTTTAGGAGGTACCGGAAAGTGAACCCATGACCTGGTACATGAGAAGCAGGCGCTCAACCACTGAGCTACATCCACTCCTCCCACCCTCTTTTTTTTTTTTTTTTTTTTTAAAGGCTGTTTGAAGTTAGTGAACTTGGGAGCAAGAACTAGTGTGTTGGGTAATCTGCACCTTGAAAGGAAGGAGATGTGACTTCGTCTGTTCTCTACTATACTGGTTTTATCTGTGTCCGCTAGACTGTGACCCAATTTAGCACAAGGAAAAGAGCCCATGTTAACAGATCTGAGACCCCAGTCATCCCATCTTTGTTTAAAAGGACCAAGCATGTAAAAGCAAGCTGTTGTTAGTTTGGGCTCTCTGAAAAGCAGACACCAGGCTGGGATTAAATGTGCAAGGATTTTACTAGGTGAAACGCCTGTGTGAGAGAAAATAGAGAGGGAGCTACTATTGGTACAAGGCATGTCTAACCCCAGCTGAAGGAGAGAGGGGAGGGAGGTTCACGGTGTCCCACACCACAGTGCAGTAAGGCCATGGGGGTGGGGGGGAGGGAGGAGCTCTCTGATTTCCAGAAACAGCCCCACTTAGTACCCACCACACCCAGTCACTGACTGGGAACAGCCCCTGGCAAGAGCGGCTCTGGTGCAAATGCGAAGATGAACTACTGAGCGTAGCAGCTGGCGCCCTTGGCCAGTTATGTTCCTTAATAGTTGGAA
The DNA here is from genome assembly GCA_026826555.1 of Tolypeutes matacus. Lineage (NCBI taxonomy): Eukaryota > Metazoa > Chordata > Mammalia > Cingulata > Chlamyphoridae > Tolypeutes > Tolypeutes matacus. The sequence continues at coordinate 64,897,452 of JAKSZT010054334.1, forward strand.
ATCTACAAGGTGCTTTCTCAGTGTAGCCTCAAAAGCTAGGTCAGCTTTTCCTAGAAACCAAAAACAGTGCTGGGATTCCTCTTACTTTTGTATATATAAAAATCCAAGTTGGTCGCTATCTGTTGGAAGGGAGTGAGAGATGGTGAATCAGAAGAGAAGGGATAAAGTGTATTGGATGTCCCCAGCAGTCGATAATATTAGAATGGGGGGGGGGGAGAATTGTTTTCTTTTTAAATTGTATGGGATTTTCTTGATTAGGTGCCAAGAATCATTTTCTTAACAATTTAAATAAAATATTTTTTTTCAACCAGATTGACTTTCACAGGTTTGAGAACATCGGCATCAAACAACTTCTCTAATTAAAAAAAAAAAAAAAAAGGTGTGCAGCGACACAGGACAGGTCTGTGACCTATCACTTGTTGACAGGTTCACAGAGGAGGGTCTGATGTTTTAAAAACAGGCAACCTAGGCCTAATAGGCAAGATATCAAGTATATGGGAATCACATTTTCACTACTATTTTTATTTTTCACACGGTCAAGTCCTAGAGTGGGGAAGGACAAGAAAGCATCCAAACTAAGCTCTGAATTTGGCCCAAACGTCACACAGATAAGCGTGCAATGCCCATGGCAGCAGACCCTTCAAACCTGACCTAGTTTTCTCCCATCTCCAAAAATCACAATCTGTGCTGGTAAGGTGACGTAATTTGTTTGAAAATGAAACAGAGAAGCTCAAATGAAAACTGACCGAATCCCAGGTTTATGTTTTGAAAACCTCTATTAACAGCAAGGCCATGGGCAAAGGGGGTAGGAAAAAATACAGGCAGAAACTGGTTTTCACTCTGAACAAGGTTAAAAAATGAGAAGCCTCATGAGATAATCTTCGACTCATCATTTTCTGCCTGGAGGAGAAGGGAGATGTTCTGAGTAATGTACTTTCTGATTCTGTCACCCTCTTCATTATAAATGATGTAGCTAATGACTTTCCTGCCATTTTTCTCAGGAAGAGAGTCCTAAAAAAAAAAAAAAAAAAAAATCCATTGTATTAGGAAGTTTTCTCTGATGATCTTCATTTTTTGGGGGGGATGATTTTCTTATCGCATTAATCTTCTTGAACAACGCTGAAATGTTCTTCCTCTTTGGGTTTGCTTTCCTGCGATACCGGTGAGTCTATCATCATCTGAGCCTTCCGATAGTCTGCATTTGGCCTTCTTTCTTTCCTGACAGGCGGGCAGGCCATTTGTTTGAGAGAATTTGCCACACAGATGGTTTCATCAATGGCCGTCCGTGTCCTTTCTATTTTTTCACTCGCTCTTGACGGGTCTTGACACCTTTTTCTTGGTCTCTGTCCAAAGGAACTTTTTCAAAAGAAACAGAATTTCCTTGCATGTTTGAATCTATTCCTGCAGCAACTTGAGGCTGGCTAGCTCTAGCTCTGTGAAACGCGAGGTTAGCCTACAAGGCTTGGACATATTATGAGGCATTTGGTAAATAAAATAGCTGCCTGGGGAGTATCTTCAGCATATGGGGGAAGTTCCAACACATTTCACAAGAGGAAAAGGTAATGCCAAGAAAAGGGTCATTTCGGTCTTCTCCATTGATCGCCCCTCTTGGAACTCTCCCTGCCCTCTCTCTGAGAGAGGTTAGCAAGGGCAGCTGGTTGAAAGGCTGCAGCTGTTCTTCATTGTTGAAGAACAGCTTTGCAGTGGTCCTTTGTGGGAGAGGGCTGCACCCTGGAATGGGCTTACAGGTGTTGGGGAGATGTTTTCTTTCTTCGCCATTACATGACACTCTGTAATCGACAAGCTATTATGACAGACTGGCTGATGTCAGAAAAAACAGGGCTAAACCTGGGATGGTCTTGTCCGGTCCCCCCCATTCCTCTCTCCTGTAGAGCCGCTGAAAAAGAATTGCTTTCTGCTTAAGCCCAGCGTGCATGCATTTCCCAGTCCTTCTCCTCAACCTGTTTCCTGCGGACGGCACTGCATACACCAACAGCAAGGGAATATCAGGTCTAAGAGCTTTAAAAACCTGCTCCAAGTAGAGCTGGATTGAAGTGGGTTTAAAAAATATGGGTCTAGAAATATTAACGTTTTCAAAGAAAAAACATACTTGGGTTAAAAAAAGGGAATCTGGTCTTTGTTTGAATGAAAAGGCTGGAACTCGGGTCCCGTGTTAGGGCTGGGCACTGTTGTTCTGTTGGTGTAATGATGGGGTTTTGTTAGCTGGCTTTGGGGGTCATGTGTGCAGATAATGCCCCATTGAAGCATATTAACACCAGCACACGGCTCACCCTCCCGTTTCCTGCTTAGACTTTGGGCAACTGGGGCTTCTGCCCAGGGCCCCATGCCTACTCAGACCCAACCCCCCACCCCACAACACATTTCTAGATTATCCTCTGACACCATGTTTTAGTTTGCCAAAGGCTGCCAATGCAAAATTATCAGACACGGGTTGGCTTTTATAATGGGAATTTTATTAGGGGAAATTCTTACAGTTCTGAGGCTATGAAATGTCCAAATCAAGGCATCATCAGAGATGCTTTCTCACCAAAGGTTGGTTGCTAGCAGACCCTGGAGTCCTGGCATGTGGCGAGGCAAGATGGCAGGTCTGCTGGTCTCTTTTCTACTTTCTCTTCGAGCTCAACTGTGGCATCTCTCCCTGTTCCTCATCTGGTTGAGCCTCTTGGGGCTTCTCTGTTGTTCTGAGCTGTAGCGAACCTGGAATCCTCTCTCTCACATGGCAGGGTCAAAATGGCAGAGCTCCCATTCTCTGTGTCTCTTCTTTCTCTCAGTGTGTTCTCAGTTTATATAAGATCCAACAAGAGGGCAGTGACTCCAACCTGAGTCATGCCTTACTGACACAGTCTAATCAAAAGCCCTAAAGCAATCTAATCAAGTGATCTAATCAAAGGTCCCTTAATTGACTAATCAAATGGCCCCATCTACACTGCATTTACAGTCATAGATATGGGCTGGCTTAAGAACATAATTTTATGGGGCCTACAAAAGACAAACCAGGACCCGCTAGGATCTAGACTGTTCTGCCTAAATGGCCCCAGCCCCATGTCTGTCCTGGTGTCATACCTGTAGGTGAGGAGTGGCTATATTTGGAGGTGGAATAGGAGAAGAGATAGAGCTGATATGCTGACTGGAGTGTTCACCTGAAGATAATCCATGTTCCTTAAAGTGCAACTCAGAGCTGGGTGGGAGGAGATGGGGTGGGCACAGGCCTGGGGCCTCCATGTGTGTGGTTGCCTGGATCTCACAAATATTTAGGATGGGCCTTGTCTTCATTTGCCAGGGCTGCCATGACAAATACCACCCCCTGGGTTGGCTTAAAAAAAGGATTTATTGTCTCATGGTTTTAGAAGCTAGATGTCCAAAATCAGGGTATTGACAGGCCATGCTTTCTTCCTGAGTCTGTAGTATTTTGGTGCCAGCAATCCTTGGGTTCCTTGGCTTGCCTCTCTGCCTCTGTCATGTGGCTATCTGTCTCCTTGTTCTCCTCCTGGGGCTTTCTCTGACTTACTCCATCTGAATTTCCTCTGCCTTGTAAGGACTCCATTCACATGGTTTAGGTCCACCCTGATTCAATTTGGCCTCATCTAAATAGGATCTTTGGAGATCCCATTCACAATTGAGTCCACACTTTAATTAAGAAAAAGGTCTCCTATACCAAATGCCTTTGATTGCACCCTTTGGATGGATTGTGTGGTTTATGAATATGTTTCAATAAAATTGATGAAAAAGAATATCATTTTCAAAAGTCTTGTTTACAAATGGGTTCACTTCCATAGGACCAGGGGTTGGAACTTGAGCATGTCTTTATGGGGGAAATGATTCAATCTCAGCAGGCCTCTAAAACATACGACCTCTCCTTCTACCCGCTGGTGCAGAAAAAGGCAACTGAACATGGGTGTTATTTAAAAATACAGGTTAAATATCTTACTCATTCTAGATCCTAAAGGCAGGTGCACAGGAAACGAGTCTGGATGGAAACAGAAAATGAAACTGACCAGTTTAGTTTCCCCTTTTAAGGTAAGTGAATTGCTTTCCACAGCAGATAGTGTATTTACTTAAATATTATTCAATGATAATTTGAATGTTTGAAAGTTTTTGATATTTTACTTTATTCAAAGTACATCCAAAGGATCAGAAGTAATATTTTGTGGCACAAATGTTCAACGCTCTTTTTAAAACCCCATTAAATGTGCTGATTGGGTTGAGTTATGCCTAACCACAACTCTGAATAACATTATTACGCCTGGACTGTTCAACCAAGTGAAATGTTTGACAAATTGACTTTAGTGCCCAGTCTAATAACTGCTCAGTTAGCACAACATTTTAAAAGTTGACCCAGTGTCTGGAAGTATTTGATCACAGTAGTTGATCCAATAGCCCAAGATAGAGTCAGCCTAAATCTCTTGGTGTTTCAATGGCACCAAAAGCCATCCTTGCCTTCCAAAGCATGACTTGTCTTCCATATTTTAATGTGATAAAGTGGAGCTAACTTTTCTATTTACTGTGCAAGTAAGTGCAAGAGTGCATGCACACTAATGCATTTTGACTCATGCTCCAAAAACTGACCCACTCCGTCCATTCTTTGGTCATTGTCCTTGCAAGCTTTGGTTCACTGATTTGGACTGGTCTCAGCTAGAAAATGCACAATGGTTTCCAATAGGTAATTCATGAAGGGGTGGAAGCTGGTCTTTGATGCCCCTACAGTTTCCCACTTCCTAACTTCCATGTTGCCTTAAAGCCTTGTGAATTTTTCCTTTTTTTCTCCCTGGGATCCCAATATTCCTTACCTTGCACGTGCCAATATTTTATCTGTTTCATTCCTAAATGTCTTTAATTCTCAGTGTTTTTCAAATTGTGCCTCTTGACACATTAGAGGGTTGTGCAATTAAATTACTGGTGGGGGTCGGGTGGGAAGCAGTCAAAACTGGCACTGAAAAATGCAAGAGTAGAAAGTATCAGAGCACCTTCGGCCATAGGGATAAGTACTGTTTTTGCAAGACTTTTTGTTTCAGTTGTCTGTGTATGAGAGAGTACTGAACTGTCCTGTGAAATGTATTCTTTATCCTGGTTGTGGTGAGAAAAATTTGAAAAGCATGGACCTAGAGCAGGTAGTTTGATGGTAGATTTCTAGGCATGGGATGGACTTTAGGAGAGAAGCTTAGGGGCAGGAGACACCCACAACTCCCACCACTCCACGTGGGCAGCCAGCCTCCCTCTTTGCCTACTCATTAAGCCCAGCCTTATTTGTGTTGCTTCTCTTTGTTGAGGACCGTCATGAAATCAAAATATTCCTCAGTGCATACTACTGTTCCACTTGTAAGGTGCTTTTATCCACATTATCCCACTTGATTATGGATTCTAGAGTCCAGATTCAAGGTTCATCCCAGAGGAGAGGTGGGGTCCCTGCCTCTGAGAAGGTCTCCAGCATGATCTTACCTAGCCTGGTTTTATGATTCATGGTTACTACCTCCACATGGAAAGTCTTTCCTGCATAAGATGAACTAGTCTTCTCTCTTTTAACTTTTGAAGTCAGGTTGCTATTACTTTGCCTGAGCACATGTATGGTTGGTGTCGTGATAGCTTCAGTAGTCTTTGGTAGATATTAGAAGGGGTGAAATTAAGCAAGTGGTAATGGCTTTTTAGAATTATGGTAACAGGTAGAAGATGGCTCCGGAATCATAGACTCAAGCAACAAGATGCTTTCGAAAGGGCTGTTTTTTTTTTTTCTGTTTTTTTTTGTTTTTGTAGTGCTATTTCCCCACCATTCCAGGGCCCAACTATTGCCACTCTGGTGTCTTGCGGTTGCTAATTTAATTCCATTCATTTCGATCCCATTGCTACTCATTAAAAGCTTACCAGTAATACTCCCCTGACAATCTATTGAGACAGTGTGGAACTCTTAGCTGAAAAGGGTGGGGGCTTACCTCTAGAGTGTTTGGTTACTGGAACCTATTTCTTTTTGGGCCTCTTCCATCTATTAAGACCGTCCCATGCCACATTGGCTTTATCGTCTCCATCGAAAGTTCCCTGCACTCATTAAAAAAAAAAAAAAAAAAAAAAAAAAAATGCAGCCGAGAAACACTGTGCTCAGAAGGAGTTAAGCCGTGTGTCTGTACAGTGTGGCTTTGTTCTGGCACTGTCTCATCGGGTTAGGTCATTCCTGATGATTTCACTCTCCTGGTGACATCAGCTTCCAATCTCCTGAAGGTGAATTCATGTGCAAGTGCTTCAAAATGCTTACTTCCTGAGTTCCAGGCCATTCGCACTGATATATGCGCAGAGCGTGTCTCTCCCAGGCCGCAGTCTGGCTGTGCATTCATTTATGCTTACCGTATCATATTACCATGCTGACATGACCTCACCAGCTGGCATGGCCCAGCTCAGAAATGGAATGTGCTGGTTGCAAGCAAAAAACAGAAAGCTAGCATTAACTCCCTCTCCCCCAACTCACCCAGGTGCAAAACAAAAGGATTATAAGGATGGCTAGACTGTGTCATGGTTTGATATTTTCCTAAATTGTTCTCTCCCTCCACTACCTTTAGGTTGATAATATCTTTATCGTAGTTTTCAGGCCATTATACCCGCTAACTCTTGAAACCGTTTGGCTGCTGGTGGCATGAATTAAATCTAAGATCTTATAATAATTTAGTGTAGCCTTGTTCTTAAATAGCAAGCCTGTGAAATAAAGTAACCTATTTACCTTCTAAGATCTTTTCCTTTCCTTTGCCTCTGAGATATCATAAAAGAATAAAGAGGGAGCATAAAAGCAGCCTGGGCTTACTGGCTGGGTGCCAGGAGTTGGTTTTGACAATGATGGTGTCACCATCTGTGTACTTGCCCAAAGCTTGTGGGCATGCAGATGCCTCTAAGGCATCCCTGGAGGGGACCCCAGAGTTTGTCTAATCCCTTGGTTGGGATAAGCACATATCATGACCCTTACTGCTCCTCTCCTGTCACCCACAGGCTGTGGTGACACTGAGTATGTCTCTAGCATCCCTCTCTTCTATACCTGTAGTCCTTATCCAAGGGGAATGTGCTCTGCCTAGGGTCCTGGGCCAAAGTGGGGCAGAGGAGGGAAGCTTCTCAGCAGAGAGGCAGGGTCCTTACCCATTTCCAGGATCCTGGGACTCCATTTCTTCATTTGATTAATGGCTCTTGGCACTCAACGGTAGCTTCTGGAGTTACAGAGCCGTCAGGGTCCATGCCGAGGTTTAAAATCATGTCAGGAAAATTTTATACCAGCACAGTATTGTTAAGAGGAGAGACTAGTGTTTAAACAAGCCAATAAAACGCTATTCTCACTGTTTATCTTCATTTCATATTGAAGGGAAAGGAAAAAAAATGGTAGAGCCATTTACCCTGAAGAGTGTAACTGTGCTGTTATCAAATAATCATGACCACTTATCTCAGTTTTGGGGTCAGCCCCCAGGCTATAGGGGTACTGAAAAGATACTCTTTTTGTTTTTCCCTGTCTCTTCACAAAATAAAAGTTGAGAATCTCATTTTCTGAAGAAGGATGACTTGCAAATATTTTGTTAAATGCAGTGATGGGTAGGCTTTCTGAGTTACAGATCAGTTTTGGCTGGGGGTGGGGACACTGGCTACATCAGGGGAAACTGGTGAAATCTTAGTCTAGGATATTGGCACTTTTACCAGTCACATCTGCTCAGGATACAAAAAGACATCAGGCTTTTTTTTTTTTTTTTAAGTCGAATACAAAGTAAACCAACTTCCTATTTCCTCCTGCTACACCTCCAAGGAGGGGAAGATGTTCTAGAAGTTTCTTTACAAACTCATTCTCAACCTCTTTCTCTTTCTTAGTGCATGTGGAGAAAAAAATAGAAGAATAAAGGGGAAAAAATTCCTGAAGGCATAATTAAAATAAGTGAAAAAAAAAAAAAAATCCTGTGCCCAAATTCCCACTTGTTCTCTTCTTGCAGTGTGGCTTACATGAAATAGCACTTCCCTGCTCCTGAGGAGTTGGAATTTTCCACTTCCCTGTTCCTTGGAGCTCCTTGGGGACCACAAAAGTAGAAGTCTTCTTGTCTGGCTAATAGAAGGCTGGAGGAAATCCTTTGCAGCAGTGGAATGTCTCATGTGGAAAGTTCGGACTCGGCCCATTTGAGATGAAAGTACTGAAGGGTACCAGCCATTGGTGGTGGTGGTGGGGTGGAAGGGAGCACAGTGATGGATGAAGGACCCTGGTGAGTCCACAGGCACTGTTGAGGTGGCCTCTGCAAACAGAGTGTACCCTGTTCGTTCTGAGGGGTGTGGTGCTGTTTGCTCTTGCAGTAGGAGAGAAAAGGCTGGCAGTGTCTTTAATAGCAGGCTAGGTAGTGTGTGCACACTATCATTACCTCCAGCCCTTTTCTGCAAACTAGCGGGTTCTTTGTTGAGCTTGCCTTGCCCTGTTTGCTGACCACTTTTCCTGAGGGTGGGATTGCTAAACCACCCATGCGGCACACTTCTCCCAAATTTGGGATCAGAGGTTGACTTCATTGTGTTCATTGTCTCACCAACTTCCCCTGACTGCCCCAGGCCCAGCCCCAGACACAGAACAGCCCTGAGGGCACCAAAAGGAGAAAGCCCCCCCACTCCCTATCTCCTTTCTAGAGTCTCCTACTTAGCCTGGGGTCATGCCAAGCTCATGTCAAGTGCAAGCCCCCCCACTCCATATCTCCTTTCTAGAGTCTCCTGCTTAGCCTGGGGTCATGCCAAGCTCATGCCAAGTACAAGGCCAGCAGCACCATAACACTAGATGAAGACTTGGGAATATCACTGGTGGCTGGAAATTTGGGGGAGAGGGATGCTGCCCCCAAAAGGACTGGTGTGCAAGTGGACACCCCCAACAGATGGGGTGGAAACGTCTTTCATCCCAACTCTACCACCTACTGACTGTGTGACCCTGGGCAAGGAAGGGCCCTAACCACACGCAAGATGTTTAACATTTGTTCTGGGACAGGAGCCATCAGCCTGTGCAGCCACTGGGAGGGCAAACACTGCTGTAGTAGGTGCTCAATAAGTATTGGTTGAATTAGTGAAAGAACCAACATGACCAGAAAGTATTTTGAGACATCTATGTAGAAGGCCAGCTGAGGGCTTTGGATTATGTGTGCACAGGCCTGCCCTCCCTGTGTTTCTTTGAGTTTGTAACCCGGCCTGGGACAAGAGATGTCATTGATGCGACATTCCCAGTGGAGAGGACCTCATGTCAGCCCCAGTGGTCAACTGAAGCCTGCAAGCTCCTTGTGCGCTGGGTAGTGTATGTCTTCATATGGCACCCCTTTGCCTGGCACATGGAAGCACTCAGTAAATACTTGATGAATTGTTGAAGTCAACTAAAAACTTGCTGTCCAAAATAAACCCAGAAGGATACAGATTAAAGATACACTTCGGTGACTCCCGGGAGACAAACCATGTAGTTCTTTGCGAGGGCCCATTTAAAAAAAAATCAAGCGTTATTTCAAATTCAAAAATGAAATAGGCAAAAGGCAGCTTAAAAAGTTATGGATGCATTACTCCTAAAAAGTTCTGCCCAGGCACTTTTATCTCATCTGATCCTAAAAACCAACTCAATTGTTCCTCCAGTGTTCAGAAAAATACACAGATGGGCATAATTTGGTTAAATGACATAATCAAGGTCTTCTTGTTAATGAAGAAGAAGAGAAAAAGTGTTTAGTCATATTCATATTTCATAAAACTAAACCCCATATTCTTTTGTTTACCTTTAGCACTAATTTAGTACTTTCTTTGCTTTTGCTATGAAAATCTTACAATATTGTTAACTATAGTGTATGAGTTAACTTATACACTATATGGGATATATATATGGGATATATTTCCCATATATCACCATATTCTCAACACCTTGTAGTAAAAGAATATTCCTGTTTTCATATTATTAACCACAATCCTCATCTACTGCCAAAATCACTGTTATACATTCCCTATCTAATCCTCCACCTGTCCTCTAACATTGGCCTCCCTAGACTGCCCGTTTCAGTCACAATCACATCCATAAATCAACAGTGTTTGTTACACTCATTATAATGTGCTACCATCAACTCCGTCCATTACCACATATTTACAATTGACCTTATTAAACATTCTACATACATCCAGCATCAGCTCCCATTTCTCAACCCACATTCCATCTCCCACCAACCTACACTCCATAATTCAACTGCATAAATCTACTCATCGAATTTAGTTCATATCAGTGAACTAACGTGTCCTTTTGTATCTGGCTTATTTCATTCAACATAATATCCTCAAGATTTCTCCCTGTTGCCATGTGCTTCTCCAATTCGTTTCTTCTTACAGCTGGGAGCTATATTGATATATGTACATCAGTGTACCTACTCCCCCCCCCCATTTTGCATGTTTTAATAGGCATGGGGTGGACTTTCTAAAAGGGCTAAATCCAAGGGAGGGGTGTTACAATTTTTTCTAAATGGGGGATCTTCATGTAGTTTCTTTCTGGCCTGCTGTTTGACTTCTGCTAATAGAATTTAGGAAGGTACCTTCCATAGAAGTGGTGGCTTCTCAGAATATTTTTTCCCCACAATATCCTCATCTAGCTGCTTCTTGCCAAAGAAGCAGTGGCACTGGTGCATTCACTCCACAAAGTTTTTTTTTTTTTTTAGGTGGTACCAGAGATTGAAACTGGGACCTGGTATGTTTGAAGCAGGTGCTCAACCACTGAGCTCCACCTGCTCTACACTGCACACAATTTTTAATGAAAAGTTTGTTTCTTTACTTATTTATAGCCTCTCTCTGTGGCAGTGATCACCCCTGACTTGTTCACTGTTAAAACCTCATGCCTGAAACACAGAAGATGCTTAATGCTTGTGTGTTTAATGAATAAGTTGGCATCAATGAATGACGGCTAATGAGAAACACAAGAGCACCTCCCCTGGGTTGGTTTTTTGCATTGGATCCTGACAACTATCAGCATATATGAGAAAAGCAGTTTAAAGCCACTTCTCCGAGGAATCTAGTTCCAATGATGGATGATTGGTGTTTGGCCTTTTTGTAGGTATTGTTCACACATCAGGAATAGAAGCTTGTCCAGGGAAGTCTTTTTGTATGTATGTGTGCTTTTAGGATTTAAAAAAATTGTGCTTTTTCTGTGTGTGTCTGGTGTTTTTAGCTCACCTTTTTTTTTTGAGAGTCAGTCCATGTTGCTGCATGAGCTAAAGTTCATTTATTTTTAACTGCACTATAGCATTCCATTGTATAAATGTACCACAATTTGTTTATCTATTCTGCTGCTAGATTTCTCCAGTTTAGGGCTGTTGCAAATAATGCGGCTATGTGCAATCTTGCAAATGTCTATTTTGGACATATCAATGCATTTCTGTTAGACACATACCTAGGAGAGGAATTACTGTGCTAGAGGCTTCAACTTTAGTAGATAATGCCTGACCATTTTCCAAAATAGTTGTATTAATTTTTTCTTCCACTAGACTTATAGGGATTTCCAGTGGTCCACATCTTCACCAATACTGGTATTGCCAACCATTTTAAGTTTAGTTATTCTTATGGGTATTTCACTGTGGTTTTAATTTGCATACCCTGTCTGTTTCTGGGCTTTCTAGTCTGTTCTAGTGATCTGTTTGTCTATCTTTAGGCCTATACCACACTATATTGATTACTGTAGCTTTATAACTCTTGAAAATCAGGCAGTGAAAATCCTCCAGTTTTGTTCTCTTTTTCAAAGTTTTTTGGTTACTCTAGGTCTTTTGCATTTCCATGTGAATTTTAGTATCGGTTTTTCAATTTCTATAAAAAGCCTTCTGAGATTTTGATTGTAGGCTGAATTTATAGATCATCTTGGGAAAAATGGACATCTTAATATTATTGAGTCTTCCAATCCATGAACAGGGCATATTTCTCCATGAGTTAGATCTTAAATTTTCTCAGCAATGTTTTATAATTTTCAGTATACAGGTCTTACATATCTTTTGTCAGATTTACCACTAAGCATTTTATATTTTTTGATGTTATTACAAATGGTATTGTTTTTAAAATGCTAAGCTCTGATTGTTAATTGCTTGTATATAGAAATACAATTGATTTTTGTACATTGGTTTTATATACTACAACCTTGCTAAACTCATTTATTAGTTCCAGTAGCTTCTTTGTACATCCCATGAGATTTTCTATACAGATGATCATGTCATAGATTTCCTTTTATTTCTCTTTTCCAAACTTTAATTTCTATTTCTTCTCTTATTATACTGAGCAGAACTTTCAGTATAATGCTGCACAGCAGTGGTGAAAATGGACTTCCTTGACTTGTTCCTGATCTTTGGGAGAAAACATCCTGTTCCTCACCATTAAATGGAATTACATTCCATTAAGTTCCATTAAGAGGAACGACAGCCAATAATCCTCATTTTCTTTCTGCTTCAAGAACTTCCTTAACATTTCTGTAGTGTGAATTGGATGTTCATGAATTCATTCAGCTTTATATGTCTGAAAACATCTTTACTCCACTTTTGTTTTTGAAAGATATTTTCACTGGATAGAATTGTCAGTTGACAGTTAATTAGAAAAAAAATAATGATGTTGCTCCACTGTCTTCTTGCTTGCATTGCTTCCAACTTTATTTTTTTTGTTCCTCTGTATATAAAATGTCTTTTTCTATGGCTGCTTTTAAAATTTTTTCATCTTTGACTAGTTATGAGAAATTTGATTACAATAGATTTTGATGTAGAATTCTTCATGTTTCTTGTCTTTGGAGTTTGTTGAGCTTCTTAGATATGTGGATTTATGATTTTCATAAAATTTGGAAAATTTTTAGTCATGATTTCTTTGGCTTTATATTAGCATTATTTTTCTGCCTCCTCTATCTCATTTGGGGATTCTAATTTATGTTTGTATTAGATTCTTTGAAGTTATTCCATAGCTCACTAACATTCTGTTCACTTTTTAAAGTCTTTTTTCTCCCCATGTTTCATTCTTCTGTAATGTCTTATCTGCTGTTAATCCTTTCCAGTGTACTTTTCATCTAGGACATCGTGGTTTTCATCTCTAAAAGTTTGTTTTGGGTCTTTTAAAAATATCTTCTATGTCTCTACTTAACTTTTTGAACATAAGGAATACAGTTATAATATATATCTAATGTCTTTGTCTGTTAATTATAATATCTGTGTCAATGTGGGTTGGTTTTGCTTGATTGACTTTTCTCCTTATTATTTTCCCATTTCTTTGCATGCCCAATAAATTTTTATTGAATGCCAGACATTATAAATTTTATGTTGTTGCGTAGTGCTTATTTTTTTATTCATGTAAATTTCTTGAGCTTTGTTCTGGGATACAGTTAGGTGACTTAGAAACTGTTTGATCCTTTTAAGTCTTCCATTTAAAATTGGTTAGACAGGACCAGAACATCGTTTAGTCTAGGACTAATTATTTCTCACTACTGAGACAAGGATTTCTGAGTACTCTACTTGATTTCCTGTGAATTATGAAGTTTCCCATTTTGACTGGTGGGAACTGTCACTTTTTCCTGTCCTTGTGTGAGCTCCAGTTCCCTCTCATTCTTTCAGATAGTTCTTTCCCTGGTCTCTGCTAGTTTCCTCACATGCATGTGCTGTTCAGTACTGTGCTGAATATTCAAAAGGTTCTGTAGATGTCCAGAGCTCTCTCCCCCTGCAGCTCTTTCTTCTCCAGTACTTGTCCTGGCAACTTGAGCCACACTGGTCTTTCCAACTTCTTAGCTCTATTTCTTCATCATAGGGGGATCTGTTGGGCTCAGTCTGAGTCCTACCTTCCTTTGCCATGGCCTGGAAACTGTTTCAAGGCAGTATGCTGGGGCTATTGTAGATTTTTTCTCCTTCTTTTTCTTACCCATGTCTTCTCTTGAGTTCTGTTATGGTAATTATTTGTTATCATGTTAACATTTTTATGCCATAAAGCACATGTTTTTTATATTTTATCCAGGTTTTCTAGTAGTCTTTAGTGGGAGGTTTGGCAGGAATTACCTCCTCTGAAGTGATTAGAGTAAGAAGCTCCAACCTTTTCATTTCCACCAAGTTTTTTTTCAGACTTGGTGCGGGTCTTCAGGTAGAGTCTATGAGGGATTCAGAACTGGCGTCGGCAAGACTGACGGTTCTGGTGGAAAGGCCAATGGGGACCACTTCTCTGATGAGTACTGGAGAAGTGATTGAGAGAGCGCTTCTCCTGAGATGAGAAGCAGCCTGGCTTCAGGAGCTTGACCAAAGAATAGAATCTTAGTTATCAGAGAGGAGGGAGTGTAGCAAGTATGATGTCAACACTCATATTTGCTTCCTGCCCAGCAATTTTATGGTGAGTGGTATATATATAAAGAGAGAGTATGTTTAAACTGCAAGTGCAGTTTTACTAAAAACTGCAAAAATTGGAGTCAAGAGACCTTCCGTCAGCAGGTGGGAGCAAGAGTTAGTGAAATTTGAGTTATTACTCTTAACGTGACCCTTTAAGCACACTCAGGCTGGTGAGGCTTGGGGGAAATCAGGTTACACAGGGGCCAGGTTAGCCTGGGTCCAGCTGAGGCTTAATTAATAAATGAGATTGCTGGCTCAAGCCCATTGTCTGTCAGGAACTGGCCTGAGGCCAGAAACTCATTTGACCTTGACCCCAGAATGTCTATCACATGCTGAGGGTGCTTGCTTGGGACTGATATTTTTCTGTGCTGGCACTCCGAGAAATTGACTTAAGGGTCTTTAAAATTTTGCAATGAGTCATACATAAGGTCAGGTTTGCTGAAACTTAATGTGTTAGAACTGCCTGGGGGCAATTTTTAGTTCTCTTGTAGGCACTGAGAAGATGTTAAAAAGATTAATACAATGCATAAAATGAAAGGCAAGTAGTGAGGGTGAGGGGGTTGGGTAAACAACTTCCCAGGAATATAACTCTAGTTTAGAAGATGAAATCTGTATTTCACTCAGCAGAAGGTCCAAATCTGTATTGCATTAACTCAGCAATTCTAACTAAAACAAAGACAGGATGGCAAATATTTAAACAGTGATTAAAACATTGCCCAGGCAATAGGAGATGTCTGCTCTTGCCAACTGTTTGCTTGGATGAAATAAAATAAATGAGGGGCACACAAACCACGTCTTTCTGGTTGCTCACAGGGATCTTTCTCTGGCATATGGGACAGCTCTCTTAATCATTAACTTGGGCCCTATGGGTTCCACTGAAAATAGCCTAAGAATCTGAACACTGTTAGCAGCTATAAGGGTATACAAAATATATTTTTCTTTTAACATATTTTATATATATATATAAGTGACAGAGCAGATTTTCCTACCAGAAGGTTGAATGTTTAATTCAAAACAAACCCATATTTGATTTGCTAGGATAACTCTCCCCTACCCACTAATTTGACATTTTGCCAGTTGTTAGTCTAATGGCAGGGGTGGCAGCCTGGGATTCGACAGCCCTTGAGGGCAACTTGAAGAAAAGGTTGCCCTTACTAATTATAGCGATGCTGAGATTTAAAGTAATGCTTTGTCCTTTGGAAGACCTAAAACGGTAGCATGGAAGCAACTGAGTGTGCCCCACTAACCTTTATTGTATTTGGTATGATGTTAAAGATCAACATTGCAATCATTTCGTAGGTGACACTGACAAAGTCTAATTCTTGCTTTTAGTCAGGATGACCACACTTTGATCCAACCCCACTCATCTTGAAAGTGAAATTGTTTGGTGGTGCTGGCCCAGGGCAATAATGATGCTCCTGGGCTCTTATGTAGTCAGTCCGCTGACTTGGGACTTCATTCATGCAATAAGAGCATTTACTGTTGTATTCATGGACCAAACGCTGCAAGTGAGCAGTCAAGAGAAGAGTCAGGAACGACTCCTGTCCTTGAGCAAATGGGACCTAATGATGATTATGTTGCACACACAACACTGGAAATGAAACTTGGAATGGAGGGGTGGATCAGCGGCGACAGAGACTGGAGGCGGTAGATTTTAAGCTGGTTTCAAAGTGACATGATGACTGTCCTCAATGACATTTGATGTAAAATTTTCCCCCATGGAGTCTTGACTGGAGAGAGAGTGATCTGTAATTTGGCCTGAGTGGCCAAATCTCTCTCTTCACAGAATACACACATTCAAATAATATGAGGTAGCCCCAGCTTAATAGTCACTCTCTTTATTACTAGTGGGCCAGTAAAAGTATAGTCTAGTTAGTTACATAGATAAAAAGGAATTTGAAATGTGGAAGGCTAAAGCCAAGAGACCAATGGCTAATTATCCCATATCCAATACAACTCTCCTAATCCAAGCAGCAGTTCTAAAACCCAAATGATTAGAACCCTGATGAAACTTTCCTTTAAAGTGCTAGAATAGAGATTCAGACTGTCTGAATTTGCTGACTTAGTGAAAATTTGGATTCATCATCCATCTAGTAACTTATTTCAACCTTCATAGCATGCAAACAGAACACTTGGTTCCATGCCTGAAGTGGAAGTGTCCCAGGTATTGCATGGTGGTCCATGATAGCTGTGCTCCAGGAAGCTCCCACGTTCCTGGCTGACTTCAAGCCATACAAGGGCCATACTAACTCCTTAAAAACTTTTTTGGTGGCTCCTACTGTCTATTGAATACAGTCTGACCATGGAGTTTTAATAAGCCCCTCTTTGGGCTTACTCTCCCTTAGATGTACATATAGCTACACAAAATCACAGTATATACTTATGAGTCCTGCCCTTGGGACTTTAACTTATTACCCCCTAAACTTACCATGATATTTCCCACATTTTCTACTGGGAAGTCTTTGACTTATCTTCAATCCTTTGTAAAGGACCCTTCCCTATGAAAGACATACTTGACTGCTGCTTTCAAGTCTACTTAACTTCTTTCTTTGTACTATTTTTAGACACTTCTTTATTGTGCATATCATACCATATTTCTTTATAAATCATCTTTGAACTAACCTATGATCTCCTTGAAGTCAGGGATTACGTTTTATTTACATTGAGATGTCCAGTAGTAAGCACAATGACTATAGCAGTTGATTAGTAACTATTTAAGTTAATTTGTTCATTCATCAAATATTAATTGAGCCTTCCTATGTGCCAGGCATTGTTCTGGGCACTGCAGATATGGCAGTAAGAAAGTTAGACAAGGATCATATCTGCATGGAATTCATGTTCTGGTGGGGAAGACAGATTATAAACAAAAAAAGATATGGTATATGCTTTCAGGTAATGATATGTGCTGTTAAGAAGAACAAAGCAAGCAAGAGGCCAGAAAGAGTTGGTTGTTGTTGGATGGGGATTCACTTAGATTCGCAAGTCAAAAGGTGGTCAAATGAAAATAAGTACCTATGTCAAAAAAGAGAATTCTCTCTAACCAACCTTGATTACCGATTGTCTTCTTATCCAAGTCCACTTAATATACTTAGAGAGAAACAGAGTGAGAGGGAGGGAATAGGTGGGAAACTCCTGTGTGCCGGACAGTGGGCCAGGAGTTTTACATTCACCAGCTCACTGGGTTTTTCCAACACCCCTTTGATGCAGGCGCTACTACAGATAAGTAATAACCTGAACTTCAGGGAGGCAAAATAATGTGAGTGGGCCAAGATTCAAACCCACTTGGTCACTTGGTCAACACCAGATCTATGATTTACTTCAATAAGTGCTTATCAACAGTCCACTTTGTGGCAAGCCCTGTTTAAGTGTGTGGGACACACCAGTGAATAAAACATGAAATTCCCTGTCTTTTTGGAGCTCACATTCTAGTTGGGTGTGGGGAGCAAGAGACAAGACAATAAACAATGCACAGTATACATGTAAATTATAAACTTTGTTAGAAGGAGATGAGGGATATGGAAAAAATAAAGAGTATTGGGAGAGTTGGGGACAGGTGAAGGTATTTTCAGTTTTAAACAAAGCAGTTAGTCATAAGGTCTTTTAGAGCTAAAGGGAACAATTTGTGAATGAGGCATGTCAGCCATGAAACTGTGAAATCTCCACATTTTACCTTGAAACCTTGGATTTGTTGGAGTCTTGAGTTGTGTATTAGTTTAAATTTTATGAAATTTACTATAAGAATTGGCTCACATGAATTTGGGGATTAGAAAGTCTAAATTCTGTAGGGAAGGCCACAAATTGGGAGCACCAGTGAAAATTTAGATGAATTCCCCAGAAGAAGCTGGCTGGGTGAAATAGAGATTGAAATTCTTCTTTCTGATTGCATCACATGTCATTTCTCCCTTTAAGGTTTTCAACCGATTGGATGAGACTTCTCTCATTGCTGAAGGCACTCTCCTTTGTTGACTGTAGCTATAATCAGCCAGAGATGCAATCAACTGACTAATGATTAAAATCCACAAATACCCTCACAGTAACAATTAGACCAGTGCTTGCTTGATCAAACAACCAGGCACCAAAACCCAGTTAAGTTGACCCATGAATTTAACTATCACAGTCTACCCCTTGTCAACTTGGGCACCCATACACATCTCCTTAAGCCATACTTAATATCTAAATAAAAACAACAACAGTCATACTTTTGTCTAACATAATTCAACTGTCCTTCATGCAACCAGGAATGCACAAATCCTTTCCCCAAGAGAAGAAGCAAGTCCTTGGGTAATATTCACTCTTAAACTTGATAATACTGTAACTTAAATTCTATAACATAAAATTAATACAAATTATGTTTTATGATAAGGGGATATGATCGGGAAGAAAACAAATAAATTTTGCTTTAGGTATATATACAAACATATTCATAACAAAACAAGGAAGAAATACTCATAACTATTACATTCTTCATTTCTGCAACTGGGTCATATGAACATAGCTCATATTTATACCCACTTCCTTCCACTACACATTCCATATTTCCTTTACCCTCATAAAGATCCTCTACTGGTCTTGGTTCTTTGCCTGGTGGAGTGTCCCAAACCTTCATTCCTGAAGGTTCTTGGCCAATAGTAGTCCTGCCTAGATTGGATTGTTATAGATTTTATTGGCTTTAATCAAAGGACATGGCAGTACTAAGGGACACCCTAGGGGATCTTCTGTATTCCAGGAAAATTTTCCTTTACCTCTATTGTGTAGTAGGAGTTCTATTTCCCCTTGATAATCAGAGTCAATCACCCCAGCTAGTACAGTCATTCCATTCTTTGCCTGTTGATTCAGAGGCATGAGGAGACTAAAGTGTCCAGGTAGCAGTCTTAACTTTCAGTTCAAAGGAATCTTTGTTGTATTTCCTTTTGAAAGCTAAGACCTGTGGACCAGCAAATCTTAAGATTGCAGGGACAGGAAGCAAACATTTTTCTAGTGGATCACTAGAAGTAATAGTGGTACCACTACCTTTTCTACCTCTTGATTCCTGGATCCGTGAATGCTGGTTATGGGAGAAACAGCATCACAGAGTGGACGCTCATTTAGAGCATACACAGCCTTCTGACTGTGTATACATTGTCCCAGCCCTACAGGATATTGCCACCTACTTGGTGCCATAATTGCATTTTCAAAAGGTTATCCCCCTGTTCTTCCAACTGAGCTGTTTCAGAATAATAGGGAACATGGTAAGACCGGTGAATTCCATTCCTACTGTGAAGTGATTTCCTTAATCAGAAGCAATGCTGTGTGGAATACCATGATTATGGATAAGGCATTTTGTAAGTACATGGATGATAGTTTTGCAGAAGCATTGCATGCAGGGAAGGCAAGCCCATATTGGGGGTATATGTTTATTCCAGTAAAAACAAAATACTACCCCTTCCATGATGGAAATAGTTCAATGTAATCAACTTGCCACCAGGTAGCAGGCTGATCACTTCAGAGAATTGTGCCATATTGGGGACTGAGTTTTGATCTCTGCTGCTGGCAGATTGGACACTCAGCAGTGGCTGTAACCAGGTCTGCCTTGGTGAGTGGAAGTACATGTGGCTGAACCCATGCATAGCCTCCATCCCCACCACCATGACCACTTTGTTTATGAGCTCATTGGGCAATGACAGGAATGGATGGAGTAAGAGGCTGACTGGTAACTGCAGAATGGGTCAACCTATCCACTTGGTTATTAAAATTCTCTTCTGCTGAAGTCACCCTCTGATGAATATTCATATGGGACACGAATATCTTTATGTTTTTCACCCATTCAGAAAGTTCTATCCACATACCTCTCCCTCAGATCTCTTTGTCACTAATTTTCCAATCATATCTCTACGAAGTCCCTGATGATCCAGGCAAACCATTGGCCACAGCCCATGAATTAATATACAAAAGTAGCTCTAGCCATTTCTCCTTCCAAGCAAAATGAATAACCAGCTGCTAGAAGTTCTGCCCACTGGTAAGATTTCCTTTCACCACTGTCCTTCAGGGTTGTCCAAGAAAGGGGCTGTAGTGCTGCATCCACTTTCAGGTGGTATCTGTATATCATGCAGAACCATGTGTAAACCAGAGCCAAGTTTTCTCTTCTTCAGTCAACTGATCATAGGAAACTCCCCAAGAGGCTATATCTGTAGGCTGTGAAAAGGAAGGTAATGTGGCAGGAGTGGGGGCTATGGTCATTTGGGTCACTTCCTCATGTAACTTACATGTGCCTTCAGGGCCTGCTTGAACCCTATCTTGTATATACCACCTCCATTTGATGATGGAGTGCTGCTGTGCATGCCCAACTTTGTGGCCTGGCAGGTCAGACAACACCCAGCTTATGATAGGCAACTCAGGTTTCTTAGTGGCCCGTGGTAAAAACAGTCAGTCTCTACTAAAACCTAGAAGCAGGCAAAAAACTGTTTCTCAAAAGTAATGTTGTTATCTGCAGAGGATGGTGAGCTATGCTCCAAAATCCTAAGGGTCTGCATTATGATTCTCCTGTAGGTGCCTGTCAAAGCCTCCAAATAACATCTCTATTTGCAATTGAAACTTCCAGCTCCATTGAATCTGCTGGATCATATGAACCAAGTGGCAGAGCAACTTGCCTGACAGCCTAGATCTGTTGCAGAGTCTCCTCTTGTTCCAGTCCTTACTCAAAAATAGCAGCTTTTTTGATCACTCAGTAAATGGATGAGACTGGCACACCCAAATGAGGAATACGTTGCTTCCAAAATCTGAAGAGACCAGATGCCCCACATCACTGGATGCCTAGAGATTGCACTGAGGTGGAAGGCCCCTGAGTTTTTGTTGGATTTATGTCACACCCTCTGACATGCAAATGCCTTAACAATAAATCTAGAGTAGTTGCTACTTCTTGTCCATTAGGTGTAATCAGCATGATGTCAGCAATATGATGGACTCATTTGATGTCTCATGGAAGAGAAAAGTGATCAAGTTTCCTGTGGACTAGATTATGACATAGGGCGGGTGAGTTGATATACCCCTGAGGTAGGACAGTGAAGGAGTATGACTGGCCTTGCCAGCTGAAAACAAACTCTTTCTGGTGGTCCGTACTAAGAGGTATTGAGAAAAAAACATTGCCAGCTCAATAACTGCATACCAGGCACCAGGATGTGTTAATTTGCTCAATCAATGGCCACACATCTGGAAAAATAGCTGCGATTGGAGTCACCACCTGGTTAAGTTTATAATAATCCACTGTCATCCTCCAAAATCCGTCTATTTTCTGCACAGGCCAAATAAAAGTGTTGAATGGGAATGTGGTGCGAATCACCACCCCTGCATTCTTCGTCTTTGGTGGTGACACTAATCTCTGCAACCCCTCCATGAATGTAGTATTGCTTTTGATTTACTATTTTGCTAGGCAGAATCAAGTTCGAAGGGCTTCTGTATCGCCTTTCTTATCATAATAGCCCTCACTCCACAACTCAGGGAACCAATGTAGAAATTCTGCCCAGTTGCTGAATATGTCTATTCCATTTACACATTCTGGAACTGGGGAAATAACCAAAGAATGGGTTCAGTGATCCATTGACCTTATTGTGAGGTGGACCTGAACTAAAACTCCATTGATCACCTGATCTCTATAAACCCCTACTCTGACTGGTGGACCACAGTGATGATTTGGGTTTCCTGGAATTAATGTCTGTTCAGAGCCATTGTTTAACATTCCCCCAAATGTCTGATCATTTTCTTTTCCCCAGTGCACATTCACCTTGGTGAAAGGCTTTGGGTCCCTTTGGGGAAGGCCGGGAGGAAAATTAATAGTATACATTTTAGGCAGTGTAGCAGGGTCCTTCCTCAAGGGAAACTTCATTCAAGGGGTTCTGGTTCTGAAAACTGTCTCAAGTCAAGAACTTGATTGAGGGGCTGTAACTTTCTGTTTTGTGATTCAAGTTAGACTTTTGTTCACCTGACCTAGAACCATTCTGCTTATACATATTAATTAGGAGTTTACTAGACTGCCTATCTATTTCACTTTTAAGCACCCCACAATCAACTAGCCAATGCCATAGGTCTCTGCAAGTCAGACTATTCTGAATACTGCTTTGACCCTGCTGTCCATTATAGTAGTCAGATCCACCTTGTATTTGGAGATTAAGTGCCACCTCTTGGCGCCTGGTAACCCAGGATCCTATCATCCCCATTGCTTGCATCCAAGTTCAGTGACAGCAGTTCCCACTGTAATATCTGGCCTACAGAGAAGAGCAACCACAGAGCTCTTCAAGGAAGATGGAGTTAGTCTCACAAATGTATTCCTCACATTCCTGCTGAAAGGTGTGTTCTCTGCAATTCCTGGGTGGGCAAGCAGGTTTTTTATGATAAATCAACTCTAATATCCTAATCTTTCTAAACCTTTAGCTCCCCTCTCCTACATTGTACCATGGCAGTTCTGACATTTCAACTTCAGTCAATGTAGGCCACCTTTTAGTCCATACTTCAGTCAACCACCCAAACAAACTGTTAGAACTCTCTGACTCTTCAAACTACAGCATTGAATGCAAAATCGTGCTTAGTGGGTTCATATCAATAAATTCAGCCTGGTAACTTTATGTTCCTTCCATCATTATCCCACACCCTTAATATCCATTCCCAGACATTGCCCTGATTTCTGTCTATATAAATTGGAAAATTCATGCAGTTCATTTGGAGTATAGCACACCACCTTATGGGTTGCACTTTGTACCTAATTTTTCAGGGCATTTTGGGGCTTCAGTCTAGTTATAGGTCTTGTAGAAAAGAGGAGTCATGAGAGGTGGATCATGAGAGGAATTAGCAGTGTCTTGCAAGCCAATTACCTCAGAGTATTCCATTATAGATTTATTTGGTGAAACAGGGTTAATCTTTTCAGGTAGAAATCTGATGGCTATTTCTTCAGAGGAGGCAGTTACAGGTTTGTCAGGCACAGCAGGGTTGATCACTTCAGGTGGAGACATGATGGCTTCCTTAGATCATACTAGAGGTGGACCTCAGAGCAGAATAGAGGTTGAGTGGCTGGCTTCTCAGAACAGACTGTTACAGGTTTAGGTTGCAAAGAAGACTCAGCAGAATCTAGGGTTTCTATGTCCCCCCCCCACCCCCAATTATCAACAATCCTATTCCAATGATCAGAATCCCATTCCTTTCCAATGAACAACCTCACTTTAACAGCAGACACCCTGCAAGGTTAGGAATTCAATTTATATTGTAATTCAGCCACTCACCCACAATAAGTCTCTGGTTTTGGTTTTCAGAAATCTCAAGTCTGCAGCTTCAAGAAATAAGAGTTTATTTCAGAGCTCATATAGAAACTTTCATGTCTTCCATGCAGCATTTAAACTTGGGAATTTGAAGCCCCAAGTTCATCCCTTTCTTTTACAACTATATCCATCATATTAAGGACAATCAACCATCATCATTATACTTTTTAACTCCACAAAACTTTGTTAGGGTAACAAATACACTGTCTCTCAGAGCCTGGCCTCTTATAAGCATTTGAGTAACTGTATCCAATGATGATATTTTGGGTATCTCTATCACCAGTTCACACCATGGCCTATCAGTGCCATCTTGATCACTGGAAATGGAGTCATTAGTGCCTATTAACCTAATCAGATTAGTGAACCAACTCCCCAAACCCCAGAACCAACTCAGAAATCTCATCCTTAAGATTCTGTTTCTCAAGAACCACTCTTGGTACCAAATTATGAATTATGAATTAGTCAGGGCTCTCCAGAGAAACATATATATATATATATATATGCATATATATATCGATGCATATATGTATGCAAGTAAATATTATGAGATTTATTATTGGAATTGGCTCACACCACCATGGGGATTGGCAAGTTTTAATTTCACAGGACAGAGTAGAAGTTGGGAACTCCAGTGAAGGTTTTGATGAATTCCCCAGGAGAAGCTGGCTGGCTGAAGTAGTGATAGAAATTCTTTCTCATTGCTGTACATGTCACTGCTCCCTTTAAGGTTTTCAACTAATTGGATGAGACTTCTCTCAATGCTGAAGGCAATCTCCTTTGTTGATTGTAGATGTAATCAGCCAGAAATGTAATCAACTGATTAATGATATAAATCCATGAAATAACCACACAATAACAATCAGGCCAGTGCTTGCTTGATCAAACAATTGGATACTATAACTTAACCAAGGTGGCATATAACCTTAACCATCACATATGGGAATCCAGTGTCTCTCAGCAATAACTTTCACATACCAACAGAGTTCAATGCACTAAAGAAGGTGGAATGTCACATGGAAATTCCAGAAGGGAGAGAAACAGCCCAGGAAAGGTGCTACACATTAGGGAGTAATGATCAATTAGAGGGGAGGCAAGCCAATGGTAGCAGGGTAGGTGATGGTAAGTGAGCATAAAGTTTTTATTGCTAATTATTTGTTTACACCAACTTTTCATTCTTTCAGCAAGGGTTATGATGGCCAGCTCCGAGCAATTGTTGGGAGTTGAAATAGAAAGAGTGGCTGCCCTCAGCGAATGCATAATCTAACGGGAAAATCAAAACATATACCCATTGGGAATATTTAAATAACAATATCATACAGTTTAGGATTAAATACCCAGATGAGTGATGGAGACCATAGACATTACAGGCAAGGAGTTTAGCCAAATATTTAAGAATAGGTACTGCACAGGCATCAGGAGAGATGCTGCCCCAAGCAGAACAGACTCTGGGAGTGAACAGTTGGGCCTCATGACCAGGCAAGGTGTGGGATATCAGCCTTGGTTATGGGAACATTGAGGAGCCAAGGGCCCTGGGGACGGGGGCCATGGTGGGATATATCATGGAGGTGTGGTAACTCAGACTGAGTTTGGAGAGGTGGGAAAGGAAAGAGATGCTGGGTGCAGTTACAGTAAATTCATGATGCAAATGGAATTCTTGGAAGACGATTCTGACAACTGTACATGGGATGGAGTAGAGTGGAAGAATGGAGTAAGGAAATTGGTGAGGAAGCTGTTGAAGGAACTGAGGTGTGAGTTAGAGAGAAAGGCCAACCTATGAGACAGGGAGAGCTGAGAGGTGTGCAGAAAATAACTCCATACCACACTGCTAAGGGCTAAAATATTTGTTCAGATGTGACTAGGAAATGTAATAAAAACATAAAAAGCTGTGAACTTAAGCCTCCAATACCCCTCCCACTGTTTTCCCTGAAATTCCTCTTATGACTTAATAAGGGAATTGGAAAATGGTATTTGTGGGGATGGCTTGCAGAATAGAGCTGAGTCATTTGCAGGGGTAGCCTTTCTAACAAGAATGGCTCAGGTTTCTGCAGTATTTAAGGGCACAGAAGTAGACATCTCAGCCTCAGCCTCTGGTTTGGGTCTTGAAGAGTGTTATAAAATCCTTGAAGGAAGCCCTGGACATCTTATGTTCAGTAGGTCCCATCTTAGAAGCTATATCTGGGTATCCAGAGTCATGGGAAGTTTCCTGAAACTTGAAAGCCCAAGTTTATCTCTGTTAAAACTGGAGGTCAGGCACTCCATTCTTAGTTCTCCATCTAGTCAAGATCTATGAAGAATTCACGAGGCTCTAAGAGTTTAGGGTTTCCTTTCTGTGGTTTTAAATTGAGTGCTAATCCCAAACTCTTTAGTCAAATGCTATTGTTTGAAAAAGAAAAAGGAAGCTCTATGACTGAATACATTTCAACTTTCAGAAAATTACTTAAAAGAATGAATATGAACGGTAAAGAGAGATGGTAGGTGAGAGGCCAGCAAGTGAGTTGGACTTTAGGAGTTTTAGATGAGGTGACTTTGCAAACACTGCTAGATACATTTTACCTGTTAGAAATGCATTTGATTTATGTGCTTTTGGATGAAAGTGTTAAATCTAAGAGTCATTACATTTTGTTCTCACTACACAGTGAAGTAAAGTGCTCAAAACCCAACTGGGATCAACGAACAAACAAACCCAACTGGGGTCAGCAACTCTCAGAGAACAGACTACATTGGGCAGAGAAAGGGGGTGGTGGCTTTTGAAGTTATGACCTTCAAAGAGCATTTTAAACAGGCCAGATCCAGGTGGGATGGGAGTTTCTGAACAGTGAGAGGGCTGCATTGTATGTCAGGATGGGAGTGAGGCAACTGGGAAGAAGTGGAGGTTGACATGAGCCACGATGTAGAGGTGAGAGGACATCAAAGACAAGGCGCTTACCATATAGTAGGCACTGAATATAGAGATGAACAAAACCTCTCTGGGGTTCATAGCCAGTGAAACAGGCAAGCAAGCAAGCAGAAGGTATTTAATTAAAGGAATTTACACAAATTCTTGGGAACAAGGAGAAACAATAACCACTAACATTCATCTAATACTTTTGAATAGACAGTGCTCAGTGCTTTAAATGTACTATCACAACAGTCCTATGATGAGTACCACCATTATCTCCACTTTTGCAGATGAGGAAACACTTCTTAGCAGGGTAAGTAAATTGCCCAAAGGCACAAAACTGGTAGGTATTTGAGCAATTGTTCATTAAACTTAATATGACCCTAACAAATCCCAAGATTATTGTATTTTCCTTGAGGGGGTAGGGGGACTAAATTTTAAAGTTCATACTAAAATGCTCTGAAAATTCTGAAAAAGAAGTATAAGAGGAGACTAGACCTACCAAACATTAAAGCATTACATAAAGCTATGATAATTTAAACACTGATGTTGGTTCTATGAATGAATAAAAAAGGGATGTAGAATAGAGCACAAATATGGAAATGTGTAATAGCTATACAAGGGAAATGTAGTATATGATAAAATTTTCACATTGTATCAGATGGGGAAAAGTAGTTTATTCTATAGTAATGGGAAAATTGCATAGCCATTTATAAATGCACACACACACACACACACAATTGCAACCTTACTTCATTTTGTATACCAAATGCATTCAAAGATTCAACTATAAAACAATTGAAACCGTAACAGTAGAAGAAGAAAAGATGGTAAAGTTTTTAATAATTTACTATAGGATGTGCTTTATAAGCCTGCCACAAATTTCTGAAGTTGTTAAAGAAAAGGTTAATGAAACAAAAATAATTTTTGTCATTAAAAACACCAAAAACCAAAACAAAAGACAAACAACATAAAAAGCATATTTGCAATGTATGACCAAGACAAAGCTTTACATTTTAGATTGTTTCAAGTTATATTATGAGATATGAATGTGTTTAAATTGATATGACAACCGATTTTATTCAGATTTCCCCAGTTTTACTTGTACTCATCTGTCTCTATTTGTGTGTGTCTGTGTGTATGTATTTATCTATTTAGTTCTATAAAATTTTATCACAGTTGTAGGTTCATGTATCTAGCACCAGAGTCAAGATACAGAACAATTCCATTATCGTGGGCTCTCATGTGTTGCCCTTTTATAGCCACACCCACCTTCCTCTGAGCCACTACCCGCAGCTCCATCCCAGTCCTCTGGCAATCACTAATTTGTTCCCCATTTCTACAATGTTTTCATTTCAAAAATATATAAATGGAATCATACTTTATAAACTTTTTGGGATTGGCTTTGTTTACTCAATGTAATACCCTGGAGTCATCTAGGTGGTTTTATGTATCATTAGTTTATTCCTTTTATTGCTAAGTTATATTCCATGGTACGGCTGTCCCACAGTTTGCTTAACCCACGAAAGGACTCCTGAATTGTTTTCAGCTTTTGACCATTGTTTTCAGCTTTTGACCATTGTTAATAAAGCTTCCATGAACACTGGTGTATAGGTTTTGGTGTGAACATATGTTTTCATTTTTCTGGGATAAGTACCAGAGTGCAATTGCTGGGTGATATGGTAATTGTATATTAGGTTTTTATAGGAAACTGCCAAACTGTTTTCCAGAATGGCTGAACCATTTTATAAACTTTAAAAATATATACAAAGATCTCCTAAAATTCAATTAAAAAATCAATAAAAGAATCAATAAGATCAACAAGCTAAGGAGAATTAGCTAAGGGCAAGAAAGGCAGGTCGTAGGAAAAAAAAAAGAAATTCAAATGGCTCTTTACCATGAGATGTGCTGAATGTCACTCGTAATATGAAAAGTACAAATTAAAAGTATGGCCAATACTAATTTTTCACTTATGAAACCGGCAAAGAACAAGAAGTTTCAGAACACATTTGGTGAGTGTTTGGGGAAACAATCTAATACACTTTTTGTTGAAATGTAAGTTAGTAAAGATGCATGGAGAACAATTAATATTTATGGAAAATATTAATGCCAATACTTGTTGACTCAGCAATTCCACCTATAGGTATTTATCAAATAGACACACTCATACATGTATGAAATTTATTAATTCATTCAACAAATATTTACATGCTAGGCACTCTTCTAGATGCTCGTCATACATTAGTGAATAAGATCCCTACCCTCGTGGAGGTTATATTCTAGTAAGGGGAGACAGACCAAAATAATAAACATAATAAAGAATTAAAGAAAAATAGAGCAGGATAAGGGAGATTGGATGTGCTGGGGAAATGGGGAGGGCCTGCGTTGCAATATTAAACAGATAGTTGTTGGCACTGGCTTCATTGAGGTGAGTTTTGAGTGATAAATGACTTGAAGATGTGACAGAGATAATTAGCTGAATATTGTGACCCCCATATTTCCCAGGCCTCTTGCAATTAGGCAGAGCCATGCTGCTGATTTCTGTAAACTCTCTCATGACCTCCACCTCTCTCTTCCCTGCTATGGTGATTGCCAAGGCCTTTTGTGAAGATGTTGGGGTCCACATGGAAGCAGCCTGAACTCTTTGAAAGTTGGAAGGAAGATGCCCTTAGGAACCACTTGCAGAGTCCTTTTATGCATTTAAGCCACTGAGATTTTGAGGTCTGTAATTGCAGCCTAGTCAAGCCTCATCGATTCTGGAGGTGAAGAAGTTAGCCATGTGGATACCTAGTGGAAGAACATTTGAGGCAGAAGGAATAGCCAGGTGTAGTAGTCAGCCAAAGGGGTGCTAATGTGAAATACCAAAAATGGGTTGGTCTTTATAAAGGGTATTTATTTGGGGTAGAAGTCCACAGATACCAGGCCATAAAGCATAAGTTTCTTCTCTCACCAAAGTCCATTGCCATGTGTTAGAGCAAGACAGCTGCCGATGTTTGCCAGGGTTCAGGCTTCTTGTGTTTCTCTCTTCCTGGGGCTGCGTTTCTATCCCAGGCTTAGCTCCTTTGTTTCCTCCACAAGGTCAGCTGTAGACTATCAGGTGAATGGCTTGCTTCTCTTTTCCTGGGGCCTTCTCTCCAACATCAAAACTGCTTCTCAAAAATTGCTTCCTCTGTCCTTTGCCTTACCTTTTATATTTGATTCCCCTGCCCACCAAGGAGTGGGGCTCAAGGCCCTACTGACAGTGACCCAGTCAATGCCCTAATCATAACTTAATCATGCCCAGATTAACAGATCAGTTTACAAGCATGATCCAATTATATTTTTGGAATTCATAATTACATCAAATTGCCAAACGGCTACACCAGGCAAAAACCCAAGGCAAGGGTGTGCTGTGGATGGTTGGGTGATGTAAATATGTGGCTATTGATTGACACACTCTTTAAATTGCAGAAAACTGGAAACTAACTAAATGTTCTTCAGCAAGGAACCTTTTCAATTATTATGGCATATCTATTCAAGGAAATACTAGGCAGTCCAGCCCCTTATGCAAAGATATGAAATGATCTACAAGATATGTAAGTAAAAAATTAAGACAGGAATAGTGTGAGTAGCATAATATGGTTTTAGACAAATGCCCAATTTTTAAAGAAAAATAAGGTCACATGTATGTAAATGCTTGTCTAAAACAAGGTTATGAATATGGAAATATTAGGGTGTGTTATACTCTTCCACGTATATGAAGTGGTAGAATGTCTCAGTTTTCAGTGAGGGACATGTTACTCCTTAGGGAACATTTGCAATGTCTGGAGACATTTTTGGTTGTCATCACTGGTGTGGAGATTGCTATTGGCATCTAGTGGGTAGGGGCTGGGGGTGCTCCTAAACATCCTATAATTCACAGGACAGCCCCCATCAATAAAGGATTATCCAGCCCCAAAAGTCAATAGTGTTGAGGTTGAGAAACTTTGGTCTAGGGTGTCCTGGGGAAAGGTTTCAATGGGACTACTCTGAAATGGTGAAATGTACCAGTGTTTCATGCCAGGGCTTCATGGTGTCAACTTTCCTCTCATCTGTGGCATATGAACTACCACCCGCTGAGGACAGACCCACCAAACAAGAAATTCTTGCCAGCTTCCTTTGGCCAACTCTTTCTGATTGCTGGTTAAGAAAATATTGGCTTTTTATCTTTTAGCAAAAGATTCATTTGTATGCAAATATAAGTCTTAGTTATAGCAAAATGATTTGCTTCATCAAATGGAAAAAGTATCATAAATGGCAACAGATGTGGCTCAGTACTGACATTAGACAGTGGCAAGTTTTCCTGTAGGACAAGTGGCAATCCATACTTTCTGCTCAGAGCCATCAAACAAAATGCTTAAAAATTAGAAAATAATGACCATTGCTTTAATTGTTATGATAAACTAGAGAAACAGTGTTCGGCTTATTGAATCAATTATTGAACCCTAATGAGCTCTGGTGTTTGGCCATTCCGAGGCCTATGGTAAGATAAATAATATTTATGGTTTCTTCAATGTATCAAATCATTGTTTACAAAATGCAGTGTGGAATAAAATGCTCTCCTCTCTCAGTTTAGACCACAGAGTGACCAGGCACTCATTCTGGGGTTGTGACTGAAACACTGGAGCCCAAATGGGTAATCTTCACGTAAACTCCCAACCACAGATGTCAAAGTGCTTAGCAACATCTCAGGCCACTCAGACTCCTTGACGGTTTCCTAACCAATGCCCTCAATGTCGCCATGTGAGCTTTGGGCAGAATTGAGGAAGGGTAACATTAAATTTACTGAGTAATCTGAAAATGAAGGGTGGGGTAATTAAAAGCCGGTTCAGTTGGGCTCAAAGAAAATTTGAGAGGATGTCAGCATTTTCCATTTGGGGAAATAAAGATGTCTTTGAAAAACTTTTCCATACGAGAACTTGCTAAAATCTCATCAGTGCATCTGTGAGTTGAAGTAGATGGAGAAAAATTGTAGATGACAAAAAAGTAAAAAAGTAAAATCTCCAAGACCCAAACTAAAACATCAGGATAATATATCAGTTAAGACCAAAAGACCTGGATTCAGCTTCCTAATCTGTAAAATAAGGAGAAATAACCCCTTATCCTAAATTCTTGGAGCCCCAAAGAGTTTCAGAATTCAGAATTTTAAAGATTTTAGAAAGGCAATAAAGTGTAATTACCATTTGTTATGTAGTAGCTTAAGAAGGCCTGGGGCAGCATTGAGGCAGGTTAGTATAGTGAAAGGGGAAAGGCGGCTGACTGACAGACAACATGGCCGACAGGCAACATGGTGCAAGACCATGCCAAGACCTTGACCTCAACCTTGAGGTCCTAGTTGGGACTCTTTCTGGGGCCAAGGGGAGGCCTGGATATTCCAAATAAGCCTCACCATTGCCCCCCCCCATTGGTGGGGTAACCAATAACAGCTGGGGCCCTTCCCCTTAGCATTAGCAAAGGGAGGAGTAATTAATAGTTTAAAAGGTAACCACACAAACCAGAGGCTACTCTTTCTGCCTAGAGGAGCCTGCACCAAATCTTGTTGCGTATTTCTGTCCTTCTCTCCCATTTCTCGACTAGCTCTGTTCTTTTCCCCATTTCCCAGTAAATTCTTTTTACTGGCCTAACTAAACTGGCATGTTCTTAAATTCTTTTATGCAACATAGCCAAGAACCTAGAAGAATCTAACACTTCCCTAGCTTCAGAATCACCTAAGGAAGCACATTCATATTTCTGTAGAAAAATGTTCACCGAATGGGTTAATGCCTATAAACAGCTTCACATCAGGTTGGTTCAGATTTTACTGTCAAATGAGTCTGCTTAGACTTATGGAAAAAACTTTGTTTTCAGAGTTTTTGGATTTCTGAACCACAAACAAGGGATTTGTATCTGGGTCTATCTCAAAGGAAGGTAGTAAGGCTAAAATGTTATAATGGATAAACTGTGCAAAGGGCTGGCTTATAGTAAGCATGCAGTAACTGGTTATTACTTCTGTTGTTATTAGGTTGAGTCATATGAAATTGCGGTTTCTATAGGTCAAAAATGAACATTATTATCATTATGGAATTCCTTGGGTATGGTATATTTTTGGCCCCATTCCTGTTACTTTTCTTTATTTTTCTCTCTTTTCCTCCTTCCCTTGGTCTGCCTGCTCCTTCCCTGCCTCCCTTCCTCCTTCCTCCAGCCTTTTCACCTTAAAATTCTTCCATGTCAAAAGTGACGCTGGTGGCCATCTTTAACGTGGTGTGGTTATGAACAGGCTCTTTAAGCTTCATCTGCTTGTATTTGGGTAGAAAGCCTTTGCTTACAAAGATAAAAAAAAAAAGCAAAACAGAAAGAAAACAAAACAGTAAAACAAGCGGCAAGCTTCTTACTCGTCTGAGATTTCCATGCCCTTCTTACCCACCAAGCCCCAAGTGTTCTAACCACAATGATTCTGATGACCAGGAATTCCAGAGCTAGCAGTCTGGGCTGAGTCATAGGGATTTGAGTTGGATCAGCACGGAGTCCAGGCCAAAGTCATGGTGAGCTGGCATGAAACAAAACAAAACACGAAGCAGCCAGTGAGCCAACCACATCAGAACTGTACCTAAATGACCTGCTACTCATAACTCCATTTCCTAGGCTCTCTCTCCGTATTGCCTTCTGACTGCAGATCTCTTAGCTACTCTCTTAGATGATTCTACATCTGTGCTGCTCCCTTTCCTTGCCTTTTTCAGTCTCTCTTCTTTTAGCTTCAGTTGCCCTCTTTCAAATGATGTTATAGAACAGGGATTCTTAAACTTTTTTGTTCCACAGACCACTTTTGTTAGTCAGGTGAAAACCACGGACCCCTTACTAAATCCATACTATACTGTATATTATTTAATAACTATATCACACCCACACCAACACATCCCCACAAGAATAATGTTTCTTTGAATTTCAATTCAAGCTAATGGACCCCTTGTTAAGAACCCGTGTTATAGACCATCCACAGGGAGAGAAAACCCAGCAAACTCATGTTTGCAACTTTATTTCCAAAGCTGATTATTTATTTGTTTGGTTACAAAGTTCTATATCCCTAAAAAGACCTTGTTAATTGAAATTGCCTTTATTTTTAACTAATATGTTTAACAACTTCTGGATTTTACAGTAAGAATGAACCTAAGCTTGTCAAATATTTTAATGGAAATTCCTGTCATGAAGATGAAGCTCTTAATTAACCAAAAAATTTATGCTGAGAAGAAAGGCATAGAAAAATGGAATTAATATCATTGTTAATTGTTCTTTCCTTCTGTGATAACTGCCTGGTTTGTAGCAGTAATTCCTAAATGGGGTTCTGTAGTTAATTGATGTTAATAGGTGTTTGGGGAAAAGGATTCTGTGGTCAAATAACATTGAGACACTTTGCTTTGAACAAAATCAAGTTCCATTACTGTAGTACCCTCAGAGCTTTTAGTATACTATTTTTCATCGTGAATCTCCAAGAAGGGATTGAAGTTGTCGAGATTCCCAAGACTATTTGAACATGGAACCCTTCCTTTGGCTGACAAAGTTAATATCTCACAGGACACCAGTGTTGCAGGCAGCACAGTTTTGGTTCTGGCCACAGTTTCCTTCTAAAGAAAACTGCTCAATTAATAAGCCATTGCTCATCAACACCATGATTTGGCTTTCCCCCTCTTCATTGGCTGTTGGAAGCAGAAATGGGCATCCTGATCTCAGGATGGCCAAGTCATGGACTGGCCAGAACTGAGAAACATGATGAGGACCAGTCAATTAGTAGACACAGAAAGAGGCCAGTGCTATGCGAGAACAGAATCCCTAACGGTCCCTGAGGAAATCAAAGTCATCTGTAGACAGAAGCTTCCAGAATGAAGAAAGACAAGCACAGTAGAGGTGGGGCATCTCACAGGCTGCATGACGAGCTATAGAGGGGGACAGGGGATGTAATTCCCCAAAAGGAGGTGAATTGACGACCTGTTCCTGAGGGGGCATTGTGGTAATTCATCCTTAGATAATTCTGGAACCTTCTGGTGGATTTCTGCCAGGTTGTGCTGTGCAGTTTTCTAGGTGCCCCAAGACCTTCCTGTTTAATGAATTCTCATGATAGTTTCCCTCTTTATCCGATACATCCTCAGAATAAATTTCCATCATAATTCTGAGGCAACTTAAGAAGTCTGAACCTTGCCACTAAAAAAGTCCAACTAAAACTTCTGGTTTGTTTGGAAGACTATAATTTTTTCCCTTTTAAAAATAACTTTTTTCTTCCTATAAAAACGATACATGGTCATTTAGAAAAATTTCAAAAACCCACTTAAGTGCAAAGCAGAAAATAAAAATTTCTTATAATCTCCCCACTCAGATAATCACTGTTAGAGTTTGATGTACAATGTTCTAGCCCTTTCTCTTCATCTATTTCTGTCTCTAATTATAAAAATGGGAACACACAGTATATGCTGTGTTGTATTTTTTCACTTAACTATATATTGTAAATATCTTTCCCTTTTTATCACAATATATTTGATGATTACATCATATTCCATATTCCAAGGTTTATTTAACTAATTCCCACTGTTAAATATTTTCGGCATTTATATTTTTACTGCTATAAACAATTCTGTGATAAATAATCTTGTAGCTAAATGTTTGCACATATCTGTGATTATTTCTCAAGACAAAGTCCTAGAAGTGAAATTGTTGGATCAACGTGTATGCAGTTTTAATGATTTTGGTATTTATAGACAAATTGCCCTTCAGGAAGTTTGTGCCCATTTGCATGTCGATCCAGCAGTCTCTGATAGTCAAACTTTCCTTTCTATGACTTCTCTCCCAGGCTTTTCCTTGTCTCCTGTAGAACCTTCTGGACTTTTATCTTTGTCCCACCCCCTTGATTTTAAAGGATTCACCCTCTCTCCAAGCTTTTCATTGCTTCTACTATGAAATGACATGTCCTGCACTTTTCAGCACTGCCTCTGGCCTGCTTTGTCTCAGAATGCCACGACAATTTTATCTTTCTTTTTCTGCCACCGGATCTACAATTTCTGTTGAACTGCCTAAAGAGCATCAGAGAGGGAGATCAGTAAACCTGGTTTCATTTCCACTCCATCCAGCCTTGGGGAGGCAGCAGTGGCAACAGCAAATTAAACGCGAGCCTCAGAAGATTTGCTTCCACTGGGAAATGAAAGAACCACAATGATCATGGAGCCCATTAGTGGAACATAAATTAAGAGCATAAACCCAAGAAATGTCCGTGGCTTGTAGTGTATTACACGTTTGCTTATGATTCATATAATCTCTCATTGCTGAAATGTGTTTAAAGATAATGACAACTCAGATTACAATCCTGAGATATTAGCTG
Organism: Tolypeutes matacus; assembly: GCA_026826555.1. Classification (NCBI taxonomy): domain Eukaryota; kingdom Metazoa; phylum Chordata; class Mammalia; order Cingulata; family Chlamyphoridae; genus Tolypeutes; species Tolypeutes matacus. The sequence goes on from JAKSZT010054334.1 coordinate 64,933,302, forward strand.
GGGCTAGACACCTGTGGCCCTCGTTGGCAATCAAAGGATAATTGTGACAAACGCTACATGAGACAATAACAGATCAGAGGGGAATAGACATGTCATTGCTGCTTTTTTAATTGTATAACTTCTCACCTTAAGTGTTTAAGGGAACAGGGTCTGAGATCCTATTTATGGCCATAAGACCCCGTCTTTTGCTCTGGGTGGGCAAAAGTGCAGTTGCAGAAGTTCACTGTTAGTTGGTAATTCCATTGCACCAAGCAAAGGCAGGTCCAAGCAGTGAAACTCGAGCCGGTTCTTTTTACTGTCTGCCTGCCTCTCTGATAAGAACTTCTGGGAGAAGTTTGAGGTGCTCTCTTAAAATTTGTAGTTTGAGATTTTGCGGATTAGCTATTTCAGTTATTCATTTCTCCCTCACTGAATGCCATCGAGAATGAGCTGTGTTTCTCCATCCATTTATTCACTTATTCCTTCACTTGTTCAAAAGACAGTTACTGAGCATCTGTTATGTTCCAGGCTCTGCATATTTGTTCTAAAGTATTTTTTAAGTTTTTTATTTAAGAATTTCAGTTCCATTGAAAGCAAGGATTTTAGATTTTTATATGTAATTATGCCTGGTATTATTACAACCTAAGAGTCTGCTTCCTGAAGGCCTTCAAGTCCTCCATTCTTATAGTGGGGTAGGAAAACTGGGGGATTACTCTTTAGTTAAATAAAAAGGCAGGAGTCATACTCTCATGTGTGACAGAAAGACCAGAGCCTCACTTAATCTTTCCAAGACATTTTGTTGTGGGGCAGGTGGGAGTTGGAGGTTGGGGGTTGGAGGAGCTTATACTGCAACCTGCTTCTGTGTTGCTGCTTGGCTACCATGGTCTGCCTTGCTTCTTGAAGCAGCCTGTTTGCACTGCTTTTCCCCATTCTGGGTATCACCTGTATTAGTCAGCCAAAGGAGTGCTAATGTGAAATACCAAAAATGGGTTGGTCTTTATAAAGGATATTTATTTGGAGTAGAAGTCCACAGATATCAGGCCATAAAGCATTAAGTTTCTTCTCTTACCACAGTCCATTGCCACGTGTTAGAGCAAGACAGCTGCCGGCATTTGCCAGGGTTCAGGCTTCTGGGGTTCCTCTCTTCCCGGGGCTGCGCTTCTCTCCGGGCTTAGCTACTGTTTCCTCCACAAGATCAGGCAAACGGCTTGCTTCTCTTCTCCTGGGGCCTTCTTTCCAACATCAAAACTTCTTCTCAAAAGACTGCTTCAACTTTCCTTTGCCTTGCCTTTTATATTCAATTCCCCACCTACCAAGGGGTGGGGCTCAACGCCCTAATCCTAACCTAATCATGCCCAGATTAATAGATTAGTTTACAAGCATGATTCAATTATATTTTTGGAATTCATAATTGTATCAAACTGCCACATCACCTCTTTTCCTTCATCCCCCCAAAGTGCTACGAACGTAAGACTGTTGTGTGAAGCAGACTTTTCAGAAGGTGTTGGGGGTAATGCAGGGTAATTACACAAATGAGTAATTTCCAGACGCTTACTGGTCATTCATCATCTCACTGACTTGATTCTTTGCCCCTCCATTTTCCATCACGGTTTTTTGGGTCCCTCTTTCTCCAGACCTTCTTAATACCTCCCTTTCTGTATTCATACCCCTCCCGCCCTTTTATCCAGAATGCCATTTGAAATGCAAACTTTCCCTCCTATCTATGCCAAGCAATCTGTCTCTCTGGGATTTGCCCTAGTACAATGACACTGAATCCAGGAGGCCTCCCTTTCCTGTCCATGAAGGTATTTTTCTCAACAAAAGAATCATCTACTACTGATTTATACCCCTCCTTTAGAAGGCAATTACTGAATAAAAGTAGTCTTAAATTATAGACTTCTGTACCTGGTAAAATTGTCTGTACAAATGAACATGAAATAAAGACAATTTCAGACAACAAAAACTGAGAGACTTGACTATCAAAAGTTCCTAACTAAAGGAGCTTTCAAAGGATGTACTTCATGAAGAAAAGAAATGAGCCCTGAAGGAAGTTCTGAGACACAGGAGAAAAGTTGAGCAAATAATCAACAAACAAAGAGGTAAACATGGGTAAATCTTTTTAAAAATGTAGCTGGAATTGGGTTTTGTTTAAAATGAGAATTTTTTTTTTCTAATACACTTTTATTATTATATTGCAGGGGGAAATCTCAATTTAAATACAGTTGGTGACCTCTTCTCACTATGGCCTCACAAAGCATGTTCCTTTTCCTTTAGAAACATTTTCAAAGAATCCAACCCTACTACTTTAGTCATCAAAATCAGTGTTTCTTATTTTTCAACTGGATAAGAGGTGTAACAGGTCATTGATTGATATTAGGATAATAAGCATTTAACAATGATAAAACAGTGCAAATCAGAGATTAGTTGAAGAGAAATGCTTTCCAAAACCTCTATACAACTAAGACATTCTATTAATTATCGGTAGTCAATGGATTCCTATTGCTTAAACTTTAAGAGAACTGCTATGAATGCTCAAGTACACTGTAAACTGCAGTTTAGTAATTGAACCAACGAGACCTCAGAAATCAGGTTCTATGTAGAACCTAATGTTTTAAAGTTGAAAGGGCCCTCAAAGCTCTTCTATTCCAGATAGAGAATCGGAGACTGAGGAAAATGCAACAGAGGAGCAGCGATCTGAAAAAACAGAGATGGGCAGTATAAGAGATCTGACCAGACGCTCTTGCTGGCAGAGGTCTTGGAGCATTTCCAACTGGCAAAGGTGATCTGCACTTCTCCAGCTTGCACTTCTTCTCTGGGGAACTTTTATGAAGCCTTCTTCCCTTTCAATGCACACTTCTGTTGTTGCAAGTCACAGCTGTGTAAAGCTGTTATCCTTTCTAGCTAGAATATTTTTTTCCTCCAGAAAAGTATTGTCATAAGGTAACAATCATGTTTGGACAAAAGTATTTGGGGACACTTGAAGCCAAGCTATATTCATCAGAGATTATTGTTTTTAAACAAGTGGCCAGCCTTACAAGGTTAGGGTTTGGTCCCCAAAGCTTGTGCTCGGTGATTGCTCTTCATTGACAAGTTAGTAGTGGGGAAGAAAAGAGACAAAAGCCACATTCCGGAAGGAAGAGCCATGGGGGTGTTGAAAGGGGAGTGCACATGTGTGTGTGTGGCAGGGGTGTTGAAGAAAGATGACCAAGTATCGTAGACAGTGGAATGGCTGCCACACTTTCACATTTGGAAGTAATTCCAAAATCTCTGTGTGGAGATTTTCTTTTGTTATACATTGCCACGTGTTAGAGCAATTTTGTAGTCTTTTGTAGACCCCAGAAAATTATGATCTTAAGCTAGCCCATTCCTGTGCATGTAAACCTATGTATGTGGGACTTTTTGGTTAGATTCATTTGATTAGATCACTTTTAATTAGATTTAATTAGATTCTAATGAAAGGGCCTTTCATTAGATTGTGGGACCCAGGGTGGAACTTAATCCTTTACTGGAGCCCCATATAAACAGAGAAGAGAGGAGAGGAAGAGCCACTATTTTACTCTGCCATGTGAGGGAGGACTCCAGGATCGCCTGCATCCACAGAGGGGCATAGAGACCCCAAGAGGCTGAGAGGCCCGAGGCTGGAATCAGTGGAACATCCCGAAGCTGAAGCAGCCAGTCCTGTAGGAGACGGGAGAGATGAGCCATTTACCTAATCTCCCACAGCTGAGCTTGGGGAGAAAGTGAGACTGGAAAAGGCAAAGACCAGTTGCCATTGTGCTTTGCCACATGGCAGTCGCCAACCTTTGGTGAGACAGGATCTCTGATGATGCCTTGATTTGGACATTTTCACAGTCTCAGAGCTAAGATTTTACCCTAATAAATGCCCTTTATAAAAGCCAACCCATTTCTGATATTTTGCATTGGCAGTCTGTGGCAAACTCTGAGAGATATGGATGTAATTGGGAATAGCCTTAAAATGTTGAATGCCTTGGTCTTCCAAATTCTAATTTTCCAAGAGAATGCTTATTTGGTTATAGTAAGAAGCCTGTAGATTTGCAGGAGTGCAAGTGTCCATCTCTTCCCTCTTCTAGTGGCTGGTATTCACCCTGAATGCAGCAATAGTGGGCTGGTGGTACAGGGTGGGGCAGGTATGGGAGGCCTTCATGAGTGACCCAACCTCACAGCTGCTAAAGCAAATACCATGAAATAGCCTGACTTAAATAATGGGAATTTATTGGCTCTTAGAAATAATTTTGTCTGACTCATGGCCTTACAGATGAGAAAATAGATCAAGGTCACTTAGCACAAATAACTTGCTTTCTAGGCTAGGGAATGGGGCTAGGCAGTCTGGGAAACAGGCCTTGAATCTAGAACCCCTGGGTCTGTCAGATCTGGGGGTTGCATAAGAGCTTCCAGCTGTGTGCACCAGCTTGAAGGGCGAGGGCTTTGTTCTGCATCATTGTGGTGGATTGAATTATGTACCCCAAGAAAGAACATGTTCTTAATCTTAGTGCATGTTTCTGTGGGCGTGAAACTGTTTGTAAATAGTATCTTTGAATATATTCAGGGGAGTCAGGGTGTGGACTTATTTGTGACTATTCAATTAGGTATGGCCTAATGGAACCAGGGCAGGTCTTAATCCATATTATTGGAGGCTTTATAGAATGAAAGCCACAGGGAGGAGCCAGAAGCCACAGAAATTGGAAAAGCAGCTAGAAGAAGAGAGAGTTTGCCATGTGACGGAGGCAGAGATGCAAGCCAAGAATCCCAAGGATTGTGGCAAGCCAGCACCAGAATGCTGTAGACTTCAGGGAAAAGACATTGCCTGTCAAGACCTTCATTTCAGATGTCTAGTCTTCAAAGCCATCAAACAATAAAGGCTTGTTGTCTAAGCCAACCCATCGGGTGGTATTTGTCATAGCAGCCTGGCAAACTAAGACCAGGATCAAAGCTGTAGTTTTTCCCACGGAGGAGCTGCCCCAGGTTATCTGTCCAAACGATCCTCCTGAGAATGCACCTCTGCTTTCATATTTTTTTTTTTTTCCCCAGTACTATGATACCTTATTTTTTTTATAGAATTAAAACACTCTTAGTGAGCATTTTTGCTTTAAGAATATTTGTTACTAAGTTCTTAATTTTCTTTTCTTTTGAATTCTTGTCCAATGCTATCTTCTCTTTTTTTTCTCACCAATTTTTTGGGTTTCCTGTTTTAATTTTTACTTTTCAATATCCATTTTATGAGATGATGGTGATGGCAGTGATTAAGGAAAAGTTATATGGCAACTACTATATGCCAGACACTGTTCTAAGTACTAACATGTATGAACACATGTAGGTCTATTATTATCTCCCTTTTATAAATGTATATATACATGAACCTTTTCTTTTCTCTTAAAATAGACGTTAATTCTGATTTTATCCAGTTTTGAACCTAAAGTTTTTGTTTCTTCTGAATTTATCATTCTTAAATTTCTATTGCTAAAAATGTTTTTCTATTTTAAGCTCTACTGGTCAATATTTTTAATTCTTTCTCTTAGCTTAGTATTTTACTTACTTAAATACATTAAAAATTAAACAGAATTAGCCAAGTGCCACTTGTGAATCTTGATTAGATCCTGGTTCCAAAACAAAACAAAACAAAACAAAACACAGCTGGCAAAGACATTCTTAAGACAATTGTGAGAACCTGATTTTGGACTAGATATGAGATAATATTATGGAATAAGTGCTCATTTTCTTTCCTATGATCATGGTATATTATGAGGGTTAAGTAGCAGAATGTCCTATTCCTTAGGCCATGCTAGAGAGAGAGAAGGATAAAACCAATACGGCATAATGTTAACAATTGTTGAATCTAAACAAAAGACAGATAGATATAGATTTTTATTATTCTTCAGCTCTTCTATGGACTTAAAACTATTCATGATAAAAGTAAGAAAACATGCAAAATATCAAACAAATAAAAAAATTCCTTTTTTATCTTAAAAATTTTTTCCCAACATGAATATTATTTATTTTCCTGCATTTTAATTTAACATATTTAATTCTTATTATCTTATTTTTTATTTTCTTAGCATCTGTTTTATAAAATCTTGTAATGACATTGGTCCTGGATGGTGGTTCAGGGAAAGGAACACTCTGCATATATTGGCCAATAGATTCAGATCAAGGTTGGCGATCATCTGCCCCCTTCTGGTGGTCAGCAACCTTCTTATCAAATCACTCATCCCTTCCTGTTGGTTCTCCAAAAACTTTTACATAAGGAGGGATACCCCGGTTAAAATCTCCCAGTATTTTAAAATGGTGAGATTCACCCTTCACTATCGTCTGGGAATGATGCAGAAATTCAAAGTCAACAGCAGGAAAACTGCAGGAGGAATTTCCACTGGTCCCAGACTGGGTGGGATTCTGAGGTGGGAAGACATTAGGAGTTTCCCTGCAAGACCCCACTGCAGACTTGGGAGCCTGGGCTCAGTGCTTGCCCAATGGGATTCAAAGGTGTCCATTGTGGTTTGTCAAGGGGAGCACAAAACCAGGGGCAGACCCAAGGCAGTTTCCTAAAGTGTGAATTTCACTTTAAGATTTGAAGGAAGTTACTTTTATATTAAAATAAACATGAGTATATTACGGAATGGCATGTCAAATGGAGACTCCAAAGGAATTTCATACTTATTGAAGGCTGATTTGAGGAATACTCTGGGACTCCCAAACTATAGATGGAAAGGTTTGTGAAGCTCTGTGATGATTTGTTGCGTGTAGGCTTGACTAAAGAAGGTTTTTTAGGGAGAAAGTTTTGTGGGCCAATATTGAATATGCATAGCACAGACAACATCTCTTTCTTCTTTGGATACTAACCTAATGACCACTATGGTGATACTTATCAATTATGTTCTTCCATTAATTTGTTTCACTTATTTCCCATCATCATCGTCTCCTTTCTCACTTCTCAACGTTATTTCGACTTTTGACTTCCTGATTGGAGGTTGAAGAGTTAGAGTTGGACAGCAGGTGTTGGAAACTCACATGTCTTTTGGGACCAAGCAGGCACTTGGGAATGTGTGATCTGGGCTTAAGATAACCGGGCATGGTGATTACTGGGTGAACATTTTAAAATCTTGTACCGGCCTAGAGGAATACTTCATCTGGATCTTGATTTTCTGGTAATTGCAAACCCTGCTCTGGAGACAGCCTGTGTGCATCTGGGCCTCACATTCCCCTGAGATGAACAAATCCAACGTTCCTACTTCGCCTTGCCTGCAAACTCCATCATTCCACTCTTAGTCAATTGCAAACTTGTTTGGTAAGTTGAAAATGTCTTGAAGAGTAGCCTTATTTATCAAGTGTTTACTCCTTTATGATGCTGTATGGAGTTTATCCAGATTATTAAAAAAAAAACAAAAAAACAAAAAAACATTCTCTTTTTAAATGTTACAAGTAATACATGAGCATATATTTCTTTAAACAAAATATTTTTCTTTCTGTGCCTCCATCACTTTGAATTCTACTCCTCATACCCTTGAACATGCACTCACACTCACTCATTCTTCTGCATCCCTCAAAGCAGCTCTAATGCCTCTAAGCTAAAAGGATTGAAAGGAAAGATGGGACTCCATGGCAGAATATTTGAAGTGGTTACTCACCAGGTCTGTATATACATATGAAAATCCTCTGCGTCCTTAGAGCAGCTGTGGCAACTGAAAATAATTCAAATTCAGCAAACAGGATCATTTTCTGTGTAGTTTATGAGCTAAGGAACAGCCCAGAGCTTTGGCATTTGAGTTACCGTTAGCCCGTTCAGCCACTCTCCACATGTCACAGGCTGGTAATTTGATCTACAGCTCCCTTGAAGTGAGTTTGCACTGGGCATGGAAAGCTCTTTTCCCCCCATTTTACCAAACATTAAATGGACTTTTATGTGTGTCTTTTTCCCCTTACAAAGTCACAATTTGATTCAACAAAAATATTACACACCTTCTTCCTGAAGGTTTCGTATCCTTTTCTTGGACTCACAGCCACACATTTTAGGCAGCAAGTTCCCTTGAATGCCCCCAGACTGCAGCTGTCTGCCTTCCGTTCACCAGAGAGGTGACATGCCCAAGACAAGGAGAGATCCTTGTTGGGTTTAGCTGGGCCTAAGAAAATACAAGTAGTGGTGAGAAAAAGATCTTCCAATGAACTTTCCATTCAAGACCCAGGCAGGCTGCTGCTTCTCAGGATTGTTATCATTGCTGTGAAATTTAGGTCTTCAAGACGAATCCCAGCAGAAGCTAAGTGCCTCCTGTATTTAGATAGCAGAAGGCGCTCTCCTCACAATGAAAGTAGCCCTTCCAGTCCTCTGAGGGACAACCTCCCAGTTGCCAGAGCCAAGAAGTATGTCAGATGATGGTGAGAATGGGGCCCACTTCAGACTTTGGAGAGAGAGTACCTCTTATGGTACCTTGAACCATGGAAACTGGTGTCATGCGCTGATATTTAGATTGTGGTGGTGAGGGCAGAATGCCTGCTGTGCCATCAAGTCACCACCATGCAACAGGTAGCCTGCTTTCCAGCTACTTTGCATGAACTCCAGACTTCCTGGCATTAAGGCTTGGCAGTCTATGGTGCCAGGCCAGTACTGCAGAGTTCGTTGCTTTGATTTTTTAATGATACCCTAATCAGTGGTTGAAGTGCATAAGATAATAGTGGCTGAAGTCATGTATTCTTTTGAGCAACTGAAAACTGAAATTTGTTTTATGCTGAAGATGGTTTGTGAAATAGTTTAGGTATTTTTATATCAAAAATACAAGGAGTCCTGTCTGCCTTATTAGCCAATTGGACTATTAAGGAAAGATTAATATCTGTCTGAAGAATCACTGATGTTCAGTTACCGTTTAAAATTAAGATCGGATACTTTTTTTCTCCCCAAAACATTGATGTTTCTTACTTGATCCAACTTTTGGTATGCTCACAGCCATTTGTGGTTTAGATTATACCTGTTTAGGATGGAAAAAACTTGTGCAGGTGTACAGAATCTTACGTTTTGGGGTTTTGCTGTATTTCTGGGAGAGCATCTGCACAGATCCTTGCACTCACAGGAAATCCGTACTCGTCTAGAGTGCCCAAGGGCATGAGGCAGGGGGCTCAGATTTGGTCTGGTCAACTGTGGAGTTTGAACTACACCCACACTGTATCCCAATAAACAGAACCCCGACTGCTGCAGCCCACTTCTAGTTTTACAGAACAGAGACTGATGGAGGCAAAAATGCCCCAATACTTATCATTCCTATGGGAATGTATGATAGACATTAACTAGGTTCAAATTTTGGATCAGACAAGACCTTGACTTTGAACCCAGCTCTGCAGGATGGTGTTCCTCCAAGTCCTTGCTTGTTTTTGTGCCTTGACAGCCAATGCCTGAGAGTAGGTTGCCCATGGGCAAGTCTTGGGGGGCAGCCTCAGTGATCCTGTTTTTGGTCACACCCTTTCCAAAGGAAGGAAGATAGATTAGAGGTTCTCCCCAAAGCTTAGGGGAATTTTGGGATAAAATATTTAAAAAGTTAAAAAGCCTTTAAAAGTAGAACATCCGGTTTCCTTTTGGATGATAGATACTGTTAACATATTCCTATTTCCAGTGAATCAGTCAATTCTATCAAATATTTATAAAATGCCTTCCATGGTCAAAGATTTGATCCAAAATTGCTCATTATAGCAGTTTCGTCTGCAGGAAGAACTCATCTACATCAATGGCAAGGTCATAATCACTTACAATGGCAAACTGCATTAGCCCCAGCTTTGCATTACGTGCTTATAGCTTACCAAGAGAGGGAATGTCCTCCAATCCAGATTCCATACTAAGAAATTAGATGATTCCATGACAATAATAATTTTAGCTGCAGTTCAAGGAAAGTTTACAGCTTTAAAACAGGAAATGGAAAACAATAAGTAAGAAACTATAAAGTAAATTGAGCACATAACTTTCTGTTACACTTTATACCTAGTGGTACATATAGTTTACTTTAGGAGATGACAAGGCTTATTTGGAGAGCTGAAAACTCCTGGAGTCTTTCTCTTTTTTGTTGAAATGGAAATAGGAGTAATCCTGTATGTCCTTCAGACTCAGTTTTTGATTTCTTTGTAAATTGGGGATTTTAATATGTGTCTAAAAGGTTTTTTTTTTCCTTTTAATGTTTACATGCTATCATATGGCAGGATGAACCTTTACAGTGAATTTGAATCTGGGTATTAATAAAATAATGGACACATTTTATTTTGATTATGGTGAATCAGGCTCTGTGATAAGTGTTTAAAATACATTTTCTTCTTTAGATTATTTAGCATTATGATGTAGGTAATACTGTTATCCCCATTTTACAGATAAGGAAACCGAGGATCAGAAAATTTATATAGTTTGATTAGGACACAGCTACTAGCAGGTGTTGTATGAGAAACTCAGAGTTGCCTGTCTCCAGAATCTAAAATCTTCTCCCTATTCTGCAATGCCTCATACTTTCCTTTCATATCATCAGCATCATAAACTGAAGTTTGGTAACTCCTAGGGGGCCACAGGGTGATATTTAAGGGATGTTTAAGTAAGTTGTACACACTGCACCCCCATATTAATTGTAGTTTCTTTAAAATAAAAAATCGTAAGAGAAGTTTATCTTAGTTTGCCAGGGCTGCTATAACAAAGTACCACAGACTAGTTGGCCTAAACAAAAGAAATTTATTTTTTCACAATTTTGGGGGCTGGAAGTCCAAAATCAAGGCATCAGCAGGATCATGTTTTCTCTGAGTTCAGTAGCATTCTGGTGGTGGCTTGCTGGCCATCCATAACTCAATTTCTGCCTCTGTCATGTGGCCATCTGTCTCTACTGAGTGTGTCCAAATTTCCTCTTTTTATTCTTTTGTATTTGTTTTTTTAAACACAGATGAATAAATATATACATTTCTCAATTAAATGTAATGGATACATATAATTTTTTTTTGAATCAAACAATATGTCACACTATGTTTGGTTCATAGTAATGCACTCACACAGTATTTGTCCTTTTGTGTCTGGCTTGCTTCACTCAACATAATGTCCTCCAGGTTCATCCATGTTGCCATATGCTTTACGACTTCATTTCTTCTTACAGCTGCATAATATTCCATCGTGTGAATAGACCACAGTTTGTTTATCCATTCATCTGTTGATGGACACCTGGGTTGTTTCCAACTTTTGGCGATGGTGAATAATGTTGCTATGAACATCGGTGTGCAGATGTCTGTTCGTGTCACTGCTCTCAGTTCTTCTGGGTATATACCCAATAGTGGTATTGCAGGGTCACATGGCAAGTCTATATTCAACTTCTTTAGGAACTGCCAAACAGTCCTCCATAGTGGTTGTAACATCCTGCATTCCCACCAACAGTGAAGAAGTGTTCCTATCTCTCCACACCCTCTCCAACACTTATAGTTCTCTGTCTTTTTAATAGTGGCCATTCTGATAGGTGTGAAATGGTATCTCATTGTAGTTTTGATTTGCATTTCCCTAATCATGAGTGATGTTGAGCATTTCTTCATGTGTTTTTTTTGCCATTTGTATTCTTCTTTGGAGAAATGTCTATTCAAGTCTTTTGCCCATTTTTTAATTGGGTCATTTGTCTTTTTATTGTTGAGTTGTAACATCTCTTTATATATCCCGGATATTAAACCCTTATCAGATATGTGATTTCCAAACATTTTTTCCCATTGAGTTGGCTGCCTTTTCACCCTTCTGACAAAGTCCTGTGAGGTGCAAAAGTGTTGAATTTTGAGGAGATCCCATTTATCTATTTTTTGTTTTGTTGCACGTGCTTTGAGTGTAAGGTCCAAGAAACCATCACCTATTACAAGGTCTTGAAGATGTTTCCCTCCATTTTCTTCTAGTAGTTTTATGGTCCTGGCTTTTATATTTAGATCTTTGATCCATTTGGAGTTGATTTTTGTATAGGGGTGAGAGAGGGGTCTTTTTTCATTCTTTTGGTTATAGATATCCAGTTCTCCCAACACCATTTGTTGAAGAGACTGTTTTTCCCCATTAGCGTGGGCTTGGTAGGTTTGTCAAAAACCAGTTGACTGTATAGGTGAGGGTATATTTCTGGGTTCTCAATTCTATTCCACTGATCAATGTGTCTCTTTATGCCAGTACCATGCAGTTTTGACCACTGTAGCTTTGTAATATGTTTCAAAGTCAGGCAGTGAAATTCCTCCCACATTGCTCTTCTTTTTTAGAATACTTTTGGCTATTCGGGTGCACTTACCCTTCCAGATGAATTTGGTAATTGCCTTCTCTAATTCTGTAAAGTAAGCTGTTGGGATTTTGATTGGTATTGCATTGAATCTATAAATCAGTTTGGGCAAGACTGACATCTTCATGATATTTATCCTTCCAATCCATGAACACGGAATGTCTTTCCATTTGTTTAGGTCTTTTAAAATTACTTTTGGCATTGTTTTGTAGTTTTCTATATGTATAGGTCCTGTACTTCTTTGGTTAAATTAACTCCTAGGTAGTGGAGTCTTTTTGTTGCTATTGAAAATGGAATTTTCCTCCTGATTTCCTCCTCAGGTTGTTCAGTACTAGTGTACAAAAACATTACTGATTTTTGCGTGTTGATCTTATATCCTGCCACTTTGCTGAACTCATTTATTAGTTCAGGTAGCTTTGTTGTGGATACTTCAGGATTTCCTAAATACAGGATCATGTCATCCGCAAACAGTGAGAGTTTTACTTTCTCTTTTCCTATTTGGATGCTTTTAATTTTTTGTCTTGTCTAATTATCCTAGCTAGAACTTCTAGTACAATGTTGAATAACAATGGTGACAGTGGGCATCCTTGTCTTGTTCCTGATCTTAGGGGGAAAGCTTTCAACCTTTCCCCATTGAGTATGATGTTGGCTGTGGGTTTTTCAAATATGCCTTTTATCAATTGAGGAATTTTTCTTTTATTCCTATCTTTTGAAGTATTTTTATCAAAAAAGGATGTTGGATTTTGTCGAATGCCTTTTCTGCATCTATTGAGATGATCATGTGGTTTTTTTCCTTCAATTTGTTAATGTAGTGTATTACATTGATTGATTTTCTTATGTTGAACCAGCCTTGCATACCAGGAATAAATCGCACTTGGTCGTGATGTATAAGCCTTTTGATATGCTGTTGGATTCGATTTGCAAGTATTTTGTTGAGAATTTTTGCGTCTATGTTCATTAGAGAGATTGGTCTGTAATTTTCTTTTCTTGTGCAATCTTTATCTGGCTTTGGTATTAGGGTGATATTGGCTTCATAAAATGTGTTGGGTAATTTTCCCTCCTCTTCAATTTTTTTGGAAGAGTTTGAACAGTATTGGTGTTAATTCTTTTTGAAATGCTTGGTAGAATTCACCTGTGAAGTCATCTGGTCCTGGACTTTTCTTTGCTGGGAGATTTTTGATGATCGGATTCAATCTCCTTGTGATTGGTTTGTTAAGTTCTTGTATTTCTTGTAGCGTAGTGTAGGTTGGGTGTGCATTTCTAGAAATTTGTCCATTTCATCTAGGTTGTCTAGTTTGTTGGCATATAGTTTCTCATAATATCCTCTTACAATTCTTTTTATTTCTGTGAGGTCATTTGTAATTTCCCCCCTTTCATTTCTGATTGTATTTATTTGCATCTTCTCTCTTTTTTTCTTTGTTAGTCTAGTGAGGGGTTTGTCAATTTTATTGATCTTCTCAAAGAACCAGCTTTTGATTTTGTTGATTTTCTCTATTGTTTTTCTGTTCTCATTTTCATTTATTTCTGCTCTAATCTTTATTAGTTCTTTCCTTCTGCTTGCTTTGGGATTGGTTTGCTGTTCTTTTTCTAGATTCTCTAGTTGTTCAGTTAAATCTTTGAGTTTAGCTCTTTCTTGTTTTTCAATATAGGCATTTAGGGCTATAAATTTCCCTCTCAAGACTGCCTTTGCTGTATCCCATAAGTTTTGATACATTATGTTCTCATTTTCATTTGTCTCAGTATATTTACTGATTTCACTTGCAATTTCTTCTTTGACCCACTGAATATTTGGGAGTGTGTTGTTCAGTCTCCACACATTTGCAAATTTCCTTTTTTCCTGTCTGTTATTGATTTCTAGTTTCATTCCATTATGATCTGAGAAGGTGCTTTGTATAATTACAATCTTTTTATATTTATTGAGAGCTGTATTGTGACCTAACATGTGATCTATACTGGAGAAAGATCCATGGGCACTTGAGAAGAATGTATAACCTGCTGAGTTTGGATGCAGTGTTCTGTATATGTCTGTTAGGTCTAACTTGTTTATCATATTGTTCAAGTTCTCTGTTTCCTTGTTGATCTTCTGTCTAGTTGTTCTATCTAATGATGTGAGAGGGATGTTGAAGTCTCTGATGATCATTGTGGAAATGTCTATTTCTCCCTTCAGTTTTGCCAGAGTTTGTCTCATATATTTTGGGCACCCTGGTTAGGTGCATAGATATTTATGACTGTTATATCTTCCTGGAGGATCGTCTCTATTATTAATATATAATGGCCTTCTGTATCTCTTATCACTTTTTTGCATTTAAAGTCTGTTTTGTCTGATATTAGTATAGCTACCCCTGCTCTTTTCTGTTTACTATTCACGTGGAGTTACCTTTTTCCAACCTTTTACTTTCAGCCGGTTTGTATCCCTGGGTCTGAGGTGAGTTTCTTGTGAGCAGCATATGGATGGCTCATGTTTTTTTTTTTTACATTCTGTCAGTCTGTATCTTTTGATTGGGGAATTTAATCCATTCACATTCAATGATATGACTGAAAATGCACTATTTATTTCCTCCATTTTATTCTTTGGTTTTCATATGTCATCTCATTTTTGTCTCTCTTTGTACTCTTTTGGTTATCCTTTCTGCTTTTCTTTCTTCTATACTCTCTTCCAAGCCCTCTCTCTCCTGTCTTTTTCTTTCAGGTTCTAAGGCTTCCTTTAATATTTTCTGCAGAGGTGGATTCTTTTTTTGCAAACTCTTAGTTTCTGTTTGTTTGTGAAATACTTTATACTCACCTTCATATCTGAAGGACAGTTTTGCTGGATAAAGAATTCTCAGCTGGCAGTTTTTCTTTTTCAGTTTCCTAATTGTATCATACCACTGTCTTCTTGCCTCCATGGTTTCTGACGAGTTATCTGCACTAAGTTTTACTGACGTCCTTTGTACATGATCGTTTGCTTCTCTCTTGCTGCTCTGAGCATTTTCTCTTTATCTTTGACATTTGACATTCTGAATAGTAGGTGTCTTGGCGTAGGTCAATTTGGATTTATTCTCACTGGGGTATGGTGTGCTTCTTGGACATGTAAGTTCATTTCTTCCATGAGAGTTGGGAAATTTTCAGCTATTATTTCCTCAAATACTCTTTCTGCCCCTTTTCCTTTCTCTTCCCCTTCTGGTACTCCCATGACACGTATGTTGTTGCATTTTGTGTTGTCATTCAACTTTCTGAGCCCCTGTTCAATTTTTTCCATTCTTTTCTCTCTCTGTTCTTTTCTCTCTTCAGTTTTAGCTGCTCTGTCTTCGGTCTCACTTATTCTTTCTTCTATCATTTCGAGTCTGCTGTTGTATGCCTTAAATGTGTTTTTGACTTTACCTATTGTGTCTTTCATTTCCATGAACTCCGTTACTTTTCTGTTCAGGATTTCAAATTCTTCTTTGCATTCACTCAGTGTCTTCTTGATGTCATTTATCTCTTTAACTATATTGTCTTTCATCTCATTAATTTGATTTTGGGAATTTGTGCTCATCTCACTGATTAGCTCTCTCAAATTCTGCATCTCTTCTGGGACTTTGATATATTCCTTTTCTTGGGTCATGTCTTCTATTTTCTTACTATGGCTCGTAATTTTTTTCTGGTGTTTAGGCATCTGGGAAGGTTGTATTTTACTTAGCTGCTCTATCTCTTTCTCTTTTATAGGGTTTTAGTGGCAGGAGTCTGTGAGTTACCACAGCTCTTTGATTTTTGGCTCAACCTTGATTGTTAGGATTGTTCTGCTGGTTGCTCAAAACTGGGCACTGGACCCAGTAATTGGTTGTAGAGTCATTTCCTAGGGCCTTGGACAGGGAGGCTATAGAGGCCAGGAAAAGCCTTGCCTATTCATTTTTAATTTTCTTATGTGCATTTCCTTGGTCTGCCAGGAAATGGCGCTTGTTGGCAGCTCTCAATATAATGCCTGGTTAGAGTGTATTTGTTGTGACACAGACCAGATCAATGTGATAGAGCTTCCTCTCTGGGGGCTAAGAGCATTGTAATTCAAACTTTCTGAGACAGTTCTCCAGTCTTCTCTGGTAGCCCCCTCCCTTTTCCCAGCTAGGAAATATTTCCACTGCCTTCTGAATCCTCAACAATCAGTCCCTGTTAGTAGCGGAGGAGATTGGGAGGTTTGTATATCTTTTACCCCTTGCAGGGTCCAAGGCAAACAATTGCACAGCCCCACTGGCCTGGAAGCACTCTCGGGTCAGGGCAGACCAAACCTACGAGTCAAAAGCAGGGTCAGCTCCAGGCTCTCTCCCTTCTCCTGTGGAGTCCTCAACAATTAGTCCAGGCTAGAAGAGAAGGAGGTTGTGAAGGTCGGATTTCTCCAGTCCTTCCTAGGCTCCCAGGGCAAAGCACTGTGTGGAAGGGTCTGTGGGGTCCGCAGTCCAAATTTGCGGGTCAGAACCTGAGTTAGCTTTAGGCTGTGTCCCTCTGTCTCCTCTCTCCTGGGGTGGTAGATCCCTGGAGCCCCCTTTGTCTGTAGTTGCAGGCCCAGAGGCCTGAGAATTCTAAAGAGTGTGGGGGAGGGTGCCGGCAGCAGCAGCTGCTGCTGGTTCCAACTCACGGTTCTGTCGTTGCGATTTCCCTCCTTTGTCCCTCTTTCCTCTGGGTGGTGTGCAGCCTTCACCTACTGTCCTAAACCCTAGAAGATCTTTTTTGGGGCTGTTTCAGCCTGTCATCTAGCTATTTTTCTGGAGAAGAGATTCCTGTGTCTTACTAGTCCGCCATCTTCCCGGAAGTCTCTTCCTCTGCTTTTAAGGACAACAGTTGTATTGGATTAAGGTTCATCTAATCCATTTGGCCCCTAACTAATAATATCTTCAAAGAGTCTATCTTCAAATGAGTTCACACACAGGAATGGGGCTTAGGACTGGAACATGTATTTGTGGAAGCAAGATTCAATCCATAACCATTAAATTCAGGTCTTCAAACTGGCTTAATTTGTCATGTGCTATTTATCTATGATTTGGGTTTTAACAAAGCACATGGCTGGAATGGCCTCTCCAGTCCCTGGGCTTCAAAGAATTAAAAAATATTCTGCCTGCCCCAAGGTTTGGAGAGCTCTGAATTTTAGCGTTGGTGGTATGTGTTGTCTTAGTAGAAATTGTCAGGGTGCAATGGGAAGATCAGAGGATTTGTAGCCTAGAGAAGGTGAGGAACACTAGTGATCTTACCCTTCCTTGGAGTCTCAGTTTTCTCATCTATATAATGGAAATGATATTAACACCTACTCAATTGGAGTGTTGTTAGAAAATACACATGAAAGAATTCTGTGAGTTGTTATTTCTGGAGTTATTTCAAGTCTCCTTTACTACTTGACAACATGTGGACTGGTACATTACCATCTCCTGTTTCTAAGGACCTGTTTAAGTCATTTTTCTGTGAGGGCTCTATCCAATGGTGTTCTGGCAAGAAACAGATATGGGGCAATCATTTTGGGGAGAGTTTCTTAAAGGAACTGTTTACAAAGGTGAGAGCAGACTTTAGGAAAAGCAGTGAGGGATATCACAATGCCCCAGTGGGGAGACATTACCAACACTAAGCCTGAAGGGGAATGGGGTAGTTTCCCAGAACTGAAGAGATTTTAGAGAGGACTGCTTGACAGGAACTGTGGCCTTTGGTGGAGGGACATAGTTAACCCAAAGAAACCTAAGAGGAAGAGAGATCTTGGGAAAAATATTCTGACTTCACTTTCGTCTCTCCCTTTCATCTCCTGCAAGTACTCACCAGTGGTTGGATCCAAATGGAAGCCAGGGGGCAAGAAAACTCTCAATGCAGTCCAAGCACATCAGACTCTCAGGGCTGAGAGCAGGGTAGAGAAGAGTGTAGAATGGATTTAGTGGAGCTTTAGATCTTGAACGCAGCCACATGGTCCTCAAAAGTATTAATTAATAATCTTCAGTGCTTTTGTCATATTTAACCTAGGCTTAACCTTAATACATAATTATGATGTCATTGTTCTACCTCCCTTTCTATATTTTCTCCATTTCTAGAAACCTTCATTTTCTATTTCCAAGCTGCCTTGTGTTCATTTGCTGCTCAAAGACATCTTGCTGCAAAAAAACTCAATATAATATACTAATGCATACAATTAAATGTCTTATGCCTAATTGTTAATTTTAAAAATGCATACTGATTTTTGCTTCTGGAATGGCTAAGTTCCTACTAACTGATCACAGATGGAACCTACAAAGAACACCCACCTGTAGGCATTGGAAGGTGAACAAATGCTAACAGATTATGGGTAGTTGGCACTGGTATGAAAGGACAGGACAAAGTGAGTTTTCTCTTATTTATGATTTTTAGCACAGGGGCAGGACACTAGGCAATGCCCATAATTTTTCTGGCCTGGAGAACTAGAAGAAAGAATTTAGAGCAAGTGAGAGAGAACTCTCCTGAAAGAGAGAGACCTTGAAAGGAGTCCCAAGTTTCTGGTTGACCCCTGAACATGGATGCATGTGGTAGAATACAAGCAGCTCATTTAAAGATAAATGAACTGAACTATGAGTTATTGCCAAAAGGACAGAGTTTGAAGTTTTACCAAAGTAAAAACAGCATACTCTTTGGGAAAAATATAACAAAATTCACAGTCCACAGTCTCCCCAACCAAACATTCACAATGTCCAGGATACCATCAAGATTTACTTGACACACAAAGAACAAGAATGGGATTCTTGGCCTATTCTCAAGAAAATCAATGTAGATCAATCCTGAGATGACTTGGAATTAGCAGACATGGATTTTTAAGCAGCTATTAAAGCTAAAGGAAATAAAGAGTAATATACTCTCAATGAATGAAAGTACAATAGAAACTATAAAAAAAGTAACCAAATAAATTTTAAGACAAAAATACAATATCTGCAATAAAAAGATCACTGGATAGGCTTAATAGGAAAATGGAAATAGAGAGAAATGCAAATAATGCAGTGAAGCCAAAGATAAGAAAGTTGAGATTATCTGAAGAACAGAGAAGAAAAAGATAGAAAACAATGAAAAGAGCCTCCAGGGCTGTGGATAATATTAAAAAGTCCAACATTTGTGTAATTGGAGCCCAGAAGAGAGTGAGAGTAAGTCAGAAAAATATATGAAAAACCAATTGCAAAATTTCCCAAATTTTGTAAAAGACATACATTTGGAAATTCAAGAATCACATGTATTTATCCCCAAGCTGGATAAATACAAAGATAACCATGATTAGGATTATCATTGTCAACCTCAGAAAACAAAGGATAAAGAGAAAAATCTTGAAAGGTTGTAGAGAAAACAACACATTACAAACCAAGAACAATAATCTGAATTTCCACTGACTTCTTGTCAGAAACTATGAAGACTAAAATACTAGAAGATAGTGCAACATCATCTTTTTGTTGAAAGTAAAAAATATCAAAACAGAATTCTATATCTAGCAAGACATTTTCAAGAATAAAGGTGAAGGAGGTGGATGTGGCTCAAGTGATTGGGCTCCCATCTACCATATAGGAGGTCCAGGGTTCAATTCCCGGGGCCTCTTGGTGAAGGCAAGCTGACCTGTGTGGTAAGCTGGCCCAAGTGGAGTGCTGGCCTGAGTGGAGAGCTGGCGCAGCAAGATGATGCAACAAAAAGAGACACAGAGGAGAAACAATAAGAGATATAGCAGACCAGGCAGCTGAGTGACAGAGGAACAGAAAGACAAGGAGAGAGAGGGACCGGTAACATCTATTTGACTGAAGCAAGAATTATAGCATCATTTTGAGGCATTTATAATGTATGGAAGTGTAGTACAAATGCCAACTATACAATAAAATGCATATGTGTGTGTATGTGTGATTGGACCTATACTTTACCTAAAGTGGTACATTATTAATTCTAAGTAGAGCAGGAAAAGTTAAGGGGGGTCTATTGTAATCTTTGGAGAAAGCCTAAAAAACAATACAAAGAAGTATAGTTAAAAAGCCAAAAGGTAAATTAAAATAGAATACTAAAACATATTTTTAAAGAAAGTAGGAAAAGATGAACAGAGGAACAAAAAACAGGAGACAATAAAAAATAATTCAGTTGTAGAGTTAAAACCAACCACATCAATAATTATGTTCAATGTTAAAAGAGGGAACACTCCCATTAAAAGGCAGAGATTGTCAGAATAGATAAAAAAGCATGGCCCAACTATCCTGTTTATACGAAATGCACTTTAAATATAAAGACACAGATTAGTTAAAAGGGGCATTGTTAAGATACAATATATCATGTGAACAGTAACTATAAGAATGCTCAAATGGCTATATTAATGTCAGATAAAATAGACTTCAAGCAAAAAGTATTATCTTATATAAAGAAGGACATTTCCTAAGATAAAAGGGTCAATTCATCAGGAAGCCCAGTGAAGACACAAGAGGAACATAAGTTATGTGACTATCTTGGTTACAATCTAGGTAGGAAAATAATATGGATATGAAAGAAGTTATAAAAAAATAGCAACACATGTACACTGAAAGCTACTAAACATTGCTATGAGAAATTTAAAGACCTAAATAAATAGATATGAAGAATTCTTGAATTAGAAGTTTCAATGTTGTTAAGATATTGATTCTCCCCAAATTTATCTGTAGATTCAATGCATTCCCAATTAAACCCAGAAGAATTTTTTTTTTTTAATAGAAAATGAGATGCTGATTCTAAAATTCATATAGAAATGCAAAGGATGTAATGTGGAGTGAGTTGCTATATATTATGTTGTGGGAATACAGGCTCAGGTACAACTTTCAGCAAAGGACTGCTTTATTTCTTATACAGCACAAAGCATACAAAACAGCAGGGGGAGAGATTCCATTGTAGCTGTACTGTCAAGGAGGCCAACTGCTCAGAACAGGGTAGGTGGATAGCAGCTCCACATGCCCTACTTTATTTCAGAGAGGAGAGACAAATCTGTGCTGCCTGAAGGCTGGGTATTTATACAACTCCAAGGGGTGGGGGCCCTGCCACTATAAGTTCCCACCCTGATAAGCAGCTGAGGCAGCTTGTTCCTGGTTTCCTGGCTTAAGGTATGGCCAGGCTGCTCCATTAGACCTAACATTTCCCCTGGGCTGCTGTGGAATAGAAACATATTGCAACATCTGCACATAATAGACAAGGAGGCAGGGCTAGGCAAGGGCTGGGAAAAGGCTACTAGGTGTGCCCCCGACTTTACCAACACCTAGAATAGCTAAAACAACTTTGAAAAAGGACACAGTTGGAGGACTTACACTACCTAATTTTAAGATTTATTATAAAGCTTTAGGATTAAGATAGTGTGGTAATGGAGTCAAGATGGACAAATAGCTCAATGGAACAGAAAAGAGAGTGAGGAGTAGATACAGGTATATATGGATCAATTGATATTTAATAAAGGCACAAAGGCAATCCAGTGGAGAAATGATAGCTTTTTTTTTTCAACAATTTTGCTCAATTAGTCATCTATATGCAAAAATTTTCATCCAACATATATAAACTCAAATTGGATCATAGACCTAAATGTAAAACCTAAAAATTTCATAGATTTCATGCCAAAAGCACAATCCATAAAAGAAAAAAACAATAAATTGGGTTTTACCAAAATTCAGAATCTCAACTCATTGTGAGAGACTGCTAAGAGAATGAAAAGACAAGCTTTATATTGGAAGAAAATATTTGCAAATTACCTATCTGATAAAAGTCTTGCATTCAGAATATATAAAGAACTCCCAAAACACAATAATTAGAGTACAAACACCCAACTAAAAATGGGCAAAATGTCTGAACAAGAATTTTACTGGAAAAGATATACAGATGGTAAATAAGCACATGAAAAGATGCTCAACATCATTCCTCATTAGGGAAATGCAAATTAAAACCACAATGAGACAACATTTCACACCTATTAGACTGAAGGATGACCTGGCAAGTCAAAGATGTGGAGCAACTGGAACTCTCATACACTGCTAGTGGGAGTATAAAATGGTGCAACCACTTTGGGAAACAGTTTGGTAGTTTATTAGTTAGGGTTCTCCAGAGAATCAGAACCAACAGGAGATATGTGTGTGTGTGTGTGTGTGTAAAGAGATTTATTACAAGGAATTGGACTAAAGTGATTGATTGTGGGTCTAGCAAGTCTGAATTCTATAAGGAAAGCTGTAGACTGGAAACTCTGATAAGGATACTATTGAAGTCTTAAGTCTGAATTTGTTCCTTAAATTGAAAGCCCAGGAAGGAGGGGAGGATGAAGTCTTGAGGCAGAAATTCTTCTGGTACTTGGAATTTTCAGTTCTTAAGACTTCCACTGAGAGGATATTATGGAAGGTAATCCCTTTTACTTATGGCCAACTGATTGTAGATGCTAATCCTATCTAATACATACCTTCACAGTAACCACTAGGCCAGTGTGTGACCAAACTGGTCACCATAACCTAGCCAAATTGACACATAAAATAAATCATTATGGCAGTTTCTGAAAAAGCTATACGTACACTCACCATATGACCCAGTAACTATGCTCCTAGGTATTTACTGAAAAGCAATGAAAATATATGTCCATATAAAGACTTGCACAATATTATTCATAGCAGCTTTATTGTAATAACCAAAACCCAGGCACAACCCAACTATCCATCAACTGATGAGTGGATAAAAAATTATGGTATATCCATACAATGGGATACTTAACTATCAAAAAAAAATGAACCATTGATACATGCAACCATATGAATGAAACTTGAAATAATTATGATGATTAAAGAAAGATAAAAAATGAGCACATACTGTACAATTCTTTCTGTATAAACATCTAGAAAATGCAGACTAAACGATAGTGACAGAAAGGTGATTAGTAGATTGTGGATGGGATGGGGGAGTGGGGAGCACTAGGAGGGAGAGATTATAAAAGGGGCTTGAGGAAGCTCTTGGAGGTGATGGAGATGTTCATTATCTTGATTGTAGTGATAGTTTCATAGTATACACATATTTCAAAATGTATTAAATTGTACATTTTAAATATGTCAATTATACCTCAATAATGGTGCTAACATAGCAAAAATAGTAGGCAGGAAGTGATAGTATAAAGAGATTGATCTCTGAAGCCAGAATGCCTGCGGTACCAATTCTGGCTCTTCCACTTACTAGTTGTGTGACTTTGGACTGGTTAACTTCTCCAGACTCGTTTTTGTTTCTATAATATGAAGAAAGAAGTACCTACTTCAATGGTTAGTTGTGAGCATTCAATTGATTTATTAATATAAAGCTCTTATAATATTCCATGGCATATAGGAAGTATTAGCAGATGTTTGTAGTTTTTATGTGTTGGTCATTGTGCTGAGGGCTTTACAAGAATTATCTAACTTAAACTTCCCAGCCCTATGAAGTAAGTACCAATATGTTTATGTTACATATGAGATAAGGTGTGTTGAACCCTAAATTAGCCTACCCATAGGCCTTCATGGCAACCAGAGTAACATAGAAAAGAAAAGTTTCCCACTGTCTCCTAAGTGTCTTATCTGAAAAGCACACAACCTCCCCTCCTTTGAACAATCCTGCGAGGACATCTCAACCCTGCAGCTGTGCCCCAGGCTATCAGGGCATTCTGTGCAAACGCTAGCTAACTGCCAAAATCCGCTTCTGTTTATCCTGCTTGCTTGCAAACTGCGACAGCAACCCCCTATAAAAAGGAGCCATTTTAAAACCTGGGTGCTGCAGTTCTCTCCTGCATGAGAGGTGCTGCAGACACCCGCGGGCTTAGCTCAATAAACTTCATAAAAGTGGTTAAAGTCTGAGTGTGGTCGATCTCCTGGGTTATAACAGGTGAAAAGAGGATGTATCACTTATCCAAAGTTGGTTGCACAGGAGGCAAGAAGCAGAACCTGGAATTGAATAAAGGTAGTCAAACTCCAGAGTCTACAGTTTTAGTCCTACAAATAAATGCTAATATGTGGGGCATGGACTCAAGTGCTAAAAAGAAAATTGTCTAGACACTGTCCATGTTTCCTAGGACATTATTATCTGAGATGTATGAAACTACTGAAGAACAACATGTTTGTGCAGCATCTTGTGAGTTCCTCTTGTAATTAATCCCGGCAACTGGCTCCATGCTCACCAAACCTGTTTCTTCTCCTTGGGCACCTACTCAAACTATTTTTCCTGGCCCTCTTGTATCTAATGAGACATGTGACTAGTTCTTTTCAGTGAAATGTGAGCAAAATTGCTTGTGTCACTTCTAGGCAAAGGCAGGTAACAGTGGGTGTTTTGTCTGTTGAGCTGCTGAAAGCAATTTATCAGCAATGGGTTGGTTTTTGCAATGGGAATGTGTTAATTTATAAGCTTATAGTGTTTTCTCTGATATTAACATCTTATAGTATTAACATACATTCGTTCAGTTTCAACGAAAAAAAGCAGTCTTATATATGTACTTTCACCCATATTCATAGTTCACATGTGGTTTTACTATGCTATATGTCCCATGTTATGTTTTTTAGCTTTCCTTCTAGTAATATACATGACCTTAGACTTTCCTTTTAAACCACCATCATACTCATATAATAATACTGCTAGTTACAAACATTATGTTGTACTTTCACCTTTTATATCCATTTCCAAAGATTAATACACATCCTTTTACCAATTCTGCACAAGTTAATCCTCAGCTTTCTATTTTCTAACCCCATTCTCTTTTCTGGTGACCCATATTTTATAAGCCATATTCAAGTTAACTCTATGAAATTACACAATATATTTAGCACAATCATACAGTATTTGTCCTTTTGTGTCTGGCTTGCTTCATGAGCTTACAGTTTTGAGGCTGAGAAAAATGTCCAAATCAAGGCATCATCAAGTGATGCTTTCTTCCTGAAGACTGGCTGCTGTTGATCCTTGGCTCTTTTGTCACATGGCAAGGCACATGGTAACATCTACTGGTGTCTCCCTTCTCTTCAGGGTTTCATTGTTTTCAGCTTCTTGCTTCTGTGCCTTTTTTCCCTCTTTGTCTGTATTTCATTCTCTTATGGATTAAGACCCACCCTGAATAAGCTTAAGTTGAGATCCTATTAACCAAAAGAACCTACTTACAATGGGTCCACACTCACAGGAATGGATTGGCTTTAAGAATATACTTTTCTAGGGTACATATGGCTTCTAACAATCACAGTGAGTGTGCTTTCTTCATATTCTACTCCTGCCCCCCATCTGATGGCTGATGTTTAAAATGGAGGAGCCACAATGTGTGTGTGTGTGTGGGGGGGCAGAACTCCTACCACAGACCTCATGGAGCTATCTTTGATGTGTTAAGCCACCAAGATTTTGAACTTCTGAGGTTGTTTATTATAGCAATTAGCATATCTTATTATATTACTCTTGTGGAGTATTACCTTTGCTGGCAGATCCCATCTTTAGGGATTTCTGAAAAATGGCTCAAATCCATAGGTCAGCTCTCTTGTTAAGAGATGAACTACAGAGTTATTGGAGTAGAAGTTTAATTAAATTGAAATAATGTATAATTAATAGGAAATAATGTATGGATGACACATGGAAGCGAACTGTTTTGTGTTGGCAGAATTAAAATATTTCTGGTTTTAAATTCCCTAGTGACCTTTGCTGTGTGTGCTTCCTGTTTCTTGGAGCTTCAGTTGTGGGTATCGACTGTAGGCTCTCTAAAACCCACATAAAATTTAATTATCTCTGGCCCTCTCAGCTGTATAATTGTCTCCCTGGGCTGTTTTGAAACCTACCACTCACATTTCAAAAACCTATTTGAAGGGACAGGTTGCTATCATCTGCGTTTCAACTGCCATTTTAAACTCCTTCTTGCTCCTTAACAGCTTGCCTTCCAGTCATTTTACCAACTTCCTCATCTATGGTATGGTTTCTTTTATACTGTGTCCTGTTATGTCTGTGACAATTCATGGTCAGCTGAGAGCACTCTGGTTCCTGGCCAGTTACAACTGGGTTGCAACTCTGTCAATCTCCTGGCACAAGAGGCTTCTCTCAGCTTCCCTAGCAGTTCCAAATGAGAGAGGGTAAAGGACCACTCACCATCTTGGCTTAGGACCATCTGTGACAGCCCAAACACATAACATTATTCTTTTATGTTTCATTGCTTCCTTTACTAGTTATGGATTTTTAAAAAGTCCAGAAACAATGCTCCTTGTGCTTCTTGAGTTCAGGAAGTTTGGGGAGAGAACAGTTATCCATAAAGCTGGACAAGGAGGCTCTCATGTCATTGTCATGGAGAAGGGGCTTAGTTGTGGGCAGCTGGTTCCCAGCACCTGCTATTTTTAGCAAAAGGTGACTGCTTATAGCATTCCAGAAGGCAACCTATGAAGATGCAGGAGATCTGATCCTCCATGCCTCATTTACTGATAAAGAAACTGAGCCCTAGAGTAAAAATGAGAGCTTCTCAGATTGGTGCCAGTCTGTCAACTGTTTACTGCTGGTTGGTGGTAATGCAGGTACAGAAAGCAAGAAATTTTTAGAAACTTTTAAAGCACTTTGACAGAGAAATTTTAAGTCTATTGACAGTAGTAATAAAAAATCTAGGCTTATATTTTGTATGACTTTAAATTCATTTTTCTTGTAATTTATTCTATTTTTATAATAAACTTTATTTTTAGAACAGTTTTGTATATACAGAAAAATTGCAAAGATAGCACAGACAGTTCTTATAAGCCTGGCACTGCTTTCCTATTATTAATATCTTACACTGGTGTGATACATTTATTAAAATTAATGAGCCAGTATTGATGCATCCTTATTAACTAAAATTCATACTTTGTTCAGTTTCCCTTAGTTTTTACCTAATATCCTTTTTCTGTTCCAGGATTCCATCTAGGATCCCACATTACATTCAGTCATTGTATCACTTTAGGCTCCTCTTTAACTGTGACAATTTCTCACACTTTCCTTGTTTTTGTTGACTTTGACAGTTTTGAAGAGTCCTGGTCAGGTATTCTGTAGAATGTCCTTCAATTGGGATTTGTCTTATGATTTTCTCATCTTTAAACTGGGGTTATGGGATTTTGGGAGGAAGACCACCAAGGTAAAGTGCCTTTCTCATCACATCAAATCAAAGGCACCTGCTATGGACATGATGTCATTGTTGATGTTGACCTTGACCACCTGGCTGATGTTGTATTGTCAGGTTTCCCACTGTAAAGTTATTCTTTTTCCCCCCTTTCATAATGTACTCCTTGGAAGGAAGTTACTACATGCAGCCCGTACTTAAGAAGTGGGGAGTTGTAATTTATTGTACTTTATTAAAATATTGGTTTCTGGTAGACTGAAAGTGAAAAAAAAAAAAAGAAAAAGGTCTTTTACACTGGTAATTTGAGAAGCACTGCTCTAAAAAACCTGCCTCAGGGCACACAGAAGACTCACTGGGACTGAGCCCAAGGTGACTTGGCTCTAATCCCAGTGTCTTTCCTTCTCGTTGGGCCCAGCTTGACCAACCATCTGATTGTGGAGCTCAGCTGATGGCTGGCCGATGGCACCATGGACTTCTCCATGACTATTTCCATGGATCTTAAGGAGTGTTTCAAGCAAGCGATGTCCAGAGTATCAGTCACCCTGAGCCTTGAATTGTTAGACTGTCCGGATTACTCTTTTAGGTCAGTTTCAATGGCAAACAGACTCTGAGAAGGAGATGTGAGACCAGGAGATTTATAAGGGAGTGCTCTCAAATCTTCTAAAGAGTGAAGAAAGCAGGATTGGGCAGAGGGAGAAGTTGTAGTCAGAACAAGGTCCTCCACCAGCCAACTGGGGGAGCTCTGGACCTGGGGTGGGCATTCAGAGCTGCTTTGAATTGAGGCAGAGAGAGCAGGCCTTTGAACCCCCACGTTGCCCAGGTATTGGGTGCTGCCTTTGGAAGAAGGGAAGTGCAACATTGGGAGAGGACATTACCTAGAAAGAACTCAGCTGAGCCAGCAGCAACCAACACTCCTGGCAGCTGGGGCAGTGCCTGGGAGGACCTGCTGGGGGGGGGGGGACCTGGATGGCAAACACACTTGCCACA
This sequence comes from Tolypeutes matacus, assembly GCA_026826555.1. NCBI lineage: Eukaryota > Metazoa > Chordata > Mammalia > Cingulata > Chlamyphoridae > Tolypeutes > Tolypeutes matacus. Next base: position 64,961,535 of record JAKSZT010054334.1, read on the forward strand.
GATACTATTACTCTTTTTATTTCTTTTGCTTTTGTGTTGTACCTAGATTCTAGTAATCAGAAGGTTGTTTGCTGTACATTTCCTTGCACTGATAGCTGTAGCTGGTGCCTAAATGTGCTAATTGTACTTTGGGTGTGGATGAGGTAATTAAGGAAAGGGATGGGGGGAAGAGAGGCCATGGGAGAAGGTTGTGTGGGTGTGAGACAGGATGCAGAGGATTTGAATTTGTGCAATCCACCTGCTTCTGTGATTCACCAGGGTCTGTGCACTGTCATAATCAGCATGCTCCTCAGATAAGTGTTGCTTTCTATAGAAAAATGAAAGCTAGAACTTCAGAAGAGAGGAAGGCATGTGCGCTGCTGTGATGAGTGCAAACAAACACCTGCAGGAAGCCATGCAGAAAGAAGTTGCAAGTTTGCTTTCATTTTTTTTTTGAAGGGGAATGGGTGTAAGTGACAGAATTATTTTAATTGGAGAAGCATTTGTTTCTCCTTTTCCTGGGGTCTGAAGTTTTCTCTTTCCCACCCATTTTGATTGGAAGTAGAACAAGGGAACTTTAATTATAGGGCAAAAGAAGGAATTTTAGAGCAGAACAAACTTGGCAAAAGTAAATTCTTATATAAAAAACAAGGTTCCTCTACCAGGCAACTGTTTTCCTGATTCTGTCTGATGTCCATTACTTTTGTTCATTGCAGTTTGAATTTTGACATGTCTTTTCTCTTGGCTTCACCCTGGCCTGGAGGATACTTTGCATGAATGAGCTATTGCATTCTGGTTAGGATGTTAGGAAAATCCTATACTCAGAAAAAAAGACTCTAAAGAAACAGAGCCCTCTTCCCTCAATGACCCTCTTTCACCACATGCCTCAAGTCTTGCCAATCACCATTTGGCTGATATGTAACAGTAAGATTAAAAAGGCATCAAAATAGCTTTTTCCCCCTCTTATTGATATAGCAGAATTTTGAATGAGAACCACTGTTTTGCATTATAGCCACAATCATATAATAACCAACATTATTAAGCTCTTTTTAATGTGACACACTGATTAAACACTTTATAGGCTTTCTCATTTTATGCACATGACTCAGTGATGTGGATATTATTATGAACCTCACAGAACAGATGATGAAACTGAGTTTTGGAAAGGTTAATTTTGGTGCCTAGTGGGATTCAAATCTAGGTGCAGACACCAACCTTTGCATAACTTCCTATAATGCTTCAATAACTATGGGATTTGGGGAAGGGCCAGTGGTTTGAATAGGGCAACAGGAAAAGTCCTTCCACTGACTTTCTTAGGGAAAAGGCCTTCCAAGGAGGCTCCCTGTTTGCTCTTGCTTGTAGCTCAAGCCATTTTAATTTTTTTATTTTCTTTTATGTTTTTGGTCCTTATAGGAGAGACCAAAGGGACAATTGAGATGGAAAGTCAGGACCTTAAGGCTAAATTTGGGAGCTCTGATTTTGATTCAGGAATCTGTGGCAACAAGTTGATGGCTAAGCTGTGGGTGTGGATAAGATATACTCCAGGAGAAAAGGTACATCAAACAGGTGAAAGGGCTGAGGCTGAATCCTTAGAAACCAAACTTTGAAGGGTATACAGAGGAATGTGAGTTAAAGGGGAGCCCAAGAGAAAGGGCCAGTCTTTTTGTGATCATCCAGGAGAAAGGGCCTTCAGGTTGAATGGAGCAAAACTGCCAAGTTAGGTGGAATCTTGCCCTCCAAGAGAGGAGGGAAAGAAGAGAAGATGGGTGGGAAAACAGATACATTAAAAAGTGAGAAACAGGTAAAGTTGAGGAAGATGACCAGCTTTGTATAATCTTAGGGAAGTAGAAGAGTTTTTAGGTTTTTCTAGCTCTCTTCCTTCCTTTCCAGAGTAGCCCATTGTAGCAGTTTGATATTATTTATGAATTCCAAAAAAATATTATGTTGGTAAACTGGTCTGTTCCTCTGGGCATGATACCCTTTAAATTCAAAGATTTTTCATTTACTTGAATAAATCAAAGTTAGGGCTTTGATTAAACCAGGTGAGTAGGGCTTGACTCAGGGTTGAATCCCTGTCATCCCCTTCGTGGGCTGATAGAAGCAGACACACACAGAAGAAGATATGGAAAAGGCGAGAACTTGGTCGTTTTGGTCTACCATGTGACAGAAAGGAGAAGGCTCAAACAGCTAAAGCCCTGGAGAGAGCTGAGCCATTCACCTGATAGTTTGCAGCTGAAGAGACAAGTGCCCTGAGCAGCTGAGAAGGCCCAGAAAGAAATGAGCCCTCCAGCCTATAGCTGAGATCAGAAGAAGCTGGACCCAGGGAGTCTTAAGAGGAAGAGGAAGGCTGAACCCTCACAGAGATCAGCAACCATCTTGCTTCGACAAGTGGCAACTGACTTTGGGGAGAAAGTGCATCTCTTATGGTACCTTGAATTGGATTCTTTAGGGCCTTGTAACTGTAAGCCTTTACCCCAAATAAATACCCTTTATAAAAGCCAACAGATTACTGGTAACATTACATCAGCACCCCTTTGGCTGACTCATATACCCATTGTGATGATTAGGCTCATGTGTCAACTTAGCAAGGTAATGGTGCCCAGTTGTTTGGTCAAGCAAGCACTGGGCTAAACATTACTGTGAAGACATTTCATGGACTTAAATCATCAGTAAGTTGATTGCATCTATGATTTATTCCTTCTACAGTCACTGAGGAGATTGCCTTCAGCAATGAGAGACTGCTCATCCAATCAGTTGAAGGCCTTAAAAGGAGAGGTGATGGCAGCATTCAGAAAATTCCCAACTCTACTTCAGACAGCCAGCTTCTCCCGGGAACTCATGGTTATGTGAGACAACAATCATATAAAACCTCATAATATTTACTGATATCTCCTGTCAGGTCTGTTTCCCTACAGAACCCTAGTACACCCATATTGCCTCACTCAAGGGATGCTCAAGTAGGAGCTCTTCAGTCCAAGAGAAACCCAGCTACAGACCCTGCCATAATCATGGTGTCTTGACAGGGAGAGGCTCATCTGATAGCCATTGGCGATAGAGGCCATGGCTGCACCACTGCCAGTTCTCACATGGCCTTATTTTTAACCCCCACTCCCTGATCACCTTCTCCAAACTTTCATGGGAAACCAACTGGGTAGTTCCACCATTTGACTCTTACCTTGGATAGACTCATTTAATGGTTTGGAGTCAAGTATTTCCCATCTGTCTTCTGTCAGTGGAGCATCCTTGATCACTGGGCCCACTCTTCTTTTGACTGAGAACTCTGGGCTGAGCCCAGCTCTGAGGAGCTCTGAAATGGCTGAGGTTTGGCAAAATTTAGAGTAAGCACTATCTGGAATCAGACTCCTGTGAGACATATGAGATCTATATTTCCTGGGTACAAGCCTCCCTGGAGGGTTTTGTTTGCTCTTAAGTGCTCTTGTTACAGGATTTTGTCTAGGTTCTTGACTATGCTGTAGAAATGAATTTCAAGAGCACATCAGGTTAGTTAGGCCAGTAATTTATTAAGGAATGGTAAGAAGAGAAATTAAGAGATCATAGGTCCCAGGTAGAGAGGAAAGGGCTGAAGAATGATAAAGAGGGCTGATTTATAGACTACAATTTCCCACTATAGATTATAAATGCCCAGGTTTTACTTGTGTGTTGATCCATGTGGATGGAGGGGTGGGGGTGGGGGACATGGAGAAAGCAGGCTGCAGAAGGCAAGAGAGCTATTCAGCCTTTGTGCCTTTTTTTTGAACCATTAATTATGACGCCCCTTTGCTAATGGCATAGGAGAAGTCCCAGCTGTTTGCTGTTTTGATTGATTACCCCACCCATCAATTCCCCAGGAGGGCCCAATTATAAGGCCCTTGGAGAATATTTGGGGCTTCTCCTGGCTTCCAGAGAAAATCTTATTCTGGATGGCAGAATCTTCCAGCAGTCATCTTGGTATTGATATCCATGTGGACTTCTTGCCAGGTTCCAGATCCATCTATTGATTCCCTATTTTACTAGCCTGCTTCACTCTGGTGCCTCCAATAACCTTCTTGCCTCATGTCTGTAACAGTTAGTTGGATATTCTGTACTTTAAAAAAATATGAAACTCCTAAGTCAATGTAGTAGGATTTTGGCACAAAGAAACTGAAGTTCAGAGAGACCTGACTTATCCAAAGCCATATGGCTGGGTTCTGAACTTAGAACTTAAGGTTGCTAGTCCAATGTTCTTTGTATACTTGTTTTCACCCTGCAGCCAAGGCACCTCATTACAGAAATGTAAGAGGAAAGAAGGTGCTGATGCAAAGTACCAGAAATCAGTGGTCTTTTATAATGGGGGTTATTTGGGGTAAAAGCTTACATCCCAAGGCTGTGGAACGTCCAACTCAAGGCACCATAAGAGGTGATTTCTCCCTAAAGTCGTTACCATGTGTTGGAGCAAGATGGTTGCCAATCTCTGCCTGGTCTCTGCATTTCCCTCTGGGCTCACCCTTTCCTCTTGAGCTCTTTGGGCCCAGCCTCTTGAGGCTTCATGCGTAAGTGATCCTGTAGTCCTCTCTCTCCTGGCAAAGGGCTTGTTTCTTTCCGGACCTCCTCTGTCAGTCTCAATAGTTCTGCTCTCTTCCTGATCTCAGCTGTAAGCTATCAGGAGAATGGCTTTTCTATCCCTGGGGCCTCAGCTGTTTGAGCCTTCTCCTTTCTGTCACATGGCAGGATGAAAAATGACCGAGCTCTCTTTCTGTGTGTCTTTGTGAGTGTCTGTTTATATCAGACCCAGCAAGGGGATGAGGACTCAACTGAGCCATGCCTTACTGACTGAGTACCTAAAAGCAATCTTAACAGGTAATCTAATCAAAGGCCCCTCATCTGAATTTAATACAATCAAAGGGTACCACACCCAGAGGAATAGATCAGTTTTGGGGATTCATAAAATAATCTCAAAGTTCCACAGAAGGGAAACCTTTCTCCTCTCCCCACCATTCTCACCAGATTTGTGTCTCTTGCTCCCACTTACTCAGGATATAATTGGCTTTGTCTCTCCAGCAAAGGGGAACCATAGCTCATCTCCATGGCTAAAACCAACTTAATCCCCTGAATTTTTCCTATTTATAATCTGCTTCCTGTAGTTTTATAAATTAGTGAGCAAGTCCTTTCCACAGCTAGAGCTATCACCCACAAGACAACAATCCTGGAGAAATTTGATTTAAATTTGAACCAAGTTGTAAAATAATGACATAAGATGTTTTCCTGGCAGCAGGCATTGGTGGGGGTAGGAAGAGATTATCATAATAATAGTGGCTCAGTGGGTGTTTCACATACTGTATTCTAAGCTTATAACAACACAGAGCTTTGCTTCATTTCATGCACAGGAAACTGGGGTATGTAGAAGTTAATTAACCCAAGATCCCCTTGGATTAATTGTCAGTGCTGGAATTCGAATCTTGGTTTATCAGGCTCTAACACCTGTGTTCTTTTGACACCCAGGGATTCTCTAACTTGACGTCAAATTTTTTCTGGGAACCTTATTTAAAATGTAGATTTCACCCAATCCAGAGACTCTAATTCAGTAGGACTGAGGTAGGGTCAGGAATCTATATTTTTAACAAGTGCCTTCAGTGATTTTGCTGTACAACTTGTTGGAAACCACTGTGGAGGGGTGGGGCAAGAAAAGGGGGAATAGCGGTTGTTGGGGGCATACTTCCTCTTTGACAGTTTGGGGCAAGGCCATGACATGCTCCACAGACTGCACAGCCTCTCCAGATCTATCTGGGTGTCCTTTGACATCTAAGGGAAGAACGACTTACAACCATACTCTCAGTCTGGAGATTGGACTTCCTTGTCTCTGCCTTCCCAGGATCTAGAACAAGTAGCTGGTTCATGGTGGTTGCTCAGTGTTCAAAGTCATGAAGGGCAGTTAAGGTAGCGTGTTCAGCCTTGGTGGGTTAGGGCTGGGACTTCCATTTTTAAGTATGTCCTCTTTGGGGGTTACCTTCTGTTGAGGGAGTTATTTTTCTGGCATGCAGCTCTGAGGAGGGCATAGCTCAAGGTCCACTGTGGTGTACTGACTCACGTACCCAACAAAAGACACATTCCTAAACTTAATCTGTCTTTGTTCCTGTGGGTGTAAACCCATTGTAAATAGAACCCTTTGAACATACATTGTCTGTTAAGGTGTGGACTCATTTGTGAGTAGGATCTTCTAAAATCCTTTTTGGATGTGGGCAAATGGAATCAGGGTGGGTCTTAATCACTAATACTGGAGACCTTATAACCAGAGGAAATTTGGATACAGTCAGTCTGAGAAAGTCAAAGAGAGAAGCCAGAAGTCAGTGGGAACTGGACAAGGAGACACAGGAAAGATATGCAAGCCAAAGAATCCCCAATCCCAAGAAACTTACAAGCCAAGGTGATTTTTTTTTTTTGTTCTTTGTTTGTTTGTTTCTTTTTGCATCAAGGCTGAACCAGAACACTACAGACTTCAGGGAGAAAGCAGAGTCTTCTTTTGGTTTTGGATTTCTATACTTCAAAACCATGGGCCAATAAATGCTTGCTTGTTGTATAAGCCAACTCATTGGGTGGTACTTGTCATAGCAGCTGGACAAACTGAGACACTGAGGGGCCAGATGTAGTTGGTTTTCTAAAGTACACAGTGTTGAGTCAGTGTTGTAGTTTCTTTGTTTTTTTTTTTTTCTTTCTTTATCATATTTTATAAGTTGAACCTCATTTACTTGTGGGAAAATACTGTGGAAATTAAAATTCTAATCTAGTCATCAGTAATCACTTCTTTTCTTTGGCTGATCATTGATATTTCAGGGGCCTACTTCCCAATTCAGAATCAACTGTGACTATCATTAATTTGTCAGATCATTAGTAAGAGATGAACAATCAGGAGATTCCAAGAGCCTGAAGCTTAATCAAAGCATCTGGTCTTCTGGTTCCGAGAAGAAGTCACATATTCCAGAGCTCTAATTTCTAATTTCCCATGCCTTTGGACCTCAAAATCCTCTGGTGGGGAGTCCTCTGATGATTTTCAATAATGGGATTCTGTACTTTATAGAATTCTCTGCCCCTTCCCCAGTGTACACTACATTTAAAGTAAACCACACATGCAGGGGAGACAAAGATCACTCCCTAATTTAATATTCAAAACTGTATTTTTTATATTAGTTCCAGGTCTTCTTCCTGGCTCATGTTGTCCAGGAAATAGAAAATGGGCCAGGCACAAGTTAGTGAAATAGGTGGATATAAGACATCAGGGAGTCGTGGTGGTTATAGGGAACTGGCAAGGGATGCTCTCCCCCAAAAAGGCTGCTTCTGCTCTGATACATGCAGTTTGCACCAGGTCTGACAAATATTCTGATTCTTCAGGAGAAGCTAGAAATCCGAATGCGCTTGTGAAATCTACAGATTTTTAAATGTTGGCAATAAATATTGGACAACAAATCATGTCCTTAGATCAGATGATTGCTGACACTTTGCTTCCTTTGTTCTAAAAGGAGCAGGAAAAAGCTGAAGGTAAGGCAGTGTACTGGGTTGAATCGTGTCCCCCCAAAATTCATGTCCGCCTGCAACCTCAGAATGTGACCTTATTTGGAATAAGTGTTTTCTCTGCAGATGTAATTAAGTTAAGGATCTTGAGATAAAGTCATCCTGGATTTAGGGTGGGCCCTAAACCGAGGACTGGTGTACTTATAAGAGAGAATCCAGAGGTACAGGTATGGATGGAGGCAGAGGTTGGAGTGATGGAGCTACAAGCCAGGAATGCCAAGGAACACCAGGAGCCACCAAAAACTGGGAAGAGGCAAGGAAGGATTATTTTCTAGAGCCTATGGAGGCAGCATGGACCTGCCAATACCTTGATTTCGAACCATTAGCTTCCAGAACTGTGAGAGTATACATTTCTAATGTTTTAAGTGACCAAGTTTGTGGTTATCTGTTATGGCAGTCCTAGGAAACTAATATTAGGTTGGATGAGTGGGTGCAAAAGGGAGAAAGGACCAAGATGGTTTTGAGGTATCAGGTGCTAAGTATGGTTAATCTGAACAGCTGTGCTGGTAGTAATATTTTAGCAAAGTGGGAGCTCCAAGACTCAATTTATTCCTCCTTTCTTTCTTTACTCTCTCTCTCCCTCATTTCTTCTTTCTGCCATCCTAGAAGTACTCATTGGTCCTACCCCACTCCAATATTCCAGCCTATATTATAGTCAGGGTCCTCCAGAGAAACAGAACTGACAGAATACACACACACCTACACACAAAGAGATTTATTATAGGAATTGGTTCATGCAATGGTGAGGATTGGCAAATCCGAATTCTGTAGGGCAGGCCACAAGCTGGAAACACCTATGAAGGTGAGGTTGAAAACTGTAGAAGAAGCTGGCTGGCTTATAGAAGCAGAAATTCTTCTTTCTGACACCTGCAATCCTCAAATTTGGCTTTTAAGACCTCCAACTGGTTGGATGAAGAGACCCCCTTATTGCTGATCAACTTGTTGATTGTAGATATAATCAGCCTTAAATGCAATCAGTGAACTAGATGCAAAATCCATCTATGGAACACCTTCACAGTGACAATCAGGCCAATGCCTGCTTGACCAAACAACTTGGACGCCATTGACACAAGTAGCCAAGATGACACATGAAATTAACCAGCACACAGCCATTCACTAGGCTCTTGAGAACACAGAGAAGCAAATGACACAGTCATTGCCTTTTAGAAGTTTAAGGGTCATGAGAGATCAAGAGCTACCAAAGTGGAGCTGTGAATGGAGTGCAAGTTTTCTGGGCCATTGTTTCTGCATCCTTGATCCCTGGAGTTAACAAAGCACTGATGGCTGCTCTGATGCAGAATCCAGTGAGAGGAGGCACTCAAGTGTTGCTCTCCTATGCCAAATGTTCTTGGGTTCCTCCCTCCCTTCCTTCTTGCTTTCTCTCTTTCCTTCCATTTTAGCCAAACTTTTCCTAATAATATCAGAACTGATCCTTTGGTATATAGGAGTGTGTCAGAAGGGAGGGAATTCACAGAGCCACCACTTCAGAGTCAATTTTCTTCAGACAGGTTGGACCACAACTGCCATTTAGTCAAAACAACTCCAACTCTGCAAGGTCCTGGGTTTGACGTTATGTAGCTGCAGCTTCTCTAATGTGGTTGCTGGTAGCTACATGATAAGGATGAGGAGATAAGAGACCCCCATAGATGAGAAATTTGCATTTGTAATGAAAGAAATCTTTTAACATTTCTAAAAACTATACAAATAATTTTCCAATGGGTAATAGTGAATCATCTGCTAGTTTGGTCCACACAATGCCTATTCATTCACTCATTCTTTCATTCACCTATCTATTGTGGCAGGCATTGGGATAGGAGCTGGGTGTACATCAAGCTGCAGGCTCTGCTCAGTCTGACGGCTGAGAAGCAAACATTTCCAAACACTGTGGCTTCATGTGTCTGGATAGAGGTAGAAGGCTCTTGATCTATATTAAAAAATACTTTCCAAAATTATTTTACCAGCATTCAGAGCTGTAGAATATGTTATGAAGAGAGAAAAATCAGAGAAGTAACTCCTAAAATCCTGAGAATTTTAGCTAAAAAACTGGGACATGAAAAAACAAATTTTAATTTTCAACTGGAGACTGCTTAGTCTCAAAGGAGGAAAAAAAAGTCACACCTTAAGAAAATAACATGAGTTTCAAAGCAAGTGTTATCACAGGCAAACCCTATTGTATACAGGATAAAGGGAGTCTTAAGCTTCTAATGTTTAGCGATTTTTAGAAGTTCAACTAGTAAACATTATTTGAGATAGAAAAGAGTCTCTTTGTTCCTCAAGTTCAGTTCACTCTAAAGCAGGGGATGGATTCTGCTTCCATCTTCCAATGCAAGTGAGTTTCCATTGGGTTGAGACCAAGCGTGGACAATTTCAGCCTGAAATGATTAGTTTCTGGAAATTTTCATAGAGTGGAAACAGCCATGTAGAGTTGTGGCTCTTGCTACCTGGATCAATAATCTTAGCTAGTTAAGATTCCTGCCAAGGAAAGGCAAGGAAGATCCAATTTCATAGTCCTAATGATCCACTGGAAACTGCTTGCACGTGTGTGTGCAAGGATCACTTTAAAAAAAAAAAAAGAGTTATAGAAATCAAAGCAATCATTGTAATAAGAATAGCAGCTAGCATTTATCATTTATTATGCTGGACACATTGCCAAGTGCTTTATATATATCGACTCATTTAATCTTCATAACAAGCCATGACCAGACACTTTATAATTTCTTACTTTAGAAATGCCAACATGGAGACACAAAAAAAGGCTAAATTACGAGGATAAATATGTCATTCATTTGGAGAATGAGTTGAGTTCCAACCAAACTTATTGTTTGGTTTTCTTTCTCAAGTTTGATGTGTTTTCTCTTGTGTTCACAGGCTATTGGTAACCTCTTAATCCTTTGGGAAAAAGTCAAATTTTGAATCCAGAAGACAGTTTTGAAACCACAACATGAATTCAACACTAAAAGAAAATCTGATTTTACAAATGGGATAATAACAGTTTGGAAAATCCATTGCTTTCTCTGGGTTTGTTGTTGGGGTGGGTGGTGGTGGTGACTTTGTCATTCTCTCCAAGCAGCCCTTAAATTTCTTCGTCAAATCAAAGGTAACAAGTTGCAACCAATTGCCTCTTTTCTTAGTGAATGACACATTTATCTGGCTCTATAAATCTAAAAGTTCATCGATTTCCTAATGCTTATGACATCTGAAATGTAAATTTTGCTTCTTAGAATGCTGGGCCTCCTGCAGCCTGTCTTCCCACCACTCTGGTCTGACTATGGTATGCTACCATGTCTCTCTCTTGTTGCTTTTGCTCCAACAGTTTCCTCTTTGTCCAGTCAAGGACTGCACTCCTGAATTACTCCAGAATTGAACTGCTAATCTCTACACTTTACACTGAGTCAACCCTGGCCCAGCTGTTCCCATCAGATTGCCCTTGAGCCTAGAGCTGGAGGAAGAAGATTTGGGACCTGGCACCAACCTATGGAATTGTGATGAATCATGTGACTTATCTAAGCCTAAAAGAAGGCACTTTGTCCATTGTAAAGCATGAATGAAATGCCAGGAGAGTGTCAAGGATTCCATTCTACATTTATGGGTGGGTGTCTTATTTAGTTGTGGTTTTTGGCCCACACATAACCATCACCCCCAGAAAGGTGCCTGTGATGCCACTCCTTGATATGCCTGGACGTTGAAGAATATGTGTGAGAAGCCAGTGTCCAGAAATAGCAGCTGGATGCACACATTTCAGTGACAAAGGCTGTTGGAAACCACCACTATGTTACTTTTCACTTTAAACTCCTCAACATTAAGTGAAACAAAGTCAGGGCAGAGAATTGGATGGGTTTGTCCTTGCCGCAGCATCAAGCAGTAGAATAAATGAAAGGAGAATATGAAGGAGAGTAATAGTATGTGTTAAAGGCTTATCAGCATTTGCCAAACCATAGTGTTAAAATATATATATATATACACGCACACACATACACACACACATACATTGCACAAAGAGTTTGGCATTACAAAAGGGATCTGCCATCTTTTGTCCAGAACATTATTAAGAACTTTTAAAAAAAATTAGGATGCCTTAGAAATCACATAAAATTTTAAAGGCTCTACCTTTCCACTTAGCCCTTTCAAAGGCACCTCAGGAGAGGCGGTAAAAGTCTCAAACAATTGGCAAGCCTGGCTAAGGAACACTCCGCCTTGCCAGTTTATCCCCATCTTGACCGGGGCAGCCATATGCCACCTTGTTTTTTGGTTCTTTCAGTTGCTGGGAGCTGTTGTCGTACTTCACACACACCTGCCCTGGATTTTAAGGTCCCTGCAATAGCATGGCAGAATGTATGTGCTTCTGTGAGCCTGAGAGCTTAGCTCTGACAGCCCTGCATGTGCCTCTCTGTCTGAGCTCCAGCTTCTCCTGAAGTTGTCTTTTACTTCAGGATCAGCCTCAGGCTCATTTGGAGAACCTCAGTCAATCTCTCCTCCTGTCTCCTTCCTTCCTGTCTTTTGTTATTCACTAACATAGGAGAGTCCTTTAACATTTTTCCTAAATGTACTTCTTATATTCAAGAAACTCTCTGCTGTGATTTGGCTAATAGATCCTATATCCGTCCCTGTCCTTCCTTGTCCCACCTACACCCTTTCAGGTTTCTAATTTATAGTGGGGAGGGCTACTGTTTAATTTACTATTCTACCATGAGCCCTTAAATTGCCTTCTCTTTGGGTGTTCTTTTGTATGTCTTTTCTTTTCTCTAATTCTAACATCAGGATGTAAAAGCATATGTTTTTCTGATTTTTTATTTTTCTAGTATGGTCTGTTGAACTTTCCTTACTATCAGCTCTTTTGGGTGGAAAGACTTGAAAACTCAGGACTAGCCATTTCCCGAGATTCTCTGTTTTGCTCTTTAGAACCTGTTGAAGCTCTTATCCAGCTTGGACAGAGTCAGGAGTTCTCTGGTTTGCTGATGTTGCTCTTTCATTCAGTAAATATTTGCTGAGGGCCTTCTCTATACAAGAGAGTAACGTAGGTTCTGGGGATACAGAGAAGGACATGACACAGGCCATGCCCAGGAGGTACTGACAGTCTGGTGCAGAAGAAAGACCTAAGAACACATCATTACATTCCACTGGATAATTGTGGTAGGGGGTGGAATTGTAGGATGGGATATATGGGATGCTCCATTCCATGCCAGACAATGGAATACCTAATTCAGCAAGGAGGAAGTGTCAGGGAAAGCATCATCAAAAACTTGAAGTTCAACTGAGTTGTGAAGCATGGTTAGGAGTTCACCAGGCAAAGCAAGCAAGGGTCTGTGTGGTGGAGGCAATGGCATGGGCGAAAGCTCAGAAGTATGGAAGAGAGGTGTTCTGGTCTTGCAGATCCCATAAAATGGGTTGGCTTTTAACAGTGGGGATTTACTATTTTAGCAAGCTTACAGTTTTGAGGCTGAGGAAAATGTCCAAATCAAGACATCAACAGGCAATGCTTTGAAGAATGGCTGCTGGAGATCCTGGGCTCCTCTGTCACATGGCAAGGCACATGGCGATATCAGCTGGTCTCTCCCTACTCTTCTGGGTTTTGTTGCTTCCAGCTTCTTGCTTTCTCTTTGAATTTATCTTGAATTTCATTCTCTTATAAAGGACTCGGGTAAGAGGAAAAAGACCATTCCTGACTAAGGTAGGCCACATCTTAAGTTAAGATCCTTGTCCTGGTTTGAATCTTTTGTGGACCCCAGAAAATTTTGTACTTATACTTACCCATTCCTGTGTGTGTAAACCTATTTTATGTGGGACCTTTGGTCAGATTTAGTCATCAAGGGACTTTTTGATTAGATCAAGATCACTTCAGTTAAGGGCCTTTGAATAGATTGCAGGATCTGGGATTGGTCCTAATCCTTTTATTGCAGTTTTATATACATGGAGCACAGAGAAAGAGAGTTGTCATTTTACTCTGCCATGTGAGAGAAGACTCCAGGATTACCTATAGCCACAGAAAGACAGAGGAAACCCAAAAGGCTGAGAGAGAGGCAGGAGGCTGGAATCAGTGAAGAAGCCTGAAGCTGAAGAGATGAAGCCCGGAGAGAGAGATGAGTCATATGCCTGATCACCCACAGCTCAATTGGAAGAGAAAGTGAGCATGGAAGGGAAGGCAGAGACCTTGGCATTTTGCCTTGCCATGTGGCAGGAGTCCAGAATCTGCCAGCAGCTGACTTTTGGTGAGACAACATCTCTGATGATACCTTGATTTGGAAATTTTCACAGCCTTGGAACTGTAAGATTTTACTCTAGTAAATTCCTATTATAAAAGCCAACCCATTTCTGGTATTTTTGCATTGGCAGCCTTTAGCAGACTAAAACAATCCTATCCACCAAAAGATCCTACTTGCAATGGGTATTCACCAAAAGGAATGGATTAACTTTAAGGATATACTTGTCTGGGGTCCATATAGCTTCAAACCACCACAAGAATTGACTCTGTCCATTCTGTTTATCGACCTTGTCAAAGATCAAATGCTCTTGCCCTCATGTGTTTCTTGCCAGCCCTGCAAGTAGATCTTGCTTTGATTGGGTTATCAGGAAATGTTGAAGTGCCCTTGGCTGGTGTGTGGACCTGGGAGGCTGGGGCAGGGATGGGGGAGGAAGAGTGAGTCACTTGAAAGTTTTGTGGGCTGAGACGTGGCTCTAAAAGGAACCCTGGGGTTTTTGCAGAGGAGAACGTACTTAAAGGCAGATTATGCAGTCAACGGTGAGCCAGTAAATGGTTTCCCATCGTGGGGTATTTTGGCAGCTCTGTTTATTGGGCTCTAGGGGCACTCTGGCTATCCAATACATCTGTGACTTTCCTTAAAAATGCCCGTGAGGGGGTTAGGGTGAAAATGTGGGGGCTTTTAAGCATTTTAACGCGATTTCAATTGCATTTTAATTTTTAATAAAACTTTTAATAAAGTTCTGTTTAAAGAGCCACAGGATCAAAAGATTCCATTTAACAGGCACGCCAATATTAGAACACTGGGAGATAGGTTTAACAAGACCATGTGCATCTCTTACAAGTAAACGCAATAAATGTTTCTGTTGGAATGGGAAAAAAGGGAAGGTGCGTATATGCATGTGTGTATCTTTTAATTTTTCTGTGTAGCCAGTAATTCTATCCTTTGGAAGTTATTGCTGAGCTTCTGGCATCTTTGACTAATACCCTTCTCATATGATAGTTGTGCTGCTCCAAAGACAGTACCGACATCAGAGCCAAACATTTTTCTGTTTCATTTGCAAGAAATTGAACTGACAGCTATACCTGTCTATTTTGGTTCCAAGAAAATGTCTTGTTAGAAATGTGTGAAAATAAATGTCAGTCACTGAAAATGTTTCAGATGCAGCAATAAATTGATTGTGGTTTTTGGACCAGATGTGCAGCATGTTTAGAATTTATTGTGCTTCTCTGCATTTCAGCTCGGTGCTTAAGTAAATAGAGAAGTGCTTTGCTTTTCAGTGAAAATCCTCATGTGAATGGGTGACATTTCTTTTCCCCATTTA
Organism: Tolypeutes matacus; assembly: GCA_026826555.1. Lineage (NCBI taxonomy): Eukaryota > Metazoa > Chordata > Mammalia > Cingulata > Chlamyphoridae > Tolypeutes > Tolypeutes matacus. Next base: position 64,976,577 of record JAKSZT010054334.1, read on the forward strand.
GTGATAGGGAATTACAGAGATCATGAAAATTGGAGATATTCCTTCTCACACCCTTTGTGTAGCTGATAAAGTTCAAATTAAGAGCTTGTTGTTTTTGTTCTGGTTTCTTAGCCAGCAGCCCCCATGGCTTAACTGTGCTACATTTGCTGTGCTCTCACAGAAACCAAAGAAATATACTTTAGATGACTGTATATTTTAAATCACTGCTTTTCAGTTTAACATATGGTAGGACCTAATCAGAAGCTCGTTAGTTAAAAAGGCTGAAGAAGATCCCCCTTACCCCCTTTTTTGGTAACAAACTTTATTTTTAGGGAAGTTTTAGATTTATAGAAAAATTACACTGAAAGTATAGGGAATTCCCATCTAACCCCCACCCACCCACCCACACACAGTTTCCCCCTATTATTAACATCTTACATTAGTGTGGTACATTGGTTATGATTGATGAATTCAATATTGAAGCATTGCTACTAATCAAAGTCTATTGCAAATCCCTGAGAGACTCAAGACAGCACTTACAAAAGGTGTTTGTTTGAAACAGGACATGCGTTTTTCAAAACATGCATTCAATAAACTATCCTTCTAAGCATGGAAATGTTCTGTGCATAAGGGCTCTGCTCTTTTATACTATCCCATTTTCCATTTAAATGGAGAGGTACATTGTCATGAGTGGCTAAATACTTGTCTCATTTTCTTGCCAGCTGGGATTATGTTTCCCAGCCTTTTGTTCATTTTGGGCATTTCAGCAGTTGCTACTGATCACGCCCCATGCGTTCCCGTGCCAGGAAGTCTATGGACCCGGGAGGCTGCGCAGGGCCCGTGGTCAGGGAAGCGGCAACACAGTCCATGCAGGGCACGAAGGTGTCTCACCTGAGACCTCATTTTATGCTCACAGCAGCCCTAAGCTTTGCAAGGGGAGGTGTTAATTTCTTCATTTTAGGAATGATAAAATTGGACCTTCTGCAGCTCAGCCACTGGGATCCAGAGCCCACGTCCTCCTTCTACCTCACTGCTTGGCTTGTTGGATAGACAAGACATAACATGGAAAATGGAACATAAGACTAGAAGAAAAATTTTTTTGTGTGTGTGCATCTCCGACTCTGTCATTACCGAAGAGAAAATAGGTCATGGCATCATACAGAGTGCAACCAAAAAAGGTTAGAAAAAATTTCTGAATTTTGAATAAAGGCTAAGATAGGCATTGTCGCAGGAAAATACCACGTGAGTTAGAGAAGGCAGCAGCCAGTGCCGGGCAGTCAGCCAAGGATTCACGGAGAGCGCCTGAGCTGTGCTCAGAAGCCTGGAAGGACGAGGAGAGAAATCTCAGGCACAGAGGCATGGAAGTGGGTGAGCTTGCGGCTTTTCAACCTCTGTCAGCCCGTCACAGGGCGGTAGAGCCAGGGTGGAGCAGGAAAGAAGAGGTGGGTGCAGACGACAAGGGACCTCGGGTACAAATCTCGGTGTTAGAGCCTTGTGAGAAACAGTGGGTGCGCCTGTGAGTGTGTCCACGCACACCACGCAGGCCAAGAGAGATTTTAGGATGCAGAGGAAAAGTGCCATTTAACTTGCCCTTTGGGGCCAGCCAAGGTTGAATTTTCCCTTTGAAGGGAGAAAACGTAGTGTTTTAATAATGCAGGGAATGTCACGTTTCCACCAGGGGATAAAATAATTAACCTCTTTGCTGATTTGAAAGTATCTGAGAATTGTTGGCAAAATGAACAGAATCCCTTTGAGTCCCATGAGGGAAGGAGGAAGCAGTGGGAGGAGGGGGCAATGGGAAAAGTGAAGGGGGTTGTGAGTTCAGACCACCACAGTCTGCTGGTGCTCTGATTTTCTGGAGGTTATTAGAAACTAAGAGGCAGATGAAAATAGAGAAGAAAGGCAATCCAGAGTAAAATCCTAGTGAACCCAGAGAGCAGTAAGAACCGGGAATTGAGATGGGGCTATATTTTCTTGCAGAGCATACAATTTCTTAAATATAACCAACAAATATTTGTTGGCTACCATGTACCAGGCACTGTAGCATGAAGCATGAAGGTATAAAGTATAATCCCCCACTCCTTTTTTTTTTTTCTTTTTTGTTTATAGGAATCTAGAGCAACACACTCATAACATTTAAAAAGTATTTATTACAGAAATTAATGACATACGATTTTGTAATTTGGCAGAAGAAAAAAAATCCAACATGTAATGCAGGACTTGAGAATGCCTAGGTAGTAATCAGTGCCTGTCTTTCAGTAAGAACACTGTTTCAAACATGGACTCAAAATTGAAAAGAAAGGCACACACCATACTCATACCTGCATTTTTCTGGTGGCTTGAAAGGAAGCAAGGGAGTTTTTTCAAATGCGTGAAAATTAATGTGAAATTTTCAGTGTGGACATACTCTGTGGCAGGCTATGTGCTGGATGCTGAGGAGCAAAGAGGCTGTTCAGGGAGTTCATAATCTATTGAAGACTTCGGCAGAAAAATGTGTAATGCAAAAGGTTGGTGCTATAATATACAAAGAGTGGTGGAGATAAAGAAGAAGCATGATTCACACAGACCGGTTAGATTAGGGAAAGCACTCTGAAGAAGGTAACATTTGAGTGGGGACTTGCACTATGGATAGGAGTTCAGATGGAGAAGCAGGAAGTAGAATGAAAAAGAATGGCGAGGGGCACTGTAAGCAGAGAAAGATACAAGTAAAAGCTCACGTGGGTTAAAGCATATCATTTACCTAAGGAACTTAGGCCAAAGTAGGTGGTATATAACGTGTGGGAGGGAAGGAATAAGAAATGGGTCTGGGAAGATAGACCAGAGACCGGTAGCAAAAGCCTTAAATTTCTTGCTAGGAATCTTGAACTTTATTCCTTAGACTAGTGCATTTCAAGGTGTTTTTTCACTACAATATTAGTTCTGCAAGATGTCCTGGAAGAAAAGAATTCAGGAGCTGCTATAAATATTTATTCTTCCTCTTGGATAGGCACAATAGTTCTACTACACTAATGTATTTTTGCATTGCACAAGCTCTGAGATGCCTGATAAAACAAGAACAACAATGCCATAATCAAATGGCTTAGCTTTGTTTTACTCATTGCTTCCCCAATTTATGTTACTACAGGCCCCTTTTTCACATAACACCGCCAAGTCCCTGAAACTAATGTTTCTTCTAACTTAGGCTAGGAAATGCCGTTGGGGACCCTTGGGAACAGCTGAGGTTTTTTAGCAGGAGGGGGGTCTAATCTGGATTGCACTGGAGAAAGATTTGGGGCCACCGTGGAGGCTGGGGGTGGGCAGTGGCAGGAGGAGGGCACCCCACATTGGGATAAAACACAAAAGACTGACCTGTTACTACAGAACTTACCTGATGCCGTAATTTTCCTATTTCCTCCCCCAGGCTGTCAGTTCCTTAGCTCAATCCTCTTTGCATCCTGTTCCAATACAGCAGGTTCTCCATAAATGTACATTGAATGAATTAATGGAAGAATGAGCTGTTGTAATTGTTTGGTTAAGAGGTAGAAAACAAGAAAAATAAGATGCCTAAGTCAGGTTTTGACATGGGACTCACTTTTTATATCGACTCTGATAAAGCAATGGGACTACTAGGTTTGTTGTTGTTAAAATGTGTTATTTCATGTGGATGTATCTCCAGTAAGTTCTTTTTTTCCACGTTGAAATGTTTGTTTTTCTTACTTGCATCAGAAAATTATGAGTTTAAAGGGAAGTACTACTTATAAAGATAGAGACATGAGCTAGGGAAGAGAAATTGTGAGCCTTTTGTTGCAGATCGACAATTATTTTAGGAGGCAAAGGAAATGTTTTCTTAATGTTCCGCACAACTTTCATAGAAGTGGTAAAATGGGAAAAGAGGGCAAAGCTCCGATTTGCAAATTACTTTGCTCCCTGTTTTCACAGTACAGGACTTACTCTAAAAGCTCAGAGAAAACTAGATTAATGATTCAGCACACAGCATCCCACTGTTATCGCATTTAAAATGGCAAAACCACAGAGCCGTCAATTTAGCCAATTTATGACGAAGTGGGTACTTCCGTCATAGGTGGAAGTACCCACTTCGGTTTGGCCAACATCACCTACAGGAAATGGACTCAGAAATCAGCACCTGGGTTCAGACCAAAGCTTCATGAGGCTGAATCCTGCTTTGGGTGAAGCAGGGTGGTAGAGTAATACTTTGAAATATCAACTGTGTCCTTTGGTACTGCTTCCACTCAGTAAACTGGGCCAGTCTGGGCTCATTGCCTTAGGGAAGATAAGGTCACAGAGCAAGCATGGAAAAAGATGTCAATCCTTGACTTTTGAGTTCCAAAAGCCTCACTCTCTTAAGAGACATGAATGCAAAAAAAAAAAAAAAAAGATATGAACGGTAGATGAGTTAGAATACCAGGGCCAGACTCCAGAGGCGGAAAAGTTTCCAGGGAGAAGAAGCCTCAGGGAGTTGTAGGGGTTGCTTGGAAGCCTCTGTAGGGATAGACCCCAGACGAAGTCCCTACCCAGCCCTGAGGAAGGGTGATTATAGGACCTCCAGATATAAGTGTGTATGCTGAGAGCACACAGCAACCAGATATATGTGTGGTTGCTGAGAGCACACAGCACCTGAGCCTTGCTTTGTAGCAATGTCCAGAGGAGAAATGGTTGCAAGGACAGGAAGGGCTTTGGGCAGCATCCGTTTCCTGCAGCTCACTGTGGTGGGAAGAATGAGTCTCTGAGCCAAGTGGACGGGCTTTTGGACAGCACCACATTTTCTCACAGCCCAGTACGGCGTGGGAGCAATGGGATGAATTCCTGGGCACCAGAGAGGAGCACAGGAGAAGCCAGAGCAGAGGCACAGATGGGAACGTGGGTCGGGCAAACGGGAGCTTGCTGGATGATAACCAGGACTGGTGGGCCAGGAGGCATCTCAGCAGATACCACTGAGGATAGATAAGGCCTGAGGACTGGACTCTCACCTCCACCCCTGCATTCTTGGTACTGCTCTCAAAGCCCCCAAATCCCCAGATGACTGGGTTTACGCTTCTACCACCGCTTCAGAAAAGAGAATTTCAGTTGGTTGTGTTATAGAAAAAAAAAAAGTCAGATTTCTTGCATGCAGGAATCTGGGGATGGAGTTTCAGGCCTGCTTTTTTCTATAATAAAGAAAAATTTCATTGAAGGAAGTTTGGTCAAGCATAGGTTCTTCTCTGTTCTGCTGAGATCAGATACCCCTTAAGCTTGGGCAAATACAAAGAGAGGTGTGTTGATAGGAAACCCAAAAATCTCTTAGAAACCAAGGGCAGAAAAGTAAGGTTGGGTCTGAAGGGCTTCTTGGGAAGTTGAAAATAAGCCTGTTTTCACTGTCTCTGAGGGGCCTCCTTGGGCTCTTTCCTCTCTCTCCATGCATGTCTCCTTCCCTCTTCATTTCTTGCTCCGTTTGCCAACCCAGCCATGCATTGGGTTCTAGCAGTTGCTCTTTTTTGGCCTTTCAGCACCAGGTCCTCACAGCAAGAATCTGATTGGCTCCCTTTGGGTCACATGTCTACTCCCAGCCTTATCCGTGGTTGGAGTGTTGGTACTCGGTGGTCAGCCACACGTAGAGCAAGGATGCAGGGATGCTGGCCACAGCAAGAATCTGATTGGCTCCCTTTGGATCATGTGCCTACTCCTGGTCCCACCCCTAGTTAGAGTGTCAGTTCCCCATGGCCAACCACATCTCACACGAAGATGTGGGCATGCAGGGATGCTGTGATGCATTCCCGTGCAACAGGACATGGAATGACACCCTCTGGATTTGTGTGGTGCACAACTTACTTGGCCAAATGCAGTGTCCTGGCCAGAGCCTTGCTATCTTCCTGCTGGACAAATGTAATAAAATGGTGGAACTTAGTGTTGTTGCTATTCGACTTGAGTGGAGAGCTTCCTAGGACACCTAAGTGCATGGAGCAGGAGGAGAAGAGCTGACCTCAGCATTTGTGAATGCCTCTGGTGATCAGGATGAGGGTTCCTTGTTGACTTGGGTGCTTCCTTGTGTACTTGGGAGTCAGTGTAGAACAGTGGTTTAGAGGGAGAGCTTTGATGTTAAGCCTACCTGGGATCAAATCCATCTCTACTTAGGAAATGTGATTTTGGGCAAGTTACTTGATTTCTCAATAATAAAATGGGGATGGTAATTTCTACCCTGTGGGTCTTGTTAAAAGGATTAAAGAGACAATACTTGTAAAGAATTTAACCCAATGCCTGGTGCTCCCTAAGTGCCCAATAAGTGCTGGTTGTCAATTCTATTACAAGTGATGATAAAACATATGAATTATGCAGTCATTAAATGTTAATGAACCATTATATGAAAAGCATACTTATAAAAGGTGATTAGTATGTGTTTGGCTAGGGTCATTAAAAATTAAAATCAGAATCACAATGTTATACCAAAATGGATACACGTAGTAATGAATTACCGTTACCATGATGATGACGATGAGGTTGATGATGATGATGTTAAGGAAATAAACCTGACTTTGTCCTAAGCTTGCATGGTTATAGATATGCGTGCATGTATTATATCTGATTTTTATAATATATATTTTTCTTTAGCATCTTGATTCCAGTGTGACATCTAGTAAGGTTTTTTTTTTTTTTCCTCCTACATGTTTCATAAACAAAATACATGTTTCTATCTGACTGTGCCCAAGCTGCTATTTATGGGCATCTCTTTCTATAGCTCACTATTAATCACTCATGACTTTGAGGTTATATAGAAAACAATTTATGTTACAAAATAAGATTCTCCCTTGAAAATGTTTGCCCAGGGAGTTAGGGGGGAAGAAATCACAAACTGTTATTATTTTCCCTTAGATAGATCTAAATATTAACATTCCCCTAGCTTTAAAGATTATTTTTATGCCGCTCCTTTATAAACAATTGAAGTACACTAACTCTTCTGTTGTCTCGAGGTCTGTCTACAGCATATCCAAACAACTAAGCTTAAAAAAAATAAAAATTAAAAAAAATAAAAATAAAAGGAAAATCAACTGAACAGGTTATTTGGCACTGTACGTAGAAAATAAAAATGTTTGAACAACTTAAAACATTTTTAAAAAAACAACATTTAGTATACTGATTGGAGTGTTTAAACACAACCTCAGGATCCCTCTCAGAGTGGAGAGACTTCTAGATCTCATTGCAACTGTATTAACTATTCAATTGGCAGGAGAAGTGCTGTGGTGGCAACGGCACTAGTTGTAGTAGGAAGAGTTGAAGGAAGAGGGAAAATAAGCTAGTATGATAAGAACCTGAGTAGTCCTGCTAATAGAAATTATAACAATACTGGCTAACCCCATTTGAAGACTATTCTCAGTGCTTCATATAGAGGAACATATTTTATCTGCAAAATAACCCGATGAGGCAGGACTATTATTTCCCCATTTCACAGAAAAGGGAACTGAGACTTGGAGAAGTGAAGCAGCTCACAGTGGAACCAAGATTTGAAGAACAATAATAATAGCTAATATTTATCACATCTTACCTGCTTCTTAGCTCTTGACAGGCATCACCTCATTGAATCTTCACACGAATCTGAGGAGAGAGGGTTCTTTATGGTCCCTCATTTTACATATGAAGAAGCTGAAGATCTAGGCTGGACAGTAATTAAATGGCCAAGAAAGAATTGAAACCAAGGATCCAAAGCCAGAGCTCCAATCCTGATACATGCAGTAACATGGGTGAACCTTGAAAACATAATATTGGGTAGAATAAGCCAGACGCAAAAGGACATATATTATAGGATGTCTCTGATATTAAAAAAAATAACTGAAATATGCAAATTCATGGACACAAAAAGTAGAGTACAGGTTACCAGGAGCCAGGGGAGAAGGGAATGGGTAGTTTGACACAGAGTTTCTGTTGTGGTGATGAAAAAGTTTTGGTAATGGTGGTGATGACGGCACAATATTGCGAATGTAATTGATGTCACTGAATTGTCCACCTGGAAGTGGTTAAAATGGGAAAGCCTTTGTTGCATATATGTTACCAAAATGAAAATAAAAAAAAAACACAAAAACTGTACAACACAAAGAATGAATCCTAATGTAAACTATGGACTATAGTCAGTAATATAATTATAATAATATTGTTTCATGAATTGTAACAAATATACTCCACTGATGTAAAATGTTATTAATAGGGAAAACTGTGTGTGTGAGGGGTGGTATCCAGGAACTCCACTTTCTGCTTGACTTTTTGGTAAACCTACAACTGCTCTGAAAGAAAAAAGAGCAAGAGAGAGACAGCCAATGCCTTTCCAATTTTAGTTCTGCGTATTGGTCCACTCTTGGTTTTCCTTTTCGTATTTACTGCTTGGGGTGTCAACTTAAGAAAACACTGGCCTTCCAGCTGGCATGTTAGCTGGTCCACATGTGTCTTGCTGAGGGCTTCCAAAGGCCCAGGGAATTGACCAGTCCCAGTGGCTTTGGACTTTGAGCACTCAACCCAGAGGTCATGCTGCTGAATACGAATATAGCTGCTTCCCACCCAGAAGACAGTTCATTTATTTTTTAAAAAATATTTTCTTTGGGCTCCTTTAATCCTAGGGGACATTTGCTTGATGAATAGCAAATAAGTCTTTTAACCAGACTGTTGTTATAAATATCTGTGGCATTAATTCAAAACATTTGCATTGGAAACTTTTTTTTTTTTTCTAGAGGAAAATGGGTGACTGACTTAACCTCAACATTTGGGACATGATTTTCCTTAAAATAACTACAACATCCATCATTTTTTTTTCTGCTGGTGTGTCAATTTCATAACGAGAGGCTGGTCCCTTCAGTACCTTGGGTCTCCATGGTAACAATTTCATGTGTTTATTCTGGCTTATTGAAATAAAACGCTAAGGAACAGGGCAGTGACTCATTTTTTGATTGGGGGTTCACTCTAATTAGAGGATGATTATTTAAAATTTGAGCACTAACACAAAAATACTATGTGCTTAAAAATATTGCCCGTGGTGATCATTTTACATTACAAATTAGAAAACATTTGGACAGTCAGATGTTTCCAAACTATGGCTCTTTCTTCACAGGTGCAGGTGTTTTCAGGATTATTATTGTTTTCAACCATGTATAACCGACCTTGACTTCCTGCCATTCCTGGTACCAGGATCTGAGTCATGCATTAAGTAATGGATTAAAGTGTCTGGAATGACTAATGCAGTTATAAGTCTATCTGGACCTATGGCATATGCATTTGAGATGAGCTGAATCAATTCAATATAATAAGTCTTTCTAAGGTGGCCACTGGGAAGCCAGGCGAGGAGGAAATGTTACTTGGCTGCCAGTCTTTCTGTCTCCTCCATTACCCTCAGCTGTGTTTTGGGTCTGTGGGCAGGCAGAAAGGGGCTTGCAATGCTTTTATGATCGTTGCCTTGGCTTGCTGTTGTTTAAGTCGGTTTCATACCCTTCTCTCTCTCCTCATCTGTAAAATGGGAACATTAGACTCTGCATCTAGGGTGTTTGAGATGCAATGATGCATGCACAGGGCTTAGTGCAGTACAGACTGTAAGAAGTAAATACCAAATAATGTGGGCTGTTGTAATCACTTTTTTAAAAAAATTGTTCCCCCCCCCACTCTCCTGTTTGCTGTCTGTATCCATTTGCTGTGTGATCTCCTGTGTCGGTTTCTTTCTCTTTTTTTTGTCATCTTCTCTTCTTGTTTCTTCTCCTTTAGGCTTTACCATGATTCGATCCTGGGGACCTCTGCTGTGGGAGAGAGGTATCCTGTCACTTGCACCACCTCAGTTCCTGGTTTTTGGCTCATCTTGCCCTGACTCTCCCGTGCATCTCTCTTTTGTTGCAACATCATCTTGCTGCATTGCTTGCCATGCAGGCCTGGCTCACCTTTACCAGGAGGCCCTGGAAATCGAACCCGGGTCCTCCCATATGGTAGACGGAAGCCCAATCACTTGAGCCACATCTGCTTCCCTGTAATTACTCTTCTACCCTTCATTATGAGATCAGCAATTTGGCCTTTGTATGGAGTTCCCTTACCTTCCGGCAAATTGTTTAAAATGAAGGAAAGTCTGAACTGTTAGTGAAATTTCCACTTTAGAAGACCAGAAACCAGTTTGAGCAGGTGTGGATACAACCATCTGTGAGGAACACTCTCCTCCTAGGGTTCTGTGAGGTCTGAGAGCCATGAGGTACCTCACTCCCTTTGGGCATTGGCTCCCAGGATTCACCGCCTGGCTCAGGTGGTCTCCCAACCACCATCCCGTTCAATCCCCGTATGGTTGAAACTTGATCAGTATTTGAAATCTAAGGAGATCCAGTCTTAGCTGACAGAATTGGAAGCCAGCTTTCTAGTGGTCTAACTCTGTATGATTCCATGAGACACAATGGGATGAAGTGGACTGCAGGAAAGCAAGCTGGGTGGCTTGCAGGGTAATTGCAGAAGCAGCTGGTATCTTCTGGGGGGTTGCATGAGGCAAACTCTAGACGCAGAAGCCAGGCCTTTATCAGGGAACTTCACTCATTCACTATTTCACAAATATTTACGACTCTGATATAAAGCATGCTAGGTCAGCTGGGACCATGGCTGACAAGATTGTACTCTCTTAGAGCTTACATTCTAGGTTGGGGGAGACATGATAAACAAGTAAAATAATAAAATAAAAGACTTTTTAAATATTAAATGCTGTGATGGAATGGAAACATATGTAGAGAGAATTTGTGAGAGAGCCTTGACCTCGTATTGCTTCAAGGGGAAGCTTGGGATTTTTGCAGCTAAGGAGGTTAGATGGCTTGTTCCAGTTGCTTCCACGATTCTTCCTTGTTGTGTGTTGATACCAGCTCAGCCTCTCTTCTTGGGCTGAGCAATTGGACTGAGTGGAGTGAGAGTTTGCTGTTCTTATTTTAGTTGCAAATAATAACATTGGTAGGGCTGCTGGTCTCGGTTAACTGTTATAATTACTATTTTTATCTTCATTGTCAGAAAACACAGCTTTGAAAACTGATTTGATCACAGACTGCTTTTCTCTTCACTAGGCATCCCATGCGTCTGGTGTTTCCCAGAACACATTTTGGGAAACAGTGTTTTAGGAAGTGCCGTTTGGATGGTCCTGTAGTATGAATTTCTGAACAGGAGTTAAGTATGTTTGAAGATAAATATTTCAGATGAGGGACTGACACTGGTTAGCTTTCCTAGGTTTTTGGCTGTTCGGTTAAGACCACTATTTTTTGGTTCTTCTCTAGGCCTCAGGCATCTGTCTATGATTCCTTGAGACTCAACCCACCTTCATCCCATTTGTCAATGTTGTTTCTGAGAAAACTGAAAAGCAAAGCAAAACAAAACAAAAACAACAATATTTGGTGGCAAAAATATAAGTAGATCCCACCTTAAATGTTAGTACAAAGTAAACGGATATGAATGAGGCTTGTTTCTGAGGTTTACAAAAAGATAAATGATAGCACAATTCCTTGGGGAAAATGTTGTGCATGTCAAAAAAATCTGCTGTTTCTCTTTTCCATCCTTTTCCCATTGTAATTCTTAGGTGCTTTTTTTTTTTCCTTTTAAATTTAGAACAAGCGTGTATTTCTTCTTTGCTTGAAATATTTAAAAATATTATAGGTGGAAAGGGAATTCACTTTCACATCCGTTCAGCTCTCATATCCTTCAGTGGAGGCAGCAGCCTGAGTCCCATTTATTGCCTGGGGGACCTGGTGAGTAGCTAGCTTTTCCTGACCATCTCAAGCTATGGATTACATAATATCTTACTAATCATCTGGGGACACATTTGAGTCATAGTATTTTGGTAGTAGGTATGAAGAAAAATTGTGATGTTCTAGAAACTGATTTTGGTGAGATTTTTGTAAACTGCTTTTTTTGGTCCTTTAAAAATATTGAGAATTATGTCCAAAAGGCAGTGTGCATACGATGCTAATATAACCAAATGGTTATATTAGGGGAAAGCTCTCCTGCCTTCCCTATAGTCACGGTAGCTCTGTGCCTTGTAGCTAACAGATCAAAAGCAAAAAGAGGCCCAGTTGTTAGGTGACATTTAGAAGGTGGCAGGGCTTCAAAAGAGCCAATCTTGCCTCATGAATTTCAAATACAGCCTGGAAGAAAATGCTTCTTTACAACTCAAGCCACCAAAGAGTAAGTTGAAAAGAGTGATGGTGATTGAAGCCCACTCCCCACACCCTACTATTTCCCATTGTAAAGGTTACCCCCCCCCCATTCAGTTTTTTTCTGTATGTTCCTCAAATCAAACTGTCCTCCCCACGATTG
>JAKSZT010054334.1:64988832-65025281 GCA_026826555.1 Tolypeutes matacus
AATGCAAATTCCTGGGCCCCTTCTGCTACCCCAGATTCCGATTTTGTAAGCCTGGAATGAGCCCAGGAATCTGCATTTTGCAAGAAGTGGTTTCTCATACAAGTGGGTTATGGGCACAGTTTGAAAAATACTGATATCTAGAGATATCTTTTTAATTTAAATATCTTTTCCTTTATTTTTAAAGAGCTTTGGATTACATTCATGTTACATAGAAATATAGGGGATTCCCATATACCCCATCCCCTCTCACTTCCTCATTTCCTCCCATTAACAACATCTTTCATTAGTATGGTACATTTGTTACAATTGATGAACACATAGTGAAGCATTGCTACTAAGAATGGTTTATAGCTTACATTATGGTTTACATTTTGCATCATACAATTTTATAGGTTTGACAAAATATATAATGGCTGGTATCCATCATTGTAATATCATGCAGACCAATTCCAATGTCTCAAAAAATGTCCCATGTTCTACTTACTCTTCCCTCTCTCTCCTCTCAGAGCCTCCGGTGACCAGTTTTATATCAATATTTCAAGTTCTTCCATTCCTAGAATAACAATAATTCTACTTAGTCCATAGTTGCATCCCCCACCCCTTGTGTTTGTTCATTCCTCAATTTTGAGGATTTTGGGGATGGTGATGCCCCCTCTGCTTCCAACTGAGTGGGGGCTTAGATCGCATGAGGCAGAAGTATGGAACTGTCATGCTTGCAGTTGTAAATATGCTCTGCTTCTTGGGTTGGGCGTTGTCCATCAACTAACCTTTTGCTAGTTGTTCTGGGTAAGTCCAATGAACTGGAGAGTATGTGTTGGCTGCAACTCTGCTGAGATTCAAGGCTCAACCGGCATATGAACAGCCGGTCTAGAGATCTTAAACCCTGCCTTCCATGTGCATTCTCTCGTTTTGCCTCTGCCTTGGCACTAGTTAGGAACAACAACAATAAAACTACATTTCTCTAGTATAGGACAATAGGGACTGAGGGACTTTCTTGTTAAAACCATAAAATATGACAGAAAGGTGTTGGTTAAATATGGTCTCTCTTGAAATAATTGTAATGTTGGATTGTCCTGCCTCTCGCAGTAATGATCAACCCTACTGGGTTTTCACTACCAGCTATGGTGAACTACCTTATATCAGACAAACCCTCTTACCATGAGCAGCTAGAGAAATTAGATAAAATATAAAAAGAAGCTGTCTGAAGCATCAGAGAGAGACCAAGGCAGTGAGAACTTGAGGGACCCAGATTCTAGAGAGCAAGGACGTGAAGAGAGGTTAGCTGAACACTCGGCATTGAGTTTCCTTCCTAGGCATTTGACAGTTTCTAATCAGTGGCCAAGAAGCTAAGAGGCTGAGCAGAGTACAAAACTTGCCAAGGAGGAAAGGTCCCAGTAAACAAGCAAGGCTTTCAGGTGGGGTCCCTGAAAGACTATTTTCTAGGAGGAAAGTTGAGTCAGAAATAGCTCAGTCATGTAGACTGACACAAAGCCTCAACCACACTTAATCTCTGACTGGATTAAGGGACTTCCCCCTATCCTATTTACTTGCCAGATGCAAAACAAATCCTCAATGGAATAAGAGAAAATCACTCAGAGCCTTAAATTATCTTCACAATTTTTCATAGGCAATGTCCAACATTCAGTTGTCAGGCAGCCAGAGGGAAAAGCCAAATGACTGAAAACCAAAAGGAAAATTGTACAATGAAATCAGACCCACAAGAAATCCAGATAGTGGGATTATCAGACAGGGATTTTTAAAAGAACCTGAATTAAAATAAAAAGAATCAAATGGCAATGTTAGAAATGAAGAATATAACATGAAAAATTCAATAGATGGGATTAAAAGCAGATTATTAAAGCTGATGATAGGTTTGAAAGTTTAAGAAATGTGGAGGTAGAGATATGCATACTGATTCACAGAGAGATGAAAGGGTGGAAAAAGCTGGAAAGAATGGAAGAGACATATGCAACACAATGAAAAGTTGTAACATTCATGTAAATCGAGTTCCAGATGATGAGGAGAGAGAAATGAGACACAGGTCTCATTGAAGGGATAATCAAGAATATTTCAAAATTGATAAGACACGTGTCACAGTTTCAAAAAGCTTTGGTAACCCTAATTTGGACAAATGTAAATAACATCTACATCTACATCTAGATACATCACAATATAAATAATGAAAACCAAAGACAGAGAGAAAAATCTTAAGAGCAGTCACAGGGGGGAAATTACCTTCAGAGAATCAACAATAAAATTGAAAGCAGCTAAAGTCTCAAAAGAATCAATGAAATCCAGAAGACGGTGGAATGACATCTTCAAAGTGATAGAAGAAAATAACCATCTGCCTAGACTTCTATACCCAGTGAAAGGGATAAAAAAAGGTATTTTCCAGACCAAGAAATAGAGTATTTTTTAACAGCAGACCTGCGCTAAAAGAAAGTCTTTTGGATAGAATTAAAATGATCTTTACTGGACACATGGAATTGCAGGAAGGAAAACAGTACATTGGAAAGGGTAAACATATGGGTAAATACAGATGCCCATGACTCCTTGAAAACATAATATTTCTTAAGCTTTAAATGCATAAATATATAAAAGTAATATTTTAAGTGACTGTAAAGAGTTGAAATACATGACAATGACATAAGTAGTAGGAGAAAAACTGGAGTCGAATTATTCTAATTTTTGGAGTTGAAATTATATCCTTATACTTGGAAGTGGCAAAATTAACTTATATTAGATTTTAACTCAAAGATCTGTGTTGCAATCGCTAAAAGAATGTATAAGGTAAAAGCAGTGCTGCTATTCACCACTTAGTAATACCAAGACTCATGTTTGGATAGTACTAAATAGGGTCCATGATTCTTGAACACAATTTGGATATCTCCTTATCCCTTGGACCGTTCATTGCTCAAATTCCTATTGGGTTATTAAAGTTAATATCACAAACTTACTTCACTATCTCCCCCTCCTCTTTAGTTACAGGAAAGAAGGTTTAAGAAGCACACTTTGCTAGTTGCCTCCTGTCTGCCTCTGGCCCCTCCCTTCTCAAGTCCTTCCTTTCCATAGTTTGTTGTTTATCTGTTTATTCACTGCCATCATAAAACATTTGTTGTCTCCAAAGAGTCAGGCACTGTGCTAGACATTCTGTTTTTTTTTTTTTTTTAATAGTAAGTCTTTTTTAATGGGCTTTTCTTTTTTTTTTTAGAACAGTTTTAGGTTTATAGAAAAATTGCACAGAAAGCACAGAGTCCCCATATTCCCTCTCTCCACTCCCTCTCACGCCCCCAATTCCCCCATTATTGGTATCTTGCCTTAGTGGGGTACATTTGTTACAAATTGATGAACAAATCAATATTGATCCATTATTATTAACTATAGTCCACGGCTTACATTAGGGTTCACTCTGTGTTGTGCAGTTCTGTGGGTTTTGACAAATGGGTAATGTCATGGATCCGTCATTATGGTGTTACACAGAATAGCTTCCTGCTCTAAAGTTCCATGGTCCTCCACCTGTTCATCTTTCCCCTTCCCATCCTTTGGCAAGGATTTTTTGTTCTGTTTTGTTTTTTATAATTAATTATTTTTAATTGTGTTAAAATATACTTAAGAATCATTTTAATCACTTTGAGTGGAGAATTCTTTGACATTTAAATACACTGACCATACAGTGTAACTTTCATTGATATCTCTTTCCAGATTATTTCATCATTCCAAACCAAAACTCATATCTGTTTAGCAAAACCTCCCCATTCTTCCCTCCCCTCAATCCTGGTAACCACTATTCTGTTTTCTGTTTCCACGAATTTGCTTATCCTAAATAGTTCATATAGGAGAAATCATACAATGTTTGGCCTTTAGTGTCTGGCTTATTTCACTTCAAGGTTCACCTATACTGTAGCATATACCAGTACTTGGCTTCTTTTTGTGGCTGAATAATATTTTATTGTACGTATATACTACGTTTTGTTTACACATTCGTCTGTGATGGGCACTTGGATTGCTTCCACCTTTTGGCTCTTGTAAATAATGCTGTGAATGAACATTGGTGTACAAATATCTGTCCAAGTCCCTGCTTTCAATTCTTTTGGGTATGTACCTTGGAGTAGAATTTCTGGGTCATATGATAATTGTGTTTATTCCTGAGAAGATGCCAAATGATTTTCCACAGAGGCTGCACCATTTTACATTCCCACCAACAATGAATGATAGTTCATATTCTCCATATCCTCACTAACACTTATTTTCAGTCTTTTCAATAATAGCCATCCTCATGGTTGTAAAGTGCTATCTCATTGTAGTTTTAACTTGCATTTCTTTCGTGACTAATGATGTTGAGCATATTTTCATATACTTATTGGCCATTTGAATATCTAAGTTTATCCATTATGCCAATCTGTGTCTAACTTAACTTCGATAGTATACAGTCTCTGCTCTTATATCTCTCTTCTTTCCCTCTTTATGCTGCTTTTGTCATACATTATCTCTTTATATTTTGCACATCATACAATAGAAATATGATACTTTCTTATTCAATTTAATCTAAATATTATAAGAAGTAATAAGTAGAGATACATACCAAAAATACCATGATATTGGCATTCATATTTACCTGTGAAGTTACCCGTACTGGAGATGTTTATTTCTTCATTCAGCTCCAAGCTCCTATCTACTGTTCTTTCTGTTCTACCTGCAACTCCCTTAAGCATTTCTTGTAGGGTAGGTCTCATGGTGATGAACTCCCTCAGCTTTTGTTTTTCTGTTATGTCTTAACCTCTTCCTCATTTTTGAAGTGTGGTTTTGCCAGATACAGACTCCTTGGCTGACAATTTTTCTCTTTTGGCACTTTATTTATTTTATTTTTTAAAAAGATTTATTTTATTTATCCATTTCTCCCCACCCCCTTGTTGCTTGCATTTGCTGTGTCTGTTTGTTGTGTGCTGGCCTTCTTTTTTTAGGAGGCTCCAGGAACCAAACCTGGGACCTCCTATGTGGGAGGGAGGTGCCTATTCTCTTGAGCCACCTCTGCTTCCGGCTTTGTTGTGTCTCTCATTATGTTTTCCTCCATGTGTCTCTTGTTGGGTCAGCTCACTGCGCCAGCCCATTGTGTCAGCTTGCTGTCTTGCTCAAATTCTCTAGGAGGCACTGGGAACCAAACCCAGACCTTCCATGTGGTAGGCGGGCGCTCAATCGCTTGAGCCACATCCACTTCCCTCTTTGGTACTCTAAATATGTCATACCACTGCCTTTTTACTCCATGGTTTCTGATGAGAAATTAGCACTTAATCTTATTGAGGATCCCTTGTGTGTGATGAATCACTTCTCTCTTGCTGCTTTCAAGATTCTCTCTTTATCTTTGGCATTTGACATTTTGTTTATGATATGTCTTGGAGTGGGTTTATTTGAATTTGTCCTGGTTGGAGTTCACTGGGCTTCTCGGATGCATGTTTTCATGTCTTTCATCAAGTTTAGAAGTTTTGGGCCATTATTTCCTTGAATATTCTTTCTGCCCCCTTTCCTTCTCCTCTCCTTCTGAGAGTCCCATCATATGAATATTGGTATGCTTCATGTTGTCTCACAGGTCCCTTAGGCTCTGTTCACTTTTTTCATTCTTTTCTCTGTCTGCTTTTCAGACTATGTGATTTCAATTGTCCTGTTTTCTAGTTCACTGATTCTCTACTTTGCCTGTTCAAATCTGCTGTTGAATGCCTCTAGTGTATGTTTAATCTCCGCTATTGTGTTTTTTATCCCCAAAAGTTTTTAAAGTTCTTTTTTAAAATTTCTAACTCCTTCTCTTTTCCCCACACATCTTCTTTATTTCCTTTAGTTCTATATCCCTGTCTTCCTTTAGCTCACTGAACTAATTTAGGGGATTTTGCTGAACATCTTTGATTAGTTGTTCCAATGTTTGTGCTTCATCTGTTTTAATTTGTTCCTTTGAATGAGCCAGCTCCTCCTGTTTCTTTGTAAGACTTGTGATGCATGGGTATTTGATTATTTTGATGTGCTAATTCTGAAGTCAGTTTCTTTGTCTTCCCTAAGGTTCTAATTCTGAGCCTACATCTTTCCCTGGGCATGTGCAGTAACTTTCAAGAATTCCCTAATGTTGTAGTTTGCTAAAACCTGCCGGGAGCAATATATCAGAAATGGTTGGGCTTTTACAATAGGAATTTATTGGGTTGAAAGCATACAGTTCTGAGGCTGTGAAAATGTCCAAATCAAGGCCTCATCAGAGATGCTGTCTCAACAAAGGTTGGCTGCTGGCGATCCTGGACTCCTGCCACATGGCAAGACACAATGATGGCTCTGCTGGGGTCTCTGCCTTCCCCTCTAGGCTCATTTTCTCCCTGAGCTCAGCTGTAGGCTATCAGGCACATGGCAGGTTTCACTCTCTCTCCTCTCCTTCAGGCCTCATTACTTCAGCTTCTTGCTCTCCATGGGCCTTGTCTCTCAGCCTCTCGAGGGACTTTTTGTCTCTTTAACATTTTTCTTGTGTATCTAGGGCTTTTTAGTCCTCTGTTTATAAAGGACTCCAGTATGAGGATGAAGACCCACCCTGGGTGTCACAATCTAATCAAATGCCCTTAACCAAAGTAATTTAACCAAAAGTGATCTACTCAAAAGATCCCTTAACTGTATCTAATCAAAAGGTCCCACACACAATAGCCTTACATACATCGGAATGGGTTAGCTTAAGAATATAATTTTCTGGGGTCCACAAAAGACACAAAAACCTCTGCCTTGGGTCCATCAGGTTCCAGAGTCCTGGAATTGGATGCATATATGTTGCCTGTCTCCTACTAGTATCTCCTAGTAACCCATGCTCTAGGTTTTAACTCCATGTGTTAATTCTTTGTATTTAGTTCATATTATTAGGGAGACCATACAATATCTGTCCTTTTCTGTCTGGTTTATTTCATTCAGCATAATGTCCTCAAGGTTCATCCATGTTGTCATATGTGTAAAAATAAAGAATGCTTCACAAATTTGTGTGTCATCCTTGCTCAGGGGCCAAGCTAATCTCTGTATTGTTCCAATTTTAGCATATGTCTGCTGAAGCGAGTACCATTGAATCCATCTTTAGTTTTGATAATCTCCCAGAGTTTTGAGAGTCAATTTAGCACTTTATTTAGCTGTTTCTAAGGGAGGAGCATTTACCAGTGTGTCCAATGCTGCCATCTTGATGAGGTCATTCTAGATACTCTAATATCTTGAATTCTCACAAAACTCTGAAAGGGGGAGATTATTACAGATAAAAGCAGTGAGATTGAGATTAAGCAACTTTCCTAAAGTTACACAGAGCTGGTAAATTGTGTGTTGGACCCAGGGTTTGAAACCCACACAAATGAACTTTTTCTTTTGAGGAACTTTTCACTGGAGAAGAGCTTTGCTGGTGATACTGCAAACTCTTCCCTGCATAATAACTATGGAAGTGCCACTGTGACTCAGAGAGAAAAAGAGGAGGGAAGAAAGCACAGAACAAACACCCAACTTTATAAACTTTGGAGTATGTTGAGGAGAAAACCTGTTTTTGATGACTGAGCATGTGAGGTAACTTTTGCTTTGATCTTGTTGAATTTGCCTACAAAGCAAAGAGAATATCCACTCTGCTTGACTGGAGATGAGAAGTGATAAAGCCCTGAGAAGAGCAAGTCCGCTGTGGATTTTAAGTGATTTGGGCAGTTTTTGTCAAGGTTTAAAGTGGTATGCGCAAATCACCATGGGTCTTGCTGAAATGCAGATTCTGATTCTGTAGGTCTGGGGTGGGGCCTGAGAATCCGCATTTTTAATGAGCTCCCAGGTAAGTGCCAAGAATGTGATGTGCCTGGAAACTAACTGCACCCTGACATAGCCTGCAGGTGCTAGCTTAGCTGAGGCTGACAGCTGAGGCTAACAGCTGTGGTTCTGGGCTAATTGGATATAGATTTAGGATACTTAGAACCAAAGCCAACTCTACCACTTTCTAGCTTTAAGCCGTCACTTAAACTTTCTGGGCAACAGCAGCCATTTACTGGGATATTAAGAAGATTAAAATAGAGATAATGTTATGTGAACGCACTTTGAAAACTATCGAGCATTAGGTTTTAATCTGGCTTGCTCTGTGCACTCAGCCGTCATTGCATAAAATTGGAAGAAGCCTGTTACTGGACCTGGGCAGGATTACAATCTAAGTCTGAGAACAGCAGATGAAGGATTTCTGAAGCATGGAAGGCTAAAAATGGGAATATAGATCTCTGGGAGTGCTGGTCTGGAAAAGGAAAGTGGATGTTCACAAGAAGTACGGCAATTTGAACAACAGTGAGCCTAGAGACAGGACAGGAAGTGTACTTGGTAGGTAATATTTCTCCAGCACAGACTGAAATAGGGTATTATTAGGTGAGTAAAATTAAGGCAAATACATGGAATATCATTCCATCAGCTCTGAAATATACATTGAAATGAAAGGCAGTTCTACTTCCAGTAATTCAGATAAACCAGATAACCTGAATACTCTCCTGTTAAAAACACTTAGAAATCTTGGGTCAAATAATAGCAAATATTCTTCTAAACACATAGTTGAGCTCTCAGTAAAGGGTAAATACTCAAGGGATACAAAACAGAGAGGAATATGAAAGTTAGAACAGTGTTAGGTAGCTGTTGTTTTAACCAGCTTTTATTTTCTTAAACTTCTTTTCCTAACTGGGAAGTTTGGGTTTAATAGCCCTGCAGGGTGTGAGCAAGGCTTTAGTCTGTTAAGAGGTAGGGACTGAGATCTGTCCCCCCACATGGCGACAGCTGGGACCTTCAAATGCCTGTCCCCAACACCTTGACTACTCTGACTTTCACTGTCCATTCATCCATCCTGTAATTTATCAGCAAATGTTCATTTGGTATTTCCTTTGTGCTAGACACCATTCTGTAGAGTAGGGACTGATCCCTTTTGCTTCACAGTGTATGATTTGATGTAATAATGTGTAATAAAGTATTCTGATAATGCTAAATGTCTATGCAAAAGTGTTATGCTGTAGGAGTGGCCTGGAAGAAGTGCTGATCTCAGTCAGCCCTGCTATCCCTTGACGGGGCCTTGAAGCAATTTCCTAACCTCTGTGGTTTCTTGTCACCATAAACATGCCAGCAGGAACTTGCTCAGTTTTTGGATATCAGGCGCATCCTCCTCAATCCTAGGAAATACCTGTTTTAGAGCCTTCCGGGGCACAGGGCATGCACCCTCATCTCTGCCCGCAGCTGCCTTGTAGCTGCACAAAGACTTGAAGGGTGGGTTTCAGGATTGGCTCCTGAGCTCCGGGTCACCCCATGTCCCAGGTATCCTATTTCTCATTCTTTCCAGGACCACCCTATCCATGCCTTCTTTGGTCTGGTGGATATTGTGGACATCTGTCTGAGATATGAGGTAGCTTTTAAGACCCATGAACAGTACTGTGAGTAAAATCAGAGGCCAAACGGAGCCAAGAGACCAATGAGAGCACATGACCTTCACCTGTACAGAGCAGGGGTGGGGGTGGGGAGGGCTCTATGTGCCGCAGTGTTTGCACGGTCTTCCACACACAAAGGTTGATAGTCACCTTGTGAACACTTCTCAAGAGAAAACTTCTCAAGAGAAAGACAAAGTACAGTGGAGTCCTCCCCCTCCCAATGCTGAAAGTCCAGCTAACAGAGATGGGTGCTGTGGTGATGCTGGCGGGGATCCCAAGTACCTGCTTTGAGATGGAGCGAAGAAACAGGAACTGCAGGGAGCTGCTCACTGAACCTCCCGTGGGGTATGGAGTTTCTCCCGTAGCAGCCTTGCTGTTGGATTCTCAGCCTATAAACAGAAAGTCTAGTTTCTGAGTAATTTAAGTGGTAACTCTAAGTTCACAGAGAGCTGCACTGAAGGCCAACTCTTTCCTCCAGTGCAATTATTCAAGAGCAACCATTTGTTGAAAGAGCAACATAAAGGGCAGACCTTGCCTCTTATTCCTGGCGGAAGGAGAAGCCTGGGGCTGTGGGGCGGTTGGATCACATCAGTCTACAGCCTATATTCAAAGCTTGGGAAAGCTGAGCTGGTTCATAGGCTCAGTAGGAGCTTGGGCCATTGGGGAGCTGTGGTTGACAGCTATTTACTGGCGAGTCAAGAATATATTTCAGGTTATTTGTTCAGCTTTGTGGCTCCCCTTTGGGTCATGGGCTGCTTTAACAGTTGATAGGAAAGCCCATTTCCCTTTAAAAGACTGGCTTCCCATGGGAAAAATACGATTAATGTAACCTATGGACTATAGTTAACAGCAATACTATAATATTCCTGCATCAATGCCGAAGATGTACTGCTAATAACAGAGAGTATGGAACAGATATGCCAAATGTGCACTTATGGACCATAGTTCGTGGTAATAGTCTGATGATATTATCTCATAATCTGTAACAAATGTTCCACAACAGTGTGGTGTGTTGGTGAAGGGTTGTTGTATGGGAATTCTATACATGTGCATGATTGTTTTGTAAGTTCAGAACTTCTGTAATAAAAATATATTAAAAAAAAAAAAAAAAGACTGGCTTCCTACTTTAAAGAAAGCTGTATAGATTTATAGATTTTGGTGCCAGACAGATGAGAAGCTTTAAGTCTGGGCATTGCCAAACTTGTGACATTGTGAATGTGGACATGCCCCTCAACTCTTGGAAACACTATTTCTCCACCTGTAAGGTGGGAATGCTCTGCGTTCTCCAACAGAAATTGCATGTGTTTCTGATGACATCTATTTTTTGTTATATGCTTCTCAGTACATTTTTTTAAGAAGTGCAAAATCAGACTTCCTCTTCATCTCTTGCTCATCTCTGCTTGCATGCAAACAGAGGTGAAGTTCAAGGGCAGGAGTGGATAGCAGAAGCAAGAACCCTCCAGTCTGGGTCTTGGGGCTGGGAGAGGCTGCCATCCAGAGAACCCTGATGGCTGGGAATCCATACTCAGCGCTTATCTTAAAGACCGAACAGGATATTGGGGTTTTGCTCATCATCTAGAAACTAGCAAAGCAACCAGAGGTAAAATATATATTTGGCTTGATGATATGAAAGGAGTACTCATTGTGGTGAGCTGTACAAACCACTTGCTCAAGAAACGTTGAATAAAAGTTTGGAGTGAATGAATGTTATCTGGCAAAACAGAGGTTTCTCTGCTCAATGCGCTCAAATGACCAATTCCCGAGACACTGCGGTTACAAAGACAGAACGAAATTTATTGCTAAGTGCGAAGCAGGAGATCAGATGGCCTATCGGCTTAGACTCTGTCTCCCTGAACTGCAGTAATTCTGATAGTTTTATAGTCTCAAAAGACAGGCAGGTTTATGCTAATGAGTGTAGTGGTTAGAGATGGTGAAGTCAGAGATCTAATTATTGAGCATGTGCAAACTGATGCATGCCTAGTCACAGAATGTATGTAAGAAAATGGCAGCCTTAACATGAAGATGGGTGTGATTTTTAGTTTTATCATGAGGTGTAGGTCACTTATAGGTTAAGGTTTAAGCTACTGTGCATGCCAAGTAGGGCCAATTTTAGTTAGATCTGGTTTTGTCTAGTAAGATAGCTTAGGATTTGGGGTGGTTCATTCTGGGTTGACTCAAGTTTCTTCATTAATAAACATTAAGGGGCTGTCTAGTGATTGTAAAACTTCAAAGGTGTAAAACAGGATGGGGGTGAGGGTGGTACAGGCAGGGCCAGTCACAAGGTTTTTACAATCACAAGATAAAGGTTATATAGTTTTACAATCATTATCAAAGATCAAGGCATCTGGGTTCTGTTCAACGAGTTTCAGTAATTTCAGGTACTTTTGGCTATTCCACAAAATACTAGAAAGTAAAAAGGCATCTGTATATAATGGTTCCGTAATCATAATTGTTTGTTAATTCTTAACTTTGGGTTGCATGAATACTGGCCATGCAGAGCCAAAATAATCTTTCACTCATAGACTGTCCATTCATTCATTTATCAGATATTTACTGAGCCACTACCAGGTATCACGCATGGCTCTAATCCCTAGAGACAGAAGATAACAAAGCAGGGAATAAAAAAAAAAAAAAAAAAATAAATTGTAGGGAGCAGATGTAGCTCAAGTGGTTGAGTGCCTGCTTCCCATGTATGAAGTCCTGGGTTCAATCCCCGGTACCTCCTAAAAACAAACAAATAAACAAATGAAAAAAAAAAACAACAACAATTCTCATTGGGGAGCAGATGTAGCTCTAGTGGTTGAGTGCCTGCTTCCCATGTATAAGGACCTGGGTTCAATCCCCAGTACCTCCTAAAAACCAAAGCAACATGATGTTTAGCAAGAGTAGCGAAAGATATTTAGGCTCTAAATAAAAAAGATTTGGACTTTGTCCTGGGTAGAAGGGCAGTGACCTCTACCTCCTGGAAATTTTCCTTGATGGGAGGGTTTTTGTCACTCCTGGGTGGGGGTGCCCAGACCACCTGATAGTTTATGCTAATGGGATGACACAGGGTGGGGCAGCCATATCTCATCTTAGGGTCAGGGCTTGCACAGGAGAAGACCAAGCAAGTGATTAGAGGGTGGGGGCTTTGAGCCAGGCCCTATCAGCCCAGCCTCTGTGGGGAGGGAGACGGGCATTGAGTTCAACCACATGGAGATTGATTCAATTGATCATACCTATCTAATGAGACCCCATTAAGAACTCTAGACACCAAAGCTTGGGTGAGCTTACTGGTTGGTAATCCACCTTGATGTGCTTGGAGGGTGACACACCCTGACACCCTGGGGAGAGGGCACCAGAAGTTTCATGTTTGAGACCCTCCCAGACTCTCCCTGTGCATCTCTTCTTTTGGATCACCCCGATCTGTATCCTTTTTTCTATAATAAAACTGTAATCCTAAGTAGAGTGCTTTCCTGACTTCTGAGTCTTTCTAGTGAATTAGCAAATCTGTGGGGTTGGTGGAAACCTCTGAATTGGTAGCAGGATTGTCAGTTTGTCAGAAGTGTGAGTGGCCTGGGAACCCCTGAATTTGGGGCTGGTGTCTGGTGCAAGGGCTGTCTCGGGGGATGGTGCTCTTAGCCTGTGAACTCGACTAGTTAGGATCAGAATGGCATTGTGGTTGGTGTCAAAAGTTCTTCAAGAAGTAATAAGACACTTTGAAAAAAAAAATTGTCAAGCAGAGAAAGGGGATAGAGAATCATTTTTAGAGAAAGAGGTCAAGGAAGGCCTCCTTGAAAGATGATTGATCAGAAATTTGGATCAAGTGAGGGAATGAGCCATGGGAATATCAGGGAAGAGGTACCTCCCAGGCAAAGGAGGCAAGTGGGAAAGCTGGAAGGGAAAGTCTGCTTGATGCATCAGATGAACAAGCAGGGGGCCTGTCTGGGCAGAGTTGGCAGAGTGAGGAGGGGAGTGGAAAGAGAGAACTCCAGAGAAAGAGTGCCAGTCCAAATCATGTGGGGACTTTCTATGCCAACCTTAGATCTTATTGTCCAAATAGGGATTGAGAGTACGGGAGGACTTTGAACAATAACTATAAACCTGGATTGCCCCAGAAAAACTAAGACCTCTGGTTACCCTATAGGCCTTGGGGAGGACTTTGGATTTTATTCTAAGAGTGAAAAGAAGCCATATGCGAAAGACGATCTGATTTATGTTTTTTAATAACAATCACTCTGGCTGCTGAGAGGAGGGTAGACTGTAAGAAGCCAAGAATGGAAACAAGGAGAGCAGTAGGGAGGCCAGTGCACCAGCCCAGGTGAGAAATGACAGTCCATCTTTAAAGAGGTTTGGCTTACCTAATTTCTATTTGGACGCCACTCATCCTGAGTGCTCAGCCCTTGCCTTCATTCCTGAGGTAGAGCCATTTGCTCTCAGTACCAAAGAAAGTCATAAGGCTCACTGATTCCAATGGTCTCCTTTCCAAAGATGGTGCTGGGCTTGTAGATACATGTGGAAGCTCTTTACTGCCACCCACCCCCTAACCTTTGCTCCTGATACAACCCCTCTTCTCTCTCTTCATTTTTCTTTGTAGTCTTTGATTTCAGAACCGAACGTCCTTTCCTCCTTTTCACTTCCATCTGTGGATCAAAAATTTCCATTCATCTTCCAGAGTAATTTTGAACCTGCACCAATTGAATCTATAAACAGCCCATCAGGGACATTCTGTATTTTCTTGGAGTTGATCCAAAGGTCATGATATGTGAATTTGGAATTGTCTAGTAGTCCTCAGAAAAGTTTTATTAGGTACATGGTGGACCTGGAAAAACTTGTTGGAACTTGTAAGTTATGTAACTCTTCATTGCTAGCATGCTTGGGACTCTCACCCATGACTTCATTTCTTCTGAATGTGGGTTTCATGCATCTGGTTGCTTGGCTGTTTTCAGAAAGTAGGGGAAATAGTCACATTAATGTATCATCTTTTCCATGATTAGAAAAGAAACCCGAGAACGCTTTCCTAGCAAATATGTAGACAGTTTCCTCCAACACCTGTTCTTTCAAGTCATGCGATGTTTGAAAATAACCACACAAGTCCCACCGTCTGTCCCTGTCTTTCGATACCTGTGAAAGCAACATAAAATTTTTGCTATTATAATTCCCCCACCCTCACCCTAACCCTGCCCAAGAATTCAAGTATAATAAATGCCTATTGACTTGGAAAGACCAGTAGATGGGTTGATTTTACTCCTTGTAATTAACCAACACATGAGAAAACTTTTTTTTTTTTTAAGTGAAATGCTTAATGTTACATTGCTATTAAGTTGAGGAGTTGGGATTCTGACTCCATATTCTAAATACTCATAGACTTTGCCATATTTTGAAAAGTTAAAAACTTACTCAAAGTGACTTCTGGAAAATTAGAAAATACAGATAGATAAAAAAATAAAAACAATATATCTCCCCAAATTCCCCACCATCCAGAGATAATCACTGCTAACACTTTAGTACTCTTCTTTCTAGACTTTTTTTCCTGCACAAATATAGTTGCAAATATATTTTCAAAAATGGGCACTGCTTTTCAACCTCCCTTTTCCCCTTAATAAGATCTTGTGTCCAGTAGCTCATCAGAATGGACAAGCATATCATACTAATCCATGTATATCTGCTTCCTGCTTTGTAAGACTGCCCCCGCCCCCACCCTCCCCATGTAATGAGAAACTTTAAGGTCAGGTAGTCATTGTCACCTCACTTGGAAAGTCCCTAAAGGCCATTATAAGCAACTGTGACTTCCCTGGTTGAGATCTCCCTGCTCTTGAACAGTTTTTCTCTCTCAATAACACTTCTTTAATGCTTTAATTTATAGCTGGTGAATTGTTTCTCTTGACAGTACTTTCTGTTAGTATTTGAAAAATTGTCTTTAAT
Source organism: Tolypeutes matacus (assembly GCA_026826555.1). NCBI lineage: Eukaryota > Metazoa > Chordata > Mammalia > Cingulata > Chlamyphoridae > Tolypeutes > Tolypeutes matacus. The sequence goes on from JAKSZT010054334.1 coordinate 65,004,153, forward strand.
GAATTTAAATAGTCTCTTTCTAGCTCATTTTAAAATTAAGACTGGCTATTGAATTTGTCAAATGCCCTTTAAACATCTATTAATAAGATAATAAGAACACATTTATCTTTTACATGTGCTGGATCAAATGGATATATTTCCTGATATTGACCAACCTATTATTCCCTATTATTTTTTTTGACATGTTGATAGATTCTCTCTGCTAATGTTTTATTTAGAATTTTTTTTGCTTTTATTGTTATAAATCAATTGATTTATAGTCTTCTATTTTTATTAAGTTTGAATTATGAGGTTTTATATATAAGGTTATATATATATAAGCATATATATGTGTGTGTATGTATATATGCTTTTTAATTAAATGCATTACTTGATTGTTTACAATCCTTATTTATTTTATGTCATCTAAATCTGTCCAAATCTGAGGGTTGTCTTGAAATTTTCCACTATAACTGAATATTTAGTAAGTTCTTTTTGCATTTCTATTAGCTGCTTTTTTAAAAAATTGTATTTAACTACTACAATGTTAAGGATCATTTTGGCTTATGAATATTATAGATTCTTTAAAAATAGAATATTTTATCATTTCATAATGTCTTGTTTTATACCTATTTGTTGCAGTTAACCTTAAATTTCACTTTGGTATTGGTATTTCCACTTTAATTTTCTTTTTGTTAGAATTTGCGTGGTAGCTCTTTGACCATTTTTTAAAAAACAACCAGCTTTTCCATTATTACTTTGTATTTCTTGTAAATAGACTATATCTAGGTTTTGTTTGTTAGCCCACTTCAATCCTTTTAATGGAAGATTTTCAGCCCTTTCATAATTAGTATAATCACTGATGTTTTCTTTCTTTATTCTGCCTTGCTTTTTAATATTTATTTAACACATTTCACCCTCTTTTTTCTTTTTCTTATTCTTGCTGATTTGATCAAGTTGTTGTTAGTCATCCCATTTTTTTCTTATTAATTTGAAAGTTAAACAACTGTACTTCCATTACACTAACAACTACCTTCTTTTTCCCCTTTTCTTATATCAGACACATGAGTCTACTGTTCTTTGGAACAAAGTATCAACTAGTTTCCCCATAAATATACACTCTTTTTCTCAAGAAGATACTCATTCTACTTCCTTCCAGCCTTTTAGAAGAGGTCTGAGAAAATTGTCACTTCCCTCCCTGTTTTAGTTTGCTAAAGGCTGCCAAGGCAATATACCAGAAGTGGGTGGGTTTTTACAACAGGAATTTATTAACATAATCTTACAGTTCTGAGGCTGAGAAAAATGTCCAAATCAAGGCATCAGGTTAAGCTCTCTCCCCAAAGACCCGGCTGCTGGTGATCCTAGATGTTTGTCACGTGGCAGGGCACAATGGTGGTGTCTGCTGGTCTCTCCTTTCTTCTCTGTGCTCCATTGCTTTCAACTTCCGGCTGCATCTTCTGTGGCCTTCTCTCTCCTGGGGTCCATTGATTTCAGTTTCCTGCTCCTGTGGCTTTCTCTCTCTGTTTCTCTGGGTTCTTTTCTGAGCTCCTGGGTCTTTTCTCTTTGTCTGTCTCTCCAAATTCATCCCATTTATGAAGGACTCCAATAAGAGGATCAAGACTCACCCTGTGTCAAGCCTTACCAAAGTAATCTAATCAAAGACCATTAACTGAACTAATATAATCAAAGGGTCCCACCTACAATAGGTTCACATCCACAGGAATGGATTAGCTCTAAGGACATGATCTTTTCTGGAGTACATACAATCTCAAGCCTTTCTACTCCTTTTCTACCTTCTTCCAAGAAGACCTCTGGAAGGTTTCAACTTTCTCTCACTCCCCTTCCCACTTCCAGTGCCAGTCTTTGCTAACATAGTTTAGCACTCATTAAATGTTCTTCTGCTTGAGTCTTAAAGCTTCATAATTTAGATTTAATACATATCTGAGATATTATATATTTTTCAGATGTTTTGATATATACATTCATATATGAATAATAACATTTTATTTCTTCTTTTTCTAACCTCTTGCATTTTACTTATTTTTCTTGTCTTATATCAGTGGCTCAAATTAATTGTAAACTGTTGAATTAGGGAAGTATGAGTTGGCATTCTTGTCTTGTTGCAATCTGTAAGGAAAAAGCTTCCAACATTTTAACATTTAGTATATTTGCTGTATGTTTTTGGTAGGTAAACTTTTATCAAAATAAGGAAATTTCTTTCTATTTCAGGTTTACTAAGAATTTTGTTTTTAATCATAAGTAAGTATTGATTTTTAATAATGCTTTTTCTATATATGTATCATAATTTTATTAATTGATTTTTCATTGTTAATCCAACTTTATAGTTTTGGGATAAATCAATTTGGTTATGATATATTTTTATTTATATAATGTTAGATTTTCTTAGCTAATATTTGTTTAGCATTTTTTGCATTTACATTTTTGAGTGAGTTTGGGTTCTGAATTTTTATTTCTTGGGTTGCCTTTATTGGGTTTTGGTATCAAAACCAAGATAGCTAGACAGAACGAGTTGGAAAAATTTATGTAACATTGGAATTATTTCTTAAATGTTTGGTAAAACTCACTGATAAAGTCCAATCTTCCTCCAAAGATTCACCTATTAAATGGTTACATGACTATTCAGCTTTTCTATTTTTCTGGAGTTAATCTCTGGAGAATTAATATTTCTAGGAATTTATTGATTCCATCTAAAATTTCAAATGTATTGGTATACAATGGTATATACAGCTGTGCATAATACCCTCTAGTCTTTAAAAAAAAATTTTTTTTTAAATGAGGTGCTGGGAAATGAATCTGGGTCCTCATACATGTGAAACAGGTGCTCAACCACTAAGCTACACCCACTCTGCCCTCTAGTTTTGTTAAGATCCTTAGCTTATACAGTGATACCTCTTCATCATTCCTAATATTATCAATCTACTTTGATTCTATCAATTCACTATGATGGTAGAGTTTTCTATTTCTTTTTATTTGTCAGATTTTCTCTGTATGTGTAGTTAGGTGCATACAGATGAAAAGAATTATATTTTCCTGCGGAATTGAAATATTTATCTTAAATAAATGGCTCCTTTTGTCTCCAGTTAGGGTTTTAAATATAAAACTCCAGCTTATTTTTGGTTGGTATTTGCATAGTATTCATTTTTCTATCCTTTTATTCTCCCACTTTTCTATTTTCTAATCTTTTAAATGTATCTTTTGAAAACTGTATATAGTTAATTTTTTACATCCAGTCTAATGATATTTCCTTTTTAAATAGAACATAACTAATTAAATTTACTGTAAAACGTTTGTAGTTGGATTTACACCTATCATCTTATCTTGTGCATTCTGTTTGTCCCATATTTGTTCCTGATTGTCATCTCTTAGATAAACTATTTTTTAAAATTCAAATTTCCTTCTACTTGTTTGCAAGTTAAAAACTCTATTATTTTAGTGGTTACCTAGAAATAATGACATGCATACTTAACTTGCCATAGTTTAAATTTAATCAATACCTTTACCCTCTTGCCAGAAAGTACAAAGAGCTCTGAATGTTTTAACTTCACTTACCCTCTTCCAAACTATGTGTTACTGTTTTGGTTTTGATTATATCTTTCTTTAGGGAAAACCCGCCAGACATTATTATTGTTGTTGTTATATAGTTAATACTTCTTTAGAATTACTCAAATATTAATTTCTTTGCTCTTCATTATTTCTTCATCTCGGGTCAACTTTCCTCACATTTGAAATATGTCTTAGAATTTTCTTCAGTAAGGGCTATATAATACCAAACTACCAAACTCTCAGACTTTTTCTCTTGCTGGAAAATGTCTATTTCATCATTATTCTTGAAGGATGTTTTTACTAAGTATAGATTTTGGGGCAGTTTTTTTCTTTAGCACATTTAAGATATCCTTTCACTAGCCTTGGCTTCCAATGGGAGAAGTTTTAAATTTTGGTGAAGCCCAATATATAATTTTTTTTGGAACATGCTTTCTGTGTCGTATCTAAGAAATCTCTACCTGATTTAAGGTCATATGAGATTATCTCTTATGTTTTCATCTAGATGTTTTAGTTAGTTTAGTTTAGTTTTAGTTAGTTTAGTTCTAGGTTTTATGTTTAGGTCTATGATCTATTTTGAGTTAATTTTTGTATGTGGTTTAACATAAGGATTGGAGTTATTTATTTATTTTTGCACATGGATATCCGATTGTTCCAGTACCATTTGTTGAAAAGATTATTCCTTCTCTACTGAATTGCCTTTGTACTTTTGTTGAAAATCAGCTGTCCATATATGTGTGGGTCTATTTCTGGTGCACAATTCTATTTTATTGACCTGTTTGTCTATCTTTGTGCCAACACAACACTGTTTTCATTACTCTTGTTTTATAATAAGCAGTGAAACTAAGTAGTATTAGTCCTCCAACTTTGTTCTTCTTTTTCAAAGTTGTTTTACCTAGGTCTTTGTATTTCCATATGACTTTTATAATCACTTTGTCAATTTCTATACAAAAGCACGCTAGGAAATTCATCAGAATTTCATTGATTCTATAGATCATTTCGGGGAGGATTGATGTCTTGATATTGAGTCTTCTGAGCCAAGAACATGGTTTATCTCTCCAATTATTTCAGTCTTACTTACTTTTTCTTAGCAGTTTTGTAGTTTTCTGTGTATAGGTCTTGCACATCTTTTGTCAGGTTTATTCCTAAGTATTTAATATTTTTGATACCATTATAAATGACTTCTTAAAATTTTAATTTCCAAATTTTCATTGCTATTTATATCAAAATACAATCGAACTTTTTGTATATTGATCTTGTATCCTATAATCTTGCTAAATTTATTTATTAGTTTTAGTAGCCTTTTTTTGTAGATTACATTGTATTTTCTACATAGATAATCATGTAATCTGCAAATAACGATAGGTTTACATCTTCTTTTCCAATCTGAATGTTTTTTTTCTGGAAGACTTTGTATAGAACTGATCTTATTCTTCGTAAATGTTGGAGGTATACACTAGTGATAGCATCTGGATCAGGAGTTTTCTATGAGGTATAGTTTTTAGCTATAAATTGAAACTTTGATATAGATATAGGTCTATTCACTTTTATCTATTATTTTCTTGAGTAGCTTTTGTGGTTTGTGTCTTTTAAAAAACTTATCCATTTTATCTATGTTGTCAAATTTATTGGCATGGCATTGTTCAAAATATTCCTTTATTATCATTTTAGTATCTGTTGGTTATGTAGTGATATCACTCTTCTTGTTCCTGATATTGTTAATTTGATAAAGTTTGATTCTTGTAATCAGCATGTAGTTGGATTGTGTATTTTCTTATCCAATCTAACAATCTCTGCTTTTTAATCGGGGTGTTTAGGCCATTTAACTATGTATATAGTTATTATTAGAGAAGATATGAGCTTCTCTAATATCATGCATACCATACAGAATTCCCATATATTGCTCCTCCACCACCACCTTACACTGATGTGACACTTTTGTTACAAATGATGAAAGAACATCATCATGATATTACCATCTATAACCCAGTGGTTAACAGTACAAATATGAAAATGTTCTCTCATGAACTATAACAAATATACAATACTAATTTAGGGTGTTAAAAATAGAATGGCTTGTGGGAAAGTACACTAAATGTAGGCCATTTACTTTTTTAAAATAAAATTTTATTAGGCTGTGTCATTCATTCATGAGCATACATACGTAAATTGTAGAGTAAAAGTTGTGAAATTACAAAACAAGCAACAAACAAAAATAAAGAAACCTTATACAGGACTCCCATACATCACCCCAACACAGTACCTTGCATTGTTGTGAAACATTTGTCATAAACTATGAAAGAGCATTGTCAAAATATTACTACTAACTATAGGCCATATCTTACATTTGGTGTATTTTACCTCAACCCCACCTGAAAATTAACACCCTGCATTAGTATTACACATTTGTTATAGTTCATGAGAGAATGTTCTCATATTTGTCCTGTTAACCACAGTCCATCTTCCACCACAGGATTCCCTGTGTTATACAGTCCTATGCCTTGTACAATCTATTCAAAGTGCACGCTCAATGACTCTCATTTTCACACAGAGTTGTGCTGTTATCACCTCAGTCAATTTTAGAATGTTTTCATTACTCTAAAAGGAAAAATCCCATACCTTCTTATACCTCCCTATGTTTGCCTCTTAGAATTGCTATAATATCTTCTTTCCATTGCTGCAAAAATATTGCAATATTACTGTTAGCTATCATCCATAAGGTACATTAGTTATAGTTTTCCATGTATCACCATATTCTAAACACTTTGTAAAAGAACATTCTTAAATTTATATACTGTTAACCAGAATCTTCATCCACCACCAAAATCACTATTATACATTCCCTAGATTATTCTCTAGTTTCCTTTCAATTGACATATATATCCACAGACTACTCCTTTCAGCCACAATCTCATTTATACATCAGCAGGGTTAGTTATATTCACTATAATGTGTTACCATCAACTCTATTCATTTCCACACTTTTACAATAAACCGTATTAAAAATTCTACATACATTAAGCATCAGCTCCCATTCTCAACCAATATTTTATTTCCAATAATCTATACTCTAGAACTTACCTCCATGAGTTTACTTATCTTTTTAGTTCATATTAGTGAGACCATAAATATTTGTCCTTTTATGTCTGGCTTATTTCATGTAACATAATATCCTCAGGGTTCATCCATGTTGTCATATGCATCCCAATTTCATTTCTTCTTACAGCTGAATAGTATTCCATTTTATGTATATACCACACTTTGTTTATTCACTCATTGGTTGATGGACACTTGGGCTGGTTCCATATTTTAGCAATTGTGAATAATTCTGCTATGAACATCAGTGTGTAAATGTCAGTTCACATCGTTGCTTTCAGTTCTTCTGAATATATTCCTAGTAACTAGATTGCTGGATCATACGGCAGTTCTATATTCAGCTTCTTGAGGTACTGCCAAACTTCCACAGAGGCTGCACCATTCTCCTTCCCACCAACACTGAAGGAGTGTTTCTGTTTCTCCAAGTCATCTCCAGCACTTTGAGTTTTCTGCTTTATCTGGTAATGGCCATTCTATAAGGTATGAAATGGTATTGTATTGTAGTTTTTTTTTTTAATTTGTAAAATGATATATAAATATATATGCATATATGTGCATTTGCTTACATAAATGTTATTTTTTAAAAAATATATTTTAAAAGATGCTTATATTACATAAATGTTACACAAAAATTACAGGGATGCTCATGTTCCCCACCTCCCACACCTCTCATAACATCCCACATAATCATCTTTCATTAGTGTGGCACATCACCTGCAATGGATATACTCGTCCTGGGGCTTTGCCACTAAGCATGGACCATAGATCGTATTGTAGTTTTGATCTGCATTTCTCTAATAGCTGGTGATGATGAACATTTTTTTTCATGTGCTTTTTAGGTCATTTACTTTTAATGCATTTATTGAGAGGGTTAGATTTAAACCTATCATGTTGCTATTTGCTTTCTTTTTTGCTCCATATGTTTTTATGCTCCCTTCTTCTTCATTTGGTTAATTAAGATATTACAGGCAAATCAGAACTTCACTTTAATGTTCAATCCAAAGCTTCTCCCCTCACCCTCCCTATTCTGACTCCTGGCTCAGGGACACTTTCCTTTTTCTCCTAGCTCTTTTACTTTTCTTCTCCCCTTCTGCTGCTGCTTCTGGCTCCACCAGGTTTGGATTGGGGGAAAATATATTAGAGGAAAAGGTTATAAGTATCTTTATTCAACAGTAGCAATAGCAGCCAAAATCTTTTTATTTTTTTAATTTTTTAAATCATATTTATAGAAGCCTCAAGTGTTCAGCTCATTGGCAAGTTTAGATACTGAAAAGCAGATCTTGGTACTTGTCTGTTAACAACTCTTAAAAGACAATTGGATGTCAGAGCTTGGAATATGGTTGCTTATCTTACATGGCTTAGTCATTAGTAATCTAACTATTCTATAAGTCTTTCCATTCTGAACTAAGATATGTTTGTTAAGAAATGTTAGCTTCTGCAACAAACTTAATACGAGTTTATTTTATCGCCTATGTAGTCTGAAATTGGTTCTCTTACAATAGACAACTCTCTTCTAAGTAGTGATTCAGAAGCTGGGCTCGTTCCATCTGTCCCTCTGCTATCTCTATGGATGACTTCTGTGGTAGCCACACCCATCTGTACCAAGTTGGCATTGCTTGGGGAGTTTTTTATTGGCTTGGGCCTAGGGATAGTATATACCACTTCTGTTCTCATTCTGTTGGCTAGACTCTCATTCTGTTGGCTAGTTATACTTAACTGCAAAGAGACTGGGGAATGTAGTATAGTTTTGTGCCAAAGGAGAAGAGAAAAGGTTTGTTGAAGAGCTACCTCATCTCTGTATAGGAAAAGTTTCCTCGTTACAAGAATTCCATCTATTTAAATTTGAAATTAACATGCAGTGAACATGGCTTTTCACTGCTCTTTTCTGTGACAGTGTGTTGACATCATACAGCCAAGTCACTCACCCCTAACCAAGCCCTCAATGAGTACATTATCTGTGGGGGGAAAAAAAGATTACTCATCCCACTAATACCAAAACTCTCAGAAGCTGCTAAGCTTGGGTTTTTAAAGAAAGCTTCTTAAAGGGACCAAGACTTTATAATGAACATTTTAAACAGAAAACAGATAATAGAACATGGATTAGTTAGTAGTGATTTTTTTTTCATATTATAGGAAATCCTGAGAGTTTTTTTTTTTTAAATTTGTCTTTTAAAATTAATTCTTGAATGTCTTTTAAAAGACATTTTTCATTTAAAAATAGGAAGACAAAGTTCAATTTCTGGAATTCTGATTTCAGACAAGAAGACATTTGTATAAAGAAACTTTTAGAGTGTTTATACATGTGTCTGTGTTTAGTATTTTTCTTACAAAAGCGCAAAGCCCTGGAGTCATGGGATACTCAGGGCCCAGGGACTCCAGTTTAATATTAGTTTAATGGTCTTGGCCCCAGCTCTGAAGTAGATTTGTACAGACAAATTGGGCCTTGCATGCCGTGTAGTCATTAATTTGGCATGAAATGGTCTTGCTGCTTGTTTTGTCATCATTATTTCTGAGTTAGACATCTGTAAAATGCCCATGTCCTATCTACTTAAAGATATGAAGAATTTAAGAGTGAACAGCTTGAGAGGGTGATAATATTTGAGAGCCAGAAGCTGTATGATCCTCTGAGTCAAATAGTAAGTCTCTCTCCACATTTACTTACCTGGGGTACTGATTCATGTAATGATTGGAATGAATATTTTTCAAAGAATGGTAAGTATTTTTCAATATGGCTATGGGAATGGTTCTGTATTAGCTAAACAAACAAGCTCTGAGCAATTTGTTGAGAACTTAATAATACTTTATTTTTGAATGTTGTGCTCATTAATTTGGTGTCTTATATGTGCCTCAGTTTCTTAATATACTTTCCTTGGTAGTGATATCTGTTTTAGCACAGATGTGAAGAGGCAGGGCAAATAACCGCATTGATTTGACAAGATTTGCTAAATGCTTACTGTGTGTCAGACATCTAGAATCAAAGATATACTGGGATTAGCCCCTTGTCGAACATGTGAAGGCTATCAAATAGCATTTGGATGGCAACATGAGCATATTTTCACCAAAGGAAAGATTAAACTGAATAAGTAAATTTTGTAGCATGTTAGAAGGTGGCAAGTGTCATGGAGAAAAATAAGTGTGTATAGGAAGTCAAGTGTGAAGAATACTGCAATTTTAAATAGGTTGGTCCTAGAAAGTGTCACTGATCATGGGACATTTGAACAAAAACTCAAAGGTGTTGAGGGAAGAGCATTTCGCGTAGAGAGAACATCAAGGATAGGGTCTTCTAAGCTGATATATGAGAGGAACAGCAAAGACACCAACTTGGGTGACTGGTCAGAGTGAACAAGAGAAGCATGAATGAGATGAGGCCAGATAAGTTGAATTCAGGGGTGGCAAGGAGGGATGAGAGAAAGGAGAGGAGAGTAGGCACTGGCCAGAGCATAAACTGAATCGAGTGGTATCCTCGAGGGCAAGACAAGAAAGGGCATCAGAAAGAAAGGGGTGGTGGACTGTGTCAAATGATGCTGTTGGGTCATGTAAAATACAGCCTGAGAACTGATCATTAGATTTAGATTTGTGTTGTGTGTCTTGATGGGGTAGGGGTAGGGGAAAGCATGGTAGATAGAGGAAATGGAGTCAAGAGAATGTTTTTTAAGAAGGGAGAAATTATAGCATGTTTGCATGTTGATAAGAATAACCCAGGAGGGAGGGGGAAATTGATGACACAGGAGCGAGAGGAGAGAATGAATGAAGATGAAAGAGAAGGCATCTAGTGCATGAGTAGAGAGGCTGGCCTTAAATACAAGCAATGCAGCACATTGATGGGAAATGCAGAATAAAAGGGCAGAGATACAGGTAAGTGGAGCATGTGGAACTTTCCTCTAATTACTGAGAGAGTAATTAGAGGAAAGGGAATGGGAGAGGACTTTGAGAGCTTTAAGGAGAAAGGAGACAGTGTGAAATAACTTGTTTTTGAGAGAGGGGGAATGGATGGAGCAGGGAATGTTACCATTATTACTGGGCATAGTCTCAAAGGACTTTAAAAGGAAGAAATGAAACTTTCCATATTTGCAGATGACATTCTATACACGGAAAACTCTGAAAATTATACCTCACAGTTACTGGAACTAATGAACTCCACAGAATGGTGGGGTACAAGATCAACATGCAGAAATCAGTAGTGATTTTATACACTAATAATGAACAATTTGAAGAAGAAAAACATTCCATTTACAATAGCAACTAAACAAATCAAATATCTAGGAACAAATATAACCAAGGATGTAAATGTCATACACAGAAAACTATAAGACATTACTAAAAGAAGTCAAAGAAGACCCAAATAAATGGAAGTACAATACATATTCCTTAAATATCGTTAAGATGTTAATTTTATCCAAGTGATTTACACATTCAATGTGCTCCTAATAAAATTCCAATAGCCTTCTTTGCAGAAATGGAAAAGTCAATCATCAAATCTATATTGTAGGGTAAGGGATCCCAAACAGCCAAAGCCATCTTTAAAAAGAAGAATGAATTTGGAAGACTCACATTTCCCAATCTTAAAATTTATTACAAAGCCACAGTAATAAAAACAGCATGGTACTGGCACAAGGACTGACATATAGGCCAATGGAATGAAATTGAGAGTTCAGAAATCAGCCCTCACATTTATGGCCAATTGTTTTTTGACAAAGGTGTCAAGTCCATTCATTGGGGAAAGAATGAGGAAAGAAAATCTCTTCAACAAATGGTGCTGGCAAAACTGGATGTCTAAATGCAAAAGAGTGAAGGTGGACTCACTCCTACCTCAAACCATATACAGAAATCAACTAAAAATGAATTAGGACTATAAAACTCCTGGAAGGAAATGTGGGTAAACATCTTCAGGAACTTGTATTAGGCAATGGTTACTTAGACTTTACACCCAAAGTACAAGCAACAAAAGAAAAAATAAATAAATGAGGCCTCATCAAAATTAAGTACTTTTATGCATCAAAGGACTTTATATTGAAACCAAAAAGATAACCAACTCAATGGTAGAAAATATTTTTAAACCACACATCCAATATGGGTTTAATTTCCAGAATATATAAAGAAACCCTACAATTAAACACTAAAAACACAATTAACCTAATTAAAAAATGGACTTGAATAGACATTTCAACAAAGAAGTTACATGAATGGCCAAAATGCACCTGAAAAGATGCTCAACATCATTAGCTACTAAGTAAATGCAAATCAAAACCATAATTAGATACCATTTCACACCCACTAGAATGGCTACTATAAAAAAAAACAACAGCAGAAAATTACAAGTGTTGGATAGAATGCAGAGAAATAGGAACACTCATTCATTTTGTGTAGGAATGTGAAGTGGTATAGCTGCTATGGAAGATAGTTTGATGGTTCCTCAGAAAGTTAAGTATAGAACTACCATATGATCTGGGAATCCCACAACTAGGTATATATCCAAAGGAATTAAAAGCAGGGACTTGAATAGATATTTGTACATCAATGTTCACAGTAATATTATTCACTCTTGCTAAAATATGGAAGCAACACAAGTGTCCATCAACCAATGAGTGGATAAATAAAAGATGGTATAAATGTACAATGAGATATTACACAGCCATAAAAAGAAATGAAGTTCTGATACATGCAACAAAATGGATGAACCTGGAAGACATCATGTTGAGTGAAATAAGCCAGACACCAAAGGACAAATATTGTATGATCTCACTGATATGAAATATTTAGAAGAAGCAAATTCACAGAGTCAGAAACTAGAATATAGGTTGCCAGTGGGCAGGGTTAGGGGTAAGGAATAGGGAGTTAAGGCTTAAATTGTAGAGTTTCTATTTGGGTTGATGGAAAAGTTTTGGTAATGGATGATGGTGATCGTAGAATAACATTGTGAATGTAATTAACATCACTGAATTATATATTTGAATTATATATTTGAATGTAGTTAAAAGGGGGAATTTTTAGGTTGTATACACGTTGCTAGAATAAAAATTAAAAATAACAAAAACAGGACTGTACAACACAGTGAACGCTATTGTAAATGATGGGCTATAGTTAATAGTACAATTATAAAAATGTTCTTTTATGAATTCAACAAATGTACCACACTATGAAAAGTGTTAATAATAGGGTAGTATATTTTGTGTGTAATTTTTCTGTAATACTATAACTTCTCTAATAAAAACGTGGTAAGAGTTAAGTCTGAGAGATACTAAGGGTCAGATCATGTACAACCTCACAGGTTGTGGTAAAGAGTTTGGATTTTATTGCAAGTGAGATGGGCAGTCATTGGATGGTTTGAGCAGTGGAGTGAAACTCTCTGACTTAGATTTTTAAAGGCTCATTTTGACTACTCTGTGTGGAAAAGCCTCACTGGAGTGCAAGCAGGATGAAGGTGAATTCAATGGTCTAAGTGAAAGATGATACTTACTCTAGGGCACAGCGGTGGAGGTGGAAAGAAGGGGTTGAATTTGAGATATAAGATAGACCTGACAGGATTTGCCAGTTAAAAGCAGGCATTAAGGATGAATCTAAGGTCCAATCCTGAGCAATGTATGGATGGTATTGCCAATTTGATATTAACACCAACTATGCTGACATCCTCACGCAAGCATCAAAATGGTCTCCATGTAGACGGAGACTGTAGTCCCCTTTAGGCCAATATTGTCAATTCCCTCACATTTCAGATGCAAAGGAAGCAGATTTTGGCATAAACACACCATGAAGGAAATCTATCATGTACAGTTATGCATTTTTTTCTAGATGTCTTAGCTCATTTTCTTTTAATTTTATAACTCCAGGAAAAATTATGCAGATATTAATTTAATCTAACCTCTGGAAATGTGCTGGGAATGTTGTCTTCTTTATAACTGACAGAATTCACTTAATAGTCTTGAGCTAGAGTTTTCCAAACAGTAAAACAAAATGTATTTATTTTAGTGGGGGAAGCTCTGCTCTGCCTATTCAATATTTTAATGTTTTTACTTTTCATTTTTTAAAACTTAAGTAAAACAATAAAAGTCTGAAAAAATGAATATGTCATCAACTTTAGAAAGACTCCTCTTAAGGAGTTTCCCATTCTCTGTTTTCTTGAAATTTTACTGCCTTCTGAATGGGCCAGTCTGGCTATATGACCACTTGCTGCTTCATTTCTTTTTCATCAGCACACTTTCAGGTCTACCAGAAAACAACTGGTATCTTCTCTTCTATCCCCTTAAATTTAGAGACTTAAAATGTTTTTGTAATAGCTCACTAACCAGAGAAAACCAAAGCAAAAGAAGCTAAACTATTTCTTTAAAAAGTAGTTTGGTCATTTTCTTTATTGTGTTTGCAAATGATGCCACTGGGACTGAGGGAGGAAATGAATGTATTGAAATAGGAATCTTTGTTTTGTGGTTTGGGGATATCAAGAAGAATAATGGTACCTGGGTCTTTTATGAATGTCTTCAATTTGTTTCTTCTGGTCCTCTTTCCTCTCAGCAGGGTGAATGGTTAATTTCAGGTGAAAGGAAGTAAGTCCTTTATGGCCTGCCACCATAATCAGACTCTCAACATGAACCTGATGGTTACAATTGTTGTTTTAAATTGCAAACAGCTGTCGTTTGAAGATTGGTGCTGGGGTAGGGGAAGCCCACTTGTTATTGCTGAGGTAAAGACAATGAAGTGTAAAAGTTGATAGTTTGGGCTCTGGAGTCAGACTAGGATACAAATTCTAGTGTTACCACTCTAACTGGTTAGGCCACTTAACCTTTCTGAGCCTCAATTTACTCATCTGTAAAATAGGGATAATAATGCTTACCTCATAGGGTCATTGTGAAGAATAAAATATGTAATATATCTTTAGCAATTACCATAGCACCTTGCACATAATAAACATGTTTTTGTAAAAAGTGTTTGTCTGGCATGTTCAAAGTCTGGTATTCTTCACTGATAGTTTCTGAAGTTTTATATCATTCCTTTGTATGGGCCATTATTTACTGTTTCTTTGTTTCACAGTGTGCATTTTAATATTTTAATGTGTTACGTTTGGGATTTAGTCTCTGAGCTGTCTGTTCCTTAAGTTTGTATCCTGCTAGTAATATGGTAGAGATTTCCTTGAGTGACAGGAGGTAACAAAATAAGCCTATGTGAAAAATACCTTTCACACTCTTTGCAAATAGGGTGTGTGTTGGCTGGTGCTCTCCTTCAGAGTTTAGGCCTCCTACCAAGAAGATCAGCCTGAAGTGAAAGTTCAGGTCTTTTCTGTCTTTTTTGAGCCTGAATCTTGTACTAGGCATGCATTTGTGGCCTTAGGAATTCCCCCATTTATAGGACTCTGAATGACCCCTTTGCTCCCCATGAAATAAACTTTACCTCCTCCTGGGTGCTTTATTGTATGTCTTGAACCTGGTAATGCTTTGATGAGACTGCTGTTATTTAATTGTTTCTTATGTTGCTTTAGCTATGAGCAAGCTGCTTTTGCCTGCTGGTCAAGTTTGGGGAGGGCAAGTCAGAGATGTGAGTGTCCTGGTTCTGTCTTTCAGGCTACCACTCAATAGATTGGCACTCACACAAAGGCACCCCAGAGTGTGCATAGGGTTACTCTGCTCCCTCTGGAACAGGACCAGGGACCCTCAATAAGAGCAGAGGCCAGCAACACACTGGGCCAGGGAAGAGGTGGCAGTGAGGCCAGAGGGTTCCATGAGCTCATCCTAAGTCTTTAAGTTGCATTTTCCTAATTAAGCACTCATCTAGTTACTGCAACCCTTTAACTCTTTTCTGGAGTTCTGAGAAAGATGGTTCTGCCAGTTTTTGATAATTATTCAAAGATTCTGTGGGGAAACAGAACTCTGGAGTGTCATTCACCACCACCTTGGTTAACTGGAAGTTCATAATAAACACTTGATAGTTGGTAGCTATTATTATTTTTCAGTTTATAAAATTTGTAATTTAAGGGGTGTAAGAAAACAATAAGATTTAAATGAACAGGAGTAGTACTTTAATCTCTCTGAACATCCCCGAGGGATTAAACCAATGGTTCTTAAAAGGTGGTCTCCAGAACAATGGCATCAGTATCACCTGAGAGCTTGCTAGATATTCAAATTCTTGAGCTCCACCCCAAACCTACTGATTTGGAAACTTTGATGGGTGGGGTTCAGCAATCTATGTTTTAATAACTTCTCTTGGTAATCCTCATGCACTGTAAAATTGGAGAGCCTTGGAACTAGACCAAGTCTCCATTCCATGATAATGACTTTCAATCTAAAACATCCTTGGCTTAGTTGGTATCTTGCTTCATGGAGTAACTTCTAAGCAAACTGTAGATGCTGAACTAAAATCAAATGGCAATATCAAAAACACAAAATCTTTGTTCTTTGTTGAGGGCTTCTTAGGTGCAAAACCCTTGCTAACATGCTTTAATGCCATTTAATATCACTGTGTTTGGCACAGTGGGCAAAGGGATAAGACATAATACTACCATGTCATTTCTTGTTGCTTGAAAGGTATCATGGTAGTGCTTTCTCCCTACCATGCCAAGAGGTTGACTAAGAGTATTTGAGGCCAACACTGTTAGGCTTCCCAGTATTCAAGAAATGGAACAGAAAACCAATGGTTGTGTTAATCCTGTTGGGCATTTACTGGTTGGGTGGGGAGGGAACCCAGTGTAGAAGGAGGAGCATGAGTCCCTATTAGTTCTCCAGCTTTCTGGTGGCAGCACATGTGACCTCAGCAGTCTGAAGAAGCAGCCCCTTCCACAGAAGAAGCCTTCATTCAGTGAGGTGTTATGAACAATTTTATTACCTCATAGAAGAGGTAGTTCTATATCATTGTTTTTAGTATGATTAAAATACTGATGTTCATCTTGTGGCATCATTCAGAGGAATCCATGACCATGGACATGTGAAGGAACTATTTTGAGTAAAATAAAAAAGTACAGAGAATAACAATATTTAGTTAACAAATGTTAATATTTTGCCATTATCTGATTTTACCCATTCCTGACCCCATTCTCCTTCTTCCTATCAAGAGGCAGACACTTGAGAAGTTGGTGTGTTCCTTCCTTTCCTTCTTTTATACTTTTGCTATGTACATGCATGTATTTATGTCCACAAACATTGTATCATATAGTATGCTTCATGTGTGACTTGAATCGTACTTAACTCTTCTGTTTCTTTGAATATTTTTTAAAAATTTGTAGACCAATGTTTATTGCAGCATTATTCACAAGAGCCAAAAGGTGGAAGCAACCCAAGTGTCTGTCAACAGGTGAATGAATAAACAAAA
Source organism: Tolypeutes matacus (assembly GCA_026826555.1). Lineage (NCBI taxonomy): Eukaryota > Metazoa > Chordata > Mammalia > Cingulata > Chlamyphoridae > Tolypeutes > Tolypeutes matacus. The sequence continues at coordinate 65,021,079 of JAKSZT010054334.1, forward strand.
CGTGGAATATCTATATTGATGAGGACTAAATCATGTCCCCCTCAAAAGACAAGTTCAGGTCCCAACCCCTGATTCTGAGGGTGAGAATACATTCATAAATAGGACTTTGAGGTTGTTATTTGTTAAGGTGCACTCAAACTGAATGAAGGTGGGGCTTCATCCAATATGGCTGAAGGAAATTGGACATGGAAGGGCAAGTCAGCCACAGAGAGCAGCCAGAAGCTGGAATTCAACAGAACCTGGAAGAGAAAGGAGAAGATGCCGCTATGGGCATTGCCATGTGATGGAAAGCCAAGGAACCCTGAAGATGGCCAGCCAGCCAGAAGATAGCAGCCTGGGAGGAAGCAAGCCTTCCAGCCTCTGAAGCCGTGAGCCAAAAAATTCTTGTTGTTAAGACAACCCATTGATGGCACTTGTTTTAGCAGTTAGGAAGTAAAAACACATACAATGGAGTATTACTGAAGTGCTCATCCATGCCACGACACGGATGAAACTTGAAGACATCGTGTTGAGTGAAATAAGCCAGACACAGAAGAACAAATATTATATGATTTCTCTCATATGAAATGCTTAGAAAGCCAAACAGTGGTGTGGTGGTTTGGAACTATGCACCCAGGAAAAAAACATCTTCTTATTCATTCCTGTAAGGGTGAACCCATTGTAAGGAAAACCTTTTGATGAGGTGACTTCAGTTAAGGTGTAGCCCAAATCAATCAGTATGGGCCTTTGTACTATTAATGGAGTCCTTTATAAGTGGAATGAAATTCAGAGCAATAGAGAGAAAGCTAGGGAAAGCAAGAAGCTGAAGGTCAACAGAAGCCAGAAGGGAATGGAGAGGCTGCCATGTGCCTTGCCATGTGACAGAGGAGCCCAGGACCAAGGTTCACCTGTAGCCAGCCCTGGAATGCTAGTCTTCCAGAAGTAAGAATCACCCTGATGATGCCTTGATTTGGACTTTTTCCTAGACTCAAACCATGAGTATGTTTGAATTAGATGAAGTAAAAGTGCCCAGACAGAACTTTTCAGGAGTAATCTTTGCATATATTTTCAATCTGCTTATGGAATGCTAAAGTCTTTCACTATAGTTGTGAGCTGTCAGTTTCCCTTCGTAACACATCAATTTTTGATTTGTATATTTTGTGGTTATCTTGTGAAGTAGATATAGGCAAGTTTCTACAAGGATGGGTATAGAAGTAGAGCGTAAGGATTTAGCAGACGTCAGACACCAGAGATAAAATATGAGAAGAGCTGGGAAGAAAAACTTCTCTCAAACTCTAAGCAAAGTTTTGACATAAAATAAATACCAGGTAATGCCCATCAAATCAAGGCGAAATAGAGCCAAGGCAGGAGCTGTGTGCTCTGTGCGGAGGGAATGTGGAGTAGCAGGGCCCAAGATCAAGTCAGCTAGATGTAACTCACCATTGACTTTACAAAAAAAAGTTTTTTTCTTTATTTTTAAAGGAGTTTTAGATCGCATAAATGTTACATCGAAAATATAGGGGATTCCCATATACCCCACCTGTCCTCTTCCCACACTTTCCCCCATTTACAACATCTTTCATTAGTGTGGTGCTTTTGTTACAATTGATGAACACATATTGAAGCTTTGCTACTAAGCACTGCTGCTGTACCTGTGTGTTTGAAAGTGGTGAGACCTGAAAGTTCTTCCTGGCATTATGTGCTGGAGGAAAGAATTTTTATTTTTTAATTTTTTATTGACTGAAACACATCAGAGCGACATCTAACATTTAATTAATTCCCACTCACGCTTTTATTGTGAAAGAATATTCTTGACTTTTGTATCCTTTTTTTAAAAATCATATCACATTTCATATCACCCTTTGTGTTTTGTGGTCCAGGAGGATGAATTATACCAGTTGTCTTACGTAACTGGCTGTTTTGTCCGGAGGGAACTTTAGTGAATTCAATTTACCTGGTAGCCCTTCCCTTGAGATTTTGTTTCTGGTAGACTTCACCACTGAGCAGAAATGCTCCTATTACAGTACTCAGTTTATCTGTAGATGAAAACCTTTGCATCTTAAATAAAACACTCAGCTAGTGGGGTCATGTTTGGCTCTGTTTCTCTTCATCAGTGCTTCTAAATCCATTTGCCAAGTCTGAGGTCGCGGGCTCAGGGATCTTGGAGGAACACTAAAAGTAAGGGTCTTTTCATTGAATGTGAAAATAGCATTTAGCTGAAGGCTATTTTGCTCACTTATTCCAAAGTAATTTACCTTGGGGATCAGGGACCAAGCCCGAGACAATGAAGACTAAAAGGAAACTTTTTTTTTTTTTTTTTTTTTTTTAAGTACATGTAATTATAAGCAATTCACAAAAGGGACTTCGTTATGAGAATTATTTTTCAACCCTGACAGTGACATTCTCTGTTATAAAAGATGCGACTTTCTCACAAACATAAAGAATACATAAACCCTCTCCTCTCATTCATTTCAGGTCCCTTGATTTTGGGTGAAGAAAACAAGCAAAGTTTTATGGTGAGGTTTATTTTAGTAAAATAGACAATTATCCAGATATTTCAAGATTCTGCCTTTCCCAATTCCATGCAAACATTTATCTCCTTTATTTAGTTTACTCAAATGAAAGGGACTTGTGGGGTGTGTGTGTGCCAAATACTCTGTATAATTGCACAGTTTTTAATTTCAGTTTCCTAATAAGACTCAGTGTCTATGATGATGTGACATTTTCAGTCTCTAAAAGCCTTATAACAAGCTTTACAAACTCTGTAGCTAAGTCTGAATGTTTTCCTCTTTGGTCATTTTCATGCTATTAGTTATTACTGCTCCAGATTCTACCTGGTAGATCTAAAACCCTGTCCCTTCCATGAATATCCAGTGTATTTCCAAATTCAAATATATGGAATAAAAATATCTAAATTAAACAGCAGATAACCTGAGAGTTTTCAAGGGAGGAAGGAACAAGAGTCTAATTAGATAGCATTCCTTTTAGGATTAATGCTTAATTATACCAGTTCCACAATAACCCAACCCAAGGGCAGCCTCCAGACCTGGATTACAAGGCTATTTGAAAAATTATTCATAATTCATTTTAAATTCAACTGTTTTCTAGGGTAGGTCCTAAATGCTGAGGCTTCAGCCCAAATTGCTTAAAATTCCTTTCACATGAGTTTCTTTTGTTTGCCAGCAATTTTTCTCCTTCCCAGTTGAAGATGGTCTAGTTACCTTACTTAAGTTTGTAGAGTGTGGGCTTACTAAGCTGGTCTGTACACACTTAGCTGGCATAAGCCATGTTGCTTTCTCTACTACCTTTCCATCTGACAGAGAGCAAAAGACCTCATGGCTTGCCATACATTGACAGTAGGCATCTTTACCTGACTTGAGGCTGTCCATTTAAAAGATGGTCTTGCCCACCAGTGGTGGGGAGTAGATGTAGCTCAAGTGGTTGAGCACCTGCTTCCCATGTATGAGGTCCTGGGTTCAATCCCTGGTACCTCCTAAAAACAAACAAACAAATGGAAAAAACCAACTCTCATTAGGGAGAAGATGTAGCTCAGTGGTTGAGCACCTGCTTCCCATATACAAGGTCCTGGATTCAATCCCTGGTACCGCCTAAAGGAAAAAAACAAAGACAATCCTTGGCCATTATATTCACAAAGAAGAATGATTTGTGCCCACTTCCTTCCACAACAATGTATGAAGTTGACTTAAATACAGAGGCTTCTCCTAAGCTTTCACAGATATTTGAAAACAAGAACCCATGTTCTGAGCCCTTCCAAAAGTCCTGTGCTTATTTCCTTTGTTAACCTATCTTTCAGACAATGTTTCTCAGAGACTGCTCACTTTCCTCAGTATATTTTAAGAGATGCTTAGATTACCCAAAATATTACACGGAACCCACTGGGATTCCCATGTTGCCCACCTCCCACACCTCCCACCACATCCCACACAAACATCTCCCACAGGTGTGGCCCACCACCCTCAATGAACTTACACATCCTGGAGCCTTGCCACCAACCATAGACCACAGTTCACACTGTAGACCACACTCTCTCCCACTCAGTTCTGAGTGGTGTGTGCTGATTTAAAATGGCCTACATCCGTTGCCACAATGGTACTCAGGACAATCTCTAACTCCCAAAGAAGCCCCTGTATTTCAACTGCTCATCCCCTGAGAATTTTGATTTTTACCCACAATAAAAAAAAAAAAAAAAAAAAAAAAAAAAAA
>JAKSZT010054334.1:65025381-65082390 GCA_026826555.1 Tolypeutes matacus
AAAAAAAAAAAAGTCCTGTGCTTGTGACTTATCGTGCATTATCTCCCCATCCTCATGCTCATCTACAAGAAGGAGGCCCAATTATCCTCAGTATGGATATGAAGGGACTTTCCATGGTCACACACCTGGTATGAGGTACAGTTTAGGGCAGAACAGAATAATTACCAAGAGCTCCCAAACTGGGACCAGACAGACCTGACAAGTTGTTAGGTTCTCTGAACTTTGCTTTCCTCAACTGTAAAATGGAATCGAAACACTCACCTAGTAAGTTCGTTGTAGTTGATATGAGGATAATAACCACAGAAGTGGAGGAAGGTAAGTGAATAGAAGGCAAGTATTAATGGATTAATGAGTCAAATGAGCTGCCACGAGAGGGTTCTATTTTTTTTTTTATATAATAGAGGTTCTTGAAAAGTTAAAACTCTTATAGTTAATTATTAGTTCACAAGAAATGCATTTTTATGGTAAAAAAAAAATAGGAGATCGAGCAAAGAAAAAATAAATCACCTTTAATCTAACTACAACTGAGAGGGAACTTTGGGAAATTCTGTTTTTATCTTTTCTGTATTTTTTCTATGCATACACACACATCCATATTATTTTATACAGAGTCCGTGCCTTACATTATTGTTTTTAAATGTCTTTTCATTCAGTAATGTTTGTATTTTCTCTTTCTGCCATAGTGTTGGCTTTTATGCTTGCAAATGGATGCTTGTGTCCATAGATGTTTACTACCGTTGGAGATTAACCAGGCCCTTGCCCCAGGGTCATGCGTGAGTCAAGATAATTTGCTTGATTTTTATGGGCAAGGATCATCCTCTCATCTTACAAACAGTGGAGTTAGGGCAAGGAGGCAGGAAGAGGCTTGCAAGGAGGAGGTCATTCTCCTGACTCGGTTATGAAGCTCAGAATTAAGCACGTTGGGAGGCCCAAGTGGGAAAACCTAGGGATGCTTGTAACCCAATGCAGTCTAGGGCCAGGACCTGATGGAACCCTAGATTTGTTTGATGTCTCATGTGTGACCCTTGCCAGCTAGGGCCCTTTGTCTTTAATGGAACTTCATTGTATTCCTTTTTGTGCAGTGCAGGCTGTTTTTCTGGAAGGAAGGAATCATAAATTACTAGTCTATGTGTTGCTAGTGCCAACTCTGTACCTGACACATAGCCAAAATTGTTGAAGGGACGAGGGAAGGGTTGCTCATTCACAATGATGAGGCTCTCTTTCCCAATATGGAACTGAGACTACTTGCCCAACATGACTAGTCCGTCTTGTTTAGAGAGAATGAACTGTCATCCCAAACCCCAGCTTAAATGTAAACCAAGCTAGAATGGACTTGGGAGTAGGGCAATTTAACAGTCTGAGGGATTTCACAGAACCTCTAGGGAACTGTTTTGAACTCTTTTTGGCAAAACTTTCCCTTTTGTGTTGCTTTTGTTTATAACACCTTCCGTTAATTTAAATCCATGTGAATTTTGAGGGAAGTTTAATTAAAAATACTCCCCCCACCCCAGCTAAGTGGAAGCAGATGCCATTCAGACAGAGAAGAAATTCATGGTGAGATAAGGTTTGCTTGGTTGTTTTCTAAGAGGACTGAAACGTGCCCTGTGGTCAATTGTCTGAGAATTGTAGTTACAGTGAGCCTTCTTTACTGATTTATCTATACCAGAACCTTGGCCAAGAGCCCCACACCTCTATGATGGGCCATATCAGCTTCAGGCTCCTTCCTTCGGAACAGAAGGGGCTGGGGCTAAGTATGTTACACTTGGTCTATAGGTTACCTTGACCTGGTGTGTGTTCTTTTAGAGAACTCAACTTCAAGCACGGAAGCTATTTTATCCCCAGATGATTTTGTAGCTGTGTACAAAAGAATTTAACCTTGGCCAATGAGAGTCTTTGCTTTTGGCTTCTGGGAAGTAAACACCAAGCTCTTGGAATCTCATGCCTTATAGGAGTGTACTTGTTAGCCTGGGGGCCTTGGGTCACTGGCTAGTCTAATGACATGGTTTAGGGTGGGGACTGGCCACCCTGGATAGTCCTATGATGGGAGCTGGCCACAGAAGAAAGACCAACAATGTGATTTAGGTGAGGATTTTGGGTAACACCTAGAGGAGCTGGAGACTGAGATAACCCACACGGGCAGTCAATCAGTCATCCCTATGGACCTGTCATGTAATGGACCCCCAAGAAACTTTGAGCTCCCCTGGGTGGCTCTGTGGAGAGAGGTCAACAGAAGCTTCATGTTTGGTATTTATTAGACTCTGTCCTTTGTGCTTCTTCCCTTGGCAGATCTTAATCTGTATTCCTTCCTTGTAATGAACTGTAACTGTGAGTATAAGAGCTTTCAGTGAGTTTTGTGAGTCCTTCTAGCAAATAATCAAACTTGAGGGTGCTTTTGGGAACCCCTCTGTGGCAATTTGAGATTATTTATGAATCCCCAAAAGAGAGATTGTTTGTAAACTAATCTATTCCTCTGGGTATGATACCCTTTGGCTGTATTAGATTCAGCTGAGATGTCTTTGATTAAATTATGTTAAGATTAGGGCTTTGATTGGACCACATTAGTAGGGCATGACTCTGGTTGAGTCCCTGGCCCCTTGGTGGGCTGATATAAATGTACATTCATTCAAGAAGACACACAGGAAGAGAGAGCTCTATAGACACAGAAGGGGAGAGAATGTGGTCATTTCAGTCCTGCCATGTGACAGAAAGGAGAAGGCTCAAACAGCTAAAGCCCTGGGGAGAGATGAGCCATTTGCCTGATAGTTTCAGCTGAAGAGAACAAAGCAGCTGAGCAGCTGAAAAGGCCTGAAAAGAAACGAGTGCTGTGCCAGGCTGATATAGGAAGCCTGAGAGATAAACCCTATGTCAGCCTACAGCTGAGATCAGAAGAAGCTTGGCCCATGGAGCCGTAAGAGGAAGAAGGAGAGGAAAGACTAGGCAGAGATCAGCAACCATCTTGCTTCAACATGTGGCAACTGACTTTGGTGAGAAAGCAGCCTTGAGTTGGACTCTTTAGGGCCTTGTAACTGTAAGATTTTACCCCAAATAAATACCCTTTATAAAAGCCAACAGATTTCTGGTAACTTTGCATCAGCACCCCTTTGGCAGACTAATACACCCTCCAAACTTGCATTTGGTTCAGAAGTGTGACTGGTCTTGTATGAAATCTCTTCCTTCCAATTTCATGGTTTCCCTAAATGTGTCACAGTAGCCAAAACTTCTTCATGTGTGGGAACAAAGTCCTAAAAACAAGTAACTCTGGAGGGATTCACTCTCAGAAATTCCACACAGGTCTTGATGATAATCCTTACTGTGCCAAGCATTGTTCTAGAAACTGTTACTAGACTGTAAGCGCCACAAGGGCAGGGTCCATGCTTGTTTTGTTTCTGCATCTCCTATACCTGACATATAATGGCACTAATAAAAATTTGTTCAGTGTGTGATGGAGAACTTGGAACTCAGATTCAGATTCACTTGCCAGAAGGTTCTAAAGTACAGCAGACAGCATTATTATGGTGAGAATGAAAGCAAGGACACTATTGTAAAATCAGCACAAATATCAACAATTCTACTGTACCACAGCAACTTTCCTTACAGAAGGAAGGCTGTTTTGACTAGGCATTAATGAACAAATAGACAACTTTCTCAACCCCCTCTCTTAGTAGAACCCTTGGCTGGCCAGTGTAGTGGTTAATTTTGTGTGTCACCTTGGCTACTTTATGGTGTCCAGTTGCTTGGCCAGCCACTGGACTAGATGTTGCTGTGGAGGTATTTTGTAGATAGCATTAGCAACAAGCAGTTGCTTTAAGTAAATTAGGTGAATTTTGATAAGTCCTTTGAAGCAAAGAACCGAGGGTTCCAGAGAGAAGAAGAAATTTTTGCTTCAAGACAACACCCTCTGTTTCTCTCTGAGTTTCCATCCTGCTGGTCTCTTCTAAGGATTTCGGACTCAAGACTTCAACATCAACTCTTATTGTATTTCCACCCTCCAGCTTGCCTTATGAAATTCTGACTTGCCAGCCCCACAATCGCATGAGCCAAGTCCTTAAAATAAATCTCTTAATATTTATACATATATCCTGGTGGTTCTAATTCTCTGGAGAACCCTGACTAATACAGCTGGAAGTTCTCACCAATGGAATTCGGTGAATCTCAAGATAAGTAATCTAATTGTCTCATTCAGAATAGAAGATTTGAAGAAACCCAGGTTTTCCCATAGTCCATCTAGGCAGTCTTGGTGGATGGAGAAGAGAAGGGATTATGAAGAAGGTGAGTCTTTTAGCATTGACTTGTGCGGTGGGCATGCCGGATTGTCACTCAATGTCCATTTCAATCTCCTTCTTCTGTGCCTTGCAATAATGCAGGGGCTGAAAAGATGAACACTACATTTTTCAGCCCCCCTCTGCAATCAGAGTTGTGGATGTGATTTAGATGCACCCTTAGCTGGGAGCAGAAATGAGGCAGAGGCATTGCTTTTGCTGGCAAGTATGGCCGGAAAGGCATGTGGTTTTTTGCTAGCACTGTTGGTTGGCAAATCTCCAGTGTCTGGCCACTAGCATCGTGGGTGATGAGAGGCAGGCAGGGCACCCGTATTGCTGGCATAGATGACCTCAGGCCTGGTAGAGCCCTGAGCTAGCAGTTACAACGGTGGCTGATGGTGGCAACTTCCCGCCCGTGGTTGCTTGACAGTCATGGAGGTTTCTTCATCATAGCACATCTTCCCAATCAGCAGCAGCAATCTTGGTGGCCTAGTTCTGCTCTGTGGCTTGGGAGTTGTTCCTCAAGAACCTATAGCTTGCTTTTTTTTTTTTTTCAGCCTTCCCAATACTTTGTACACTGTAATAAACTGCTTTGTGCTTTAACTAGCCAAAATGAACTTTTCTCTCTGTAATGGGACCCTGACCGCTACAGCTTGTGAATGAGGGAAGAAACCAAACTCTCTGAGGTAGCTATTACCAAGGTTGGCCCTTCCCCTTGACTCCTGCCTTGGTTTAAGCAATTATCTGCAATACCGCGGATGTGTTACTTTTGGTTCCTGAATGCCAAGCTATTGTGTATTTGTTCTTTTTATTCTAGTAAGTAGTAAACAATTAGAAATCAAGGATTACGGATTTTATGATGTTTCGTGAAGTGTTGAATCTGTTACATATTAAATTCTGTTATGTTCTGAAATGTGTTGAGCCTTCTAACTTAATTATCCATCCCGTGCCAGGGTTTAGGCTTTTGCCTGGTCTGTTATTCACCAGCCTTTGGGTGTCTCAGAAACTTTCAGGTGACATATAATGTAAATTCAATGCCAATGACCACTATAATGAAACAGTATATTTGTGTCCTCTTCTATGGATTTCAAAGACATTCTTGTCTGGTCCTTTATGTTGGAGGCAGGAAAGGTATTACAAAAGAAGAAAACTGAGGTTGAAAGAAGTATGGCGATTTGTTGACAAACAAGAGGTTGGTTAGTAAAAAAGCAGAACCAGACCAATACCAGGTCAGAAAAACCCATCTTTGACAACAGGAAAGCAACTGCCTGATGTAACGGGTTTCCGCCAATCACCAGCCCAGAGCAGCCTGAGGCATTTCATGGGGCCGTCTCTTCTTTGAAAAAAATGCAACTGGAAGAGGTTTATTGGCTCATGCAAAATAAATAAATAAATAAATAAAAATAAATAAATAAATAATGAAAAAAAAAAGTGGCTAGTGCCTTTAGAATTACCAATTTCCTTGCAAAGGCTGGTGGCAATGAGAGGGTGGGGGGCGGGGCGTGAAGGTAGAGAAAAAGATTCCAGCCAAAATGATTCCTCGCAACATCTGTTAGCGCTGAAGAGGGCTTGGGTTACCGCTTTATTCCATAAAAGAGGGACGTGAAAAGCAGCCTTAAGGAAAAGACATTAGAAAGAGCCGTGGCAGCGTAGGAGGAGCCTGGAGAGGGGGACGCGTGGGGAGGGGAGCAGACTATTTGCTGGTCTTAGAACCTCAGTTAACACTTTTCTGTTGTTGGTCTCGCTATTAATTTCTATTATTAAAGAGTCCCTCAAAAGAACGTTGCGGGTTTGAAACAGAATGGGAATGAAGCATTCTTTTCCACCAGCTATCTCCTCAGCCCCTATGTCTAAGACTTTCCTGGACTTAGTTTTAGCTTTTCTGGTACACGAGGAGGTTTCCTTTTGCTGTGGAAGGATTTACATGTAGCCAAACGTTTCATGGCCCTATCTGTAATGGGCTTTAAAGCCTTTTCTGAAAGTGAAATTTATTTAAAGGAACGGCTGTTTCCTACTAGTTGGAACAGCATCTAGCAGTGTGACTCACTCAGCTGGTCCCGGGAGCTTTGATAGCAGAAACTTGCCACAAAGCAAGACTAAAGATGTTAACCTTTGTCATGCCAAGGGTCTGTCTTCTGCAGCCCTGATCCTAGGATTATAAATATGACCAGTGCCTTCTGTTGTTTTGCTTCCACTGAGAGGACAAAGCGACTGATTGATAATAGTAACTAAAGCTTGTGGCAAACTATCTTCCTAGGAGGTGAATTGATAGCTGGGAGGGTAAGATGGAGGTTAACGCTCCCTCTCCCGGGAACTTGCCTAAGAAACCACTGCCTGGGGGAGCATATGGAATCAGGACAGGCAAGAGACAGTGGTCATATCCTTGTATAGAACCAATATAGGGTGGACATGTCTTCCTGACAGACCTGGGTTCGCTGTTGGATATGTGGGAAATGGTTAAATCTTGCTCAGCCTTGGTTTCCTCATCTTTAAAATATAGATAAACCATCAGAGAGTGGTGATAAGGATTAGGACTGTTTTTAAGGTACAAAAAACATGGCTGGCACATAGGAGGCAAACGACTATTCTAATTAAGATTACAGTTATTTGCTGGTTAATTCCTTAACCAATTCGATCTGAGTTTCTCTTTGGGAGCCTCTTCTACTCAAACCTGTTCTTCCTGGTTTCTCTATTTCTGTTATGTTATGAGCCTGAAGTTTCCATACAGTGTTTCTATTTCTGGATCTCAAAACCCCTGTAATTAAAAAAAAAAAAAAAAGAATCCTCATAATAGCCTTGCAAAGCAGGCAGCCTGTCCTCATTTCAGAGATGGGAATACTGAAGTTAAGAGACACTAGGAACAAAGAGGTAGAAAGAGACTAGAACAGGAGTCTTTCATCTGAGCTTTAACTCCCTGAAAATGAATGCAAAAAAAAGTTGGTGCATTTTGTTTGTGAGAAAGTCTATCGCTTTCATTGGATTCTCAGTTTAAGGGTTTCTGCATTCATGGAGGGAGTGTGGCATCATCCGAACTCCCTCAGCTGCTTTGTGAAGTGCAGATTTCTAGGCCCCAGCTCAGCCCTCTAGTATCACACTCTTAAGAACTGGAGCTGAGAATCTGGTGAGTTTTATGGCTCTTAAAGTTTGACAGTCCTGGTTTTGGAATTAGATCACTAATTGGATCCACCACACAGCTGTGGGAGCTTGGGGCTGTTACTGCAGTTTGCTCACCTGCAAGATGGGGAGAATAGTCATGCCTCCCTCATAAAATGTTGTGAATAATAAATAAGATAATGTCTGCACAGTGTTTTAACTAAGTGTTTCATAGCATATGTACTCAATAAATGTTAGCTGAAATCATAATATTGGTTCTTAGGAGTGTCATTATTTTCATTAATACTCTAGGAGCACATGGAAGGCCCTACTTCTTTGTGGGAAATTTATGGATTATAACCAATTGAGCATTTACTTCAGTTGTTTCTGTGAATTGCCTGGTTTCTCACATAATATTTGTCAATTATCCATCCTAAATTGTTTTGACTAATGAAATGAACAAAGCAGTTATTATATATGATGGACTGTTTCCTCTTCTTCTTTTTCTTGTTGGTTTTCTTTTTTTGACAATAAGCATGGTTGACTTTTAAAAATATCCTTTATTATTTTAAAAAAGAGTCTTTTACTTTTAAGTTCAATTTACCAAAAAATAATTCATCGTTTATTAACTGTGATGTGGTAATTTATTTAGTTAATTGATCAGGAATTTCACTCCTTTTATTATATTATGTGAGACAATTAGATTATTCTTAAATTACTTTGACTTAAAAAGGGGCCTTTTTCAGGAACTGAAACACTTTCTCAGTAGGAAGCCTGTCTAGGGAGGCATGGTATTACTGTTGCAGGAATTAGAATTCTAGAGGACTTTGCCTTGTAGTTGGAATAGTTGTCTAGTTTCATGAAAGACTGAAACATTCATTTGAGAGCTTACAAAGTGACTGAGGAAATCTTACAAAATACTCCACATCTTCAGAAGGGCAAACTGTACTTTTCAGATATGATAGGCTTTTTTTTTTTTTTAATGGTACCAGGGCTGGGGATTGAACACGGGACGTTGTATGTGGGCCACATTGGTTCCCCTGTTTTGTTTTCGTTTGTTTTGTTTGTTGTTTGTTTCTTTTTTAGGAGGCACTGGGAACTGAACCCAGAACCTCCTATGTGGGAAGAACTGGCATTTATAACACATTCTTGTTTCAATGAATTTTATGTGTGTATAATATTTTCAACTATAAGAGTGATGGACTATGGATTAAAATCACAAAGTTCAAATCCTGAACAGGAGCCAGGCCAAATGAAGAACAACAAAGAATTAATAAAGTACTGCCCCAGAGCTGAGTCTTGGTATGAGTACTGGTTGCTAAATTTTTAAATGAGTTGCCAATGGGAGGGACAAGCAGCAAAGTCCTCGGGTGACAATAAACTACTAAGGAAAGAAAGACATACAGCAAAAGAGGGCGAAACTCAAAAACATAAGTTAACCACAAGGAAGAACATGAAATTTAAATTGAAAGCAAATTTATATGTCCCAGAAGGAATATTTTAAGGATGCACAACTTTGAGGGTGAATTAAAAGTTTGTGGTAATGCATCAGGAAAAATAAAAGATAGCGAACACAGAAGAAACCTCTGAGAGAAGACTCAGTTTCTTTTTTTCTTTCATTTGTTCTTGGATAATTAATTGTCTTCAGGATGCCCTGGAACTTCTTGTCAACCATTGTACTTGGTGTTGTGCACTTGGTAGGATATTGCTGCAGGTTGAACTCATTCTCCGAATCATGCTTTGGCACTGTGAGGTCGTGTGGGTTTCTAGACGCTTTGATTGTCTCATTGTGTTCCAGGGAACAGGTGGGAAAGAAACACCTGGGCAGTGACAGGTGGTTGGGCCTGTGAGGTTAGTAGGTCTAGTTGTAGGAGCTGGACAGAGCCATGGTCTCTTCTAGTAACTTCTTCATGCAGAGCCAGGAATGAAAACTATCACAGACTTCTAAATGAGCAGAAAAATGGCAATGTTGAGCCTGTAGTCAAATCAGGTTGATCTGTGGTCAACTGAGGAGAAAATGCCCTAACTGGAAACTCAGGTCATCTGTGTTCTTCGCAACTAATGTCAATGACCAAAATGCCCCCTTTGCTTTGATCTGAGGGAATTTCTTCTGTTCTGTATGTGCCCAAAGTCCTCCAAGACTTCTCAATCTCTAATTTGTTTGTTGGCAGCTACGGCCAATCTTAAGCCTGCAGTCCATCCTTGACTTGGTTTTCATCCCTGTTCTTATCTCTAGCTCCTAACCTCCAGGAGTAGAACTGGACAATGGCTTCATGGCTATAATCAGGTAAACCCCTAGAAAGCTCAGTTTCATCTCCAAGTTGAGCTCACTGTATTATGGCTGCCCCAGGCTCCATGTTTCTGTCTCAGAATCTCTCTCACACATATCTTGATGATTTGTGTATTCCACTTCTCTATCTTTGCTCTCTTTTCACTCTTTCAGCCTCCCTTCTACATTTCACATATAGGGGGTCCTGTTAACTATAATTATTTTCCTTGGGTTAATAGTAACTTTTTTGCTTTCATTGTCTCCATTTTTTTCAACTTTGCTGAAGTCTGTTGATGCTCACTTTTTCCATCTCCTCCAATTTCTCTATCTCTGTTTCTGCTACTCTGTCTTTCCCTCTTTCTGTGTATATGAGGAATAGGATGAAATCAAAAGAAGGTAAAGCACCTTCTCTTCGGAATCAGATGCCTATAGACACCTTTATGTTTTCCCAGCTCCTTTCTTAGGATGACGTCCTACTTCCCTGTGCCCACAGCAGGTTGCCTGGTACCTCTGGACTGGAAAAGAGGACTTGGATAATTGCTGTAGTTTGTGTCTGCCCTGCTAGCCCTTGAATGTCTTACAAACTTTATTTACAAAATACACATAAAAGTACCAAAGTCTTATAAGAACTATGTCCAAGCATTAATGTCCTGTTGGAACATTTTCCTTTGACGAGAGTCACCTTGAAAGCCCCCTAGGGACATGATGAGGTGGGCTGGCCTTGGAGGAGGGAAGAGCTGAGAAACCTCTGTGCCAAGTTTCCTGCCCCAAATGGCACTGACCGTTGAGCTTACCAGGTGCTGAGTCAGTCACATGAGTTTTTCCACTGAGCCTGAATAAATCAAATGAGGAAATAGATGAAAGGTGTTTCCAGCACTTAATTTCTCCTGTGACTGGGCCCAGGACTCTTTCAAACTCAAGTTTTTTGTAGCAGAGCAGGGTTGAATGAATAAAAGTGATAGTTAAAAGTTGGCAACTTAATTCGGGGCAATCAATCTAATGTCTCAAGGGAATGGTTTGGTGAAGTAGATCCAAAACTAGGATTGAGGTGCATGAGTTAGGATTTGGTCTTCTTCCAGGTTTGCTATTAGTGTGCTCGGTGGCTGAGTCTGTCCTCTATGGAAGGCACCACAACATCAGCTGGGCAGGTATAAGAATTTACTAGCATATGTGAAGTGATTTATAATACTCAAGCTAAAATATAGCATGTGATCTTCTCACATTGTTGTACCCTAGCCATACCTGACATAATACATTCTATTCTAGCAGCTCTTAATGGTTATTAACAACACATGATTGTATTTATTCTATGTGTTTAACTCTTTATTGACAATATCTATATTGTCTTGTGCTATTTCAACCCATATATATTTTTTGGAGTATTTCTCCAACTTAATTATTTGTATGTGGTATTTCTCTTTGATTATTTCTATGGTTTTCTCTCTTCTCTTTTCCAAGTGTTCTTCTTTTTTCTTGAATGTTCTTTCTCTATCTTTATCATTCTAAAATTTTATTTTAGTCTTGGGATTTATTGGATCTCTTCTCCAAGGTTTCATTAGCAATTCATCCATGGTTTCTCAGAATTCCTTCACATCGTTCAGCCATTTTTATATGTCTTCCAACTTTTAAGCCTTTGATTAAATAAATAAATGCTCCAAAACACATAAATGTTCTTTGACTGGGTTAAAAAAGAAACCTCTCAGAAATGAATACAATTCTTATAAACATGTTTATGCACTACATTAAGTTCACAATTAGGTGCATTTAACCTTACACATTGTAGAAAATACAAGTTTAATTTTTAAAAAATTGAGTAAATGCAAAGTCAGAAATGCCTGTAATTCTTATTAACTGTTCCCATCCACCTGTCAACAGTCAGTGTCAACGTTTTTAAATTAACAAATAACATGGATTTGACACAATGACTAACTGCTCGTCTGTTTATTGCTGAGTGATTGCGCAAGTCCTGCTTAGCTGAAACTTGGAAAAATGTAATTATAAATTTTACACAGAAAGAACACATAGAAAATAAAGGTTATCAACAGTGGGACTGTCTAGAAGTCTTAGGGGCTCTGTCTATGACCAACTAGGCTAGTTTTCCCTCTAATGGATAGTCCTATGTTTTAGAGATAGTGGTCTCAGATAAAGCATTTACTTGTCAAAGTAATTTTACTAAGTGTCACACACAGATAAGCTAAAACACTTGGCCTCAAAAATCATGGTTAAGAAAGGCCAACTTTAAGAAATAAAGGTGCTGAAGCCACTTACCAACTGACAACTGATGGCCTACCCAGTCCCAATTAGGGTGGTGTGGTAGCAGCCTTATTTCACTTTGGCTCAGGAGGTCATGGATGCCTCCTGTCTCCCACATGCCCATGGGTTAAAAGGCTTCTCATTGGTTCCCTGCCCTTGTCACATACATTGACCAATGTGACTTTGCTGTCACTCCAACCTAGGGTCTATTTCCGCACTCCTGGGTTCTGGCTGGCCTTGTGCTTTGACTAACGGCATGCAGTGGGAGTGGTGCTGGGCCAGTCCAAGCCTTGGGTACATCTATTCTGTCTTTTGGAGTCTTGCCTCCTTCCATGAGAACAAGCCTAGGCTCACCTGCTGGGAGATGAGAGACCACCCAGAACAGAGACAAGTCATCACAGCTGAGGCCATCCCAGATCAGCCAGCTCCCAGCTGTCTACCAGCTGACTACAGTCATGCCTAGCAGAGATCAGCTGAGCTCAGCTGGGATGAGAACCTTGGTTCAGGTAACCTGTGAGCTAAATAAATGCTTATTGCTTTATGTCACTCTGCTTTGTGGTTGTCTGTCACACAGCATTTCTACAGTAGTGGATAACAGCCACATTGACTCATATTTTTTTCAAAGCAGAAATAACATCAGTGTTTATTCTGATTATAAAAATAAACATAGTTAATGTTAAAAATTTAAATAATACAAGAAAGTACACCATTCCCAATGTCACCACACTGAGATAGCCTCCTAAATTATGATTTTTGAAGAATGTGTTTTCAGTCTCCCTGCATGCATGTATATCTAAACACACATACACACAATTTTGATATAAATTAAGTACACAAATAGATGGTTCTCTGCAACCTTCTTTTCCAATCAGTAATGTGTCATGGATATTTCTCCATGTCAATAAATATTTATGCTTCATCAATTTTAATGACTGCAGAGTGTTCCCTTATATGGACATATGGAAGTTTATTGATATAGGTTGTTTCTTAATTTTTAAAATTTACAAATAGGGCTGCCATGAACATCCTTGTCTCTACATCTTTCCAAATATTTCCTTAGGATAAATTCTTAGAAATGGAATGACTGGGTTGACGGGTAAATGCATTTACATTTCTTATCTACAGGGCTAAGCTGCCTCCCGAAAGCCCTTTTTCTTAGATGAGTTGCTTCCAGTATAACTTAGAGAATTCTGGTGTTGGTAGAGACAGGTCTTTTGCTGTAGATGATAGAGTGAAGAGAGAAAAGGCTGCAGTTGGAGAGAAAAGAAAATGAAAGGAAGGCATTATGAGTAAAATTTTTGAGCATGTCAATTTGTTCAGAGTAACCAGAGTTAGAGTAGATTGTGGAGGAGGGAGGTTTAGAGACCTTTCTGTGGAGGGTGGAATGTGGGTTGGAAGACATGGTAACACCATCAAAACCCATAGCTTGAACAATGAGCAACTATTAAGCACCTGCCATATCCATGTCCTGTCCTAGAAACCTATATCTACACTTATGACACAGTTTTAATTCTTATAGTTTTACAACCTTTATTTGGAGGAGGGGGCATGCATGGTGGACACCTTTATTTAGAAAGATGATGAATAGAAGGCACCATTATTTAAGGGTGGCAATGAGAAAAGAGCTCCATTATTTGGGAGTCTGGTGAATAGAAGCACCTTTGTTGAGGGGAGCAGTGGATAGAGACACCCTATTCTAAGGATTGGAAAGGGAAGAGAGAGCTGAAGATGAAGGCTTTCAGGTGGCAGTGACAGAAAATATCTGCCTTGCATCATTAATCATTGTCCTCTGCTCTTGGTGTTTTTTGCAGATTTTGTTTAAGAAATAGCTTTAGTCCATTATTTCATTGTTATATTCATTCTTCCCACCAGATTGCAAGTTATTTGTGGGAATGGATTGTGTGTTCAGTTTTTAAATCTCTTATGCATGACACTCAGAAGGTACTCAATAAATTTTTATTGAAATAATGGAAGGATTCAATTCATTTAAAAAGTTATTTACCACAATACCGAATGAGGGAGACTGAACTGGCAGCAGTTTAAAAGGAAAAGACCCTGAGGGCAAATGGTGAAAACAGAGGTGAGAGAATAAGGTAGAAGGGTTTATTTAGGCAGTAATCTCAGTGGAACCAGACAATGCTTGTAAAAAGAATAAAAATGAGAAGACATTCTTACAAATAAACATAAGATGCAAAATTCTAAGCAAAATGTTAGTAACTTGAATTCAGCAACATATCTAACATACATCATGACTAAGTATGATTTTCCCCAAAATGTAAGAATAATTTGGCATAAAGAATAAATCAGTCAATACCATCAATGTATTGTAAAATATTAAGAAAGTAGAAAAGATAAAATATATCTCATTAGCTATAGAAAAAGTAGGTAAAATTCAATGCAGTCATGGTTTTAAAAAAATAGTCTTAGAAAATATATTCATTTCCTGTGGTTGCTATAACAAATTCCCAGACACTCAGCAGCTTAAAACAACACAAATTTTTTCTCTTACAATTCTGAAGGCCAGAAGTCTGAAATGAGTCTTATGGGCAAAAATCAAGATGTCAGCAGTGTTGGTTTCTCCTTGAGGCTGTAGAGGAGACTCCATTTCCTTACCTTTTCTAGCTTCTTGGAAGCTGCTTGCACTCCTTGACTCATGGGTCACCTCACCTTTTCCCCCTGCTTCCCTTGTCGTGTCACCTTTTCTCTTTTCTACAGAAATCTCTCTCTACCTTCCTCTTTTTTTTAAAAAAAATTTATTTATTACCCGCCCCCCATTGTTTTTGCTTTCACTGTCTGCTCTCTGTGTCCATTTGCCATGTGTTCTTCTGTGTCTACTTGTCTTCTCTTTAGCAGCACTGGGAACTGATCGTGGGACTTTCTGGAGTGGGAGAGAGGTGCTCAATCTCTTGCGCCACCTCAGCTCCCTGGTCTGCTGCGTCTCTTATTGTTTCTCTTCTGTGTCTCTTTTGTTACATCATCTTGCTGTACCAGCTCTCTGCTTGGGCCAGCACTCCCTGTGAGCCAACACTCCGCGTGGGCCAGCCTCCTTGCATGGGCCAGCACTCCGCACAGGCCATCTCTCCACTTGGGCCAGCTCACCATGCAGGCCAGCTTGCCTTCACTGGGAGGCCCAGGAATCGAACCCTGGATGTCCTATATGGTAGATGGGAGCCCAATCACTTGAGCCACACCTGCTTCTCTCTGCCTTCCTCTTGTAAGGACATTTGTGATTACATTTAAGGACCACTCAGATAACCCAGGAAAATCTCCCCACCTCAGATTCCTTAATTGATGTACATCTTTAAATTTCCTTCTGCCAGATAAGGTAACTTTCACAGGTTGCCAGGATTACAATGTGGCTATTTTTGAAGGCCATTATTCAGCCATCCACAGAAAGTTTATAATAAAAACATAATTTGACCAACTGCTTTGTAGGCCAATCTTGTAATATTGTTAACATTGAAAATGTACATATCTCATGAGCCAGGTTTTCACTTCTGGTATGTGTGCAATGGAGATGTGGCCATAGATGTCCATTGCAGCATTGCTTATAGTAGGAAAAAAATCCCCAGAATGTTAAAGGGGCACAGGAGGGTAGTGAAGTAGTTAGAAATAGTCCTTGGAGCCAGACAGACTTAGATCTGAGTCCTGGTGCTATCATTTAATAGCCAAATGACTTTGGGCTAATGAGTTAACCTCTCTGCCTTGCTGTCCTCATCTGTAAAATGGAGATAGTAACAGTAGCCACCTCAATGGGTTGTTGTGAGCATTAAATAAGTAAATCTAGGTAAAATACTCAGCAGAGTACCTTAAACATGAAAAGCTCTGAAAACATGTAAGATAATAGTAGTAGTAATATTAATAATTTTTATTATTATAACAATACAGTCAAATAATTGACATAGCTCATCGTGGGCACACTACTCAATATTTAGGGAACTGGAAAAAAAAAGTCCCATTTATTCCACGCCACTCCAGAAGGCATATTCAGGAGCAGGTGGATATTAGAGAATGACATATTCTGAATAAGTGGAAAAGTGAAACTCTAACCATCACAGCCCTCCAATGATAGAGCCGCAGCTGGACAAAAATAAGAAAGAGAGGTAAAAAGAGAGAATCCCCTGTTTTTGGAAGCTTTCAAGTAGTCTACAAGTGCATCTGGCAGAGGAGATTCCTCTTTGGGTAGGCGTTAGAAGAAATAAATTCTAAGTTCTCTTCCAAATAGAAAAACCGAATTATATTTTATTTATTTGAAATATTTTATTGGCTCTTTCTTTCAAAGTAGCATTCTTGCTCTAACAAGGCAAATCACAAGGCAACCAAACAATGGGTGGAGGGGGGGCAGTGAGAGGGGCTCTCTCCATCCCCTCCTAATAGCATCCTTCTGGGTGACCAACAGATGGACAGTTTGGTTAGGGTTCTCCTTCTGGAGTATAAAGTTTCTTTATACTCATATAAACTTGTGCAAACACACACATCCATTCCACCACCCGCCACGACCAGGGTGTTTTCTAGTTTTCATAACCATAAGATCTCGTTATATATGGTGTTCAGGGACTTGACATTTTTCACTTAATATATCATAGGCATAACTCTGATTTTAAGGTTCATGCAGAAGAAAAAAGTATTGAGACAAATTTGAAAATTTGAAAATTGCTTTATCAGATATCAAAGCTTGTTCTAAAGCTACTTAGTCAAAATAGGTGTGGTAGTAACATACAACAGATAAATCAGTAGAAAGCCCAGAAATTATTTCAAATTCATCTGGAAATTTGGCATTTTAAATTAGCATAAAAATGATTCCCTCTCCTCCCATCTCCATGGATGCTTGCTGCACACTATATGTAAAGGCCATTATATAAAAAAATAAAAATAAATTTAAAGATCAAAATAAAATTAAGGGGCTAAATATAAGTACAACACAAACAGTGCACCCTAATGTAAACTATGGCGTACAGTTAATAGTATAATTATAGTAATATTGTTTCATCAGTTGTAACAAAGTTATCACACTATGAAAAGTGTTAATGGGGAAAATTGTAGGGGGTATATGGGAGCTCTGTATCTATATTTATTATCTCCCCCTGAGATTGCTCCTTTGTCTGTTTGCTCATTGTTTTTGCTTGTTGTTTTTGCTCATTATTTGCTCATCGGGTTTTGCTTGTTGTCTATTTGTTTTTTCTTTAGGAGGCACCGGGAACCAAACCTCAGACCTCCCATGTGAGAGATGGGCAGCTGCTCCCTGCTCGTTTGTTTTTGCTCATTGTCTGCTCATTACTTTTGCTCGTTGTCTGCTCATTGTTTTTGCTTGTAGTCTGCTCATTGTTTGCTTGTCTTCTTTAGGAGGCACTGAAACCAAACCCGGGACCTCCCATGTGGGAGGCAGGCACTCAACTGCTCTTGGGAATGTGAAATGTCCCCTTTGGGAAAGTTATCTGGTATACTAATGTAAAAATCAATCCTATTTTTTGATCTATCACTTCTGCCTTTAAGAATCACCTTTAGAAATGAAACCATCAGTGTATAATAATATATATTCAGGGATGCTTATTATAGCATTGTTTGAAGTGGTGAAAACCTGGAAAAATCATCAATGTTTACAGATGGGGATAGCTGGAATAAATTTTGGTATGTTCATACTGTAGAATATTGTGGTGGGTTGGATTGTGTGTCCCAATTTAGACATGGTTCTTCATCTTCATCCGTGTCCCTGTGGGTGTGAACCCATTATAAATAGGACCTCTTGAAAATTATTATTATTTTTAGTTAAGATGTGGCCTAACTGAATGAGGATGGGTCTTAATCTGGATTACTGGAGGCCTTTTAAAGAGAACCTGGAGGTCACAGAGGCAAGAAAGAAGAGGACATCACTATGTTAGGGGAGGCAGAGAGAAAAATCAAGGAACCCCAAGGTTTGCCACCAGCCATCCTCAGAATGCTATTAGAATGACCCTGGGAGAAAGCATAGTCTTGGCAATGCCTTGATTTGGAATTTTGGCCTCTGAAAGTGTGAGCCAATAAATATGTGTTGTTTAAGCCAAACCAGTTTGTGGTATTTGTGAAAGCAGCTCCAGAAAACTCAGACAAATATCACGGGCTGCTTTTGAAAAAAGAGTTATCTAGTGGGAAGATCATAATTCTTAATCGAGGAAAAAGAAACATTTTTTAATGATAAAAGTAGCACATAGTCAACACAGGAAATTCAGAAAGTAAGGTATTAAAAATTATAAACTATATATGTTTCTTAGAGTTAGCCATTGTTAATATTTTGGTCAAAATTCAACTTCTCTGTGTGTGTTATGTGTACACACATGCATATGTACACTTATATACACACTATATTTTATAGAGTTACATTTATTCATGCTTATTTGTTTTTACAACCAGAAAGTAATGGTTCAATCATGCGTTGATGGTAGGAATGCAAAATGACACAGCCACTCTGGAAAACAAGACAATTTCTTTAAAAAACTAAACATGCAAGTTTCATATGACTCAGCAATTGAACGCTTGGGCATTCAACTCAGAGAAATGAAAACTTATGTTCACCTGTACAGGAATGTTCATGGCAGCTTTATTCATAGTAGCCAAGAACTGGAAACAACCTTCATGTCCTTCAACAGGCAAATGGTTAAACCAGCTGTGGGCCATCCTTACCATAGAATACACAGCAATAGAAAAGAAAGAATTATCGGTACATGCGATGACATGGATAGAATGTCCAGAAACTATGCTGAGAGAAAAAAGTAAATCTCTAAGGATTCCATGTTGTATAATTCCATTAATATGACATTCTTGAAATGACAAAAGTCTAGAAATGGAGAGCTTATCAAAGGTTTCATGTGGCTAGGGACGGGTGGCAACAGAAGGAAGTGGGTGTGGTTATCAAAGGGCACCTTGAGGGCTCTTTGCTTTGTGTCTTGACTGCATCAAGATCAATATCTTGGCTGTGACATTGGACTGTGGTTTTGTTAGATGTTAATATTAGGGGAAATTGGATAAAGGGTACACAGGATCTTCCTTTATTCTTTCTTACAGTTGCATGAGAATCTACAATTACCTCAAAATAAGTTTAAATTTAAAAAAATAATGCAATGAACATGCCTGTCCCTACACCCACGTATCTATCATTACTCCTAGAGGTGAAATTTCTGCCTTTAACTGATCATGCAACACCTTTAACACTTTTGAGGTGCACTGCCAAATTGCTTTTCAGAAAGGTGGGTGCCAGTTTGCTTAAGCCGGTGTTTTCCAATAACATAGGTAATAGCTGCAATTATTATAATAGTCAACATTCTCAAATCCTTGCCTTTTTTGGGCAGAGGAGGGACTGTCCTAAGCACTTCACCTCCCACTTAAGCTCCCCAGCAGGCCCATGGGGTAAGCCCATCTTTGGCTCCACTTTACAGCTGAGGTAACCAAAGCTTGGAGAGGGTGAGTAATCACCCATGGTTATAAGCTGGTAAGTGACATGATAGGTTCACTTATGTCAAAGCCAGTGTGGGTTCATCTTATGGTCTTATTTATTAGTCTACTTGTTTGTTGCTAGGCATAATCTCTAGGGATTAAGACAATCATGTATGGAAAAGAGGAGAAAGAATTTCTTTCTGAATAGCTCTGGAAGCTTAGAATTTCTAGGGTAGTGGGGCATAGATGACACTTTCGGAAACATAATGAACTCAAGTCAGACTTTCCATTGGTTCTCTGGCTCTTTAGAGTTCTGCAGAACTAAATGGTGAGGCCAATCCTGCATCTTATTTCTTTCCAAGAAGTTTTCAACTTGATTGTAAAGCACAGAGGTAAGGATGGTTGTCTGCAGCTGGTACATTTCTATTAAAAGACTTAGTCCTAATTTTTTGATCATCATTTGTAATAACTCATGTCATGTTCCCAGCTCATTTATAGGCCAAGTGGAATGTGGAAACTGGGAAGGGTACATCTACATTGTGCTTTTGTAGTCCATTTATATGTGATTGCTCATCGTTACTCTAATAATTGTAGCAAAGCTCCCATACTCCGTTTGTTCCAAGTTGGGAGTTATCATCTTTATTGTTTCTCAGAGTGTTGTTTTAACAAAGTATCCTTTTTTTGTTATACAATTTTCAGATTTCATTTTATTTACCGAATTGAGTCATCCAGGAAAATGACATTTTCATGGTAGTCCTTTGTGTGGAATATTTCACTTGAAACTACTTAATTTGACCTATTTGCATAATTTCTTAAAGTATAGCTGATAACACTTAAATTAGAGATTGACAGTTTTTCTAGTAAAGTGAAAGTTACAAACCAATAACCAATTTATTTTGTCAGTCTTTTAGGACCTAGGGTTTTATATGCACTTATACTAAAAATCATTGTCAATTTAAATAAATGCTTTAGTAATCAGGTCAGTTAATAGATATTGGATGAAAAATTCTGAATTAGTGTTATAGTTGTGGCTAGGCAAGTTTTGATTGAAGTGCATTTGTTAATTAGCATAGCATGCCAAACATTCACTCAATTATTTATTTGCTTTAATTCATTTTGTTACACCTATTCACACTATTTTATATTTCTCTACTCTCAAGTATTGATCTCGTTTTCCAAAAACAAAGTCCTAGGTTTTCCAATCTCTCTGTATGTGAAAACCCTTACCCTGCCTTGCTTCCTTTTTCTTGCGCTTTTGTGAAATACTTTTACCCGCTGGGAGAAGAAGATTCTAAATGATAAAGATAAGACAGGAATGATTTATGAAACAGAATGATAATATATCCCATATTTTCCCAAATCTTTCTACTTGTACTGCCTTTTTTGGACTACCACTGCGTATTGAGCATACATCTTCATCAAGCTGTCCAGAAAGACGCCTAGCTCGTTTTACAGGTCTGGAAGCTCTCCATGTCTTTCTCAGGGCTGATGTTAAAAAGGATTTTAAATTGCCAAGAAAGCAAAAATAAAGATTCAGATTTAATGAACATCTTATGACAGAGGTGATCGAGTTCTTGGAAGTGAAAAGTAATTGGATCTAATTGTGAAGCTCAATTGTTTATAGCAGGAACATGTGTAGAATTTATGAATTTGGATGGTCTGCTCCACACTGAATATAAGGAGTGTTGGCCCCAAATGGCCATATGAGTAAACTGTGTTCCTTCAAATAATTCTCCTTATTGGGCGAACCAGATTGTAGGAATAAACCAGATGACAGCAATACTGTTCCAAAGATGTTTCAGGCTCTTCTACTAAAAGGGGGTCTGGAGTTAGATTTTCCACATGGTGCTTCCCAGCATTTTTATGACTTCATGCCATTCACATATATAAGATGCTCCTTTCAGTAGTCATTTCACTTCAATGATTCTCAACAATGGTGGGGCAAGCGTGGGGCGGGGCGTGTAGGAAGGCGCTTTGGGGATATTGGCAGAATGCTGGGGCGTGTGCTCTAACCCTCTACCCCCAGGAGCTTATTACC
Source organism: Tolypeutes matacus (assembly GCA_026826555.1). Lineage (NCBI taxonomy): Eukaryota > Metazoa > Chordata > Mammalia > Cingulata > Chlamyphoridae > Tolypeutes > Tolypeutes matacus. Next base: position 65,046,701 of record JAKSZT010054334.1, read on the forward strand.
CACCACCCCTCCAAGAGCCACCTGCCTCCATCATATTAAGAATAACTAGTATAAGACCATCATTAGGGATATAAGAAAATACTACATTAAACTCTTCACCAATAAAGTAGAAATTTCCAAAGAAATAGACCGTTTGCTTAGAAAATTGTGAATTACCAAGATAGATTCTTTAAAAAAGTAAAAAATATTATATAGTCAAATATATTCATGAAAAAAATGGAATGTCAAAGATTTATATGCAGATGGATGGATGGATAGATAGATAGATGATATGGCAAATGTAGCAAAATTTGGGTGGGGATATGCTGGAGTTTTCTGCAGGCGTTTTGTAGTATTTTTGCAGCTATCTTGTGAGCTTGAAATTATTTTAAAATGAAGTAAAAAAAGATTCATACACAAAAAGGACTTCAGACTCATGTTTCTATAGGTATCTTTTTTTTTTTTTTTAAACTTTCAAGGAACAATAATTCCAATAGTATAAATAAGTTGTGCTTGTTTAACCATGTATGATCCCAGTGATTTTTTTAAACAAAATACATGTGCATGTCATTCTGTATAGGAAAAAAAACCATTGGAAACAAATACTTCAAAATAATAAAGGCATTTGTATCTGGTTGGTGGGATTGGGGTTTTATCTTCTTCACACTTTTCAGTTTCCAAATTCTTTACGAGCCCGGATTATATGTATAATACAAGATCAGTGCAGTATCATTTTTTTTTTTTTTTTTTTTGAAGGAAAGGAAGCATATGCGGATACAGTGAGCAACAGAATGCCCAAACAAAGCATGCAAAGTCTGTGACAGGTGCCCTCCTTGTATTGGTGAGGTCTTTTAATGGTCATGGTCAGAGTCAAAGCCTTGGAGTAACTCTTGTCATTGTTGTTCATAAGACTTGAGCAATTCCCTTAGGCCAGTGGCCCTTCACCCTGGCTGCAATTAGAACAATTTGGGAAGCTTTAAAAATTTATTCCCTGGGCATTGGTGTATTTTTGAAAGCTCTCCAGGTGCTTCTAACATGTAGCTAGGTTCAGAGCCACTGTCAGAGTCTCACCAGGTATGTAGCAGGCAGTTCTGACATTTTGGCTCCTTTTAGCAGCCAAAGAAGTAGAAGTGTCAGTGGTCCTTCTGGCAGCATAAGCCAAGGCAAGTGAAAGCCCATCTCCCCCTTCAGCCTTTTTTTTTTTTTTTTTGCCCTCTGAGTGTAGGAGAAGAGCCTATGCATCACCATTTTGCTTGCCAGGTGTCCAATCTGAATATCTCTCCGTCACTGAGATACAATTTGGGATAAGAGCTCTCCAGTGAAAATTACTCAGTATGAGGCTGTTTACATGAACTCTTCAGTTCAACCCTTCCTAGGGAATGAGAGGTTTAGTTTGGTTTCTAGTGATGTGCGATTCTAAGAATTTCCATTATACCTGGCCTGGATGTCAATTCTATTTCTTATCACTCAATAAAACAATTTATTAGGAAAATAGGGTTTTAAAGTGCCAGACTGAATACAACACGGTCCTCGCAAATCATAAATGTCCTAAATCTTGTTGGACAGCAGGAGAGGTAACTAAGATATGCCTTTCCTTACTGCTTCTGGCTGGGAGCCAAGCCCTGAGGTCTGTCCTGGGCTGGGGAATGAGATGTGTAGGTGGTTGGAAGCCAAGTGGGAAGGGCCTGGACAAGGGCTGCTGGCTGTGGTCTGAAGCCTGGCTATGGACTTGGGGCTTGTCAGGTCTAGGTCTGCTTGATTATTATCACAAATAGGAAACCCAGTTTCTTGGCAGTCAAGGATGAGAAGCCAGGTGGGCTTAAGGAATGTGATACAAAACACTGCTCTGTTATGTTCTTGGTTTTTCCATCTGACTTGATGCTAGGATAAATTATCTGGGAAAGAATGGAGAGCAGAAACTCTTCCCTCTATCTCAAACAACTCTTGAAGGTCCTGTTATGTCCTATTCATTACAGGTGATTTATCTGTTAAAATCTGCAGCCCTCTGGAGCAGTGGGAAAATCATTACTGTACCTATCTAGCTGCAGGAACATTGAAACTTTCATAAAACCCAATCTCTCTTGCTTCCTGCCCCTCATCATGAGTGAACCACAGAGATTTTGTAGATACAAATATTTTCCATCAAGCTTATGAATAACACCACTTGGCAAAAGACGTTGAACAAAGAAGCAGACTGCAATGTTTTGCAGTGACTTTACATACAATGTGCCTTAATTACTGGCAAGTTTGTCAAGAACTTATTCCCACATGTGCCAACACTTTCTTAATACACTGTAATTCATCATGTTAGCATGGCAGAAACAACATCGTTCCACTCATCCTTGTCCAAGTACTGGTCTTGAATTGTGTATTCCACCCTAGCCTCTTCATCTGGTGAACAAAGAACAGACCACGGCACTGAAACGGTAAGGTCCCTGGAGTCGATCAAAGTTGTACATCACTGAGTACTTTAGCCTGCGCTTCACAACTCTGGATATCCAAGAAGCACTGCTTTATTGTCTAAAGGACATTTTTGCTTAATAATGACAGTAAATCCAAAAGGCAGACTAATTTTAGCCAGAAAACTTGGCTACAAGGGAATCCTATCATTTACCCTTTTGACAATTTTATTCATTGGGTTCGTTTTCATACTGGTTGTGTGATTAAATGAAGATAGGAATTTCTTTCTTTTTTAATTAAAAAAAGGGATGGCTTTTGGGTTTTGTGAAAGGAGGCCAGGAAAGGAAAAAAGGAAGCCTTAATAAGAAATGCTGCATTTCAGCTGGAAATAGAGTAATTAGAAATGTGGAGTTATGTTTTCTGGGTCATCTCTTAGCCCTTTTGGCTCTTCGGAGTGAATTTAGAAATTAGCTGCCATTTGGGCTCTGAGCCTGATTTGAGATGGTTTGGGAAAGAAATGATGACTATGAACCTTGTCTCAGGAAAATTGGCATTGGATTCCAAAGCAACTTTGCTTTTAATAGTTATTCAGATTGCTTCTTTCATTTTTGCATTTCAGTTTTATAGGCCGGGAGACAAAAGATAAATTTATCTACTCGGTGTTTCAGATTGCATAAGACATGCTTCATATGATCCCTTGGGTAATGCAAGCATTTTAGAAAGTTGAGAAGGAAGGGAACAAGGATCTGTATATGGGAATCGGAAATTTTCTTCCTGATATTGCAGAGGCTTTGGGGAGCATTCTTCTTTCTGTGTCCATCTTGCCATCTGTAAAGCCTATGCTTTGATGGCCATTCCTTGACCTCAACTGTTCAAATCCATGAGTAGGGTTATCGGTGGCATCTTGGCGAAAAAGGGAGACCAGCTGCTTTGTATCCATCTTTTACATTACTTCACATGGTATATCTTAATAATTGGAGCAAATTACATGTGGTAGAGCTATATTGAAGTGCTTAAATGATATATTTGTCAAATATTGAGTATGCATTTTAACTGGCATAAGAATATCACAGTCCAGACATAAGATTAATAACCAACTTTATTTCTATATGTATGCACATATTCATTACACAATTGTAATGAAATTAGGAATGTAAGGAAGCATGCATTTTCCTGTCTTCTAGAGTTGAGTATGTGTCTATGGATAAATGCCAGTAGGTGGAGCACTGATAAGAAGTTCCCTGGGAGCGAAGAGATTATCGGGTGTTTGAAAGCAACTTCAAGGAGGAGCTACCATCAGAGATAGATGCTTTCTGAGAAGAGAACTCTTGGAGAAGAAGAGAAAGAGAATTCCAGGAAGAGAGAAGAAACAGCATACACTATTTCTGAGGACACAGTGCAGACATCTCTAAATTAAGCTTTCAGACTTTCTAGTGAGATGTAGAGTTAATATATACATCGATTGATGGTAAAGCAGGAGCTATATGGACAAAGACCAACCCACAATTTTCCCTCCCAAACTTGCTTCTTTGTATATTCTTGGAAGCAACATCCCATCAGTCCTCCAAGTTCTAAATCTCAAAGGAATCTGCTTCTTTCCTTTCACTCTTGTCACCGCATCTGAATGTACTCCAAAAGCCTGTTGAGTTTTTATTCTGTAATATCCCTCTGATTGCTCCCCAGCTCTCACCATTCCCATGTTTGCTCCCTTATCCTCTCTCTCGGGTGGGAAATAATAACAACAACTGGACTATCAGCTTCCCATCTCCTTGCCTAGCTTTTGGAGTTGGTTTATTTGAAACACCACTCTTACACTCTTCTGCTCAAAAACCTTCAGTGGTCCATGCAAGGACCTCTCCTTTTTGACTTTATAGTACTCTTCACACTCTATAACCCAGTCAAGCATCACTATACCCCATGCTTTCCTCCCTCCTCAACTGTTCTTTCTGGTTTGAACATATGGCCCATGGGCAGTGCTTAAAACATGAATGTTAAATAAGTATATTGGAGTTTTGAATAATAAATTTTAATTTCGTTGAGGCTTTCATGACTTTGCTAATAAAATAGTATCAACTAGAATTAGGGACTATTTTTCCATGGATGTATCCTATCTATACACAAGACCAACATTTTAAAAGATTGCTGCCATTTCCATTCAACCAATGGTCTTATCGATTACTGGTAGAATTAGAAATTCTTTAAATCACTTCATTCTCAATAAAATTAGATTCTGATAATGGAAAGTCTAGACATAAAATTATTGCCAGCAGAGAAGCAAGAGGATGAGAAAGAACCACGTAGTAGGGTCATATCATTTTGCGATGTTATGCTTCACCAAGATAAATGTCCATATCCTATGGTTGAATATAATGCTTATTTACTGTCACATAAAGTCCAGTGCAGGTCAGACAACCCCGTGGAGCAATTCTCCATGCGGTGGCTCTGGGGTCCAGGGTCCCTCTATCTGATGATGTCACCATCACAACACATGGACTCAGGCACAGTTGTGCTTATTTTCATACATCACTTTCACTCATATTCTATTGGCTAAAATTAGTCACATGGCCCTGCCTAACTGCAAGTGACCTGAGAAGTATAGAGGAGCCATGGAGCATTTGGTAAATGCTACCATCTTGGTTACAGAAAATAAAGAGTTAGTGAGAAGCATGCTTGTGTTGCCCCATGCTTTAATATAGAATATGGTATGTTCTGCCTCTTACTAGTGTGTGACTTTTGGCAGGTTGTTTAGCATGGTGTGCCTCTGTTTTCTTAAGAAGATAAAATGTTTGTAATAATAATAATCTTAATAATCTATAAATAAAATAATTATATATAAAAGTAAAATAATAAAAATAAAAAATAAAGATAACCAGGAGAGTAGTATGGAAAGGAATGGTGAGAAATAGAGGGAAATGTGACCAGTTCTTAGTGAATCCCACCAGCGAGGGAAACGAAACTGTGGAACACAGTCTTCAGGGACGAGGTGGAATCTGTTGTTTGAGTTACGGAGGCTCAGGTGAAGTCCCAAGATGTGTGCCATAGGAAATGTTCTTATACCTGTAAGGTCATGGATAACACGACCTAATAAGGTACCTTTCTGCTTGGATTTTTTCATAACTGGGTTAGACAGTTAGAGAGACTGACATTGTCCTTTTCAAGGAAAGAACTACTTTATGCATTTATGCCAGATATGTCTGTGCTGATGAAGTCAGAAATTTGGTTCTGAGCTCAGCGTCGATGGGCGTTTTCGCTTACAGAAGTAGAAACTCTTCAGGTCCCAAAGACAGTGGAGTCTTTGGAGAGTGGAGTGTGGGGGCAACCACCTGGCTAATTTGGGCCAAAATGCCACAGCAAAATGAGGGGAAAGAAGCTTTTGAATTTAAATTATCTAGAAAATTACTTTAATTCTCAACATCATTTTGCACATTACAAGCATACTTGACATCTAGGTATTTTGGAAACACCCACAAGCTTGTGATTTGAGTGATTTTATTTAATGTGCATCAATATTTGATGTATTTTGATATTTCTTGGCTTTACTTTTTTTTTTTCCCTTGAGGTACTGGGGCCGGGAATTCAACCCTAGACTTCATATGTGGGAAGCTGGCACTCAACCACTGAGCCACATTGGTTCCCCTGAGTTGGTATTTTTGTTTGTTTTGCTTGTTGCTTGGTTTTGTTTTTTCTAGGAGGCACCGGGAACTGAATCCAGGACCTCCTGTGTGGGAAGCAGGCGCTCAACTGCTTAAGCCACATCTGTTCCTTTGAATTTACTTTTAATGTGTCAAACTAAACACAGATACCTGCTACATATTCAAATGAATGGCCTTTACTTTCTGGGTTGTTTAAAAAATGTAATTTACTTTTTCCAATGTCTGTAATTTACTACAAGGCATTTCAGTATAATCAGTGTCATATAATGTTTGTACCCGTAAAACCTTTTATTCTGATGATGGTTAGCTACCATGATAGCCAGAATCCATAGGCCATAGGGACTCGTTTACATTACCTGCTTCACAGGATTTATTACAAAGCCCTTCAGCTACCAGCAGTTCAATCAGCAAGCCACATTTTTCTAATTAGCATCTTGAGCATCAAGATTTATTGGTTAAACTAGTGACTGGCTATTGAGCATGATGAATTTTAGAAATGGGCTCTCATTGGTGAAGTTAGAAGTACCAAGATACAGAAAATTGGTCAAAATAACTTAGAAAAAGCCTTGCATGAACCGTTTGAGAACCCAGTGAGTCCTGCAACTTGAATGATTACATATGATGCCTGATTCCAGCTGTTGCTTTCTGATTTTTCAGTGCCTACTTGGGACCATAGAATCCTGCCTCTGGAAGTGAATCTTTCATACAATGTGTGGTCAGAGTACCAAAAAGAAAAAGGAGTTTGAATTTCATCAAGCTTTCGGAACAGTTTATATGGACTGTTTTGTTTGCTTGCTTGCTAATGAATGAAAATATAAAAAATGTTTGGGGCCAAAATCTCTACTGAGACCTATTTTTGTTATAATCTTGTAGGGAGTTTGAGGGAGAGTAGCCAACCCTGGCCACCTCAAATTTCTTTGGCAACTACTACTACTTACCAAAAAAAACAAAGAAACGAACAAGACAAGACACTAAGAGTTGTGCATTAATCATAGCACTACTTTTGGAAGTTGTAAGTTGCCTGATGTTAGAGGAATTCAAGAAGACACTGAATTTTGACGGCTAGGGAGGAGTTTCGATTATTAGATGATGGTATTAGCTGGACAGTTACCAAGCACCTTTTCTCAATTTAGACTTTACTTCTTAGAACAGTTTTAGGTTTACAGAAAAAATGATAAAGTAGTATAGAGAGTTCCCATCTACTCACATCCAGTTTCCTCTCTTATTAACATTTTATATTTGTTATAATTAATGAAACAATACTGATGTGCTATTGTTAACCAGAGTCCATATTTTAGATTTACTTAGTTTTTACCTAATACCCTTTTCCTGTTCCAGGATACCACATTATATTTAGTTGCTTTGTCTCTTTAGACTCTTATTTTTCTTAGGCAGTTTATCAAACTTCTTTTTTTTATGACCTTGACCGCTTTGGTCAAGGATTTTTGTAAGATTCCCTACTATTGGAATTTGATCTTTTTCTCATGATAAGACTGGGGATATAGGTTCTTGGCAGGAAGACTGGAGAGGACAGTTGTTACTTTCATCACATCATCTCAAAGGTACCTGCTATCAACATGACTTATCTTTGTCAACGTTGGCCTTGATCACCTGGCTGAGAGTGTTTCTTGAGTTTCTCCACTGACAAGTTACTCTTCTCCCTCTTCTTTCCATACTGTATTTTTGGAAGGAAGTAACTATTTGCAGCTCACCCTTGAGGAGTGGTAAGTTATGCTCCTCAACCTTGAGAGGGAAGAGTATCTACATAAATTATTTGGAATCCTTCTGCATGGGGCCAAAGTGCCTTTTAATCAAAGCTTCTACGTCCTTTAAATTAGCTTTAGGAATCCCAAATACATAAATGTTCTTCCTGGTTTTAAATTATTTGCAACATTTCCAAAGTTTCCTAGGCAATTATCATCCCTCATATAGATTTCATATTTCACCAATTACCTCAATTGTCAGGCAAATTTTTACAAGGTCAAAGAAATATTTTTAGCATAGTGTAAAACATTGCTCTATATTTTAGTGAGCCCTGGGTGAGAAGATGTCATCATCACTAAAAAAATATATATAGAATACCCCAATAAGCAATCAGATTTTGGGGAAACCAATTCTTTTACACTCTTGCATGCTACTACAAAACAATATAAGCCATCCAAATACATAAAAATAGAAGAAATCAGCAAGTGGTATTTTCTTTTGTTTTTGTTTTAGGAACAAGGATTCAACTATGATGACTCCATAAATTTCCAGCACTTAAGAAAACATAGTAAACTACTAATTTGGAGGGAGAAACCCAGTATTTAACCATGGAGACACAAGCCTGTGCAATAACTTTATGTGCTATAAATAGTTCTCTCTTCTTGTACCACGATTATCAGTTGAGGGCACTCTGTAAGAGCAGGATGGAGGAGTTCAAAGGTTAAGAGTCCAATAGTTAATTCCCAAGGGAGAATAAAATATCCTGGAAGGTTTGGGGTTTCCAGCTGTTTGTTTCATACCAAAAAGACACCAGAAGTAATGGCAGGAAGTTGAAATAAGCTGAAAATTGTTACTTTCAGAGAAATTATCTCAGACCTGAACATTAAATATTTTTGTTCCACTGGAAAAGAAGCTAAGGTAAAGTTAAAATAATTGTTTATGTTCTCAAAAATGGATTTGTGCACTGATGATTTGAGACCTGGCATGGGTGGCTGGATAAGGTTAGGAGAAAAGAAACAAGTTATTGTACTTTCCTTCACTTATTTTTTTCCTCTTCACCTATTTTTATAAATGCTTCTTGTCCTTCTGTCTTCTAAAGTGAAGATAGAAATAACATTTGTAAAACAGATTGACTACCTTAGCCCAAAATGCAAAAACTGTATGATTGAACAATACTGTGTGTGTGTGCTATACTGGCAGGAAGTGGGTCTTGGGGTCTACTTTAAGATAAGGTAAAAAGTGATAGTTATCATATTATAGTAATAATAGTATCTTTATTTATTACATTGTATTAAATTGTATTACAAATTACAATTTGAAAAGTATTTTGATAATTATATATATGTGTGTATATATATATATATTTCAACTTTCACCCCTATGGAAGATAAAAATATGTTTTCACTATTCCCATTTTACAGATGAGGAGACTGGCTTGGTGAGGTTAAGTGACTGGCTCAAGGTTTCAGAGTTGGTAAATGACAAAACTGAACAGGAACCCAAGTCTCTGAATGTCTGGCTCTGGAAATTTTCCACTGTACCATGCTGCTTTTCCTAATTTGTACATCAATTGGGATTGTCGCTGCTGTTGAGATGCTGAATCTGGTTCATTAACAGGTGTCTTTCTTTACTATTTTATGATGCCCCTTCTCTCAAACCATTAAGAATCATTGCATCTTCTTTATACCAGCCAAAATGTTGGCAATCTTACTTTAAGTAGTTTATGTTAAGAAGACGAACGTTTTTATTTTCAAATATAAATAATATATGATTGAAAATGCCTTTTTAAAAGAACATGTTATACCCTACTCCCCATATACTGGTGTGGCTTAGTGCTAAACTTCCCCTCCATTACTTCTACCAATGAACCTACCTTTCCTCCTCCTGACGAAAGAAAAATAAAGAAGGAGTATGCTTAAACTTGCATCTGAGGTGAATACTATACTTGGGTATGGTATCTCTGATAGTAAACTGCAAATTATGATAATTCTTGGGACGATGTAAGAGGGGGGGAGAAGAAAGAAGAAGAGTTGGGTGAACATAGTGACAGAGAAGTCTTTTGGGTTTACTGTCATAGACCTACAGTGGGCCAGGAAAACTGTGTCATCCTTTAATCTAAAGTTTTTCCAATTGATTTAACAATAGAATCACTTTTGAACACAATGTCTACTGGTACTGCACAGAAGTTATATTCTGTGTAACACATAGTCCAATGCCATAGCAGAAGGTTAACTGGGATAGGGCTTGAACAGCATTCCTTGATTAAAAAAAAAAGCAAAAGATAAATACCATTATTATAATAGTAGTTAATATTTTTGTAGTACTTACCATGTGTCAGGTATTATTTCTATTAACTGTTCTAAGCACATAATACATGTTTTTTTTTTTTTTTTTTTTCTAGGTGTTTTTTTTAATTTTTATTTTTAGCTTGTTTCAGCACTTTAAATTTTCTTTTTTTTCTTTTTTTTTTTTTGCAAAATGATATATAAATATATGTGCATATATGTGTATTTGCTTACAAAAATGTTATTTATATATATATATATATACATATATTTTAAGAGGTGCTTAGATTACGTAAAATATTACACAGAACCCACTGGGATTCCCATGTTGCCCACCTCCCACACCTCCCACCACATCCCACACCATAATACATGTTAACTCAATTAATTATACAACAAATCTATGCCATATATTTATGGGCTATGTGAAACTATTACCAATGACTGAATAGACTATCTCACATTGTATACTAGAAAAAGTTGCTGTTCTTTGACAAGATGGTGAGAGGGCAGAGTTAGAGAAAATCTAAAGTAATTAAAAAGAATGAATGAAAAAAAAAAAAGAATGAACATATAGGGAACTAAAAAATTTAATACCTCTAACATTCATTGAGCCCCCATAGAATGCATATCTCTGTACCTAGAATGTTCAAAAATACATTTAGAAAATTAACTTACATTTTTTTCAGGTTCTGGTGCAAATGGTGTTTTATTGAAATTGTTATCTCCTAAGTTTTTATTATTCCTTAGTTCTCCCAGAGGTATATGGGTAAGATATAATCTATATAAAAGAAAAGCAGTTTGGTTTGAATCCAGAGTTTGTAAGGATGAAATCTACAACAAAAACCAAGGTACCTTCCCATTCCTTAATATATGCACATGTGGGAACAAAACCTTGAAAACCAACAGATGGTATGGGATCACCAGAATGGCGCAAGAAGGAGAGGGAAGGAATTGAACTTATGGTGGCCCCAAGAGTAGGAGAATCCCCAAATCACCAATGCTATTTACTGAAAAGCTCAGTGGTCCACTTTGAGAAGAGCAACAGATACTGGAGCGGTGCTTAACAGGACCCAATTCATGGCTAAGTACAAGGCCATGGTCAAGTCTGATGAGGCCATGGCAGTTGGGAAATGAACTTTTAAAATTAACCAATGGAAGCTCATTTTCAGAACAAAGCCCTGCACTGAGAAGAGATTTCAGACAGCTGGGAGTAGAACTCAAATTGATTGGGATGGAGCTAATAATGGCAAAGGAAAGAGAAGACCCAGCTAAGAATTAGATAGAAGACTGATGAGACACATCTCAGAGAGTAAGAGGCCACATGTTTGAATCTTTTATGAATAAAAAACAGAAGTGGTTGTTCTAAAACACAAAGTTGGTCCCACACTATCCTTCTAAAAGTATAAGAACATTTATCTCACTTTAACATGAACAACAGAAAAGGATTACCATCGAATTCCATATAAAGTTAATATAACAAAAAAGAAAGGAGTACAATAATGTCTCTATAGGCAATGAAGGCACTACAGAAAGATAGAGCTACAAGGCAGATAAAAATTGTAACATAATATTTCAAAATGAGTTAAAATAAATTGTGAAAAACATAATAAATATGAAAGACAACACAAATCAGAATTAGAAACACTCAGAAATGAGGTGATTGGAGAAAAATAAGATTTGGAAAGAGAGACGACAGACTTTAAGAAAGCATTGGGAATGAAAGTAAAAAGGCGGTTTCAGTAGTGAATTCTAAACTAAAAGAAACCCAAGAGCAAATGAACACCTTGGATAATGTCTCAAGAGAAATAGAGGAAGGAAAGAAGAAAAAATGTTAAATGTAAAAAAATAAATGAAGAGACTAAAAGTCCACTCAGTTGAGAAAGAATAGTCTCTTCAACAAATGGTGCTAGGAGAATAGGATATCCATATGCAAAAGAATGAAAAGAGGACCCCTATCTCACACCATATACACAAATTAACTCAAAATGGATCAAAAACCTAAATATAAGAACCAGGACTATGAATCTCCTAGAAGAAAATATAGGGTAGCAAGTTCAGAATCTTGTGTTGGGCAATGGTTTCTTAGACTTTACATCCAAAGCAAAGAAATGAGAGAAAAAAATACATAAATGAAACACAAAAGTTAAAAACTTTTGTGAATCAAAAAACTGTCATGAAAATGGAAAGACAACTTACTCAATGGGAGAAAATATTTGGAAACTACATATCTGATAAGGGTTTCATATTCAGAATATATAAAAAAATCCTACAACTCAACAATAAAAAGACAAACAACCCAATTAAAAAAATGGACAAAGGACTTGAATGGACATTTTTCCAAACAGGAAATATAAAAGGCTAAAAAGCACATGAATATATGTGCAACATCACTAGCTATTAGGGAAATGCAAATCAAAACCACAATTATATAACATTTCACACCCACAAGAACGGCTGCTATTAGAAAAACAGAAAACTGCAAGTGTTAGAGAGGATGTGGAGAAACAGGAACACTCATTCATTACTGCCATATGACCTGGAAATCCCACTACAAAGTATATACCCAGAAGAATTGAAAGCAGGGACTTGAACAGATATTTGCACACTGATAGTCATAGTGGCATTATTCAAAATTGCCAAAAGATAGAAGCAACCCAAGTGTTCCTCAAAAAATGAATGGATAAACAGCATGTAGTTTGTAGGACTTGTTTTCTAATATTTCAAAAGGTAGAATTCAAGCCTAAAAGCATTGAAAGAGAAAAAGAACAATTTATAATACTAAAGGTTACAATTCATAATAAAGATATAATTCTTATTTATATTTTTATTTGCAATAGCACAGCAACAGAATTCATAAGACAACTCTTTAGTTACTTCTCTATTTCTTCTATGGCAATTGTTCAGTTTAATCTTTCTCTATTGGGACCAATTTTGCCATGTTATGTTTTTCTTAAAATTAATACATTTTCACCTAGGTTTTGGAATTTATGTGCCTAGTATACACAAAATAGTCACCTATGATTATTTTAATTTTCTCTATTTTGACAGCTTTTCCACATTATCACTTCTACTTTTGCATATTTGTGTCCTTTCCATTTCTTTCTTGATAGATTAGCTAGTGGATTTGTTTATTTTGTCTATCGTTTTAAAACAGACAGGTTTAAAATTTTATTTAGCTGTTCTATATTTTCTGTTTTCTAACCCATTAATTTCTTCTTTTATTTTTATTAATTACCTCCTTTCTTTTGTTGTTGATTATATTAAGTTGGGGTTTTCATTTATTTCTTTCCTTTTTTTTTTTTTTTTTTTTTTTTTTTGATTATAGGTATTTTTAAGGCTATAAATTTTCCTTTAATGATGGCTTTGGCTGTATTCCACAGAGGATAAGTCATGATTGCATTATCATTATTTTCAAAGAGAACTTCAACTTAGCTTTTTATTCCACCTCTGGCCCTGAAGTTAATTATGATTGTTTTGCTTATTTCTACTTTTTAACACTGTGGTCAAAGAATATTATTTGTAATTTTCTATTCTTTGGAATTGATTGAAGTTTTCTCTGTGAATCAAAACATGGTAAATTTTGGGAAATGTTGCATGTACTCTTGAATACAGTGCATTTTCTATTATCTGGGTTCAGAGGGAAAAATAGATCTATAAGATAATCTTGATTATGTTGTTTAGATCTTCTATATTCTTATTAATATTTTTATCTACTTGACTTACCTTAGATTGAGATAAGTCTATTCAAACAATCTATTATTGGCATATTTTTTGTTAACAGGGAAATTCCACAAAAACCTTCAAATATAAAATAAGCCTAATTTTAATAAAACTCAGTCAAAAAAGAAGGAAGAATTTCACATTCATTTTATGAAATGAGATATTGACCCTCAAACTTAGCACCAGAGAAAACTACAGAATGATTTCACTTATGAAAATACATGATAAAATTCCTAAATAAATTATTTGCAAACAAAACTTAACAGTGTATTAAAAAATAATACATCATGTCCATGTGGGGTCAAATTTCTTCCAATATTAGGAAATCCAAAGAACTAAGCAAAAAAAAAAAAAAAAAAAAAATCACACTATCATCCCTCTAGATGTAGAAAGAGCATTTGACAATATTCAACAGCCTTTCATGTTATAAAACACTCAATAAAACAAGAATTGATGGATACTCTAAAAAATGATATATGTATCTCAGTGTCAAGCCTCTTACTTAATAGGGAAATGCTAGTATATTTCCTGCTACACTCAGAGTCAGGAACAAGAAAAGGATGTCTGCTATCTCCACTACCACTTAACACTGTGTTGGAAATATTAGCCAATGGAATTAGACAAAAGAAGGCAATTAGCAGTAAAGAAATGGGAAGGAAGAGGGAAAGGTATCTTTATAGATTATATTGGAATGTATGACTGCAAATTTCAAAGGACTCAAGTGAAAAAGTATTATGAATAACAAAAGAATTTTGTGTAATAGATTATAAAACTAGCATACAAAAGTAAACACCCTTGATACATAAAAGCAAAACTGTTTAATAGATAAAATGGAAGACTCCACTTAGAATAACCAATAAAATAAAATGGGATGAGATGAGATGAAACATATATTTAGATATATTTTACATATATTTAGAAACATATATTTAGAAATATTTTTAAAATGTATGTGAGGAAATCTATAAACATTTCCCCCCAAAATACTTTACAACAAGTAAACTGGAACAGATGGAAAGACATACTCTGTTCTTGGATAGAAAGATTCAACATCATAAAGTTGTCAGTCTTTCCTAAATTAGATTATAAATTTAATACAACCCCAATAAAAATGCCATAAGTTTATTCTGATTTTTTTATAGTCAACTAGACAAGTTGATTAAAAAGTTTATATGGAGTCACAAACAAGCAGGAATAGCCAGGAAAAGAACAAAAAATAGGGAACGGAGTTAGTGCACCCTGATAATAAAACATTGTCAAGCCTACAATAATTAAAAGAAGGTGGTTTGAGTACACATGTAAACAGTCAAACTAATAGAATAGAAAATCCAGAAACAGATCCAATTGCATATGTAAACCAATGGGGAAAAAGGTGGACATTTAAAAAGTGTTGTTGAGACAATTGGATGATCTTAGGGAAAAAAGGCAAAATTGGACACATTTTTCACATGGCACATCAAAATAAATTTCAAATGTATCAGAGATTTAAATGTAAAAATGATACCCTACAGGGGAGTGGATGTGGCTTAAGCAACTGGGCACCTGGCTCCCACATGGGAGGTCCCAGGTTCGGTTCCTGGTGCCTCCTAAAGAAGACAAGCAGATGCTGCAACCAGCAGATGCCTCAACCAGCGGATGTGGCTCAAGTGGATGTGGCTCAAGTGGATGGACACTCACCTTCCACGTGGGAGGTCCCAGGTTCTGTTCCTGGTGCCTCCTAAACAAAATGAGTAGACGCAGCGAGTAGACAATGAGCAGACAGACTAGGGAGCCATCTCAGGGTTGTGGGGGAGGAATTAAAAAAAAATGATTCCCTGTAAGTTCCAGAAGTAAACATGAATGGAGAAAACATTCCTAAATATGACTCAAAACTCAGAAGCAATAATGGAAAAGAAGCAATAATGGAAAAGATTGCAAACAAATTTTGCATGGTAGAAACATCCACCATAAGAAAAGCAAAAGGACAAATGACAAACATGGAACAAATATTTAAAATTTATATTGTGGACAAAGGGCTATATCCCTTATAAATAAAGAGCTTCTAAAATAGAAGGGAAAAAGAACAAACCTATAGAAAAATGAGCTAGAGATACAAACAGTTCACAGAAAAAGAAGTGCAATACCATTGGCCTTATGAAGAGATACTCATCATCACTTGGAATAAAAGAAATGCAAATTAAAATTACATTGAGATAGCCATTTCTCAATTATCAAATTGACAAAAATTCAAGTCTAACAACATACTTTGAGTGTCATTAGGAGAAGGATTTTTTGGTGTGAGAAAAAGGAAATACAAATGCCAGATGAAGGAGGTAAAGTAAAAATACGATAGTCCTAAATTGAAATTTTCTTTAAAAAATGCCCAACATGCTGAAAAAAAAAAAAAAAAAAAAAAAACAACCACCATCTTTTCAATGAAAAGATGTAAAAATAATAGCCAACCCAGTGATAATGAGAACCTGCAGGATTCAGATTGTTCTTTAAGGTCCATTTCCCAGTAAAAGGAACCAGGGCTTTTTGGAGGAATGGCTGGTTCTAGGTCTGGAAGAAGAAATGTACACAATTAGCTTGGAACCCCTTGTCATCCCAGAAAGCAAGGAAGCTAGAGGGAACTATCAAAGATTGCTAGAACCTGATCAAAAGGAGCCATTTTGATGTTGTTCCCATTGGCTAAATTTGAGCACCAATAAGGACAAAAATGTTAGTAAATTTTAAAATATGGTTAAATCCATAAAATCTAATGGTACTGAAAAATCACATTGGGGACCTTTGTAGGATCCTAGGGAACCAATTTATTATTTTGAGAAATGGTAAATAGAAGTATCAATTTATTATTTTGAGAATGGCATTTATCCTGCCATTCCTATACTAACTGAAATTTCTGTTCTAGATGGATTCTAGGTAATTCATGAAAAAGAAATAATAGAATTAAAGTATCAACATTTTGTAAACTTTAATAATGGATCTAGGCAATGATCATCAATGGCTGCTAAAATGACCCCCCCAAAAAAGGGAAATTAGACATTATATATGCCTCCTGATTGAATTTCACATTATCCCTCTTAAGTATTCTTGCCAAAAAATTGAATCTGAATCCAGTCAAGTGTCTAAATCTAATTAACAATTTTCAGCATCACAGGAGACAGCAGAACATATTAAAAGATACCATGGGGATACAGTTAGCAAACTGAAATTGAGGAAATCTCTACAGGACAAATGATTGAGTTATTTCAACAACAACAAAATGTCAAGAAAAAACAGGAGTGAGGAAGGGCCTTATAGAGTAATATCAGTCAATATCAATATATGGACTTCATTTGTCCCAATTAAAAAAAAAAAAAAAAAAAAAAAGCTAATAGGATACGTTATTTGATGCTATTAAAAAATAACTATTGAAAAATGTTTAGATAAGATAATGGTATTGTGGTTTTGTTTTAAAAAATAATCCTTACCTTTTAACTGAGAATACTTAGAAGTATTTATGAGTGAAATGATATGGTTTCTTGGATGTGCCCCAAAATTGCCATGGGAAGAAGGGAGTGGATTGGGGTATAGATGAAACAGAATTGGTTGTGTTGATAATTGTTGAAATGGAGTATTCAATAAGTGGAGGTTTATTATACTCTTCTAAATTTTGAATATGTTTGAAAATTTCTGTGGCAAATAGTCTTAGAAAAAATAGGGTATGGCTCTTAAAACAGCAGTCAGACTTTAGGTGAAGAAGGTATTAACCAAGCCTAGGAGAACTGGGCTGTCATTTGGGTAAACTAAATACATTGAATTCTTCAAAATGCTTTTGAAATTTCCAAAGTCCTAAGCACACTTCTGCCAAATGCTTTTCCTTTCATTTTACAATTCATTTGTATCTTAAAGGTAATTTAATTACTATGCTTCTACGTAACTCATTCAAATAATCTTTTTATTTATTTTTATTTTTTTTTTATTGTGGGTAAAAATCAAAATTTTCACAATACATACCAACATTTGCAAAATGATATATAAATGTATATGCATATATGTGCATTTGCTTACAAAAATGTTATTTATGTATATATATATAAATATATTTTAAGAGGTGCTTAGATACCCAAAATATTACACGGAACCCACTGGGATTCCCATGTTGCCCACCTCCCACACCTCCCACCACATCCCACACAAACATCTCCCACAAGTGTGGCCCACCACCCTCAATGGACTTACACATCCTGGGGCCTTGCCACCAACCATAGACCACAGTTCACCCCGTAGACAACACTCTCTCCCACACAGTTCTTAGTGGTATGTGCTATTTTAAAATGGCCTACATCCGTTGCCACAAAGGTACTCAGGACAACCTCCTATATGTGATGCTGAAGTTCTTAGGTATACTTCCAGAGACTGGAGCCTCTGGCCTACCTATGTGCCAGGTGTGCATGGAATCTCGGTGGAGCTGCAACTCCTACCCTACAGCTCAATGGACTCATCCAAGTCACCTGGCGAGGAGACAACGATGGGCAATGGCCATCCCAGGGAATGGAGAGGGCCTGCATCTGCAGGCAGGATCATCCCACCCACCATATCCATGGGATATAAGCCCTCAAATATCTTTTATAAGAACTCTTTGATGTGCAATTTCTACTCATCCAAAATACCAAAATGCTTATCTTTAAGGTGTGCTCTATTTAAAATTGGAAGCTGTTATATTTTGCCAAAACAGACAAAAACTGCCTCTTGAAAAAATATGGTTTCACTTATTTTTGCTGAATAAGAAACCACCTCAAAATGTAGTGGCTTAAAACAATTGTTTTATTATATCTCATTAGTTCCTCTACTGGGTGGTGTTTCTTCTGCTCTCACTTGTTTCTCAGACCGTTTCAGAGATGGCTGGAGCTCCAGCTATGGCTGGCCCTGGATGTCTCAGGCTTTGGTGTTCCCCCAGATTGTTCTTTCTACTGGTGTCTCATCTTGTAGGGCTTCTCTGTGACATCTTTTTCCAGCAGGGTGTCCTGGACTTCTTACAGGGCAGCTTAAGGCTTACAGGAGGAAAGAGAAGCTACTAGCCCTTTGCAAGTCCCAGAACATTAATTCCACCATGTTCTATTGGTCAAAAGCATTCATAGAGCCAGTCCAGATTGAAGTGGAGGAGAAATAAGCTCCATCTCTTCATGGGAGGAAGAACATGTACACACAGGGAGAACCAAGACTGTTTGGGGCCATCTTTGGAGACTAGTTACCACAAATAGCTTGTCTGCAAAGTCAGAGCATGCCAACTTTTTGTGGCCCACTTTCCATAGCTTCATATATATAATATATAAAAGAAGTATGCTTCAGTGCAGCTCAGCCAGAGAGGTCCACATGAATGACGTACAGCCCCATTTTTGCTTGAAAGGAAAAATTATATAGTACAGGAAGAGTGAATGCAACAAGCAGAATGAGGGCTAAGAATGTAGTCAATATATATTTTAGAACTATTCAATACATCTCATGGAGATGGATGCAATTACTAAGTCAGCCATTATGTCGTGGCTGAATTGGTACATGTTGCTTCTTGGGGGAAAATGCTCTGAATTTGCTTTAGGGGGCTCTTCTCCAACTTGCCTTGTCAGTTGTGAGGATTAGGGTTTTACACCCACTAAATACAAGGAAACAATGGACATCTTTCTTAGCTACTTGTAAAAGGTCACATGGAAAATGAGTGTTGGCACTGCGGTTCCAACTCAACATGCACTCACATGCATAAATGAACACATTTAGCACATTAGTTGTCACAGAAAAAGGAGACTTTTCCTATCTTGGGACAGTTGAACTTATGTGCAGTAGAAAAGAGAAGTGCATCACTGAAACATTTTTATTAGTTCAGGGAGCTCTGGGAAGACCTAAAATGGAGGAAGAGGGAGGACACTTACAAAACAGGTCAGAGATTTTCCTCTCAGGTTTCCAGGTCAGACAAACAGCAGGCCAGAGCTTCATGAAAACCTTTCAAGACCTCTAGCACTGTAAACATTATGCCCAACAAGTCAAAAGAAAAATAATTACAAGCTATAAATTAGTGTAAGATAGTCCAACAACATTGTGACTTTTTCCATGGTGACTACTTCTGTATACATGTTTAATTAAATATGTAATTCTTTCAAAGATGTTTTATCATAATTTTAAATTCCTGCTTTATTGGAGCCTGAATATATGCATGTTTTGGGACAATAGAGCAGTGGTTTAGATCCATCTTCTTCTCAGGAAGTTCAAGCAATTAGTTGTCAAGAAAAAATAGAATGGTCTACTCATTAATGCAGTTTATTGACTGATACTCTTCAGTGATCTAAGAGTACAGTTTTGGTTTCTGAGGCTGCTCAAACAAATACCAGGAAACGGTCCGACAAATGATAAATGATATCGGAGCTCGGTTTTGCCAAGTTCTCTGTCACTTTAAAGCAAGGATCGCCTTTCCTCTAGTTTCCAATAACACATTCATCATTTTCTTCTAAGGCATCATCAGAAGTAGCTTTAACATCCATATTTTTACCAACAATCTCTTCAAAGCAATCTGGGCCTTTTCTATCAAGCACCTCACAATTCCTCTAGCCTCTACCCATTACCCAATTCCAAAGCTTTCCCACAATTTTGGTATTTGCAATAGCAGCACCCCACTCTCCTGGTACCAAAATCTGTTTTAGTTCCCTAGGCTGCCCAAGCAAACACCATGAAATGGTTCCACTTAAACAAAGGTAATTTATTTACTCATGGTTTTAGGCCAAATCAAGGCATTATCAAGGTGATGCTTTCTCCCCGAAGATTGGTATTGTGGAGCTGGCTGCTTGGCTCCTCTGTCATATGACAAGGCACATGGCAACGTCTGCTGGTCTCTCCATTCTCTTCTGAGATTCATTGATTTCAGTTTCTTGCTTCTGTGGCTTTTTGTTCTCTGTCTGAATTTCATTTCACTTATAAAGGACTCCAGTAATAGGATTAAGACCCATTCTGATTGGGTGGGGTCACACCTTAACTGAAGTCACCTCATCAAAAGGTCCTGTTTACAGTGAGTTTACACCCACAGGAATGGATTAAATTTAAGAACATGTTTTTCTGGGGGATATAGAGCTTTGATCCACCACAATTACTATTTATGTTTAGTGGGAATATGGTTGCTTTTGTGAGAAACTGGGGAGGCTAGAGCATCCTCAGATTTCTGGAAAATATTTTACTATAATAGACCTAGCCATGAATGGAAGGATTACAATACTTCATGGATCATCTGGGGGAAAATCTGGTCTTTGATGCCACTATTTCCAGCAGCAAACATAAAAATACTTTAATCCATTTCCCACAATGTAGGTTTCTAGAATTGCAAATTTCTGCTTTATGATTGCCATGTATAAACAAGAAGAGACTTGAATATATACTGTGGTATAAAAACCTCTTTTGTAAACCAGTGCAACTAATGGGTTTAAACAAATGCTTTCTCCAGCTTCTTTGCACACACATCCACGATGTAGGTTTGCTTTAAACTAAGGGATACATATAAATTTATGCCCTCTGACCTATGGGAATCAATGATAATAATAAAAAACTTTTAAAACCCAGCATCTCTTTCCAATCGAATGGAGCAAGTGAGTAAATGTGCATTGTACATGAATAATGTCTGAGAGGCTGAGAACTTGTGCAATCTGATTTAAATCAAGAAAATAGTGCATGGGATTGATGACTTCATTTTGAGCATGCAAATAATTTTTCTGTTCACAGTCTTTTTCTCCTTTCTTCTTTCCTTCTCTCCCTTGCTCTCCCCCCTAATTCTAAAAGAAGAGAACACTGTTCTCAAAACCCTCTCAGGCATTCTTAATTGAAAGCAATGATTCTGAGTCACTCCTTTATATTAAGTAAAATGCTCTTGCATGAATCTCCAGGGATGAAGTGATTAGTCCAGCAAGAAGCTGGCGGACTCTGGTTGTCTCTGTAAGTGGTGGAAGGAACTAAATACAATTTTGCAAAGATAACACTGAAAGAATGGTGTTTTCTTTCAAAACATGTCCCTCTCTGAAACATCAGTGCAGACATATGTCGAGATAGAAACCGGGTCATATTTCTAACAGTTGAAGACTCAGATTTCATCAAACAAGACTGTTTGTTCTCATGCCCAAACTGGATCCTGCACTGTCTCGTTGTCTGGACTATAATGGAATAGAATATTAACTTCGGACAGTGGAGATTGAGTTGGTGCCAACCTTGCTAATGAACATGTGGTTTCAATAATAATGTAGCTACTTGCACGTTCGGTGGCAAGGTGCCAGGTTCTTCATGTCGAGGGGGAAGCCCATGTAAAAAAGTGCCATCTCCTGATATGACTGCATTTCCAAAAATTCTCTGGGTCCAGGTTAAGACTCAGCACATCAGGGAGTGTCACTCAGTAACAGGCAATGGCAGGTGAGGAGAAACTGCACAGGCTCCATGCACAGCTTCTGCAAACGTGAAGTATCCCAGAGTCTTGGCGTAAATGCAAGGGATACCACTGCAGTGTGGAAGAACTCAGGCTAGCTCAGAGGATGGTGGGAGGGGAAGGGATTAGTATTCCTCCTTGCTTTAAGTTCCTGGTATCCTCAACTCTGAGACCTGAGGGTTTGAAAGCTAGAAGACAGTGAAATGAATTACAGCTTAATGATATTCCCACTACACTGACAAAATGGATTCAATTCCATAATGGTAGCATGAAATGTTATTAAGAAGGGGTCCAATGTCTTGAGTCCAGACTTTCAGAAAATCATGATAAGATGCTTAAAACAGCTGAAATGGCACATTTATAGGCTTTCCAGCCCTAGGTTTGTTGCAGGGGAAAAGGGTTGTTACCTTTGTTCAAACATTCTTCAGTGCTGGGCTGTTATCAGGGGTTTAGCACAGGGAGAGGAGGGTGTTGGGACATATCTGATTTGATTGTTATATCTTAGAGCACACCTTCTTTTCCGGAAATGATTTTATGAAATGCAGAGCTAAATGGCTTGCCTGAGGCCTAGGAGGCCTAGAATGGCTTGGTAGGGCAATGAATTTTCTTGGACCCTTTCTGTAGGGTGATCAGGTTTAAAGGAAGGGCTTTTTCCCTTAAATTCTATCTTTTCTAGTGAATGTGAGACCTTTTATCTTTGTTTTCTTTTTAATTTAGATACTATAAGATTCACTCTTGGTAGTGTATAGTACTGACAAATGCATAGTTTGTAACCACTACCACATTCACATATGGAGAGTTCCATCACTTCAAACATGTCTTCTTGCTGCATAATTCATTGAGAAGCCTTTCTTTATCCATTGAATTACCTTTCTCCTTTGTCAAAGGTCATTTAACTACATCTGTGTGGGTCTTTTCCTGGACTCCAATCTATTTCATTCATGTGTGTGCCTATCCTCTTGTAAACACCAAACTGCCTTTTTTTTTTTTTTTACTGTAACTCTATAATCAATCTTGAGAACATATAGTGTTAGTCTTCCGAATTTATTTCTTTTCTTTTTTCGCAGGTTTTGTTTTTTGGCTCTTCTAGTTGATATTTATAAAAACAATCTCTGCTTATAGTTTGATTGAGATTGCAGGCAATCTATAGATGAATTTGGGGAGAATTATATTTTAATAATATTGAATCTTTGAACCCACAAACATGGTGTATCTCTACTTATTTAGGACTTTGCTTTTCACCATCATTTTGTGACTTTTAACATACATATTCTGCACATATTCTGTTATATTTATAACTAGGCATTTATTTTTGGTGCTACAAATGGTACTGTTTGAATTTCAATGGTTCATTGTTGGTATATAGGAATAGAATTTATTTTTGCATATTGAGTTTTTATCCTGCAGCCCTACTAAATTCACTTATTAGTTCTAAGAGCAAGTTTTTAATAGAGTCTATGGGTTTTTCTCCTTAGACAAATATTTCATCTGAAACTAGAGACAGTTTCATTTCTTCACTTCCAATCTGTATGCCTTTTATTTCTTTTTCTTGCCTTAGTGCCTCAGCTGGAATTTCCAGTGTGCTAATTGAATAGGAATAACGAGAAAGGACATCCTTGCCTGGTCCTTGACCTTATGAGAAAAGCACCCAGTCTTATTACCATTAAGAATTTTAGCTTTAAGTTTTGGGGGAGTGGGTGTAGCTCAGTGGTTTGAGCACCTGCTTCCCATGTACAAGGTCCTAGGTTCAATCTCTGGTACCTCCTAAAAAAAAAAAAAGGTTTAAGTTTTATGCTATGTGCCCTTTATCAGTTTAAGGAAATTCCCCTTTGTTGGAGATTGAATCATTTCCCCCATAAATACATGTTAAAGTCTTAATCTGCATTCCTGTGGGTATGCAACCATTTGTAACGGACTTTTTGCAGGTGTTATTATTTAAGGTGTGGCCAAATTGAATTTCTGTGGGTCTTAGTCTGAAAGACTGGAAGCATTATGAGGAGAGGAAATTAGAACTCAGTCAGTCAGAGGAAAGCTACCATAGAAGCCCAAAACTAGAAACAGGAAGAAGCCAGAAATTAGGAGAAATTAGAGGAGAGAGTGATGGCCATGTGGCAGTGGACTGACATCACTGGAATACTAACATCCCGGGAGAAAGCAGAGCCTTTGCTGTCATGTAAAATTTGGACTTCTGGTCTTCAAAACTGTGAGATGATAAATTCCTGTTGATTACACTGATCTATTGTGTGGTATCTGTCATAGCAGCACTTGTAGACTAGGACACTTTCTTCTCCATTTGTTGAGGGTTTTATTATAAATGGCCACTGACGTTTGTAAAATGCTTTCCTTGCATCTATGAAGCCGATCATATCATTTCCTTCTTTGCTTTGTAATATGGTGAATTACAGTGGATTGATTTTTGAAATGTTGAATCAGTCTTGCATTTCTGGGATAAACCCTACTTGATCATGATGTGTTATCTTTTTATATGCACGGTTACTTTAACTTTGCTAATATTTGTGTATATTTGGTATTATTTATTCCCTAAATGTTTAGCAGAATTCTCCAGGAAAACTATCTTGGCCTGGAGTTTCCTTTGTTGGAATGTTTCTAACAGTGAATTTAATTTCTTTAATAGATATACAACTGTTTACATGATCTATTTCTTCCTGAATCAGCTTTTATATTGCATCTTTTAAGAAATTTGTATATTTCATTTAAGCTTTCAAATTTATCGGCATAGTATTATTTGACGTAAACCTTTTATTATCTTTTTAATGTTTGTGGGGTCAGTAATGGTATTATTTGTTCATTCCTGACATTAGTAATTTGTATCCTCACTCTATTTGCCCTGTTATGTCTTACTAGATGTTTATCAATTCTATTGATTTTTTGGAGAACCAGCTTTGATC
Source organism: Tolypeutes matacus (assembly GCA_026826555.1). NCBI lineage: Eukaryota > Metazoa > Chordata > Mammalia > Cingulata > Chlamyphoridae > Tolypeutes > Tolypeutes matacus. Next base: position 65,071,764 of record JAKSZT010054334.1, read on the forward strand.
AATCTATATTGATTTTCTGTTTTCAATTTCACTGATTTTTACTTGTATCTTTATCATTTCTTTCCTTCTGCTTGCTTTGGATTTCATTTGTTCTTCTTTTTCTAGTTTTTTTTCACTCTTGAGGTGAAAGATTATGCTATTGATAATGATTACAATATTGACCATTTTTCTAACATAATGATTTATTGCTAAATTTTTTTCTAAGCACTGCTTTAGTTGCATCACACAGATTTGATATGGTGTCTTTAAAAATAGTTGTAAATTTCCCTTGAGAGTTCCTTTTTTACCCATGTGTAATTTATTTACTTATTTTTAACTTTATTTTGTACATTTAATAATCAAAAACATAAACAATGACTTCATTTCTTCTAACAGCTGCATAATATTCCATCGTGTGAATACACCATAGTTTGTTTATCCATTCATCTGTTGATGGACACCTGGGTTGTTTCCAACTTTTGGCAGTTGTGAATAATGCTGCTATGAACATCGGTGTGCAGATGTCTGTTTGTGTCACTGCTCTCAGTTCTTCTGGGTATATACCCAGTGGTGGCATTGCCAGGTCATGTGGCAAATCTATATTCAACTTCTTTAGGAACTGCCAAACAGTCCTCCACAGTGGCTGTACCATTCTGCATTCCCACCAACAGTTCCTATCTCTTCACATTCTCTCCACCACTTGTAGTTCTCTGTCTTTTTAGTAGTGGCTATTCTGATAGGTATGAAATGATATCTCATTGTAGTTTTGATTTGCATTTCCCTAATCATTAATAATGTTAAGTATTTCTTTATGTGTTTTTTTTTGCCATTTGTCTTTCTTCTTTGGACAAATGTCTACTCAAGTCTTTTGCCCATTTTTTAATTGGGGCATTTGTCTTTTTATTGTTGCGTTGTAACATCTCTTTATATATCCTGGGTATTAAACCCTTAACAGATATGTGATTTCCAAATATCTTCTCCCATTGAGTTGGCTGCCTTTTCACCCTTTTGATAAAGTCCTGTGAGGTGTAAAAGTGTTTAATTTTGAGGAGGTCCCATTTATCTATTTTTCCTTTTTTTTTTTTTTTTGTATGTTCTTTGTGTGTAAGGTCCAAGAAACCACCATCTATTACAAGGTCTTGAAGATGTTTCCCTACATATTCTTCTAGTAGTTTTATGGTCCTGGCTTTTATATTTAGATCTTTGATCCATTTTGAGTTGATTTTTGTATAGGGAGTAGATAGGGGTCCTCTTTCATTCTTTTGGTTATAGCTATCCAGTTGTCCCAGCACCATTTGTTGAAGAGACTGTTTTGTTCTGTTAACATTAACTTGGTAGGTCTGTCAAAAACCAGTTGACTGTATAGGTGAGAGTTTGTTTCTAGATTCTCAATTCTATTCTACTGATAGGTGTGTCTATCTTTATGCCAGTACCATGCTGTTTTGACCACTGTAGCTTTGTAATGTTTCAAGGTCAGGCAGTGAAATTCCTCCTGTGTTGCTCTTCTTTTTCAGAAAGCTTTTGGCTATTCGGGTGCACTTTCCCTTCCAAATAAATTTGGTAATTGCCTTTTCTAATTCTGTAAAGTAAGCTTTTGGGATTTTGGTTGGTATTGCATTGAATCTATAAATCAGTTAGGGTAATATTGACATTTTCATGATGTTAATTCTTCCAATCCATGAACACAGATTTGTTTAGGACCTTTTAAATTTGTTTAGGTCCTTTTTAATTTCTTTTAGCATTGTTTTGTGGTTTCCTGTACTTCTTTGGTTAAATTAATTCCTAGGTATTTGGGTCTTTTTGTTGCTATTGAAAATGGAATTTTACCCCTGATTTCCTCCTCAGGTTGTTCAGAACTAGTGTACAAAAACATTACTGATTTTTGTGTGTTGATCTTATATCCTGCCACTTTGCTGAACTCATTTATTAGCTCAAGTAGCTTTGTCGTAGCTACTTCAGGATTTTCTAAGTACAGGATTATGTCATCTGCAAATAGTGAGAGTTTTACTTCCTCTTTTCCTAATTGGATGCCTTTATTTTTATTTTATTTTATTTTTTTGCCCTAGCTAGAACTTCTAGTACAGTGGTGACAGTAGGCATCCTTGTCTTGTTCCCGATCTTAAAGGGAAAGCTTTCAACCTTTCCCCATTGAGTATGATGTTGGCTATAGGTTTTTCATATATGACTTTAATCATATTGAGGAATTTTCCTTCTATTCCTATCTTTTGAAGTGTTTTTATCAAAAAAAGGATGCTGGGTTTTTTCGAATGTCTTTTCTGTGTCGATTGAGATGATCATGTAGTTTTTTTCCTTCAGTTGTTAATGTGGTGTTTTACATTGATTGATTTTCTTGTGTTGAGCTAGCCTTGCATACTAAGAATAAATCCCACTTGGTCATGATGTATAAGTCTTTTGACATGCTGTTGGATTCGATTTGCAATTATTTTGTTGAGAATTTTTGCACCTATGTTCATTAGAGAGATTGGTCTGTAATTTTCTTTTCTTGTAGTATCTTTATCTGGCTTTGGTATTAGGGTGATGTTGGCTTCATAAAATGTGTTGGGTAATTTTCCCTCCTCTTCAATTTTTTGGAAGAGTTTAAACAGGATTGGTGTTAATTCTTTTCGAAATGCTTGGTATAATTCACCTGTGAAGCCATCTGGTCCTGGACTTTTCTTTGCTGGGAGATTTTTGATGACAGATTCAATCTCTTTAAATGTGGTTGGTTTGTTAAGTTCTTGTATTTCTTGTAGTGTCAGAGTAGGTTGGTTGTACATTTCTAGGAATTTGTCCATTTCACCTAGGTTGTCTAGTTTGTTGGCATACAGCTTTTTATAATATCCTCTTATGATTCTTTTTATTTCTGTGGGGTTAGTTGTAACTAACCCTTTTTCATTTCTGATTGTTTTTATTTGCATCTTCTCTCTCTCTCTCTCCCTCTCTCTCTTTTGTTAGTTTAGGTAGGGGTTTGTCAATTTTATTGATCTACCCAAAGAACCAGCTTTTGGTTTTGTTGATTTTCTCTATTGTTTTTGTTTTTGTTGTTGTTGTTGTTCTCCATTTCATTTATTTCTGTTCTAATCTTTATTATTTCTTTCCTTCTGCTTACTTTGTGATTTGTTTGCTGTTCTTTTTCTAGTTTCTCTAGATGTACCATTAAATCTTTTAGTTTAGCTCTTTCTTCTTTTTTTAATATAGGCATTTGGGGCTATAAATTTCCCTCTCAAGACTGCCTTTACTGTATTCCATAAGTTTTGATACGTTGTGTTCTCATTTTCATTTTTCTCAATATATTTACTTATTTCACTTGCAATTTCTTCTTTGACCCACTGATTATTTAGGTGTGTGTTATTCAGCCTCCACACATTTGCAAATTTACTTTTTTTCCTGTCTATTATTGATTTCCAGATTCATTCCATTATGATCGGAGAAGGTGCTTTGTATAATTTCAATCTTTTTTTATTTCTTGAGAGCTGCATTGTGCCCTAACATGTGGTCTATCCGGAGAAAGATCCATGGACACTTGAGAGGAATGTATAACCCACTGAATTTGGATGCAGTGTTTTGCATATGTCTGTTAGGTCTAACTCATGTATCATATTGTTCAAGTTCTCTGTTTCCATGTTGATCTTCTGTCTAGTTGTTCTCTCTAATGATGTGAGTGGGGTGTTGAAGTCTCCAACGATTATTGTAGAGATATCTATTTCTCCCTTCAGTTTTGCCAGAGTTTGTCTCATGTATTTTGGGGCACCCTGGTTAGGTGCATAGATATTTATATCTTCCTGGTGGATTGTCCCTTTTATTAATTTATAATGGCCTTCTGTATCTCTTATAACTTTTTTGCATTTAAAGTCTGTTTTGTCTGATGTTAGTATAGTCACCTCTGCTCTTTTTTGGTTACTATTCACGAGAAGTATCTTTTTCCAACCTTTCACTTTCAGTCATTTTGTATCCCTGGGTCTAAGGTGAGTGTCTTATAAGCAGCATATGGATGGTTCATGTTTTTTTATCCATTCTGTCAGCCTGTATCTTTTGATTGGGAATTTTAATCCCTTCATATCCAATGATATTACTGTAAATGCACTATTTACTTTCACCATTTTATTTTTTGGTTTTCTTACGTCATATCATATATTTGTCTGTCTTTTTACTCTTTTGTTTATCCTTTCTGCTATTCTTTCTTCTATACTCTCCTCCAAGCTTCTCTTTCCTGTCATTTTCTTTCAGATTTTAATGCTTCCTTTAATATTTCTTGCAAAGGTGGATTCTTTTTTGCAAACTCTCTTAGTTTCTGTTTGCTTGTGAATATTTTATACTCACCTGCATATTTGAAGGACAATTTTGCTGGGTAAAGAATTCTCAGCTCGCAGTTTTTCTCTTTCAGTATCCTAATTATATCATACCACTGTCTTCTCACCTCCATGGTTTCTGAAGGGAAATCTGCGCTAAGTTTTACTGGAAATCCCTTGCATATGATGGTATGCATCTTTCTTGCTGCTCTAAGAATTATCTTTTACATTTGACATTCTAAGAAGTAGGTCTATTCAGATTTAGTCTGGGTATGGTGCGCTTCTTGGACATGTGAGTTCATTTCTTTCATGAGAGTTGGGAAATTTTCAGCTATTATTTCCTGAAATACTCTTCCCCTTCTCTTCTCCTTCTGGAGCTCCTATAACACATATGTTGTTGCGTTTCATGTTGTCATTCAACTTTCTGAGCCCTGCTCAATTTTTTCCATTCTTTTCTCTCTTCAATTTTAACTGTTCTGTCTTCAGTATCACTTATTCTTTCTTCTATCATTTAGAGTCTGCAGTTGTATGCCTCTAATGTGTTTTTGATCTCACCTATTGTGTCTTTCATTCCCATAAGCTCTATTACTTTTCTGTTCAGGATTTCAAATTCTTCTTTGCACTTGCTCAATGTCTTCTTGATGTCATTTATCTCTTTAACCATTCAGCTCATTAATTTGTTTTTGGAAATTTGTGCCCATCTTGCTGATTAGTTCTCTCAAATTCTGCATCTTTTGGGGGGCTTTGATATATTCCTTTTCTTGGGCCATGTCTTCTATTTTCTTAGTAAGGCCTGTAATTTTTTGCTGATGTCTAGGCATCTGATTAGGATGTATTTTTCTCAGATGCTCAATTTCTTTCTCTTTTGTAGGGAATTAGTGCAGGAGGCTGTGTGTTACCACTGCTCTTTGATTCTTGGCTCAACATGGATTGTTAGGATTGTCCCTGCTTTTTGCTCAAAACTAGACACTGGACCCAGTAATTGGTTGTGGATTTGCTTCCTAGGGCCTTGGGGAGGGAAGCTATAGAGGCCGGAAAAAGCCTCTCTTACTTATTTTTAATTTTTTCACATGCACATCCTCAGTCTACCAGAAGATGTCATTCTTTGGCAGCTCTCCATTCAATGCCTGGTCAGAGTGTATTTGCTGCAACACAGACCCAATCAATGTGATAGAGCTTCTTGTCTGGAGGCTAGGAGCCTTGTAATTCAAACTTTCTCTGAGATAGTTCTTCAGCCTTCTTTGGCAGCCCCCTCCCTTTTCCTGGCTAGGACATATTCCCACTGCCCTCTGAGTCCTCAAAAATCAGTCCTGGTTATTAGAGAAGGAGATTGGGAGGGTCACATACCTTTAGCCCCTTGCTGGCTCCCAAGGCACACAATTGCATGGCTCCACCTGGCCTGGAAGGGCTCCTGGGACACACTAAACCAAATTTGTGTGTCAACAGCTGAGTCTGCCTTAGGTTGTGTCCGTCTTTCTCCCTTTTCCTGGGGCATCCTCAACAATCAGTCTGGGCTAGAAGAGAGGGAGATTGTAAGGATTGGATTTCTCCAGTCCTTTGCTGGCTTCCAATGCAAACTACTGTGTGATCTCACCCAGCCTGGAAGGCCTGTGGGACACAGCAGACCAAATTTGTGGGTCAGAAGCTGAGCCAGACTTAGGCTGTGTCCCTTTCTCTCCCCTTTCCTGGGGTGGTAGATCCCTGGAGTCCCCTTTTATCTGTAGCGGCAGGCCCAGAGACCTGAGATTTCTGAAGTGCCTTTAGTGTGGGGGATGGTGCCAGCAGCAGCAGCCTCTGGTTTCAACTCACAGTTCTGTTGTCATGATTCCCCTCCTTTGTCTCTTTCTCCTCTGGGCGGTGTCCAGCCTTTGCCTGGTGTCCTAAACCCTAGAAGATCTTTTTCTAGGCTTTTTCAGACTGTCCTCTAACTAATTTTTCTGGAGGAGAAGAGAGTGCTGTGTGTTTCTAGTTTGCCATCTTCCTGGAAGTCCCTCACCTCTGGTCCTATCACTTCTATCTCTTGACTAGTTCTTCCATATGTAATTTAAAAGTGATTTAATTTCCAAATAGTTGGGCCTCTCCAAATACCTTTCTATTATTGATTTCTAATTTGATTTCAATATGGTCAGAGAAAATTCTTAATATGATTTCTTTTCTTTTAAATTTGTAAGAAATTTTATGGACCAGAATATGAGCTATCTTGGTGAATGTTATAAGTGCATTCATTCACTGCTGTTGTTGAATATAAAGTTCTATAAATATAAATTAGGTCTAGTTGGTTGATAGTAATGACCACATCATCTATCTACTTGCTCTATCAATTACTGAAAAAAGGGTGTTGAAATCTCTATCAATAAATCTGGATTTGTCTATTTCTTCTCTAAGTTCCATTGGTTTTTGCTTCAAGAATTTTTTATCTCTTTGTTAATTGAATGCACATTTAGGATTGTTATGTCTTCTTGGAGAATTTACCCCTTTGTCAATATGTCATTTCTCTCTTTTTCTCTGGTGTAGCCATTGGGCAATTTGATGTAATTATGAATTCCAAAAATATATATTGGATTATGCTTATAAACAGGTATGCTAATGTGGGCATGATTAAGTTATGATTAGGACGTTAACTGGGCCACATCAGTAGGGCATTGAGTCCCACCCCTTGGTGGGTGGGGGAATCAAATATAAAAGGCATGGCAAGAACAGAGCTGAAGTAGTTTTGATGTTGGAGTTTTGATGTTGGAGAGAAGACCCCAGGATAGAGACGAACCATTTGCCTGAGAGTTCACAGCTGGCCTTGTGGAGAGAAGCAAAGCCTAGAGAGCCTAATAGTCTACAGCTGGTCTTGTGGAGGAACCAGAGGAGCTAAGCCTAGAGAGAAATGCAGCCCTGGGAAGAGAGGAACCCAAGAAGCCTGACCTCTGGCAAAGTTGGCAGCTGTCTTACTCCAACACGTGGCAATGGACTTTGGTGAGGGAAGAAACTTATGCTTTATGGTCTGGTAACTGTGGACTTCTACCCCGAATAAATACCCTTTATAATACCCTTATAATACCAATCTCTGGTATTTTGCATTAGCACTCCTTTGGCTGACTAATACACCTGGTAATATTCTTTGCTGTGAGTGTATTTTGTTTTATATTAATATAACTATGCCATCTTTCTTCTGATTATTGTTTATATGGTACATATTTTTCTATCCTTCTACTTTTAACCCATCCATATCTTTTATTCAAAATGAGTTTCTTATAGACAACATATATTTGGGGCTTGCTTTTTATCCAATCTGACAATCTTTCTTTTAATCTACATGTTGAAACTGTTTATATTTAATGTTATTATTTATATGTTGGGTTAAGATCTACCACCTTACAAGCTGTTTTCTATTTGTTCCATCTGTTTTTTATTTTCACTTTTCCAGCCTTTTTTGGGTGATAATTAAAAATTTTTTAAATAATTTCTTTTTTATCTTCAGTATTGCTTTATTCTTAATACCTCCTATTTATTTTTACTTTTAGTGTCTGCTCTAAAGTTACAATATAGATTTTTAAATTAATTCAATCTGAGAAGTCTTCAAATAATACTGCTCCTTTGTAGTGTAAAGATCTTACAACACTATATTCCTAATTCCTCCACCACACCCTGTGCTATTTTTGTCATTCATTTTAATTTTACATATGCTATAAGAACACGATAAATTGCTACTATTTTTTTGCTTTACACATCATTTAGAGTATTTAAGGGTAAGAAAATACATTTTTATAAACTGTTATTCATTCCCTTTCCTGCACTATTCATTTGTTTGTGTAGATCCAAGATTCTGTCTGGCAATATATTCCTTTTGCCTGGAGAACTTCCTTGAGCATTCCTTATAGTGCAGATCTGCTGGCAATGACTTGCCTCAGGTTTTTTTGGTTGTTGTTGTCTGAAAAAGTCTTTATTTCTCCTTCATTTAAAAAAGATATTTCTTTGTGTACAGAGTTATGGATTCACAATTTTAAGTCTGCATTTTAAAGATATAACTCCATTTTCTCTGGGGTGCATGGTTTCGGATGAGAAATTTGCTATAATTCTTATCTTTGTTCCTCTGTATATAATGTATGTTTTTGTTTTCTTATTAATAATTTTTACTTTTTAGATGAGTTTTAGATTTACAGAAAAATCATGAAGATAGTACCTAGAATTCTCATATACTCCACACCCAGTTTCCCCCATCATTAACATGTTACATCAATATGGTTCATTTGTTACAATTAATGAACTAATATTGATATATTGTCATTAACTAAATTCCCTACTTTATCAAGAGTTTCTTAGTTTTTACGTAATATTCTTTTTCTGTTCCTGAATCCCACCCAGAACATCATATTACATCTAGTTGTCATGTCTCCTTAGGGTGCTCTTGGCTGTGACAGTTTCTGAGACTTTCCTTGGTTTTAATGACCTTGAAAGTTTTGAAGAGTATTGGTTGTGTAGGGTGGCCTTCAATTTGGATTTGTCTGATGTTTTCCTCATGGTTAGACTGGGGTTATGGTGTTTGGGAAGAAGACCACAGAAGTAAAATGCTGTTTTCATACATCATATTAATACTACATACTATCAACTCTTGATGTTGACCTTGATCACCTGACTGAGGTATTTTTTGTCAGGTTTATCCACTGTAAAACAATTTTTCCCACCCTGTTTTCCATATTAAATACTTTGGAACAAAGTCAGTAAGTACAACCTGTGTTTAGGAGGACAGGGTTATGCTCTCCTGTTCTTGAGGGCAGCGTATCTATAAAATTATTTAGAATTATTCTGCAGTGAGATTTGTCTCTTCTTATCTATCTATCTATCTATCTATCTATCTATCTATCTATCATCTATCTTTCTTTCTTTCTATGTAATCATTTATTTATATCACTATTAATATGTGTTTTTCTCTGGCTGCTTTCAAAATCTTTTTCTCCTTTCTTTTCTTTTCAGCAGTTGAAATAAAATATGCCTAGGGTTCTGTTGTTTTCTTTTATGTTGTATTATCTGTATCTTCTTTTGGTGTTTTTTGTGTTTCTTGGATCTTGTGTGGTGTGTAGCATTAATTTTGGAAAATTCTTGGCCATTACGTCTTCAATTATTTCTTTTACCCTATTCTCTCTCCTTGTGGGATTCTAATTAAACATGTCTTAGATATATGTCACATCTTACATCCCTTGGATGCTTTGTTCTGCTTTTTAAAAACTCTTTCTTTTCTTTATATGTTTCAGTTTGTGTAATTTGTATTGACCTGTATTCACATTTACTGATTCTTCCTTGACTGTGTCAAATCTACTGATGAACCATTCGAAGGCATTCTTTATCTCTGTTTCTGTGGGGTTTTTTTGTTTGTTTGTTTGTTTTTTTAACTTCTAGCATTTCCTTTGCAATCTCCCTTTTAGCTTCCATCTCTCTGCTATAATTCCCCAGCTGATCCTGCATGCTGTCTCCCTTCTCCATTAGAACATTAGCATATTAATTATAGTTATTTTTAATTTCTGTCTTACAGTTTCAACAACTGGGCCATATCTGAGTGTGGTTATGTTAATTTTATCTTGATGATATGTTGTTTTTCTTGCTTCATTTTTGTTTTTTGTTGAAAGCTGGATATCTTCTATAGAACGGTAGGTACAAGGTAAATGGTTTTGGTGGCTGAAAATTAGCACACATTTTCTTCTGCAAGATCTTTAATGTGGATTATTGACTCAATTTAATTAGGAATTGAACTGAGATGGAGAGATGTAGTTGCTCTAGTTACCCACAGTACATCTCAGACTCCAAATTCCTTTCATGAACTTCATGTTTAGGGTTGGGGACTGGTTTTCCAGAGGCTTTTCTCAGGCTCCAAATCAAGGTTGGCTCTTCCCTTTGCCCTGTGCCTCAGAGAGGGTCTCTTTCCACACTCATATAACTATTCATACTACTATCTTGCTGTTTGTTCCTTGATGTTTGTTAGCCTGGTGGTCTTGGGTTAGGAGTACATTCTCTATTATTATCTCAGTCTTATAGAGACACTGTGTCCCTGGAGACCTTTTTCTATATATTTTTATATTTTTAATTTTTTACTTTTAAAAGTATGAAGACTACATCTAAGGATCTGGGGGAGCAATAAGGAGGTGTCAGTTTGATGCAGATTAATCAATAAACTTATTTGAACAACCACTATGTGCCTGGCCCCAATGCTAGATGCCTGAAATGGAGATTGAGTAAAACTTGACACATCCCATTCAGAAACTCTATAACAGAGAACCACAAACTGATAAAAGTGACAATCAGACAAGACCCTAAGTGCTTTTTTTTTTTTTTTTTTTATTATGGGTAAAAATCAAAATTCTCACAATACATACAAA
>JAKSZT010054334.1:65082400-65123543 GCA_026826555.1 Tolypeutes matacus
TCCCATGGATATGGTGGGTGGGATGATCCTGCCTGCAGATGCAGGCCTAAGTGCTTTTAAATCCAAAGGAGAGTCAGGTAGCTCAGCGTGGGAAAGAATGATGACCAGGGAACTTTTTGTGGAGGAAACCCAGTCATACTATCATTTTTCCAGGACACATTACTTGGTTCTCCTATAAGCAAGAAACAATAGGTTTGAGATTAAAAAGAGAAAGACCTGAAGTTTAGAATTAAGGATGCAAGACGTAGATGAGGAAACTGTGGAGAAATATAGTGCTTTCTGGAAGTCATAGTTTGTGCATTATTTCCAGTATCTTCCTGGCATAATCTCTAGAAAAATCGCATTTTTGATTCAGACAAATCTGGATTTGAAATCTGGCTTTCCCACCTACAACCTGAGGAACGCTGGACAAGTTATCTTCCCAAGGCTTGTTTTCCTCACATATGTTTCCCATGTCATAGGGCTGCTGTGAACATTATATGCAGCACCAAGCTCCTAGAAGAAGATCCAAAAGGGGCTGTTGTTGTTTTTGTTATTGTTATATGCAGCCACTAAATTTAATGGTTTTCAACTTTTTAGGTCTCCTAATGATTAGTTTACCTCAAGGTCTTCTGTGTCCACTTGGAGATGAGAAACATCTGTCCTTCTTGTAGAAGTTCTTCCCAGAATGGCTGATTCTCTTCTAATGGTAAGGAGGACAGCTGGCTTCGCAGATCCCATGAAAGTTTAACTAAAAACTCAACTCCTGTGATCATCTCTTATGAGTGTTTGAATCTCAGAGTTTTGTCCAGAAAGCATATGGGCCCCACAGAGTTCACAACCCTGCAATATCTTGGCCATGTATACTCATCTAGTACATTTAACCACCAAACTGAAATGTGATATTGTCTTTCCTGGGCAGGATTAAGAGTGAGTTCTCTTAGGCTCAACTGGCCCCTGCAATCAGGAGCAAGAGGACTGTAATTGAAATGTCACTCAATGAACATGCCAAGAAAAATGAAAACTGAGATGACTACCTTGCCTTGTGGTGAGTTCCCTCCTTTTGAGATTAACAAAATGGTCAGAAGGATGGGCAGAAGGCAGAGCTGGATTTCTTCTGCTCCTTCCTTTAGTATATAGTCCAACTTTTTTAGGAACTGAAAACCAATGATATGGTCATGACAGCGTCTGCCTTACAAGACCAGAGTTTATTGTCTTCACAAACAGAAGTTGTAGCTAAAATTATGGGAGTTGAGTGGATAGGAGTTACTTCCATGCCAGTCTTCATCCATCCATCCATCTATCTATCTATCTATCTATCCATCCATCCAAATATCCATCCGTATTCAATGTTTTTTCTATCTTTAGCTGGACTTGAGGGAAATAATCTTGGATTTTTTTTTCCTAAATGGGACTTACAGTCTCGTGAGGGGAGAGAGAGGTGTTAATCAAATGATTGCAAAGATAAATGTATTTCAGAGATAATTACTCTGAAGAGGAGTTAATTGATTTTGGTGTTCAGGGAAGTTTTCCCAAGTGAGATATTTCTGAACTAGGTGAGTTGTCAGCGATAGGGAGAGGCTTCTTTCTCTATGGAGAAAGTTTGAAATATTCACTGGAGGAGTGGCAGAGAGACCTGATCAGATGCATGCAAGAGTCTTGCTGAGCTGTGTTGAGGACACAGCTTATGGTGTTCATGACTTCGCATTATGCTCTCTCTAGGTCACTTTCTTTAGCAATACTTGTGTATTTGGGCTCAGGCACAAAGAAGAAAAGGGCAGTTGGTATTACAGGTTGAAGTGTAATCTCCCCAAAAGATATCTAGAAGTCTTAACCTGTAGTCTGTGAATGTGACCTTATTTGAAAAGAGGGTCTTTGCAGATGTTATCAAGATGAGGTCATACTGGATTAGGGAGGGTCCTAATCCAGTGTGACAGGTATCCCTATAGAAAGGGAAGAGGCAGACACAGAGGGAAGACAACCACAAGAAGATGGGGCAGATATTGGAGTTATGCATCCACAAGCCAAGGCATACCTGGGGGTACCAGAAGCTGGAACAGACAAGGAAAGATCCTCCCCTAGAGGTTTCATGGGGAGCTGGACCGTGCAAATGGTATTAACTCTTCTACCTTGGTTGGCGTTGGACCTAGAGATAAAGGAATTTCCAGGGTTTCAGGTACACAGCCTTGATTGTGTAGGCTGAAATCTCTGTACCATTTTGGCACAGTCCTAGAAGTGCTAACGTGAGTGAACTAGAAGGGAGTGGATATTTCATTTCCACAGACCAAGAGAGTAAACTTATCCCCGGTTACTTAGGAAAGAATTTGGGCCTGTTGTTTCAGAAAAACAGAGCCGTGACTGGGAAGTCAGCTTCAGAAGCATTAAATTTATATCCTAGTTACAGGTTAAAAACAACCACATCTTGAATGGCCTACTAAATTCATATAATTTGAGAACTCTCTTTTATTTACCAAAATTACCATTTTCTCCCCTATCTAAACCTACTCCTCTGGTGCAATTCCTTTATAGTGATTCCTCTCAGTCTGAAGATCTGTTAACTAAAGAGATAAGTTACAAGCCCCCACACACCCAAGGTACAGTGGTAAAATATAGGATAACCACAATAGGACAGGATAACCACAATAAATCCTCCTATTCAAAAAGTGGAAGAGCTGGAAGCATGTAGCCATCACTATTCCATAACAATCTGAATCTCGGTCAGGCACACAGTACCAGTTGCTAGCTAAGGCCCAGTTCTGCTACCTGAAAATGGATGTCTATGGCTCTTGTCACTGCTCTGAGTCATGTTTCCTTTTTTTAAATAAGAAATGGGTCTTAAAAAAAAAAAAAAATAAGAAATAAAAAAAAGAAATGGATCTTATTTACAACTAAGTAGCTATCTCAGTCTGCTTCCTGGCTGTAGAATGTTGGGGTTCTGGGACATCTTTTCATTTTGAAGGGTCTTTGTCACTTTCAGTACAAGCTGGTGATGTTTATTCAAGCACAATTCTCTTAACAAAGTTTTGGCTTGCCTATGAATCATATTGGAGTTCATTCATTTGGACAAAAGTCACACTCATAAATCTTTTAGAGAACATCTTAAATCTTTCTGGAGATTCAGAAAAGGTCTTACAGCCACATCTTTTTTTGAATCTTTACCTTGAGGCCATTTCTTTCTTTGAGAACCTTTTCCTTGCTGGACAGATTATCCTAGGCACTCAATATTTCCTCTAAACTCTATTTAGGAACTGAACAATTCTGTTTCTAATGACCATATATCATTTGCTGATAAAAGGAAATATTTGGAACTTTCAATGTTCTGTCTGGAAATCTAACCAAATTCACCAATTCATTAAGAATATTTTCTGTTTTCCACATTATTATGGATAACATATTGCCAAACTTTTTACCACTACATAATACCTGTTCTTTTTTCTTCCAGTCTCCAATAACAATATCTTCATTGTCTCCCCGGTCCTCATTAACAGGCTTCTCAAGACACTTTGGCCTTTTTCCAATGTCTGGTCCAAGCCAATGTCACGTGTTTTAGGTTTTATTGTGGTAGCACTCCAGCTCTAGGTACCAATTTCTGTTGTGGTTATCTGTAGCCGCATAACCATCCTCTTCAAAATGTAGTGAGTCAAAACAATAATTTATTTTTCCCCTTTGAGTTCTGTGGGTCAACTAGGGTCAGCTGTGCAGCTCTCACTTGGAGTCATTCATGATGTTGCAGATAGATGGTGACTAGGACTGGCTCATAAGACTTGACTGAGTTGGATTTCCAAGACGACTCCTTTGCTTATATGTTTCTAGTGCCTCAGTTAGAAAGGCTGGCACAGTATGAGACTAGCTGGGAATTTCTCTCCCTTTATATGGCCTTTCCACACAGCTAGCATGAGCTTTTCACAGAGGGAAGGTTTCATGTTCTTTGGACTTCTTACATGGCAGCTGGCTTCCCCCAGAGCATGTGCTTTTAATGACCAAAATAGATCCACAAGGCCTCTTGAGATCAATCTTGGGCATTGTACAACACAACTTTTGCCACATTTTTTCGGTCATACAGGCCAGCCTTGATTCAATGTGGGAGGAGACTAAATAAGGGTATGAAATCTAGGAGGTATGGTTCATTGGGTGCTATTTTTCGAGACTAGTTATCACTTGTGGACATACCATAACTTATCTAACCTTTCTTCTACTGGGCTATAATGAATTTAGGTTAATTTAAATTTCTTGCTATTATAAACTTTGCTTCAGAGGACATCCTTTCCATGTATTTTTGTCAATCTTTCTTAAACTTAATACTCTTCCATTTGAGCATAAATGAAGAATTGTAGAGAACTCTAGACTTAGCATAAAACTCCTATGGAAGAGAAACCCAAATTATCATGAGCTACGGCTTCATACCCACTAAGATGGCTAATATATATATATATATATATTTTAAAGGAAAATAACAAGTGCTGACAAGGATATGCAGAGATTGAAACCCTAATACATTGTTGGTGGGAATGTATAATTGTTCAGTTGTGGAAAAGAGTTTGATGGTTCTTCAAAAAGTTAAATATAGAATTATTGTATGACCCAAAAGTTCCACTCCTACGTATACACCTAAAGGAATTGAAAATAGGTATTCAAATAAATACATGGCAGCACTATTCACAATGGCCAGAAGATGGAAACAGCCCAACTGTCCATGAATGGATGCATGGATAAACAAATTGAAGTATATATATATGCAATGTAATGTTAGTTATAGTAAGGAATGAAAAATACTGGCACATGCTACAACGTGGATGAACCTCCAACACACTGTGCTAAGTAAAGGAAATCAGACACAAAATGTCACATATTGCACGATTCCATTTATATGAAATACCCAGAATAGATGAATTCATAGAGAAAGACGACAGAATGGTGATTACCAGGGGCTAGGGGATGGGGAAGGAATGAGGAGGAACTGCTTAATGGGGCAAGGGTTTTACTTTGGAGTGATGGAAATGTGTTGGAGCTACAGAGGTGTTGGTTGCACAACATTGTGAATATACTAAATGCCATGGAATGTTCACTTTAAGATGGTTAATTTTATGCTATGTGAATTTCACCTCAGTAGATTATATTTAAAAAGACATTTTTGAGATAACTAGAGAAAATTGAATATGAACTGAGTATTCCATGATGTCAAGGAATTATCATTCATTTTGATTTGTGTTATAATGACTTTTCTGGATCAGGGTCACATTGGTGTCTCTAAGCCTCTGACACCATATCTTTTCTTGGCCAATTTGGCTTTTGGCCTCCATAACCTGGATTTTAAAGAAGGCAGTGGTGAAGGAGAACAAGGAGGAGGAGAGGGAAGAGAAAAAGAAGCAGCAGCAGTAGCAGCAGAGTTTTGACTATATGTTTTTGCAAGGAAGGGAAATCCCAAGGACCCCTTTGGGTAAAAGCAGGGAAGGTGGAGCATATTCTTTCAAATTCTTCTTTATTCTGTCAAGCCAATAAGAAACTATGATTGTCTACTATGTTACACTGCTACATTTTTTGGAAATATGTTTGAAAATAAATCAGCTTCTACTCACATTTAAATGGAATTATTAAAATGAGCAAAAAGGGTTTATGGCTATTAAATCAATATAAACCTAATAGTGAACAAGTGAGGCTTGAATGACGATTGGGTTCATGGAATGAGAAGTTCACTTTTCCCCCATTTCATTTATTTATAAAAATAATGTAATCCTTTTCATTGTAAAAATAATATATGTTCATTATAGAAAATATCAATAAATCCCATATCACCATGCAAAGATGGTAATATTTTGATGTCTCTTCATCCAATCTTTTTCCACATGCAGTTAGTTTATTTTATAAGCTGTGGTCCTACCAGATTTCGAATTTAATCCCTCACTCTTTTTATGTAATATAAGATAGGCATTACTTCAAGTCCTCATAAATTATTGCAAAACATAATTTTTCATGACTCCATAATATTCTGCCAGGTGTATATATCATAGTTTACTTAACAAACCTACCATTATTAGAAAAATAATATTGTTAACTATTAAAACTTTTGAATATAAGTTTTATCATTCATATTTCAGATTGTTTCTTTAGAGATGCCCAAATACATTTTCAGCATGTTAGCTAACCACTTGAACTGACTCTTGAGGACTGTTTAGTTCATATCATTTATGTATTTATTTATCTTTTGGATCCTACTGTTTTGTTTAAGTACTGATCACTGGAATTATTTTTGTGATCTTTTCTCTATTCACTGATACCTTTTAATATTGATTAGTTTTATACGTATGCTGAAGTTTTTATAAAGTCTACTAATCTTCTACTTTGTGACTTCATCTACCTAATTAAAAATTTAGATTCAATGGCACAGAAAAGAGTTCTTCAGCATAAAGCTAATTTCTAGGTGTTAGAATAGGTGCATGTGAAGGTTTTTCCTCTGGTGCCAAGCTGAGGAAAAAGGGAAGATAAGATATGGGACTGACATGCGGACCTTCACAATCAAAGCAGCCCAGGCAAGAGTGACTGAAGGGAATTCTTGAAGGGATTGGGGCAAGGAGTAAGGGTTTAGCACTCTTTGGTTGGTGGCTATGGGTGGCTATGGAGTGACAAAGTAGAGTAGCTGAGCTGTGGATTTCATCTGCTATGCTGCAAGCAATGACAACTCCACTTTGTCCCTCTTTCCCTAACCAGTAACATTTCTGACCCCTCCTGTTCCTACCTCTACCTCTGTGGTGTTACTGCGTTGTCTGTGATACCAGCTGCAGTTGGACATAAAACCCAGTACAACACCAATCTGTTTTTACTTCTTATAAGTTCAAGAAGTGGTCACTTGTTTATAACCTACCACCTGCTATGGACTTGGAACCTACTGTGAGGAACAAACCAGACAAGGTAGTAACAAATAGATTGAGGGAATATTTTGAATATGGTGGAGAGGAATTTTTGAAGGACTGGATGTGGGGTATGAGCAAGAGGAGTCAAAGATGTCCCCAAGGCTTTTGATGAGAGCCACCTGAAGCAAGGGGTTGCCATGTACTGAGATAGCTGGAGAAGAATGTTTAAGAGGCAGAAATCAGGAGATCTGTTTTTGGAAGTGTTAAGTTTGATATGCCCATGAGACAGCCAAATAGAGATAGATGGGCCCAAATGGTGAGCATGGGTCTGGAGTTTCAGTGCACCAGGATGGAGATTTACAACACATAGATGGATGAGATCACCAAGGAGTCAGGGTGGCTGAAGAAGTGAAGAGGGTGAAGGGCTTAGTCCTGGGATCTTCCAATAGGACACTATTTAAAGTGCAGAGGGATGAGACCAAACCAGCAAAGAAGACTGAGAAGTAGTAACCAGTGAGGTAAGAGGAAAACCAACAGAGTGTGATAACTTGGAAACCAAGTGAAGGAAAGTGATCAAGCAGGAAAGAGTGATTAGTGGTGTTCAATGTTGCTAATAGGTCAAGTATGATATAAGCTGAGAATTGACTTTTAAATATAGCAAAATGGAAGTTATGGAGCTTTGACAAGAGCAGTTTCAGTAGAGTGGTAAAGACGAGAGACCTGAAAGAAGTGGGTTCAAAAGAGAAATGGAAGGAGAAGAAATCAGTTCAGAACAGATCTGCACTGTCCGATATAGGAGCAATTAGACACATGTGGCTGCTGAGCATTTTTAAATATGACTACTTTGAATTGAAATGTGTTGTTAGTATAACATATATACCTGGATTAGTTTGAAAAAATAAAAGAATGTAAAATATCTCAATACTTTTTTGTAAGGATTACATATCCAAATGATAATATTTTGGATATATTGGGATAAATAAAATATATTATTAAAATTAATTTCACTTGCTTCTTCTCACCTTTTTAATGTGGTTACTAGAACACTTAAAATTATAGATGTGGCTCACATTATATCTCTTGGCCAGCACTGGTATGAACAATGTTTCTGAGGAATTTTGTTGCAAAGGGAAGCAGCTAAATGAGGTGGTGGTTGGTGGTGAAGTGAGGTTTGGAGATTTTTTTTTTTTTTTTTTTTGGAATGGGAGAAATTGCAAAAATAATGTAGTAGAGAGTAAAAATTGATGATGCAGCATATTGGGGACAATTGCCAGGATGATGTCCTTTAGTAGGTGAAAGCATTTGGGTTCTAGTGTTGAGTGGAGGGTTGACCCAAGGGGCATGGACTGTTCATACAGAGGATGAGGAAGAAGGGCAGAAAGCAGAGAGGTTTATATGGAAGTGGGATGCATGGAAGTTCCTCCACTACTTCCTTCTTAGTGAAATAGGAAGCCAATCTTCAGCTGAGAGAGAGGAATGGTGATATCAGTAGAATTGTGTTCTCCAGAAAGGCATGTTTAAGACCTATACCATCCTGGGAAGGTGAAGTTATTTGGATGTGATTAAAGATGTGATTAATTAAGATGAGTTCAAATTGTGTTAGGGTGGGCTCTAATGCCATAGGAATGGTGCCCTTGTAAGAAGAGGGAAATTTGGGCATTGAGACAAGACAGCCATGTGACAATGGAGATTGAGTTATGCCACAAGTGAAGGAACACCAAGGGAGGCAGGCCATCACCAGAGACCAGGAGAGATGCATGGAACGAGTCCTTCCCTACAGATTTCAGGAGAGCGTGGCCCTGCTGACACTGTGATTTCAGACTTCCAGCCTCCAGAACTGTGAGACAGTAGACTTCTGTTGATTTAAGCCAACCAGTTTGTGGTTCTTTGATATGGTAGCCCTAGAGGACTAAGACAGAGGGGGGGGGAGGTGTTTTCCGATACACACCACAGACCACAGAGTTTGACAAAAGCTGCTTGGCTGTAGGGTTGCTTGAAAGAGCACAAGGGGACACCAAGGGTGCTTTCGGTTTGCCGGTGGTCCATTACCAAAGACAAAAAAATAAAGGAACCCACTGGAGAATGCTTCCCACTCAATCACGTCTCCTCTTTTCTTTCTTGGTCCTCAATTTCTTTTTATCAAAGCAGAAAATTAAAGACCCACCTTTCCCACCTCACTTTTGCTCAAAGTCAAAGCAGTTCCTCCTGCTGCAAGGCTGTTTGTTTCCTAAATTTAATTGCTGCAAACATGTTTGAATCCAGAACCCTAAAATTATGAACTCAGCCTTTTGTGTTTCTTGTTTTCCTCTTTCTCTGTCTTTGAGAAAGAAGCATGAGGACAATTCTGCCTCTCTGACTGGCTCAGGAGGAGGTCTGGGGCTGGGGAGACAGCTTCCCCTGCAGTTTGGCCTCCTCTGGACTTGGAGCAACGAGGCTTCAAAGAGAAACCACCACTTCCTCCCCCCGGTCCCAAGGCCAGTGTCAGAGGCAGTAGGGCTGATCTGAACAGTTAAGTTTCATTTCGGGCTACTTAAACATTTTTAAAAAAGCTCAATGGGGAATTCATTTCAGGTTTCCTGCAGGAATATAGACCACTTTGATGTCCCAGTATATACTGATGCTTTGAAACCTTTCTTCACATTATTAGTTGTAATGCCCAAACATTAAAAAAAAAAAAAAAAAAAGTTTAGATAAAATTCTTACTCTGATTCTTGTGTTCTCTCTACATTGGACAGTGTTTAAAAAAAAAAAAGGCTGCTGGACAGCCAGCCAGGCTGGGCTAAACAGTGACTTATAGACGTGTGACTGCTAGAGGCAACCAAATGGTCATATTCTGGTGGGAAAACAAAAGGGGGCTGAGGTGACCAGTTTAAGTCACAGATTTGATGTGGGGTTTGGCTGGAATCAAAACAAAAAAAATGGCCTGTGTGTTGAATTCTGTTTTCTTCCCTTGCTGTCTTGGAACTATGAACACTATAAAAATACTCTTGAGTTTATTTTCTGTGAAATAGTTGCAGTTCACCTTTGAGCTGATGAGCATCTGTAACTAAAAGGCCATTAAAAAATGGAGGAGTTTACAAGAGTCTATGAGTTGGCACATCCAGGCAGGGGAGGAGAAAGCACTCAGCACAAGTAAATATTTTACAACACCGATATTTGCAGATTGTAATGACCTTAAAGGGCATCCTCCTTTCTCTCTCCTGGCTTGTTTCTGTTTTATTTCGTTTTTTTTCCTCCTCTCTTTCCCTTTTCCTTTGACATTTTTTTCTTTCCATCATCCTTTTTTTTCCCCTCTCAAAATTAATTGTTTCCATTTGATTCTACCTGCTTCTTCTCGAAGTTAACTCATTAGTGAGCTATTTAAAGAGTTTATAGTTTTCTCTAAGCTTGTCATAATTATTTTCTTGGCTGAACATCCATGTCAAGAGACAGTGTGAACTGGAAAGACTGGAACTCTAGGGTGTGATGAGTTGAGTTAAACCAGTTGTTAAAAAGCCAGGATTATGGAAAAAAAACAACAACAAAATGAAACAATAAATAGCCAGCCTTAGTAAGCTGCCTGCCTCTTTCTCTGGCTGTTGTCATCTCTTTTGTGCAGGAGATTTGGGTTTTGGAAGGGATCACTCAACCTACAAATTCCCCAATTAGCACTGAATCGGCTTATGGTGAAGCAGATTCCACTGAGATAAGGCTCTTAAGTCAGAGAGAATGATGGGTTCTTCTGGCATTAAGGGACATTTAAATTTTGACAGCAGCTTCTTTTCCCAAGTTAATCCTTGTTTTAACTGTGGAAGGTGGGATGGGATAGTTTCTAGACATGATTGGCTTTTGTGTTTAATGTAGAGTGGAGGGTTAGGCTTAGAGTTAGTGATGTGTCATTTTCTCAATTTCTGTAATGCTGGATAACTAATAGTCAGATGGTAAAGGACTCCGACTCTTTGGGTGGAGTGTGAGGTCCTGCCAGACCCTGCCTAATGGAGGCAGGCACAGTGTTCCTGACACCATCAAGGATTTGGATTTTAAAGTGCAATTGGGCTTTAATGTTCCATCTTAATCAGCATTCCATGGTATCATGTCAATCCACCCCCAAAATTAGAAACAGCGTCTATTGGTCTAGGACAAAAAAAAAAAAGAAAAAGAAAGGAAAGCAGAGGCATACTTGCTCTTTTGTGAAGATTAATCAAGTTTACAAGGTCATAAAATTATGTTGTACACGTGTGGCAAAGATTCTGACTTGAGGGCTCTTGCCTTCTGCCAGCACTTACAGACCCGTGCTGACGAGGCCAAGTCAGAGAAGAGGCAACAAGAAGAGTTTTCTTTGTACATTTTGCAAAAGGCCTAGTTTCTCTAAGACCTGAAACCAAAGTCTGGGGGCAATTGAGGACAGACTCAAATATGACCCTCAGAAAGCTGGTTCCTGGGGAGCAGATATAGCATAAGTGGTTGAGCGCCTGCTTCCCATGTACGAGGTCCTGGGTTCAATCCCCGTGTGCCTCCTAAAAACAAACAAACCGAAAATCCGACCCTCACTGGGGAGCCAGTGGAGCTCAGTGGTTGAGCACCTGCTTCCCATGTACGAGGTCTTGGGTTCAATCCCGGCACCTCTTAAAAACTTTTTTTTAAAAGCCTGAAAAAAAAAAAGAAAGCTGGTTCCCAATGATTAGTAATTTCCAGGCTGAACTTTTTCTTTATTTAACTCTTGTGGGGGCAAGGGGGTAAAAGAAAGTTAAGAGGTGTGAGCTTGGAGGTGAGGGTGTGCTCTGAATGTTATTCAAAGGGCAGTAAGACTTTGCAACTGGGAAGCCTCTTCCATTGGGCTCTGGCCAAGGATCCTTATCCCTGTGCTCCTGCTGGCTTTTAACAGGCACCTCAGGTCCCCTGGCTGCCCAAGCAGCCAAATCTGCTCAATTGTTGGATGGTTTTGGTGATGTGGGCTGTAATAGGTTAGGACTCTGCACTCACTTTCTTGCTGTCACACTGTCAGTTAAGTCTGAATCCAGCACTGCAGATGGTAAAAAGATGATTCTCCAGGCTAAACATTTCCATCTCATTCTGGTGGAAGTTATTCCCTTACCTTATTAACATGCCTCTGGATTGATACCAACTCTGTATTTTTAAGGATTCAGTGTGGTCCGAGTGGTGACACTGCCCAACGAATATTTCTGCCACTGTTTCATGACCTTGATTGTCTTACCATGAAGGCATCTTCTCCCCCACCCCCCACCAAAAACAACCACAAACACTTTACTTATGTTTGGACAAAGTATCAAAAACTTAAATATGGGATTCGAACAGATACTTATACACCAATGTCTGCAGAAACATTTTTCACAATAGCCCAGCGATGGAAACAACCTAAGTGTCCATCACCTAATGAATGGATAAATAAAATGTGGTTTATACACACAAGGAACATTATTCAGCCGTGAAAAAAGAATGAAGTTCTGATACACATGGCAGCGTGGATGAACCTTGAAGACATCATGTTGAGTAAAATAAGCCAGACAGCATGAAAAGGACAGACATTGTATGATCTCACTTATAGGAAACATCCAGAATAAGCAAATTCATAGAGACAGAAAATAGATTACAGGCCACCAGGGGCTGGGAGGGGAGGGAGTGGGAATGAGTGTCTTATGTTTCCTAAGACTGCTGTAACCAAGTACCACAAATGGGATGGCCTGAAACAACAGAAATTTATTGTCTTCGGGGTCTGGAGGCCAGAAGTCTGAAATCTGCAGGGGTGGATCCCTCTGTGCTTCTTTTTAGTTTCTGGTCCTTTGCTGGCCATGCATGGGCTTTGCTCTCTGCCTTAGTTGTCAGGTGGCCTTCTGCCTGGTGTCTGTCTGTTTGTGTCCAATTTTCCCCTTTTTATAAGGGCATTAGTCGTATTGGATTAGTATGAACTCATTTGAATTGGAAAAATTCCAATTTTTCCAGATAAGGTCCCACTCTGGGACACTGGGAATTGGGACATGGGCAGACCTTTTTGGGGGACCCAATTTAATTCATAATAATGAGTATGGAGTCTCCTTTTGTGGTGATGAAAGCATCTAGGTAATAGGTGGTGGTGCTGGTAGCACCGCATTATAAATGCAATCAATGCCACAGAAACCGTACACTGAAAAACTGGATAGAGTTGCAAATTTTATCTTGGGTACGCCACCATAATCAAAAGAATGCTTTAAAAATACTTGAATGAAGGCAACAGGATGGCTGCATGTCTTTTCAGTGCTGATTATTTGATGCTCTAGGAGAATGCACCTTTCTTTGACCTGCTATTTTCTGTTGATTGAAGCCCAGACTCTTTGAATTACATGTTAACTTGTAGATTTGTATCCAGTAGCGATGTAATGATTTCTGTCCAGGAGAAAAGATAATTCTAAAGGTTATCAATCCTTGCCCTGTATGAAAGTAATCAGTTTTCTATCTAATCTAACCATCTCATTCCAACGTTTGCTTCCCAGTTCCTTAAATGCTCTTTTCACCAGCTTTACCATTCTCCAGGTTCCCTCATTGATGGGTAAATTAGCCTTGGTTACGAGCTCACTTTATATTTCTATATGAGCCATATTTATGACTTTTTAACAACTCACTTTGAATTTCTGTCCTGCCGGAGCAGCCAGTGTTAAGAATTACGATTCTTC
Organism: Tolypeutes matacus; assembly: GCA_026826555.1. NCBI lineage: Eukaryota > Metazoa > Chordata > Mammalia > Cingulata > Chlamyphoridae > Tolypeutes > Tolypeutes matacus. The sequence continues at coordinate 65,095,875 of JAKSZT010054334.1, forward strand.
ATTTCAATGGCATTTTTACTGCCAGCTAAAGAGGGGCTCAGTAGTGTCAGAAGAGTGAGCATAAGACCTACATAGGATCAACTAAAAAACGGCTTTCTATTAAATATAATTATAGAATTCTTGAAAAAAAAAAAAAAAAAAAAAGACTAGTTAACAATACAACAACAAAATTGGCTTCTAAGTGTGTCTAAGCATTTCATCTAATGTGAGAGCTGAGTTGACTACGTGTTGACTCTTAGGCCAAAAACTACCAAGCCTCTGTCCATCACAACTCAGCCAGACAAATATGAGGCCGGAAGGCTGAAGAGAACTCAAGGTGTGTTTCCCAAAAGGTCCGGGAAGAAGGCTGGCTAAGCTCGCAGGTCTGCAATTTCAAGAAAAAAAAATATTTTTAAAAAATAAGAAAAGGCTAAGTTTCCATAAACTCTGCAGTTTTATACCCACCTGCAGCCAAACCTCCTTAAGTTGGAGATGAGCCCCTTTTCTTGCAAAGGGTTTACTTTTTTTGGCTCTGCTCTACACTGGTAAAGTGAAAATGACTGCAGGATGCAAGCCGAGGCCAGAACGCACGCTGCTTCCTTTTTCTTTCCACGTAGCTGGATGTGTTTGTATGTGTGTGTGTATGTACGTGTGCTTTCTTTCCACGTGTTTGTACGTGTTTCTTTCTGTGTTTGTGTGTGTGCACACATGCCTTCTTGTGGGTTGGCCCCCGCACAGCACTGGCATTTTAAATCTTTCAGAGATGAATTTATTTGGCATTTAGAGAAGAGAAAGCGATTTTTGACGTTTAGCCTAAGGATTAGGACTTACTGTCAAGGACAGAGGTAATATCTTGGTTGCCTTCTAAATATCTGGTATCGAGAAGAGAAACCAGCAAATATTAATCATTGACTGGCTAAATTCTATCAATTTTGCTTCTTCTTTTGTCCCATATGAGAGACAATGCTAAGATAAATGGTAATTTCTAGACTGAAATTAAAGGACAGCAGACGACGTACTTCAGAGGGTTTGCACCAGACCACCGGAGCTTCAGTAACAGCCTCCACTACAGTGTAATCACTGTCACCTTGCAAACTCCACCTTGATAATAGGAAAGAAATGTAAACTTTAGCCTACTGATTTTCTCATCTACGTGTGCGAGCCCTCCGAGAGACGACCTGTTTGAGTTTCACTTTAAATTATTCAATCAGCTGTTCCCTTTGGCAAAATGGAAAGTGTTGGTGGTCTTGTCCTTGGGAGTCCACGGACAACTCCCACACATGGACTTGCGACGTTTTACCCTGCGGAGTCGACAGCTGAAGAAAGCTCCCTGCTGGGGTCGGTGAGGCCCCCTCGATTTCTAGGAAATCTTTCCTAATTCCATTTTGTAAATTCATGAGCCTTTGCTTCACATGCGATCCTTGTGTTTAAGGTCATTTCGCTCTTTTAAACAAAATTGGTATCCAGCCTATTTATTTATTTATTTTTGGTGGTGTTTTGAATTTCCCCTTTGATGTCGTAATATTTCAGGAATAACGGCGAGTGATTCGGTAAGTCTTCCAGACGTTTTACTGTAAACTCTAAGAAACCGTGGTCAGTATCAATGAATGCTGGTTTAGTGTCAGCTGAGGATGACCCCTGTCCCTGGCATTTGAACAGGTCAGCTTAGAATGGTCTGGAGGTCCAAGATGTCCCATTGCCTGGTTTGAGAGTCAGATATATCCTCAAATAGGTCTTCATTGTTTCCTAAGTTTTAAAATTAAGTTCCCAGTGTTTTTTTATTTTTTAACTTTATTTTAAAATAAGTTTTAGATTATGGAAAAATTACATTGAAAATATACGGGATTCCCATATATCTCACCTCCTCCCCCTTCACATTTCCCCCTATTAATAACATCTTGTATTAGTATGGAACACTTGTTACAATTGATGAACCAATATTGAAGCATTGCTACTTACCATAGTCTATAGTTTACATTATGCTTTTCACTTTGCACTACACAATTTTATAGGTTTTGACAAAATGTATAATGGCCTGTATCTGTCATTGCAAAATCATGCAGAACAATTTCTAATGCCCTCTAAATGCCCCATGTTACACCTATTCTTCCCTCCCCCTCCCCTCAGTACCTTTCGTAACCACTGTCTTTAATCAATGTTATAAATTGTTCAGTTACTACAATAATAATGTCTACTTTGGTTCATGGCGGCATTTCCCCCTTAGGTTTGTTCATTCCTCAACCTTGAGGATTTGGGGGTGGTGATGCCTACTCTGCTTCCAAATGAGAGGGGCTTGTGTTTTATGGGGAAGATGGAAGGAACTGTTTTGCTTGAAGTTGTAGATACTCTTTGCTTCTTGGGATGGGGGTTGTCCATCATCATCATCATTTAGTTAGTTGTCCTGGTTGAGTCCAATTAACTGGAGAATAGGTGTTGGCTGCAACTCTGATGAGATTCAGGGCTCAACTAAAATATGAACAGACCAAAATTTAAGTCTTTGGGACATCTATTTAATGAAATAGTGTTAATTATAGGTTCAAATAAAAAAGGCAGAAGAGCCATGTGTAAGGAAATTATAAACAAGCCTCATTCTGTTACAATGAGGAAATAGGTTATCATATATTCCAAGGTAAGGAATATTTCATGGGTTTGTGTGCCTTGCCAATAGTGTCCAAATGTCTCTAGAGCCCTCAGGAGCATCTTTGCTTAAGGCTTTGTTTACTGTGGCAGTTAGTGAGATTTGCGTGAGACATGCATAGGTGTAACCTCTGGAATGACCTCCTGATTCACTTTGAAATCTTTTAGCCATAAAAACTCTTTTGTATTTAGTTTTTCCCCTTTGGTCAAAATCTTTTTCCAAATGCATCACTGATTGGTGCCTGGTAAGAATCCCTCGGTGCCAGGGAGGCTCATCCCTGGAAGTCATGTCCTATGATGGGGTTGGGGGAGGAAGCAAGTTTATTTGCTGAGTCTGGCTTAGAGAGAGGCCACATTTGAGTAACAAGGAAGTTTTCAGGAGGTAACTCTTAGGCAATAGTTATTATCAGGCTAAGTTTCAATTTTACAAGAATATGGTTCATAAGTACAAGCATTAATATCAAGAGCTTGGTGTATTTGCCTGTTTTCTTTTATTAAGCACTGCCTATGTACTCTAGAGATTCTTGCCACTCTAGAGTCCAGGACTACCCAGGATAAGTTCCCAGTTTTTAAAGACATTTTTCTGCAAGACAAGAGTGTCCTGGAGTTTTCAACTATTAAATGTTTACTCCATGCTAGAAATTCAAGTTAGACAAGCATTTTATATGTATTTCCTAATTCTCCCACACTAGTAGGGGGGCTGACTAGTATTATCCTCATTTTAGTGATGTGCACATGGAGGCTTAGTGAGAACATACAATTTGTTCCAGGGGGCACTGGAACCCCAGGCTTGGGGGTCCAGATTTGAGTCCACAACTGTCTGATTCCACAGGCTCTGTGCTATAGTATATCCAGTTTGCTTTCCTAGTAGCCTTTTGTAAATTCTCATTGGACAATTCAGAAGTCATGTGTCATTTGGGTATGCATTTTAAACCTTAGCAAACAAGGTCTGCTTCAGTGATCATTTACTGGCTCTGTCTTAACATTTTACATGTCCATTTTGCATGGTCTGGATTTCCAAGGTATTTCATTAACTGATTATTTTGGTCAGATATGTTTCTGAAGGGAACTTGAAAAGTGAAAGTTATTTTAAATCCCCAATTGTTCAGCATATTTTATTTAAGGATGAGAACACCCAGCATTTTTTTTTTTGTTGTTGTTGTTTGTTTGTTTGTTCTCTAAGTATTGAAAAACGGTGGAAAAGAAAAACCCTAACCTGGCTTGGTAACAAATGGCTTCATGTGTGAATCAGCAGGACCATGCTCTCTATGGCTCTTCTTTGGATGTTTTCTGTGTGTCTCCACAATTGGGCTGTAGTGTGATGAGACGTTCTGCTGAGAAACCAGAGTTTAAAGAATAAACAGAGTTGACAGAATAAACAGAATAAACCTTGACTGTGGGGTAAGCTTTGCAAGTCAGACTTTTTGCAGACTTAACTCGCTCACATGCCTGGACTTCTGGGAATGCACCCAAAGTTTTCCCTTTGTGAACTGGTGTAAATGGCTCATTGCAGCCAGGCCATTTGGTTTCTCACTGACTAGCACAGGGCCTGTGGCAGGCGTCAGCAGACTGGAGCTGCCTTTGGGGGAGCCTAGCAAACTGGGCTACCTCATTGAACAAATCTCTACCTCCCCAATACATGCACACATGTGCTTAGAAAGACACACCTACACACAAACATCAATACACACTCAAACACACACACACAAATACACACACATAAACACCCATACTCACACACAAACACACACACACAAATACACACACACAAATACACACATAAACATCCACACACAAATGCACACATTAAACACACACAAATACATACACAAACGTACACACTCATGCACACAAATGCATAGCCCTTATACACACACAAACACACACATAGACATCCAAACTCACACACAAACACACACTCAAACACAAACACCCATACACATTTATGCACACACAAATGCACACACAAACACACACACACATAAACATCCATACTCACATGCACAAATGCACACCCTCACACATAGACACATCCATACACATTTACCCACACACAAACATACCCACTCACTCGGACACATGTAAACACACACATACAGAGAGAGAGAGAGGATTGCCAGTTATAAAAGAAATTGATTTATTGTTGTTAATCACTATGGCTGACAACTCAAATCAAATGACACATTCTTCTGAAATTTTTCCATTTTATATTTGTCAAGTACTCTCTTCTGAGGATCTTTAAAATCATACACTGCTCCACTGAAATGGATAAATTGGTGCTGTTACGTGAATTAGTTGGGTTGTGGGTAGGCAAAAATTGGAAACTGAAGAGGGAGGTGTGAAAAGAAAATGAAAAAGTAAACCATTCATTCATTCATCTCACTCATCGTTATTGGGGATACATGAGTAAAAAGTAAAGTTTTCCTGCCCTGCCCTTGTGGAACTCACTTCTAGCAGCCCAGGCACTCAAATGCAAGGAACCTAACAGAGAATGAAACCTTCTAGCCTGTTAAAAAGGTGTAAAATACCAGGAGTAAAGAAGAGCTGTGGGGGAGGGAAGCTCCCTCTGGTTGGATGGGGGGCCAGGACAGGCAGGAGCTGGGCCAAGCTGGCATGTGAGGAGCAAGAATTCCAAACAGGAAGGAGCAGCAGAGCCGAGGCCCTCACTCCAGAGCTTATCCCGAGTGTTCCAGGAAGAGCGGAGAGAGACCAGTGTGGATGGAGGGGACGGAGCGAGGGCAAGAAGGGGTGAGAGGATCCATGGCAGGGGTGGTGGACGGCATCTCATTTAGGGCCTGCTGCCCGTTGCAGGGACTCTGGCTTTTCTTCCCGGTGAAATGAGGAGCCCCTGAGGGGGGTGGTGGTTTGAGCACAGGAGTGACATCATCTGGTTTACATTTTTTTTTTTTCATTAAAATTTTTTTTCTTTTAAATATACTTTAGATTACATAAATGTTACATTAAAAATGTAGGAGATTCCCACATGCCCCACTTCCTGCCCCTCCCACACTTTCCCACATTAACAACGTCCCTCATTAGTGTGGTACACTTGTTACAATTGATGAACACATATTGAAGCATTGCTGCTAACTGTGGATTATAGTTTACATTATGGTTTGCTCTTTGTCCTGCACGATTTTGTAAGTTATGACAAAATATACAATTGCTTGTATCCATAACTGCACCTTCATGTGGGACAATTTCAATGTCCTGAAAATGCCCCCATGTTACACCTATTTTTCCCTCTCCCTCCCCTCAGAACCTCCGGTGGCCACTGCCTCCACATCAATGATAAAAGTTTTTCCATTGCTAGAATTTCATTTAAACATTTAAAGTCTCTTCTCAACTGCTCTGCTGGGAAGAGACTCTACTGAGAGGAAGGAAGCAGGGAGGCCCGTGGAGAGGCTTGCACTAAGCCAGGGAGAGGTGCTGCCTCAGACCAGGTGTCATGCTGGAGGGAGTGGGAAGGGGTCGGATTTGGGAAATATTCACAAGTTTGATTACAGCCATTGATATGACCCGGTGGATTGCATCTGAGGTGTCACAGGGCCAAGGATATGTCCTGACAGGATTTCTCTGAGTCACTGGAAGGATACAGGGACCATTGCCAAGTTGGAGAAAGCCATGAGAGAAACTGGCTTTGGGAGGAAGATCAAGAGCTCAGTCTTGGATGTGTTGGGTTTGAGATGTCCGTTAGGCATTCAGATAGAGAGATGAATCCAGGCTAAACATTTGGAAGTCCTTGGCACACAGATGTTATTTGAAACTTTGAGGTTGAATGAAATCACTAAGAGAGTGAGTGTGGTTGAGGAGGAAAGGAAAGGCAAGCAAAGAGGCGAATAAGGGGCAGCCAGCGACATGTAGGGTAAAAACCAATAGCGTATGGTGCCCTGGACACCAAGGAAAGGAGGGAGAGAGCCATTGTGTTGAATGCTCCTGAGGCTTGAGAATTCAGCCGCTCGGGTGTCCCTGGTGATGAGACGAGAGCCCAGTTTTGGTGGAGCTGGTGGGGAGGAACGTCTGGTTGGAGCGGGAATTGGCAACATCAGCAACTACAGAAAACTCTTCTAAGGAGTTTTACTGCAAAGAGGAGTAACAAAATGGGATGGTAGCTAGTGGAAGAAGAGTAGCCAAGGGAAAGTCTTCACTATATCTTCTTAGGATTTGAGAGTTTGTAGGTTGATAATGAGCGGTCCGGTAAAGAGTGAAATTTTGTTGAAAAGGGGATGGCAGCAATTAGGAGGAAAACTGGATGGAAAAGGGCAGAGGATAGAGTCATTGCATTGTAAATTACAACAAGCAAACAAAGTGAAATGCACCCATCCATTCAGATGCTGCCCTTGTCTTGGTGAGATTAGGGGCTGTTTACAGAGGCCCCACCTTTGAGGGTGTAATCACAATCATTGAGGCACCTCCTAAGCACTCACATGCTTCACCCATGTGCCCAGGAAGTCAAACTTCCCCACATGCCAACAGTGGGGTCGCCCCACAGGGGAAATGACAGATGGAGGGAGGGGTTCCTCAGCAGAGCTCCCTTCATCAACAGTTTTGTTTGGGCAACCAAAGGACCCCAGAACATTTCCTTGCTGAGTAGAACTGTTTGTTTCCTGGGAGAGAGTCCATATACCTAAAGTCCTTGTCAGTGCAGCCCTGTGCTCCTGGCACTTCCCAGAGGATTTAAGAAAGTTGTAGAATTTGTTCACAATCTGTGTAGCAGGTCAGTTATATTTTGGAGCTCAGGTGGTGATGTCACAGATTTGGGCATGAGGGAGAACAGAGAGCTTGTGGTGAGTGATGCAGGCAAATGCACTTCCTGGGCTGCTTTGGCCTTTTCAGGACTGAATCCATGATAACATTTCCCCACACTGCCGCCAACTACGGGCCACCAGTGTAAACTTGAATCATGAGCTCAGACAGATCTGATGGCCTCCAGGACAACTTTGGTTTGAGTTACTAGCACTCAGTTCAGCCCCTCCCTGAGGCTTTCCTAGAAATCCAACCATGGACTTTATATGGATTCAGTCCAGGGACTCCCTTCCTATCTGATGAGCAAGAATGCATTTCTTGGCATTTGTTCATTTGCAGCAGTTGGATGTAGCCTCAGCCACCACATCTCTAATTCTCTTCTTCTTCCGGCCCCACGTATCCTTCCACTCTTTCCACTGCTGTTTGTGAGACACAGTAAGGAGTCCTGCATTTAGGATTCTTAGTGGTAGGATTTTTACTTGTGGGGTGTGGAAGAGAATCCTGATTTCCATTCACCAGGAAATGGGTACAGCTGAGACACAATGGAACTTGAACGTCAAGGCATGTGGGAAAGGATGGGATGATGAGTTTAACCTTGGCTGACAACAAGTCCTTCTCCCCTTCAGGTGTACACATGTTTTTTTATCACATTTTCCCAGAAAAGCATGACACTTTCAAGGTGACATTTGTCTTCTCGGCACTGAAGCCCAGAAAGCCAAGGGTGATCCTATTAACAGAAGCCCCTGGGCTGGGGAAGGTTTTCTTTTGTACAGAGAGGAAAGAGGAGGGGAAGAGGAGTACATTGCATCCTTTTAAGGTTGTGTATTGTGTTTCCCCTACACTCTTATTCCCTAATAATGTGCTTTACTGCCTGGTCTTACCTTCTGCCTTTGTGATAGCTTTGGAGAGGTTCTCCTGTAGCGAAGGATGGGTTTCACACAGGGAAAGGAGCTGGGAAAGACACACCCGGACCCTGCAGAAGGGCCAAGTCTCCGTTTGTTTACTGTCAGAGGTGGTGGCAGCTGAGGAGGAAGGTTCAAAGACCCAAAGTTGCATATGAATTATGATGTGCTGTGTTCCGCTTTTAGCTCTCAACCGGGCAGCCCATCAAAGATAGTTTTCAATGGGTTTTCTTCAGGGGACCACACCATCATCTCCAAAATGTGAATTTGAGGATGCTTCCCATCTTACCTCACTCACAAATAACTGCCAGAAAGCCACAAGAAATGAAAACTATAACAATTTACAGTCCACCCCCCTTTGATGTAAGGTGGGATGGGACACACAGAAATGACCTCAGAGTACAGAGTGGTTGGATTTCCCCAGAGAGCAAACTTGTTTCCTCGAGAAGAGAGCAAATTGCACTAGCAAGAAAAAAAAAGAAAAAAGAAAAAAGAATCTTAGAAAGCCTTTACTTAGATAAATCTGGCTTGATTTGGGACAAGGTAGGAGAGGGAAGGAGAGAAAGAAACACAATGGAATTTGTCAAGGATTTGCCGAACATGTTAAAAAAAAAAAAAAAGTGCTGAACAGCATTAAATTAAGTAAAAACTAAAGATTACACAAGGGTAAACATTGCTGCAAATGTTTGACTAAAAGCTAACTGAGGGCGCCAAGTAACTCTACTTAATTTACAGATCAAACCAGTGACAGCCCCAGGGGACTAGGGCTGCTGAAGGTGGGGGCTGGGTGACTTTTTATAGCTAGAAACCACATTATTATTTTTTAATTTAGAGAGAGAAAACTAGAGCTGAAAGAGCCACTTTAGAAACTTCTGGGAAGGAGAGATAGGCAGAGAAAAAGAAGGGAGTTATATGTGCGTGCGTGCTGGGCTTGGGGTAGAAATATGGCTAAGAAAAAAAAAATGAACATGCGACTTTTAAAATAGCTCTTTTAGGAGGAGCGAGTGTGCTGGGATCAAAGAGTTAACTGTTTCTGTGGGGTAGAAGTCAATAAATTCAAGACTGTGCCAAGGGCTCTGTCTACCCCAAATGAAGGAGTGTAAATTCCCCTGTGTTATCAAATAAAATTGGTTTAACTTTGCAACATTTAGCTTCAAGTTAAAACTTAAGTGTACGGTGATACACAGAATGGTTTTAAAATTATAGTCCCTCTTCGGCATAACCTCTTTGGATACAGTTTTAAATGCTTTTAAAAAGGGGTGTGTAGTTTATTTAGTAACATAGCAGTTGATGTCCTTAGATTGGGTTTTCATCATGTACTTTAATTTTCTAGGGCTGGGGATGACCATAATTGCTGAACAGTCGAATGGAATGGGCTAATTCAGCGCTTTTTACTGCCTTTTTCCACATAATATCTAAAGTCACTCCCCCAGCGCTCCCCTCCCCCAAGATAACCATGTTTATGAAAGCAAGACACTTAACCCTCACATCACCTGGGCTTGAATAACTTCCTTAATAAGGCATGACACTTTTGCAAATTCATTCCCTTTACATCAGCACGTCATTACAGAGGAGATATCACCGTTGAGTGCATCGGAGAGCTGATGCTGCCTGTTTCTAGCTCAGTGATGCTCAGAGAATTCTCATGGAAACCCCACCGATGACCCTTCTTTCTCTACACTGTTTTCCCCCAGTGAAAACAGTGTAGCTGCGCTAGCCCAGGCTTTGGTTTGCTATTATTGTCTCAAAAACACGTTTCTCTGTTTGCCCGGATGAAACTTTAAAAATGCTAAAAGTCACCGAAATCTCTGCTCTTTCCTTTAATTGCCCTGCATTATCAGGCTGGAGAACTGGAAAGCAGGCGCGGTGCATCCTGGTGCTATTAAATCTTGTGCTAACTTTACTGATACCGGGTCTTTGACTCCAGCAGCCTATTCTGTTTTTCAACATTCTCCAGGGACCTTCCCAGCATGTTGGAAACCAAACACTGTCTGCAGGGGCGGCCCGATGCCAGAACTCTTGCTTTGCCTTGAGAAGCTGGAAGAGAAAAATAAAGGCACCGCAGCCCTCTCTGCACTGTCAACGAATTCACTTTATGATCTTTATTGCCAGGTCCAAAACTTGATGCCTGGCTGGACTAAGGTACCAGCCCCACGAGGCTATTTTATCAATCCGAACCTCACCCGGCACTTTCAGTTCTTTCTACTTAAGAATTTGCTCAAATATTCTGATGAGTGCTTCTCTAAAACGTCTAGACTCCAAACATGTAGGTGTTGTAAGCCACAGGAAAACTGAAATAAAGGGGCACTTGGAGTGGCCAGAATTAAGAAACATTGATTTCCTACTCATTATTCTCCATATGGGATGTTACAAAACCAAGGTCAGGGTACATGTTTCCACTGGGTCAGTTTGTTAAAGAAAATTGGGGAATGCCTAGAGGGGACTGAGCTTCCATGTGTGCAATTTTTTTTTTTTTTTTTAAATTCTAACAAAACAACTCACTGTAATTAAAAAATAATTTTGACATGAATGCTGGAGAGTAGACATTGTCACACTGTGTGACTAGGATGCATTCAGAGAGGTCACAGCTGATTGTGATGATAAGGCATTTCTTTTCCTTGTCTTTAGCAGGAAATCAGGCTTTTTAAAAGATTACCTTTACCTGGCTCTTTAGCTCTTTGAACTTGAACTTGAAAAAATAAATTTGACGTAAGTCCTCTAAACATCAAATCACAAAGTCAGGTCATGGCAAACGGTATTACACAAACAATAATAATAGCTAAAATGTGTCGCATATCTGCTGTGTCCAGTGCTCTAAGCGCTTAGCATGTAATTCACTCAATCCTTGCAACAAGCCTATGAGGCTGGTACTATTGTTATTTTATTATAAAGTGTGGGTACAAAAGGACAAATCAGGTGTCCAAAACCATATAGCCAGATTCAGCCACACACGTTTTCATCTAGTCTTGTGCTCCAGGGGGATAGGTGAGGGTGGGGGTGGGAGACTTGCATCTTCTACCTATCCTGGGCATCAAAGCGCATTATGTCACCTTTTTGGCTCCAGTGGACCCTGCCATCTTGTCTCTCTCGGCATGCCTAACACTTCACGCTGGGGTGGGGTGAGAAAAGATAGGATTTCTTGAAGCCAAATCAAACTCCATTCTCCATTATGCCTAACGATTACGTCTTTCCCACATTTTAGAACACATATTTTCATTTTAAGGATGGGCTATTTTATCGGAAAAGAAGAAAGGGCTACACTTAGCTTCTTAACATGCCCTTGAAATTATTCAAAGTACTTTACATTTATTAACTCATTTTATTCTCACAACAGTAGGAAGCATATGGTATTTCCATTTTACAGATGGGTAAACTGAAGCACAGAGAGGTTATGTCACTTGTTTAAAGTTCCCCAGCAAGGGGGATGCAGAGCAGGGACTGGCTCCAGAGTCCATGCTCTTAACACTGTACCATCTTGCCAACAAACTGAGGGCTATCCAGGTGATTTGAAGGCTAGCCAGGAAATGACTTGAGACAAAAAATTTGAATGGAGTCCTATCACAGCTGATGGCAGAATTGGCCATTTCCTCACTGGCAAGAGCAGCTACTGATGAAATGGCCCTGGGAAGATCTACAGAGCCTCACGTTCTTCTCACAGCTCTCAGATGGGGAAACTTTCTCTCTTTTCTTCTCTTCCCTATGCCTTGACTGTCCTGCTTCAGAAAATGTATCTGCAGTGTTTCCCAGCTTCCAAAGCAACTTATCACACACGTTTCCTCGTGGGATGTGAGCCTCACCACAGCTCCAGAAGGTGAAATCAGAGATAAAGTAGCTCAAAGAGACAGGTCCAGCGCCACAATAAATCGGGACATGAATCCTGGCTTTCTGGTTCCGCAAACAGGTTTCAACTGTAACCTCAATTCCTTCTTCAGTAGAAACACCCTCTTCCAGCAAGTTTACCCCACCGTGTGGCAACTTCACAGGGACATCTCCAAGAACTTGGCAAAAATCCTCTCCTTGTTCTGTATAGCGATTTTCTATGAAGAGGCCCCTGAACTGGCTGGAAACCGTGCCCAGTGCTGCCGCGTGGTTTTTGTGATATAACCCGCTTGCTGCTGCAGAATCTCAGAGCAGTAGACGAGGATGCTGGAACTCGTTTTGAGGACAGCATTTGGGGCTGAGCCACAGATGAGGCATCTAAGACAGCTTCAGGACAAAGCACAGGAGTTGCCTTGGCTTCCTCAAGATTATAGAGAAGTGTTGCTTTATCTTAAAGTAAAGATACACCATCAAGCCCTGTTGGTAACGAGTGGGACCAAGTCCCGCGCAGTCCGTGGGCTCCTCCAGCCTTCCTGGTGGGATGGCGGCGCAGAAGGAGAGGCACCTGGGCCACGCGTGCATTCCTCTATCTAGCCCACAAGGGTCCCTCTTTTTTTTTTTTTTTTTTTTAAATATGCATATATGTGTATTTGCTTACAAAAATGTTATTTATATATATATATACATATATTTTAAGAGGTGCTTAGATTACCCAAAATATTACACGGAACCCACTGGGATTCCCATGTTGCCCACCTCCCACACCTCCCACCACATCCCACACAAACATCTCCCACAGTGTGGCCTACCACCCTCCGCAGTTCAGAATTTCAGAACAGCCCAGGCAGTTTCCACGGATCTGAATCTGTGACACCAGGAGCAGGCTCTTACAGCAAAATGTGTGCGGAAAAAATGCCTGGCTAACTGGTGTCCCTGAGACAAAGTAAAACTCCCTGCTCAACCAGGTGGAGGGAAGGGTGAGGGGAGGTAGAGAGAGCAACCTGAAGAGAAAAAATGCCACGAAAAAGATACTTTAAAAGCAATAATCACAAAGCCTCTTTGCTAGGAAGCCCTTAAGCTGGAGTTTACCGGCAAGGCCCTTGCCAACCACGTGCAGGTGAATGACCTGAAAATCAAGCAGGAGCCAATAATAACAGGGACAGACAAACAGAAAGTTACAGCTGGCCAGGAAGTCTACACCTGTATCCCCAGCTCTGAGGCACACACATGGGTGGCTAGACAAATAGGCTCTGCTTCTGAAAAAGCATTTTCTCCCTGGTACAGATCTCTGGAGAATTAGGAAAGCTTTGCAGGAGAAACCAACATTATCTCTTGCAAGTTCTGGAGTTCAGGAGGCCACGTTAGATGCCTTTTGCCTGGTTATTGCCTGCAGCAGGAATGACCTTGGTGCAGGCTGGGATCTGGGCTGGGAAGGAAGAAGCGCGCGCGCGCGTGTGCGTGTGTGTGTGTGTGTGTGTATGTGTGTGTTTGATGTGCACAAGTGCCTGCTGTAGCAATGGCTGTGGGATTTGTGAGTTGCACAGCAGTAGATATGGCATTTACTGCTGTGGCTGGGCCCTCGAGCCACACATCTGTTTATCACTTGCCATAATTTGGTGATTTGAGTATCCACTTCTTTGGGGGAACAAACTAAATATGAAAAGTTTATAAACTTGGCAGTGGCAGTAAAGTAGCCAACTCGCCCGCTTGCCTATTTTTCTAAAACGGTAGAGCATCAGTATCTCTTTCACTGGTTTCTATTTCTGTGAAAAACATTTTAGAACCGCCTTCCTCATCATTCCCACTCAAAAAGTCAACCTTCCCACCCCTTCTGCGCTGGAAAAGCCGACCCATATTGGTCCGATCCATTCCCTCCTTGGCCTCTGCTGGCACCAGGTAGATTTATTCTTTGGCATTGCTGCCATCAGAGGATGTTCTGCCCTGGTGAACACATGTTTTTAAATGACTGTGCAGTACCTGTGCTTATAAAAACCTAATGAACCTAGAGGAGGGCCTGGGGGGTTGCAGGGAGTCCCAGGCGTTCTCCATTCCTCCTGAGCTCAGACTCTAGCTGCCACTCTCTGTCTCCCGGGCAGAGCTCTGCAGCCCTCGTCCAGGCTACTTTTATGGTGAAATGAACAAAGAATCCCTCTCAAGTCTTCCCAAAGAAGACTTGGGAGTCAGAACCTCTGTTTGAATTCTGATGCAGCCACTTACTGCACATGTGCCCCATGGGCAAATTCCTTTAACCTCTGTACCTCAGTATTTCCGTATTCAAAATGGAGCTGCAGTCACACCTGCTGTGAGTGTTAAATGAGCTAAGGGATGCGAAGTGCTTCGTATACAGGCCTGGTACACACAGACAAGAAATGTTAGCTCCATATTTCGCTGTTATTACCATCATCACAAGTAGCTGATAACACATTTGATTACATACTGAGGCCCAGAGTTTGGAGAAAGGAGCCAGGGAAAGCAGAGGTCACACAGCTCTACTGTGACCATTCCTTACTCAGCAGCCTCTGGTCCACATCCTTTGACTTCTCTGTGAGAAGACAGAGCATTTTTTTTTAGGAGGCACTGGGGATTGAACCCAGGACCTCATACCTGAGAAGCAGGCACTCAGCCACTGAGCTATACCAGCTCCCTAAGAAGGAGTATTTTGAGCCACAGGCCCCTCTTGTATGAGGGGACTTGGCTGTCCATCCCACGTGTAAGCTGTTGTATTGTCAGGTCGGCACACTGCACTAGGGAGATGGCCAGAGAGGGGGCTGGTGATGCACCATGAACCAGAAGCTTCCTCTACCCTTGACTTAAACTCATGACCATTTGAAAGCCCAGGGTGCAGCAAAGTACCCGAAGGAAGGCTGATCATGAAAATGTCCAACTCTGTCTTCCTAGGCCATGATCCTGTCCCCTGGTCATGTGACAGAATCATGGCCCCGGCCTTAAGTGAGTGGGACTAAGGGAATTGGGAGGAGCCTTTCCCAATAAAGAATTAAGTTAACGGTAAGAAGGTTCTCCATTATATATATATATATATATATATATATATATATCTTCCTTTTTTTTTTTTTTTCTGAAACATTTAACGCCCTTTTCTGTATATAATGCTAAGCAAATTACCAAGTGTCTTAGTTTCCAGGGCTGCTATGGCAAATACCAACAATGGGTTGACTATTCTTTGAGAAATGTATGGCCTCCTGGTTTTGGAAGCTGGAAATCCAATATCAAGGTCTCGGTAGGACTTGCTTTCTCCTTGGTGGGCCCTTTTCTGGCTGTCCTCCATCACACAGTGATCTCTCGCTCCCTGTGTCTGCTCCTCTGGTTTCCTCTGACTTTTGGTTTCCACAGGCTGCATGCGGATTTCCTCTGCTTATAAGGATGTCAGTGATATGGATTGAAGGCCCACCCTGATTCAATTTGACCTCATCTAGATAGAAGCTCCCAGGACCCCATTCACAAATGAGTCCACACCTTCATTGGTAATGTTTTCAAAGGTCTTATTAACAAACGGATTCTCACTCACAGGAACGCAGATTCAGACTTGTACGTGTCTTTATGGGGGATACATTGGATCCCCAATACCAAGTATTTAAACAATTAATCAGGGCACGGTAAAAAATGTAAACAGATGAAACAAATTAGGTAACTGGTATGTGTGACCTACAATCCAGATATTTTTTGCTCAAAGTCAAGTAGCCCTGAGTGGCCAACGACAGGCTTGAATAGTTTCTGGAGTTTGGGTGCCTTAGAGGAGGGTGGAAGGGTTTGAACCAAAGCCTACTAGAATGCCCTGTTTTCCCACCTCGTTTGCACCTCACTTTTCTCTAGGGTAGGAATGAATGTATTCTTCCAGGACTAGTTATTCACCATAAAAGCTGAGAGGCCTTGACAAATATAAAATGTTGTACGTAGGCACAACAGTATGCCATCACTCCCCATTTCTCTGAAGGCTACTATAGAGCTCTCAGCATTTTTGACAGATTTTTTTCTCCCCACTCAAAATCAGAGAGTTTTCTACATTAGGAGAGACTCAGAGTTTTCTTTCATCACCACCGTCTCTTGGTTTTCCAACAGTTCCCTGGCAGAGCAAAGTTCCATGGTCTATCTTTTTAATGTGGCAGGTCTCAAGGGTGGATCAAGTTCCGCAATTTATCCCCTTTTATGCCCTGCATTCACAGACAACACTCCAATGGGGTAACGTAAAACCACAGATAGGTTTATTTACAGCAGTATCTAAGTGGACTAATAAAGTAGCCCAAGCCACACAGAGATGGGGAAAGAAGTATCAGAGAAGAAAATGGATCTTAAAAGAAATGACCAAAGTGGAAAGCCTTCCTAACTGTCTGCAACATTACGCGTCAGGATGCGTTTCTCTGCCAACTTAGAGTTTTCTGAAATTAGCTCTTGGGTCCTAGTTCCTCCCCAAGGTGTTTATGTTGCATTTGGACTCAGTAAGAGCCATCACTTCCCAGACTTTCCAGCTCTCACCACCAGACCACACGTTCATGCCATTCAGCAGTCAGGTGACAGAGAGGAAAGGTTCAGGAAGGTTATTTCTCAGAACTGGCTGGCTTGTTTACCCTCCGGTAGGATACACACACAGTGCATGGACAAAACGTCTGAAAAAATATTGCAAAGCATACACACTCACACTCATGTTTTCAAACGGGAAGAGAGGGCTAAGCTAGAAGGGAAAGGTCTGAAGCTTGTGCTCCCGGCCAGGGAGGCCAGCCCTCCCGCTGGCCAGTCCACCCTGTCAGGCTTGTCTGGGCATGCCAGCCCAGCTGAAGCCAGGCCAAGTTTCAGGGGAGGAATTTGGCTGTGTCTGGAGCTGGAGGTCAAGTTTGCTGATCTGTTGGTTGTCAGCAAAGAAAAGGTAGCTTTCGAACGGGCAGCAGAGGACTTGGTGCTAGTTACCAGGGGCCAGCTCTGATTCCAAGTGGAAGTTGCAGAAATAAAAATGGTATGCAGAAAATATAGGGACAGGCATGGGAAAAGAGATCCAAAGCTGCAGAGGTTGGGGGTAAGAGAAAGGGACTGACTGTGAATGGACATTGAGAATTTAGGCTGTCTTTTATGTCTTGATTGTGGTAGTGGTTACTTGACAGTGCATGTTTGATATTTGTCAAAATTCATAGATCAGCATACCTGAAAAGGATGGTTTTTAGGGTGTATAAACTATAACTCAATAAGCTTGATTAAAAAAAAAAAAAAATCCATGCAGTTTGGGAGGCCATTTAAAACCAAAGAGCTTTTTGTGTTGGAAATGCTTCTTTGAAAAATATTTTGGATTTAATTTTAAAAAATCCCTCATGTCAAATCTTGACCTTTTAAGGGCCATATGGAGGAAAAAGAGCTGTGTGTTGGATTTGATTTTTCTTTTAATTTGTTCACATATAATTTTTTGACTTTTTAAAAAGAAGTCAAGCTTATGAAGCATTAGGAAGTGGTAATCCCAAAAGTTTGAATTGGTTTTGGGACCTCAAAATCATGGTTATGGAGAGAATTTAGAATCTACTCAGAAAAACCTAAGGAATCAGCTATTAGATGTAATAGTTCACTATGATGCCTTAATATAAAATATACAAAATATCTATAACTGGAAAATCATTGTAAAGAGGAAAAAATCTCCTTTAAATAGGAGGGGAAAACAAAGCAAGACAACAACAATAAAAAATGCATTGAGTGTCTAGGAATGCAGCTATAAAACTTTAATTAATGATATAAAAGTTGACTTGAATATACTGAAACATACTCCTTATTATTGAGTGACAACACTTTTTTCCCCCAAATTAATGTTAGTTTCAAAACAGTTCTAGTCAAAGTCTGAAATGAAATATTTTTTGAATGAAAATTTGACATTAGAGTTAATCTGGAAGAATGTGTGGCTAAAAATAACCAAGAAAGATTTCTAAAAAAGTAAAGAGATCTGTACTCAGATTTTAAAAACCTTGTTACAAAGTTTCAATAGCATGATACTGGTACAAGATGAGACAGAGAGCAGAAAATAGAAAATCCCCAAACACAAACATATGTAAGAATTTAATATTTGTTAAATTCATTTCAAGTCAGTGGGAAAATGAAAGATTATTCAATAATTAGTCCTGAGTAATTGATTCTGTTTTGGAGGGGAGGAAGGAATATACTCTATATCCTCAAATAAAGTCTAGCTGAATTAAAAAGTTAAGTTAAAAAAAAAAAAAGAAAACACAAAGGAGTAGAAAAAAATCTGGTAAATATTTATCAATTCCTGGTGTGTGGAGGCACTTTTTAAGCAAAAAGAGAGAGGATGAATCTGTAAGAAAAGAAGACAGATTTTTTAAAATATAAAAATTAAAAATTTGTCTATATCAAGACCCATGATAAAAAATCATAAAGCAAAGAATAATCTGGAAAAAATGACAGTACTTAAGAAAAATTAATATGGTTAACACATGAAGAGCCCCTGGAAATCAATAATTAGAAGATAAATATCTAAATGGAAAAGCAATTTGTACAAACTTTAAAACGGGCAATAACTGGTGAATAAATTTCAAGCTCCCTATTCATTAAAAAAAAAATTAAAAGAAGACACCAATTTCTGCTTATCAAATTGACAAATATTTTGAACATAAGTAAAACAAGTAATGAACTATTTGTGTAAAAGTTCAGGAAAAAAGGAAGTATCATACACAGCTGGTAGAAGGACAAGGATTTTCCAAATTTCCTGGTTGGAAATGCAGTATTATGTATCCAGAGATTTAAAGCTTTAGGCAACATTTAACCTAATAGTCTCTTTTCTAGAAATCCATCCTTAGGAAATATAAATGTTTAAGTTTAAGTATATTTATTGCAGTGTTACTTGTAGCAGTGAAAAAAATTTAAAAAATAGGTTTAATTAGCTATAATGTATCTGAAAGTACTGAAAATTACATTTTCAAAAATATTTAAGACTTTGGAAAAATTATTAAAACATAATATTGAGTGAAAAAATAGGATGAAAAACTATACTACAACATTTTTCTACCATTTTTGGTAAAAAAAAAAAAAAATGAAGAAGTGAATTTGCATCTATATCCACATATGTATGCACACACATAGAAGGAAGACTGGAAGCATCTATGCAAATGAAATATTAATATTGAGCCTCAGAATAATAGGATTATTAGCGTTTTTTCCCTTACCTTATATTTTAGTATTTTGCAGGGTTTTCTTCAAAAATAATTTGTTAAAACTCTACAGGCAGAAACAAAAATTTTATTTTGGTAATTTTCTTTGCTATCAAGGGCTCCCCCTGCTGCCCACCTGAAAAAAATCTTGGAGGGTTGGCCTTCTCATCTTTTCTCCCACTTATTTCTGATTTTCCTGATTGTTTAATAATCTCCATTTGTGAACTCAATGGCCAGTCTACACTTCTTCTTTGCCTTAGGAGCAAACTTCTCTAATATGAGTATTTGGTATCATATGTCAAGTTCTAGACTTTTAAAAATTGAAATATAATGCACATATCCTACCATTAGCCCTTTTAAAGTGTATAATTCAGTGGTTTTTGGTATATTCACAGAGTTGTGCCACAATCCCCAGCACCAATATCTAATTTCAGAACATTTTTATCACTCTAAAAAGAAACCTCATACCCATTAGCAGTTACATCCCATTACACCCCTCTTCCCCAGCCCCTGCTAACTACAAATCTACTTTCTCTCTCTATGGATTTACCTATTCTGGATAACTCATATAAATGGAATCATGTGAAATATAGACTTCCGTGTCTGGCTTCTTTCACTTAGTATAATATTTTCAAGATTATTCCACATTGCAGCAAGTATCAATCCTCATTTTCTTTTTGTGGCTGAATAATATTCCATTGTTGGAATTTAAACATTTTGTTTGTCCAGCCATTGGTTGATGAACATTTGGATTACTTCCACATTTAAGCTATTATGAATAGTGTTGCTATGAATATTCCTGTACAAGTTTTTGTGGACATGTGTTTTCAATTACCTTGGTTATATAACTAGCAGTGGGATTGCGGGTCATAATGAAACTTTATGTTTAACTTTCTGAGGAATCATGAAACTGTTTTCCACAGTAGATGAACCATTTTATTTATTCCCACTAGCAATGTATGAGGGTTTCAATCTCTCCACATCCTTGACACAACTTGCTTTTGTGTCTTTATAATAGCCATCCTGGTTGTTGTGAAATGTTATTTCATAACAGTTTTGATTTCCATTTCCCTAATGATTTTTGATGTTAAGCATATTTTCATGTTCATGTTGGATATTTGCATAGATAAATTGAGATAAATTTCTTTAGCTATAAATACCTATATTAAAAAAGAAGAAAGACTGCAAATCAACAACCTAAATTTTACCTTAAGAGACTAGATAAAGAGAGCAAACTTTTTTTTGGAGAAATGTCTATTCAAAATCTCTGCCCATTTTTTGGTTGGGTTACTTGTCTTTTTATTGTTAATTTGAAATAATTCTTTATGTATTCTGGATACCAGACACTTATCAAATACATGATTTATAATATTTTCTCTCATTTTGTTGTTTGGCTTTTCACTTTCTTGATAGTGTCTTTTAAAGCACAAACGTTTTTATTTTGACAAAGTCTAATTTATCTATTTTTCTTTTGCCTCTTGTACTTTTGGAGTCATATCTAAGAAAACCATTGCCTAATCCAGATTCACAAATTTTATACCTATGTTTTATTCTAAGAACTTTATAGTTTTATCCCTTAGATTTAGATCTTTGATACATTTTGTGTTAATTTTTCTGTATGGTGTAAATCAGGAGTCCAACTTCATACTTTTGCATGTAGATAATTCCAGCACCTTCTGTCGAGACTATTCTTTCCCTATTTGGAATGAACTTGTTGAAAATCAACTGGCCATGGAAGTAGAGATTTATTTCTGAACTATTATAAGGCCAGTAATGATGTCCCTCTTTCATTACTGACTTAAATAATTTAAGTCCTCTTTTTTTCTTTAGTCATTCTAGGTAAAGTTTTGCCAAATCTTTTCAAAGGGCCAACTGTTGATTTCATTGATTTTCTCTATTATTTTTCTCTTATCTATTTTGTTTATTTCTGCTCTAATTCTTATTATTTCATCCCTTTTACTTCATTTGGGTTTAGTTTGTTCTCTTTATCTAGTCTCTTAAGGTAAAATTTAGGATGTTTATTTGCAATCTTTCTTCTTTTTTGATATAGGTATTTACAGCTAAAGACATTTCTCTCTAAACACTTCTTTAGCTGCAGTGTATAAATTTTGGTATATTGCATTGTTTTCATTTTCATTCATCTCAGTGTATTTTCTAATTTCTTTTCTTTCTTTCTTTCTTTTTTTTTTTTTTTTAGGAGATACCAAGTATTGAACCTGGAATCTTGTACATGGGAAGCAGGCACTCAACCACTTGAGCTACATCTGTTTTCCACCTAATTTCTTTTTGAATCATTATTTTGGAATATGTTGCTTAATTCCACAATTGAAATTCTGTTATTGATTTCTACTTATTTCTATGTGGTCAGATAACTTTGTTTGATTTCAATATTTTAAAATTTATTGAGACTTCCTTTACTAATGGCCTATCCTGAAGAATGATCCATATGCACTTGAAAAGAATATGTATTCTGCTGTTGTTGAGTGAAATGTGCTATATTTTGGCTTGAGCTAGTTGGTTTATAGTATTGTTTAAGCATTCTCTTTCCTTGTTGATTTTCTGTCTACTTGTTCTACCCATTATTGAAAGTGGTATATTGAAGTTCACAAATACTATGGTTGAATTGTCTATTTCCTCCCTAATTCTATCAGTTTCTTTTCCTGTTTTGGGGCTCTGTTATTAGGTGTATTTAAAATATAATTGTTATAACTGCTTGATGAGTTGATCTTTTATCATTATAAAATATCCCTCTTTGTCAGCAACAGTTTTTGTTTTAAAGTCTATTGTGTCTGATATTAGTGTACCTGTCCGTATGCTCATGTTTATTATTTGTGTGGTATGTCTTTTTTCATCCTTTTACTTTCATCTTTCTGTGTCTTTGAATCTAAAGTATGTCTCCTGTAGACAGCATATAGTTATATCATGTTTAATCCATTCCTTGAAATTCTGCCTTTTAATTGAAGTGTTTAATCCATTTACATTTAATGTAATTACTGAGTTAGGATTGACATATGCCATTTAGCTTTTTGTTTTCTATATATCTTATACCTTTTTTCTTGGTTTCTCTTTATTCTTCCCTTAATGCCTACTTTTGTGTTAAACAGATATTTTCTAGTGTACCATTTTAATTCCCTTATCATTTCTTTTACTGTATTTTTTTGGAGTTATCTTCTTAGTGGTTTCCAAGGGTACTACAATTGAAAGCTTAATTTATTACAATCTCTGTTCATTTTACTTCATTCTTTTTTTTTTTTCTTTCTGTTCCACAGACTGGGCAATCTCAATTGTCCTCTAAAGACTTTAAGTTCACTGATTCTTTCTTCTGCCTTTGAATCTGCCTTTGAATCCCCCTCTAGAGAATTTTTAATTTCAGCTATCCTTTTCAACTCCAGAAGTTCTATTTGGCTCATTTTAAAATTTTGATCTCCTTATTGATATTTTTAATTTAGTTAGACATTGTTCTCCTACTTTCTTTCTTTCTTTTTTTTTTAATTAATTTATTTTTTATTGTGGGTAAAAATCAAAATTTTCACAATACATACCAATATCTCCTACTTTCTTTTAAATCATTAAGTATGGTTTCCTTTGGGTCTTTGAACATATTTAAAATAGTTGATTTAAAGTCTTTGTTGAGTAAGTCCAAAGTCTGGGCTTCCTCAGGGATAGTTTCCAATAGATAGCATTTCTCTTCTGTATGGGCCATGCTTTCTTCTATCTTTACATGTTTAATATATATTTTTGTTGTTGAAAACTGAACTTATCAAGTAATATAGTTTGGCAAATCTAGAGTCAGGATCCTTCTGCTCCACAGGGTTTGTTGTTGTTGCATGTTGTTGTATGTTTGTTTAATAACTTTAATCACAGTGTCTGGTAGTATTAAGAGATATCCTAGGGGATGTGCTGTATTCCAAGCAAACTCTTCTTTATGTCCATTGTATGGTTGTATTCCTATTTCCCCCTTGATAATCAGGATCAAACACCCCATCCAGTACAGTAATTCTCTTCTTTGCCTGTTGATTCAGAGGTATAAGAAGGCAAAAATGGCTGCCTGGCAGACTTAACTTCCAGTCAATGGAATCATTGTGTCTCCTGGTGGAAGCGCTCCTCCTTTTGGAACCAAGACATGTAGCCAAGCAGAGACTGAGGTCATGGGACAGGAAACAAAATTTTTTCTAGTGAATCACTAGGGGTAAAATGTGCTATTCCCATTTCCATCCCTTGATTCTTGGACCCATGAATCCTGCCTACGGGAGAAACAGCACCATAGAATGAACACTGATTTAGAGCATATGCACTCTTAAGGAGAACATTGCCCCAGCCCTGCAAAGTATAGCCAACAGTTGGCACCATAATTGAGTCTTTGAAAGGCCATTACACCATTCTAACAATCCACCTGCTTCAGGATGATGGGGAACATGGTAAGACCAGTGAATTCCATGAGCATGTGCCCATTCCTGCACTTTATTTATTGTGAAGTGGGTTCCTTGGTCAGAAGCAGTGTTATATGGAATGCTATGATGGTGGATAAGGCATTCTGTAAGTCCACAGATGATGGTTTTGGCAGAAACATTGCGTTCAGGGAAAGCAAATCCATATTTGGAATATGTGTTTTTTCCAGTTAAAACAAAATGCTGCCCCTTCCATGATAGAAGTTATCCAATGTAAGCAACTTGCCACCAGGTAGCACACTGATCAACTCGGAGAATGGTGCCATACTGGTGACTGATGGTTGATTTCTGCTGCTGGCAGACTGAGCACTCAGCAGTGGCTGTAGCCAGGTTGCCCTTGGTTAATAGAAGTCTATATTGCTGAGCCCATGCATAACCACCATCCCTAGCACCATGGCCACTTTGTTATGAGCCCATTGGACAATGACAAAAGTGGCTGGGGAAAGAGGCTGACTGGTATTCACAGAACACATTATCCTATCCTTTTGATTATTAGTGGAATTCTCTGCTGAAATTCCCTTATGGTGGGTATTCATTTGGGACACAAATATCTCCATGTTTTCACCCATTCAGAAAGGTCTATTCACATATCTCTCTCCCAGAGCTCTTTGTTATTAATTTTCCAATTATGTTTCTTCCAAGTCCCTATCTAGCTAAACTATTGGTGACAGCCCATGAATCAGTACACAAATGCACTGCTGGCCATTTCTCCTTCCAAGAAAAAATGAACAAATGTGCACAGCTTGAGGTTCTGCCCCTGGGAAGATTTCCCTTTACCACTCTCCTTCAGGGATGTCCCAGAAAGGGACTGTAGTTTTGCAGCTATCTACTTTCAGGTGGAACCTGTATATTGTGCAAAGCCATCTATAAACCAGGCCCAAGTTTTTTCTTCTTCAGTCAACTAGTTGTAGGGAACTTCCCAAGAGGCCATAGGTATAAATTGGGAAAGAGAAGGTAATGTGGTGGGAGTGGGGGCCATAGACATTTGGGCCACTTCCTCATGTAACTTGCTGGTATCTTTAATGCCTACTTGAGCTCTGTCTTGTATATACCACTTCTGTTTGATGATGGACTGCTGCTATGCACATCCAACTTTATGGCTGTAGGGATCAGATAACATCCAATTTATGATGGGTGAGTCAAGTCTCGTGGTAACTTGGTGGCCCACGGTTAAACACTCCATCTCTACTAAGGCCCAGTAGCAGATCAAAAGCCGTTTTCCAAAGGAAGAGTAGTTATCTGTAGAAGATGGCAGGGCAAAATCCTAAGGGTCTGCACTATGACTCCTACAGAGGCCTGCCAAAGACTCCAGACAGCATCGCTATTTGCAACTGACACTTCCAGCACCATTGGATCTGCTGGATCATTTGACCCATGTGGCAGAGCAGCTTGCATAGCAGCCTGGACCTGTCACAGCACCTCTGCATGTTCCAGTCCCTAGTCAAAACTAGCAACTCTTTGGGTTACCTAGTAAATGGGCCAGAGTAGCACACCCAAATGAGGAATATGTTGCCTTCAAAATCCACAGATAACAACTAGGTGTTGTGATTCTTTTTTGGTTGTAGGAGATGCCATATGCAATAGTTAATCCTTTGCCTTAGAAGGGATATTTTGACATGCCTCACACCACTGGACAGCTAGAAATTTTACTGAGGTGGAAAGTCCCTGACTTTTTACTGGATTTATCTCCCACACTCTGACACATAAATGCTTTATGAATAAGTCTAAAATCTTTGTTTTTTCTTACTCACTAGGTCCAGTCAACATGATATCATCAATATAATGGACCAGTGTGAGTCTTGTGGGAGGGAGAACGATTAAGGTCCCCGTGGACTAGATTGTGGCTTAGGGCTGGAGAGTTGACATACCCCTGAGGTAGGACTGTAAGGGTAAATTGCTGGCTTTGTCAGCTGAAAGCAAACTGTTTCTGGTGGTCTTTACTAACAGCAATTGAGAAAAAAAGCATTTGCCATATCAAAAACTGCATACTGGGTACCAGGTATGTGTTTATTTGCTCAGGCAATCATACCACATATGCAACAGTGGCTGCTATTGGAGTCACACCTGGTTAAGTTTAAAATAATCCACTGTCCATCTGTTTTCTGCACAAGCCAAATAGGAGAGTTGAATGAGGATATGTGGGAATTACCACCCCTGCATCCTTCAGGTCTTTGATGGCAGCACTAATCTCTGCAACCCTTCTAGGAATATAGTATTGCTTTTGATTTACTATTTTGCTAGGTAGTGGCAGTTCTAGTGGCTTCCACTTGGCCTTTCCTACCATATAGTCCACATTCCACAAATCAGGGAACCAATGAGAGGATTCTGCCAGTTGCTGAGGATGTCTATTCCAATTATGCGTTCAGGGGCTGGAGAAATAACCACAGAATGAGTCTGGGTATCCACTGGAACCACTGTGAAATGGGCCTGAGTTAAACTCCATTGATCACCTTACCACCATAAACCCCTGCTCCAACTGGTGGACCACAGTGACATTGGGGTCTCCTGGAATTAATGTCAGTTCAGAACCAGTGTCTAATAATCCCTAAAATGCCTGAGAATTTCCTTTTCCCCAATGCACAATTACCCTCATAAAAAACCATGGGTCCCCTTGGGGAAGGCTGAGAGGAAGATGAACAGTATAAATTTTTGTCAGTGTAATAGGATCCTTCCCCAAGGGGACCCGGCTTCCTCTCATTCAAGGGGCTCTAAATCTGTAAACTGTCTCAAGTTTGGAAATTGATTGGAAGGCCATGACTCTGTTTTTGTGATTCAAGTTAGACTTTTGTTCACTTGAACTAGAACAGTTTTGCTTAAACAAATCAAGTAACAATTTGATCTATTTTACTTCTAGGTACCCCTGATCAGCTGACCAATACCTTAGGTCTCAGTGAGCCTGACAATTCCAATTACTGCTTTGATTCTGCTGTCCATTACAGTAACTTTACCCACCTTGTCTTTGGAAATTAAGTGCAGCCACTTGGCTCCTGTTAACCTGGAATATGGTCATCCCCATTGTATTTAAGGATCCAAGTTCAGCGATAGCAGTTCCCACAGTAACATCTGATCTACAGAGAGGAGCAAATGCAGAGCTCTACAAGGGATGGTGGAGCTGCTCTCACAAATGTGTTGCTCACAGTCCTGGTGAAAGGTGTGTCCTCCGCACAGTCCTGGAGTGGGTGATCAGTTCTTACATGAAAAAATCCACTTTAACATTCCAATCTCTCCAAGCCTTTGGATCCCCTCATCTACATTTTACCTGGGTATTTCTGGCATTTTGACTTCAGGCAATGCTGGCCACTTTTTTTCAGCCAACCATGTGAACAAATTATCAGACCCTTTTCTAAGTCCTCAAGCTACAACATTGAAGTTTGAATTTCTGCTTGTGGGTCCATATCAATAAATTTAGTCTGATCCAACTTTATTTTTCTTCTACCATTATCCCACACCCTTAATATCTATTCCCACACATATCCCCCAGGTTTCTGTCTACATAAATTAGAAAAATCATGCAGCTCTTTAGGAGTGGAGTGCCTCAACTCATGGGTCACACTTTGCACCTCACCTTTCCAGGACTGTTGGGACTTCAACTTAGTTATAGCTGGAATAAAAGGAGTAGTAGGGGTGGGCCATGAGAAGACTTAGCAGTGTCTTGCAAGTCAACTACCTCAGAGCATTCCATTATAGTTTTATCTGGTGAAACAAGGTTAATCTCTTCAGATGGAAAGTGAGGACTATTTCCTCAGAGGAAGCAGATATAGGTTTGTCAGACACAACAGGGTTAATCTCTTCAGGTAGAGGGGAAATGGCTTCCTCAGGCCATTATGGACATAGGCCTCAGAGCAGACTAGAGGTTGAGTGGCTGACTCCTCAGGGCAGACCATTACAGATTTATCTGGCAAAGAAAACACATCAGAAACTAGCATTTCAGTGTCCCCACCACCATCATTATCAGCCCATATATCTACACTCCAATTTTCAGGATCC
>JAKSZT010054334.1:65123553-65172079 GCA_026826555.1 Tolypeutes matacus
CTGCAAGTTGGGAATTCAATTTATGTTGTAATTCAGCCACCTGAACAATGAAACTCTGGGGCTGGTTTAAAGAAATCCCAGGTCTGTGACTACCAGAAATAAGAATTTATTTCAGGGCACCCATAGGAACTGTCATGTCCTTCATGTGGTGTTAGAGCTGGGGATTTGAAGCCTTGAGCTCATCACTTTCTTTTAGAACTGTATCCAGCATATTTAGGAAAGCAAGCCAGCATCATTATACTTTTTAATTCCACAAAACTCTGTTAAGGTGTGAAATATACTTTTACCCAGAGCCTTGCCTCATAAACATTTGAGTAGCAGTATCCAATGGAGAGATTTTGCATATCTCTGTTGCCAGTTCATGCCATGGACTATCAGTGCCATCTTGATCATTGGAAATAAAGTTATTAGTGGCTTTTTATCTAATCAGATTAGAGAATGAATTCCAAAAACCCCAGAACCAACTCAGAAATCTCATCCTAAGATTCTATTTCTCAAGAACCACTCTTGATATTAAATCTGTATTAGTCAGGTTCTCCAGAGAAAGGAATTGTCAGTATATGTATACATATATATACAAATATATATATATATATATATTTGTGTGTCTATAAATATTAAGAGATTTATTATAGAAATTGGCTCATGTGACCACGGGGATTGTCAAATCCACATTCCATAGGGCAGACAAGCTGGTTCTCTGATGAAGGTGTCAATGAATTCCCCAGGAAAAGCTGGCTGGCTGAAGTAGAGATAGAAGTTCTTTCAGATTGCTGAAATCCTCAGTTCTCCCTTTAAAGCCTTCAACTGGATGAGACTTCTCTCATTGCTGAAGGCAAGCTCCGTTGATGATAGATGTAATCACCAGAGATGTAATCAACTGACTGATGCTTTAAAACCATTAAGTAGCCTCATAATAACAATCAAGCCAGTGCTTGCTTGACCAAACAACTAGATACCATAACTTTGCCAAGTTGACACATGAACTTAAAAATCACAGATAAGCTGGTTTCCAGAAAACTGAGTGGGATTGGTTGAGAGTGGTGAGGAGGGATTGGAGAGGATACACAAGCATCTCAAAGCTGTCATATTAAAGTTAGTATTTCAACCTCCTTTTCATGGAGACTTAACCATAGGGAAGGAGAAGGTGGACTGGAACAGAATGGAATGTGGTTTAACCTCAGTGATCAGTCTGAGTCTAAGTCTGAGAGTTTCCTCATTCATGTAACTTTCTTCCTTGATGCCCAGTCCTTAGTTGTCAGGTCTGTTTGGTCTTAAGTGATGCACTTGACTAGCCACATTGATGGATTATTTGGCTATGATGTTTGTTGAATGAATCCTTAGCTTCTTTTCCTCCCTTGGATTGTCATAGACATTGGCTCTCAGGCTCTTGTCAAAATCACTTTAATCATTATGGAGTTTCAGCTCAAAAGCCTGTGAAAATGTAAATTGGTAGCTTAAAATGACAACTTGAGCCCCCAATTCTATTTCTATAACTACAACTAATATAAATAATAACTGCCATTTCCCATATGCCTACTTTTTCCTATGTCTACTAAGCATTTTACTTATATTAACATATTGACCAAGTAAGTAATACTATTTCTCTAGAAAAGTAAACTGAGGCACAAAGAGGTTAAGTCACTGGTCTGGGAATAATTATGCACTACAGGATCATAGTAAAACTTCACAATTTCAGACTAATGTAGGGAAGACAACCTGAATTTGTAAGACATTCATTGTGTGTGTGTGTGTTTAAGAGGTATGGGGGATTGAACCCAGAACCTTGTACATGGGAAGCAGGTGTTCAACCACTTGAGCTACATCTGCTCCCCGAGACATACATTTTAATAAGCTATATTTAAAGCTAAAGAGTTTACTGCCTTCTCACACATGCATAACTTGAACTATGTATGGAAAGAGAGCTGCTCCCCGGTAAGGGATCTTGGAAGACCTACAGATAAGCATTATTTATAATTAACATGTTGCTCTTAAGGCATTATTTATAATTAACATGTCAGTTATTTATAGTTGAAGAAACACTTTTAGTGTATTTTTAAAAGGATTTTTAAAAACATTTCATCGTAAACTATTTAAGTTAAAATTCTTTTCATCTTTGATTTGCTTAACCAACTTCAGGCCAGTCCTGTAAACTGATTCTGACTTCAGGGGAGTGTGGACTAAAGCAGTTTAATATAAAGGATTTGTAGCCAGCCTTATTTGGCATTCTTATTTAAAATCCAACTCTTGTTGACTGGAACTGGCTGTTTGGGCATCTCTAGGATTCACCCTTGGTATAAGCTAATAGCATCAGCGCCTCTAAGGAATTGGATTTAGTTCTAAAAACCCCAATCTTCCTTTGAAGTGACCCTTTAAAAAATATTAGCAAGTACCTGTCTAAATATTCAACTTGTATGCCTCACTGAGTTTCCATGAGATTAGCAGCCATTATAGCTCTTTGTCTGGAAGTTGAAATGAAAAGCAGAACTGCAGTGGGCTTAGAGAACAGCACCCCCTCCTTCTTCATGTTCCCCTGTCTGTTTTGGTCCAAATGACTCAGATACGGTACTACAGCTGTTTCAGCATTCTTGGGTTTTGTTTGCCAGCTCTATTGGAGACTAAAGCTTATATAAGTAATATAAAACCTCAGCATTTACAATATAAAGGCACCACAAGAACTTGCAGACATTAAGCTTTGGTAGGATTTTATTTGGAGGAATTTTATTTTAAAATGTAATATCCTTTTCCTTTCTTTGGCAAAATAGAATCCAAAGAACTTGGATGGAACTCTACAGCTTATGAAAAGTCTCACCCTGTTCGTATAAGCAAGACTGTCACCCTTGATTGGAAAGTAATAATTCATAAAGCTTAATGTTATTATCATCCCTCTGCCCAGAGTGATAGATATTCTTGAGGCCTTTTAAATAAAAAGTTTAAAATTGAATTTGCAACTCAAAAGATTGGTGGGTTCAAATGTTAGTTTCATGCTGAGTAACTGGGAAAACAATTCCAAAGTAGCTAGCGGTGTGTTAGGAATGGCAGTTTTATTAAATGTCTTGATGGAGTGCAATGAAAACACACATTCAGTGTCTTTCTAAAGGCTTTCCCTTACAAAAATAAAAGTTTTCTTATAGATGCTAGTTTTAGCTTTCATTCTGTTTATTTGATTATTCTCCCAGTTCAGGTTTTCTGCAATGGTTTTCAATGAGAAGGTGAAATTTAATTTTATTAGTAGCAGACCACGATGGCTCTTGTGTGTGTAGTGATTGTCTGGCTCCGAGATTATTGATTTGCATCTCACCATAATGTGGTAGCATGTAAATTCTTAAACTGTGAGGAAAAATCCATTTGGTCTAAAATAGTGCCACTGAGTATTGTATTCTTACAGTGCCTTCCAATGTCGTGGTGGTGCGTTCTTGTGCCTTCCAATGCCGCAGATTTTCAGTGAAGTCTTGAAGGAACTGGGCTAGTTGCAGGAAAGCAAACAGACCAGATGTGGGAAGGCTGCTGTCATCCAATAGAAAACCAGCAAGTTCATTTAAAAAGGTATCTTTCAATTATGAAAACTGGCAGCCATCAAAGGACATTTGGCAGCTGAACTTTGCAAAAACATTTGCTGTGGCGGCTGAAGAGGATCTTTTCTTTTGCTGGTTTCAGAAAAAAAAAAAAAAAAAATCGTTTTGCAGTTTCACCTCAATTTCCTCTCTCCCTTTTCCATAAAAACAAAAGGTGATTTTTCAAGGTTACTGTATCAGCATCATTTGACAACTTCATATAGGCTTGACCAAATCCCTCTTGGTTAAAATTTGCAAATTTGTTGTGATTTCCACTCTTCATTCCACCTTTGTTCCCTAGTCAAGGGCAAATTCCCTTTAGTCCCTGTTTCTTTATTTCCCACCCCACTTGGTCAGAAAACTGCTGTTAAAATTTTTTAGAAAGTGAAATTGCAGTCTTGACTAACTTTGGGGATTTGTGCACACACACGTAAAAAAAAAAAAAAGTCTTTGTTCTCCTTGGGAAAATTGGCAAAATGAAATTTGACAGCTTAGCTCTTCTCAATTGGCACTTGGATTCCTGGAGGGCTTGAATTTTTAAAAGATTCTTAAACATAATTGCAGGAAAAAATAGAACTAAATATAAGTATGGCTTATATTTATCTCTACATCAAATATATCATAGGTGATCTCTCTAATCAGGTCTGGAGGATTCCTTCCCTTCTGAGCAAGGATGTAGCTTGGTGAGAATGGTAACCGGTTCCTCCCTGAAAACAGTGTTCTTTCCATCAAGACACTGTCTAGTCTTGCTAAGATAATCTGGGATAGTGGAGGTGAAGGAGGCCTCAGACTGCCCCATGGCTGGCAAATGAAGTGTGTTCTTGAGCTTCTGGTAAGATAACAACAAAACCCTCATGCCAGCAGACTTTGGGTACCCCCATGCCTTAAAATATTTGTCTATGCTATACAGTAACCCTGGATAATTTCATCCATACCACTCAATGCACTTAGCAGGTCAAGTCCCACTCTATAATTTGTGTGTACATGCATGCATGCGTTTATCCTTAACAGAATAAAGTAAGTGCTCTGAATTTCTGCAGCATCTAGGCGTAAACATAGGTGAAACAACTGAGGAGAAGAGAAACATCCGTGCATTCATTCTCTAACCACCCCCAAAGCTAACCCTCTTCTGTCTTACACATGCCTATTTTATGACTTTATTTCTAATACCCAAATTAGAAAGAAAATCTAGCTG
This sequence comes from Tolypeutes matacus, assembly GCA_026826555.1. Lineage (NCBI taxonomy): Eukaryota > Metazoa > Chordata > Mammalia > Cingulata > Chlamyphoridae > Tolypeutes > Tolypeutes matacus. The sequence continues at coordinate 65,128,303 of JAKSZT010054334.1, forward strand.
TCTATTGGAGTTTGAGTGAAACTTCGGCCCCACCTTTAAAGCATGGCGGACTCGTCCCTGCCTTCTGCCCTTAAGTGCGACTGTGGGAAGCACTAACCTACCCTGTTATAGAAGGCAGAGTGACTAGCTGGTGGGACTCTCAGGGAGAAATCTTGGCTGTTGTTCATGTGGAGGCATGCCAAGGCTCAGGCATTGCCATTTTCACCATGGTTTACCTATTTATTCCTCACCTCCTATCTCCCCTTCTTGCCCCCCAAAGGTCCCATCCTAATCCCTTAGAATAGGTCATTTTACATGGTAAAAGGAACTTTGCAGATGTAAATGTAATATGAAGCCATTATCCAGGGTGGGTCCAATGAAAGAACCAGGGTCCTGGTTAGGGGGATATAGAAGAGTCAGACAGGGGAGAAGATGATATGAAAATAGAAGGTGAGATTGAATGACCCAGGGAATGGAGTAACTAGCCATGCCAACATCTTGGTTTTAGCCCCTTAAAGTTTATTTTGGTTTTCTGACCTCCAGAACTGTAAGTCCACACATTTGGGTGGTTTGACGCCACTGGGTTTGTGCTAATTTGTTATAGCAGCAATGGTTACTAATACATCTCCCTCCTCTCCCCTCCTGCTTGGAATCTTTGACTTTGCTTCCATCTACATTTTTGCCTGTGCTTGATTTTCTCACCCCTGTTCTCAGTCCCTTTGCCCAAGGATTTGCCTACACTTAACTAACCAGCCTTGGCACTTGGATTCTTGGGCACTCAAAGAACTTGCCAGCTTTGACCCTGAATGAAGACCTCTGGTTCAAGAGCCAGGTAATGCTTCCCAAAGTGTATTCTGTCACATGTAGGTCCTTGAATTTGTGAACAAAGGGCACATGGTCAGGAAATGTTGTCTATCACATTCCCATCTTAAAAGTTCATAATACACATTAGCACGTTAATGATCCTGAGAAATTCTACAATTTTGTTTGATGCAATATTTCTCAAATTTATTTAGCCACAGTTCATTTTTCCCCACAAACAAATATGAACAGAAATGGTGTTCTAGAACCTGTTTGAGAAAATGCAGCCTTGTGGTTTCCTGGGTTTCTGGGTTCTAACATCATCCTTCTCCTGTACCCAGTCAGCCCCTGGATGGGAACAGAAGGCCAGCTCCTGGTTTAGATGTGGGGAGGGGGGTGATAAAATTGATCGACTGAACAAACTCAACATGTTTAGGAGGAAGTTTTCCCACTTGGGTTCTTGTTTGAAGCTCAAGTGGGTTTCAAATATTTGCAGTGACAGGGGTCTTTAAATCCACAGATCCAGTGGATTTGCCCAACAATAGACTGGCCATGGACTATGCAAACTTGTTTAGGGTGTGTGCCTCTGGTCTGAAGGGGATAGAATCTGAAAGGCCTCCTAGTTGACCTTACTTTCCTGGATCCAGAATCCCAAGTAGGATACTCACTGGCCTCTGTGGGGTCAATGTCCACCTCTGGAATAATTGGCACTGGATAGGGCATGGGTCAACAATGCAAGAGTAAAACTGATGAACATTTATAAAGTATTTGCCCAGTACAAGGCATCACTCTAAACACTCTGTGTGCACAACAACCCTAGGCAAAAACCTGAGGCATGGGAGGTTACATTACCTGCCCCAGTCGCATGGCTAGTAAGTGGCAGTGCCAGGCTTGGAATCTAGGTGGTCTGGCCCCAGAGCCCACACTGTCATACCATTGTGCCCTATGCACAAGTGGGAAGAAGGCAGACTTTGGAATCAGCTCGATCTGAGTTATTGCCCAGTTCCTGCCCAATCTGCAGCTGTGACCCTGGGCCAGCCTCTTAATCTCTCTCAACTTCCATTTCCCAATTGGAAAATCAGGATAGGACACCCAATGGCAGAATGAAATTACATGCCTGCCAATCTGTCAATATACTTTCCTCTGCCACCCAAAGGACTGTCTCATCAAACAGCTTTGTGCATGTCTGCTTCCTTTGGAGAGATGAATTATATTATGTCTCTTGATAAGCCATGCTGTTTAGCTCTTGTTTTTGCTTGAATTATTTTCTTACAAAAATATTTTTTTCTTATAGCAAAAGTAAGACAATTTAAAAAATCACCAATAATTGTAGAAGATGTTCACTGTTAACCTTTTGGTGTTAAAATGACTTCTAATGCTTTTATTTTCTCTGTATATATATATTTGTTCGCTCTCCAATATTCTAAATGTGTTTTTGTTTTGTTTTGTTTTTGGAGGTATCAGGGATTGAATCCAGGACCTTGTACATGGGAAGCAGGCGTTTCAACGACTGAGCTACATCTACTCCCCTCTAAGTGCATTTTTAATAGTCTATCTTCTAAATATATTCAAAATACATAATATTTTAAAATGCATATTTGTAAAAACTGCTTTTTTCCTCCAGTTTATATATCTTGGGCATTTCACATGCCCTAAGTATGCTCCTGCAAAAACATTTTTCTGTGGCTCCATGTTGGAGTCTTAACCAATTCACTATTGTAAAAAAATTAAAATTTTTCCCCCCATTTTTTTCTGGTTGTTGTTAAATAATGTTGCAGTGAACATCTTTGAAATATTTTTTTTTGCTTGTGTTTAATAGAGTCCCTTCTTGATGGCAACATTTTGGATTGAATGGGACTGAATTGAAAAGGGAAGGACTTGATTTGTTCAATTTGCTGGTACTGTGCTGGGGCCTAGATATATTCAGGTGATTACTAAATAAATGCCTATTGACAAGGCTGACCAGAACCTAAGATGATTGCTTCCTTTCCAGGTAGATTCATCCCAGCATCTCAGCAAGCAGGATCCATGACAGTACCTGGGTCTTACCCGGCAGGAGGCCGATAGGGAGCCTCATATGGTCTGGCTCCCACCGGTGACTGTGGCATGGGAATCATGACCAAAAGACCTCCCCCAATACTCTAGAAACAGCAGGATGCTTTTTGAGGGGGGCAAGCTTATCTTTCCAGAGCCTTCCCTGATTATTCTTTCCTTGAAGTTCACATTCTGAGAGTTTTCATTCTTGTTAAAATCTGTATATTGAAATCATGGCTTTACAATGGAACACCATGCAACCATCAACAAGGAAATAGTAGATCTATGCTTTGATGTGGAAAGAGGTACATAGTAGTATACTACATTCATATTATACATGTGCCTATATTTATGTACAAGCATTTAAATATGGACAGAAGAGTCAATGGGTATGTGAAAGCTGTTAAAAGTCATTACTTCTATTGGGTGGCATTAAAGAAATATTTTTATTTTCTACTTTTAACTTATAGTGTTATCTGAAGTTTTACAATAAGCAGGAGTTCTTTTTAAAGGTAGTCCTGATATTTTTAAAAAGCAGATAGATTTTTTAAATTGTAGCCTGTGTTTTTATAATGATAAAGGTATTAATTTAATTTGTATTTGGAACCTGGCTTTGAGAATTTGAGGGTTTCAATATATGTGTCCAGCATTTTTGATATCTCCTTTTAAAAATATGACTTAGAGTTATGGGGAGTTAATTCTTAATTGGTGCAGAGTTTCTGTTTGGGTTGGTGAGAAAGTTTTAGTAATGTCAAGTGGTGATGGTAATACAACATTATGAATGTAATTAACACACTGAATTATACATCTAAATGTGGCTAAAAGGAGACATTTAAGTGGTATATATGTTGCTAGAATAAAAATTTAAAAATCTTGCACAAGATGTCAATTCTCTCCCCACTCCCACCCTCCACCAAGACTTCCCATAAATGTGTGTTCCTTATGATATCAAAAGTGCTGACTGGGGTCGGATGTGGCTCAACTGGTTGGGCGTCCGTCTCCCATATGGAGGGACCTGGGTTCGATCCCCGGGACCTCCCGGTAAAAAAAAAAAAAAAAAAAAGTGCTGATGCCTGCACTCACTCACTCACTCACTCACTCACTCACTCATTCATTCCTTCAACAGACATTTATCGAATGTTTTCTATGTGTCCCACACTGGGCCATCCAGGGGATAGAATTGTAAGCCAGACAGGACATGTCCTGCCCATAATATAACCCATGCTTTCCGGATGAAAAAATGTATTTTTCACAAGATGATGGATGTTGAACTAAGTAGGAAGTAAAAATGTAAAGAGTTTAGAAAGAACCAAGAATGTTAGGATTCATTGCACAAATCGTATCAAGTGAGAGGGTCTCAAACTTTTTCACTGTTCATCCTGATCTCTGCTCTTTCATACCCACCCTGTAAGTAGGTATGTGGCATCTTCCCTCTGTGTTGTTCAGAGAATTTGAATGATGCCTGTGGAAGTGGAGGGTGGCTCCACATTCCCTTTTCTCTCTTTTTGCTCTTTCTAAGGCCATTTCTAGAAAGAGGGCATTACTAGCCTGTGGGCCTTGGAGGGATTTTCGGTACCCAAACTAGGAAAGTTCCCTGCAAACCAAGATGAGTGGATTACCCTAAGAAGAAGGGAGGTGGGGATTTCTGTGAGGAGTGGAGAAGAAGGGTCTGAAGTAAGGGATTCCAGATCTCCCCATAGTTACTGGAATTTTGGAAGAAATATGCAATTTCTATACCTTTTATGGTAGTGACCTAGCATGTACAGAAGATGTAGCCACCTTCATGTCCAGCTTAGAGAAGCATCTGATATGTACAACAATGAGGCGAACTCCAGGTCAGAAAGCCAGCAAGCTCTTGACTAATGGAAGCCATGTGTCGCCAGTGGGAAAGGCACTTTCAGGAGCTCCTGCCCACAGCAGCCAGCCCTTCCATGAGAGTGCACCCTCAAGAGTTTTCTAAACAGAAGCTTTCCAGAAACAACACCACAAAGTGCTTCCCTCCTTCTTTCTTTGTGATGGCCCATGGAGTGGCCAAGGGTAGACTTGGTAGCAAGAGTATAATCACTTTTTATTTTTGGAAGCAAAAGGCATGTCTCCTATTTGGCAGCTAAAAATCTGGCATGGGCCAGAAGGAGAAGTTTAGATTACTGGCTTCTCAGTGCTCCTGTTTATCTAAACCAACCCCTGGGGCGATGGAGTTGATACATCGCTCAGTAGTTGCCTTTGAGGAAATCTACCAGAAGTCTTCCTTTTGTTTTGAAATGTGGATGTCAGTTGTAAAAAATGAAACAAAACACAATAAAACAAAACAATCCTTTCAGTGACTCCAAGCTTCCTTTCTGCTACCCTTCTACCCCACCCATCTCTCTACTCCCACAGTTGGAGCTCTGAGAGCACCTTCTTTGCCCTGGAATTTCTGACTCTACCAGCCAGGCCTGGCCAAGGGGGACCCACCACCATTGATGAAATCTCTTTACCTGGGTCTGGGCTTCTGTAAGGAGTAGTTAGTTGGCCATCACCATGATGACTGCAATCCATGCAGAAAGAGTTTGATGCAGTGCAGCTCCATTTTGCCAGAGAAAATCATAAAAATGTTGGATTGCAGATTATTTAACAGAAATGCAGTTGACTTGCAGTAATAAGTGCTAATGGAAACGGATGTGGCTCAAGAGGTTCGGCGTCCGTCTACCATATGGAGGGACCGGGGTTCGATCCCCGGACCTCCCGGTAAAAAAAAAAAAAAAAAAAATAAGTGCTAACAACAGCAATAAGCAGAAAGAGCACTGAGGTTCCAGTCCTGCTTCTGCCATTCTCTGGACTTCAGTGTTCCTACCTGGTAAACGAGGAAGGTACATAGTATTATCTCCCCACAAATTATTTAATTTTCAGTATTGTATTCATTGACTCATTCAATTATCCAAAATTCATTAGCATCTTCCAATTTTAAATTATTTAAGTTTGGATATCCTATTAATTAATTCAACATGAATCTGTGTTTACTATGCTCCAGGCAATTAGAGCTGGGATACAAAGATACTGCCCATACTTTTAATGAGGAGACCATTTGGTACAGAAAACAGACAAATCCATTGACTTACAGTATTACACTCTTTCAAAGCAGCCTGTTAAATCTTACTGCCATTTCTAGATGCATTTCAATGTCGTCGCCTCCAGATGCCCCATGAAATTTTCCTTTCTTTTATGCTACCTTGGATCTTTTTGTGCATTGCTCATGATATTTTCCATATTCTTCCTTGCATTATTATTTTGTATTTCTTTCTAGCCTGCCCTTTCCTCAAGCCCCATTAAAACTCGAAGAAAAATACTGCATTGGTTTTACTGTCTTCTCTCTCCTACAGCACTGGGCACAGTGACTGACACAATAGATATTCAACACAGTTGCTTGCTGGCATCAACTGGTGGAATTCTAATTAATGGCTTTTTGTTGTCTATGTTCAGTCGCCCTCTTAATGGTGCACTCTGGTATACTTATGACAAAACCCCCAGACTCCTTCCAGGCTGGGGCATTCAGTTGGAAGCCAGAGAGAAACCTCTCAAGGGAATGGAGGATTGTTTTTTCCTTGAGGACAGGGAAACTCACAGTTATCAACCTTAGAATTTTCAGGAAGGGATTCTTTGTTAAAACGACATTTTCTAGATTATGGCACAGGTGTTCTGACACCCCTTCCAGGTGGACACCAGGAATATTTATTGCTAACAGCTGAGGTTTCAGACTTCCCTTCAGTCAGCTGTAGGACTGGTTGGGGAGAGAATTCCCAAAAGGCCACAGAATGCTTTCTCCATCCCCTAACCAAGAAGTGAAGGGTACCTCTAAGATAGTACCTACCAGTTTCCTCCCAGGAAACAGATCTGGGCTGATTATGTTGCACCTAGATGTAATACAGACTATTTTTAGTGGGCTCACTTTAAGAAGTAGCAACAAGTACACTGAAAGGTCTTATAAAGCCTGCAAAATAATTGTGCCTACAATTTATGGAGTGCTTCCAGTGTTCTGGGTTCTCTTTACATGTGTTTTTCCATTGAACCCTCATAATGACAGTGTTGGATTAGCAGATGAAGTGCATGGGAAGGGCCGTCCCATGCCCTTGCTCATTAATAGGTGATGGTTATACTGACCAAAGGAATTGATATAGAACCTCACATGTATGGTCAACTGATATTTGACAAGGCTACTAAGCCCCCTCTGCTGGGACATAATGGTCTCTTCAACAAATGGTGCTGGGAGATCTGGATATCATTATCCAAAAGAATGAGAGAGGATCACCATCTCACACCCTATACAAAAATTAACTCAAGATGGATCAAAGATCTAAATATAAGAGTAAAGACCATAAAGCTCTTAGAAGATAATGTAAGGAAACACCTATGAGATCTTGTAGCAGGAAATGTTTTCATAACCTTTACACCCAAAGCGCGAGCAATGAAAGATAAAAGAGATAAATGGGACCTCCTCAGAATTAAAAACTTTTGTGCTTCAAAGGAGTTTGTCAAGAAAGTGAAAAGGCAGCCCACTCAATGGGAGAAAATATTTAGTAACCATTTATCCTCTAAGTACCTAATATCCAGCATATACAAAGAAATCCTACATCTTGAAAATAAAAAGACAAACAACCCATTTATAAAATGGGCAAGAGATTTGATTAGACACTTTTCCAAAGAAGAAATACAAATGGCTAAAAGCACATGAAAAGATGCTCAACATCAATAGCTATTAGGGAAATGCAAATCAAAACTACAATGAGATATCATCTTATACCTATTAGACTGGTGGCTATTAAAAAAACAACAACAGAGAACAAGTGCTGGAGAAGATGTGGAGGAAAGGGAATCCTTATCCACTGCTGGTAGGAATGTAAAATGTAGAATGATACTGGTTTGGTGGTTCCTCAGGAAGCTAACTATAGAACTTCCATTTGATCCAGTGATCCCACTGCTGGGTATATACCTAGAAGAATTGAAAGCAAGGACATGAACAGATATATGCATACCAATGTTCATAGAGGCATTTTTCAATATTGCCAAAAGTTGGAAGCAACCAAAGTGTCCATCAACAGATGAATGGATAAGCAAACTGCAGTACATACACACAATGGAATATTATTCAGCTGTAAGAAGGAATGAAGTATTAACACATGGGAAAACATGGATGAATCTTGAAGACCTTATGTTGAGCAAAGTAAGCTGGTCACTGAAGGACAAATATTATACGACCTCACTGATATGGCTTAAGCAAATTGAGCAGACTCACAGAGCTAGAGTCTGGAAGATAGGTTATTAGGAAATAGAATGGAAATAGACTGTGGTGAGCTGATGCTCAGTATGGGCAAAACCTATAATAAGGTGTAAGGGGGTGGTTGGGCAGTAGATTGAGGTGACAGCGGTGCAGTGATGTGACTGGGGTCAGTGGTGCTGGAATGTGAGGTTGAGTACGGTGGGGAGGGTTGAACTATCCATGGAACCGGGCGGAGGGCTGGAGGAAGGAACAGGTAGACTCTGAAGATTTGTAGGTCTGTGGTTAAAACTATAATGGTGGGAAAGTTCTTTTGGCAAATATGGCAGGAGAAAGTTACTGATGCAGGGCATCAGGGGTGGGGCACAACTGAGAGATATGAAAATGTTTGTCTTGTCATAGGGTGTTATCTCAGTGGGTGGAAAGCCATATAATAAACAAGAAAATATTAAACTCTTATCCTGGGGAATCCTGCTATGTTCTCAATTAGAGAGGCAAGAATCTCTTGAAAGCATAAGAGTGCCTAATAAAAGAAAACAGACCAACATGTCAAGTCCCCAATATTAATGCATGTAACTATGAACCTTATTCTTCAAAAATGGAAACTTAGTGGTTACCATAGGTTCTGAGGGGAGGGAGAGGGAAGAATAGACTAGAACAGATGGAACATAGGGCATCGGAATTGTTCTGCATGATCTTGCAATGACAGGTACAGGACATTATAAATTTTGTCAAAACCTGTAAAAGTGTACAGTGCAAAATGTAAACCATAATGTAAATCATTCACTATAGTTAGTAGCAATGCTTCAATATTTGTTCACCAATTGTAACAAATGTACCATATTCATGTAAGATGTTATTAATACAACGGATGTAGGCCATTTTAAATCAGCACACACCACTCAGAACTGAGTGGGAGAGAGTGTGGTCTACAGTGTGAACTGTGGTCTATGGTTGGTGGCAAGGCTCCAGGATGTGTAAGTTCATTGAGGGTGGTGGGCCACACTGTGGGAGATGTTTGTGTGGGATGTGATGGGAGGTGTGGGAGGTGGGTAACATGGGAATCCCAGTGGGTTCCTTGTAATATTTTGGGTAATCTAAGCACCTTTTAAAATATATGTATATATATATATATAAAAACAACATTTTTGTAAGCAAATACACATATATGCATATATATTTATATATCATTTTGCAAATGTTTGTATGTATTGTGAGAATTTTGATTTTTACCCATAATAATAAAAAAAAAAAAAGGGAAAAAAAAAGATGTTATTAATAGGGGGAAATGTGAGAGGGGGAGAGGGGGAGGTATAGGAGAATTCCCTATATTTCCAGTGTGAGTTTTATGTAACCTAAAACTTCTTTGAAAATAAAGTTAAAAAAATAAGACACTAGGGAAACGTACTGAAGAACTTGTCACTGTACATAAAAAATAACAGATCTTATGGAGAAAGACACAATGCAAAATTTAAAAAATATTTTTTGTATTTTATTTGTTATTTTTTATTATTTTTATTTTTTGGCTTTGTTTTTAACAATGATTGAAGAAGGGTCACAACTATGGCCAGGGAATATCACTGGTGCAAGGTGTCAGTTATGGGAGGATGTGTGAGGAAGGGTGTACCTGGGACATGCTTCAATGGAATAGCAATGTGTTCAAGTGGTCATGGGTGTTGTTTTGTTGGGTGGAAGCCCACACAATAACCTAAAGGATATTGAATTCCCATCCTGGGAAGTCCAGCTACATTCTCTAATAGAATGGCAAGAATCCCTAGAGTAGATGGGCAGTGCCTAGCAAAAGAGGACAGACCAATATGCCAGGCCTTTGATATTGATGGTTGTACTTATGAACTTTGTTCTTGTGAAATTGAAAATTTGCCTCATAGTATATATTGCCTGAGTTACCTCCTGAGAGCCTCCTTGTTTCTCAAAGCCAAACTCAGCATATAAAATCACTACCTTCCCCTTGGCATGGGACATGACTCTAGGGGATGAGTCTCCCTGGCACCTAGGGATTATTACCAAGCACCAACTAACAATGCATTTGGAAAAAGACCTTGACCAAAAGGGGAAAATATTAAATACAAATGAGTTTTTATGGCCAAGAGATTTTAAAGTGAGTCAGGAGGTCATTCCAGAGGTTACACTTATGCACATCCCAGAGGATCTCACTGAATGCCACAGTAAGCAGTGCCTCGAGCAGGGGGCCTCTTGAGTGCTCTGGAGAAATCTGGACACTATAGGCAGAGCAGACAACCACAGGAATTTGGCACCCTGTCTGTGTGAGCCTTACCTTGGAATATATGTTCCCCAATGTAACACAGTTAAACTCATGTATAATTTCCCTATATATGATTCTTCTGCCACTTTTATTTGAACCAATAATTAGCACTATACTCATTAAATATATGTCCCAGAAACTTAAATCTTCAGTCTGTTCATATGCCAATTGAGTCCTGAATCTCAGAAGGGTTGCTACACTTACTCTCCAGTTCATTGGACTTGGCCAGGACAACTAACAAAAGGATGATGATGGACAACCTCCACCCCAAAAAATAGAGAGTATCTACAACTGCAAGTAAGACAGTTCCATCCATCTGCCCCATGGGAGCAAACCCTCTCTCAATCAGAAACAAAGTAGGCATCACCATCCCAAAATCCTCAAGATTGAAGAATGAACAAACATAAGGGAGGAGTGCAACTATGGACTAAAGTAGACTTATTATAATTCTAGTAATGGAAGAACTTGTAACACCGATATAAAGGTAGTGGTCACCAGAGGTTCTGAGGGGAGGGAGAGGGAATATAGGTGTAACACAGAGCATTTGGGACATTGAAATTGGTCTGAATGACATTGCAATGGCGGATACAAGCCATTATTTCATTTTGTCAAAATCTATAAATTGTGCGGTGTAAAATGTAAACTATAATGTAAATTATAGACCATGGTTAGTAGCAATGTTTCAATATGTGTTCATCAATTTTAACAAATATACACTAATGAAAGATGTTGTTAATGGGGAAAAGTGTGGGAAGGGGAGGCAGTGGGGTATACGGGAATCCCCCTATATTTTTTATGTAACATTTATGTAATCTAAAGCTTCTTTAAAAATAAAATAAAAGAATACACATACAAAAAAAATAGGTGATGGTTGAAATAGAACTAGTTGGTACAACCAGGCAGTGATCATGTGCAAAAATATGTGCATGCAACAGTTACTGGCTCCACGTTTGTCATTCAAATGATCCAGAATATCCTTATATTAATTATCACAGGATTTTGATGAAAGTAGCCTCCCTGCTCCCACACTCCCACCTCACCCCCAACCCACAGGCAAATTAAATCCTGAGGTAGAACTTGTGGTGTCCTTGAAAGACACATGCTAACTTCCTTGGTTCAATAGATCTTAGCTTGGAAAACTATCTTACTGATGCTTAAAAATCAACTAGAGCAAGGCTGCCTTTAAACTTGCACATTACCAGGCTCAGATGTGGCCAGTTGTGTTCACAATCAAGGCCGCTGGGCCTTTGCTTCTCTCGTCTCAGCATCTTGAATTGGGAATCTACCTGGGCTCAGAGGCAGTTTCTCATCAAAGCCTCTGGTGATGCAAAAGATAGAAGGAGATGCCGCAGCACAACTCAGCCTCTCCAAATGGATGGCTTTGGAGTTTGCGCTGAAATCAGACTTTCAAACCCACACTTGCCACCAAAGATGTTTACTCTTGGCAAAGCAGGACTTCCGTTTTTTTTTTTTTTCAGAAAACAGACTTAAAGAGACGTAGACAAGAGGCTCAAGAGCTTTCTTGCACTCCAATCAGTTCTTTGCAAAATAGCATTTTAATTTTTTAAGTGCAATTGAGTCAGAAACATCTGAATTAAATTTTCTTGAAAAGAATGTAATTGGCTTTTAAAACCAAAAGGAGAAAGTGCTTGCTTGGCAAAAAACAATTTAAGTTTTGTGGTAACCCCAAAGTGTTTGAAAAACAATTTACATAGTTGATGAGCTCAAAATATCTCTGGATTAGGCCTTATTCCCAGGATAAAATACACAATAAATAAATATGGACATTTTTAACAGGGGTCATATTGAGTTCCACTTCATGGGTTTTGATTTGGTAATCAAAAGTTGAAAAGGCCTGTCATTTTTCACATGGTACATTTTCAAAACTATTAGTATTCTTTTTAAAAATTATTCAAAAAAGTCTTAAGAACTAAGCTTTAGGCTTTTCAGGGTGTCAAAGGAGAAAAACTAAAATAACATGATAACATTTTTTTGGTAGTTACTTTGAACTGAGCCTACTGTGTACAAAGGGGAAATTATTTCGAGACAAGTACAAAAGTATTTAAGTTCTCAGAGAGCTCGGAGACTACCCCACACCTTCCTGCAAAATGAGTCATCAAGGTACTTTGTAAAACTTAAATGTGGTTATATTCCTGGGAGGTTAACACAAAATTGGGTTGATTGGTATAAATCAACCCAATTTATGCTGCCCTAGCATTTTCTGACAAGGCCGCTATTATCCAGTATGGTTGTCTTCTGGTGACTTGGGCTTTTGACTGACCAGTGGTGACGTTTAGGTTGAAATCCCAACCAGGAGAGGTCCATAGAAAGACATGCACTAATCAATAAAAAACTATTGATTAAAACTTGCCATGAACTGGCAATGTCACAGTTAATTCAGGAGTGAGTAATTTAATGGACTTAAAACCAAAAGGTTTTGACTTTCTCTCTAATATGTCAGTGGCAGACAAATCATTTAGCCTCCTGCCTCTAGTCTGTGTATGTCTTTTCTGGTTCTGGAAAACAGGGAGAGAAGAGGTAACTGACACCAGGGATTCAGAATCAAGGGACGTGAGGGATGCTGACAAGGTAAAATTCTTCCTGTTGGTTTGGATTCTCTGACAGTACCTTGATTTGATTAAGTTTTTGTTACTGTTATGAAATATTTATAAGCTGTGTGCAAACCTTTTTGCTTTAAGCATGAGTTTATTTCCCTCCAGAGTCTTAAAAAAAGGTGATATTTAATAAATGCTTATTGAATTGAATTAATTTTAACTCATTGGGCCATACTTTTGTGTTGGAATGATATACCTCATTCATTCCTTTATAAGTACTTTTTGAGTATTTGTTCTGAGTGGATACTTGATACCCCACAGTGAACAAAACTGACATGTTTCCTGCCTTTATTCCAGGTGCTATATAAGGTGCTGTGGACCCAGAGATGATAACATGCAATGCTGGACTTCCAAAAACTCATGGTCCAGAGGGGCAATAAATGTAAAAATGGGTCGTTATAGTTCACAGTATGGGTTGTGTGTCAGAAACTACTAGTTGCTTCCTAGTAGTTGCTCTCCTGTTTCTCCTTAGACGTGGAACCCCAGGTTTCATCTGAGCTCTTGCTCTCCCAGAATAACATATTCAATTTCTCAGCTTGTCTTGCTACTAGGTGTGGCCATGTAGCCACGTTCTGGCAAGGGAGATCCAAATGGAAGGATGTTGTGTGGGATTTCCAAGAGGAATGCTTAAGGGAAGGTAACTCAGCTGGAGGGGCTGCCTTTTACCCTGCTGCTTTTTCGCCTTCTTTTGGGCCTGAAATCCCAATGGGCATTTTGAACATGAAGTGAATTTTAGTGTAGAAGCCAAGTACCAGAGTCATGGAGCGGAGTGATGGAAGCCCAAGTCTCTGGTGATGCAATGGAACTGCTCTACCAATCTTTGGCTGCTTACTTCTAATTTTCTTTCAGACATGTTAAAAATAACATTTCTATCTGCTTAAGCCACTTCTATTTTGGAATTTTCTATTATATGCAGTCCAACTAAAATCAAACTGATGCAGTCAACATTAGGCATCTCCATAAGCTGATATAGGAGTCCACAGCAGAGGGACCTCATTGTCTAGACAGGGAGGTGGAAAAGACTCTCCAGACAAGAAGACCCTTGAATGAACCCTGAAGGAGGAATTTTCAGGAGGACAATGTTGGGGAGGGCTGAGATGCTATTCCAAACAAAGGGAAGAGTGCTGTGTGCTAATGTAGCAGTTAAAAGAAGGCCCTAGTGCAGCCTGGAGAGGGAAAGTACCGTATTCACAGGGCAAGTTAATGGCACATGATCAAAAGAAAGAAACCCAGCCTTGCTAGGTGCTACCTACCTTTCTATCCCCACATCCTTGAAGGCAATTAACTCTAGTATCGCAACATTGAAGAAAATATAAGCTGTCCAAGGAATCTCTCCTGTGGCTTGAAATAGCTTGTGTCCTTTAAAATAAACAAACAAACAAAAAAATAAATAAATAATAAGATATCCAGAAAGCCTGCTATGAATAAAACCTCATGTTAGGTGTTATGAAAAGAGGCTAGGGGAGATTAAAAATAAATTAATGGAGACACTTCTGGGAAGATGGTGAACTAGTAAGACACGGGAATCTCTTCTCCAGAAGAAGCTAGAGGATCTCTTCTCCAGAAGAAGCTAGAGGACAGGCTGAAACAGCCCTGAAATAGATCTTCTAGGATTTAGGACAGCAGGTGAAGGCTGCACACCACCCAGAGGAGAGAGGGACAAAAGAGGGAAATCGTGACGACAGAACCGTGAGTTGGAACCAGCAGCAGCTACTGCTGCTGGCACCCTCCCCCCAACTCTTTAGAATTCTCAGGCCCCTGGGCCTGCGACTACAGACAAAGGGGGCTCCAGGGATCTACCACTCCCGGAAAGGGGAGAGAGAGGGACACAGCCTTAGGCTGACTCAGGTTCTGACCCGCAAATTTGGGCTGCAGAGCCCCATGGATCCTTCCACATGGTGGTTTGCCCTGGGAGCCTAGGAAGGACTGGAGAAATCCGACCCTCGCAATCTCCCTCTCTTCTAGCCTGGACTAATTGTTGAGGACTCCACAGGAGAGGGGAGAGAGAGCCTAAGGCTGACCCTGCTTTTGACTCACAGGTTTGGTCTGCCCTGTCCCGAGAGCCCTTCCAGGCTGGGTGGGGCTGCGCCATTGCTTGCCTTGGAGCCTGCAAGGGACTAAAGATATACAAACCTCCCAATCTCCTCCTCTACTAACAGGGACTGATTGTTGAGGATTCAGAGGGGAGGGGAAATATTTCCTAGCTGGGAAAAGGGAGGGGGCTATCAGAGAAGACTGGAGAACTGTCTCAGAAAGTTTGAATTACAAGGCTCTTAGCCACCAGACATGGACGCTCTATCACATTGATCTGGTCTGTGTCACAATAAATACACTCTCACCAGGCATTGAATTGAGAGCTGCCAACAAGTGCCATCTCCTGGCAGACCAAGGAAGTGCACATAAGAAAATCAAAAATAAATAGGAGAGGCTTTACCTGGCCTCTATAGCCTCCCTG
Source organism: Tolypeutes matacus (assembly GCA_026826555.1). NCBI lineage: Eukaryota > Metazoa > Chordata > Mammalia > Cingulata > Chlamyphoridae > Tolypeutes > Tolypeutes matacus. The sequence goes on from JAKSZT010054334.1 coordinate 65,143,722, forward strand.
CCCAAGGCCCTAGGAAATGACTCTACAACCAATTACTGGGTCCAGTGCCCAGTTTTGAGCAACCAGCAGGGCAATCCTAACAAACAGGTTGAGCCAAAAATCAAAGAGGTGTGGTAAGTCACAGATTCTTGTCACTAAAACCTTGTAAAAGAGAAAGAGATAGAGCATTTAAGTAAAATAAAACCTAACCATATGCCTAAACACCAGCAAAAAATTATGAGCCATACTAAGAAAATAGAAGATGTGACCCAAGAAAAGGAATACTTCAAAGTCCAAGAAGAGATGCAGAATTTGAGAGAACTAATCAGTGAGATGAGCACAAATTTCCAAGATCAAATTAATGAGATGAAAGACAATATATAGTTAAAGAGATAAATGACATAAAGAAGACATTGAGCGAACACAAAGAAGAATTTGAAATCCTGAACAGAAAAGTAACGGAGTTCATGGGAATGAACGACACAATAGGTGAAGTCAAAAACACATTTGAGGCATACAACAGCAGACTTGAAATGAAAGAAGAAAGAATAAGTGAGACCAAAGACAGAGCAGCTAAAATTGAAGAGAGAAAAGAACAGAGAGAGAAAAGAATGGAAAAAATTGAGCAGGGGCTCAGACAGTTGAATGACAACACAAAACGCAACAACATACGTGTCATGGGAGTTCCAGAAGGGGAAGAGAAAGGGAAACGGGCAGAAAGAGTATTTGAGGAAATAATAGCTGAAATTTCCCAACTCTCACGAAAGAAATGAATTTACATGTTCAAGAAGCACACCATACCCCAATGAGTATAAATCCAAAGAGACCTATGCCAAGACACATACTATTCAAAATATCAAATGTCAAAGATAAAGAGAAAATTCTCAGAGCAGCAAGAGAGAAGCAAACCATCACGTACAAAGGATGTCCAGTAAGACTTAGTGCAGATTTCTCTTCAGAAACGATGGAGGCGAGAAGACACTGGTATGATACAATTAGGAAACTGAAGAGAAAAACTGCCAGCCGAGAATTCTTTATCCAGCAAAACTGACCTTCAAATATGAAGGTGAGTATAAAGTATTCACAAACAAACAGAAACTAAGAGAATTTGCAAAAAAGAATCCACCTTTGCAGGAAATATTAAAGAAAGCCTTAAGGGAAACGGATGTGGCTCAAGAGGTTCGGCGTCCGTCTACTATATGGAGAGACCGGGGTTCGGTCCCCGGTACCTCCCGGTAAAAAAAAAAAGAAAGCCTTAGAACCTGAAAGAAAAAGACAGGAGAGAGAGGCTTGGAGGAGAGTATAGAAGAAAGAAAAGCAGAAAGGATAACCAAAAGAGTAAAAAGAGAGAAAAAAACAAGATGATATATGAAAACCAAAGAATAAAATGGAGGAAGTAAATAGTGCATTTTCAGTAATACTGAATGTGAATGGATTAATTCCCCAATCAAAAGATACAGGCTTGCAGAATGGATAAAAAAACATGAGCCATCCATATGCTGCTTACAAGAAACTCACCTCAGACCCAAGGATACAAACCAGCTGAAAGTAAAAGGTTGGAAAAAGATACTCCACGCGAACAGTAAACAGAAAAGAGCAGGGGTAGCTATACTAATATCAGACAAAACAGACTTTAAATGCAAAAAAGTGATAAGAGATACGGAAGGCCATTATATATTAATAAAAGGGACGATCCTCCAAGAAGATATAACAGCCATAAATATCTACACACCTAACCAGGGTGCCCCAAAATGTATGAGACAAACTCTGGCAAAACTGAAGCGAGAAATAGACATTTCTACAATAATCACTGAAGACTTCAACACCCCTCTCACATCATTAGATAGAACAACTAGACAGAAGATCAACAAGGAAACAGAGAACTTGAACAATATGATAAACAAGTTAGACCTAACAGACATATACAGAACACTGCATCCAAACTCAGCGGGTTATACATTCTTCTCAAGTGCCCATGGAACTTTCTCCAGGATAGACCACATGTTAGGTCACAATACAGCTCTCAATAAATATAAAAAGATTGAAATTATACAAAGAATCTTCTCAGATCATAATGGAATGAAACTAGAAATCAATAAAGACAGGAAAAAAGTAAGTTTGCAAATGTTTGAGACTGAACAACACACTCTTAAATATTCAGGGGGTCAAAGAAGAAATTGCAAGTGAAATTAGTAAATATATTGAGACAAATGAAAATGAGAACACAACGTATCAAAACTTATGGGATACAGTGAAGGCAGTCTTGAGTGGGAAATTTATAGCTCTAAATGCCTATATTAAAAAACAAGAAAGAGCTAAACTCAAAGATTTAACTGAACAACTAGAGAATCTAGAAAAAGAACAGCAAACCAATCCCAAAGCAAGCAGAAGGAAAGAACTAATAAAGATTAGAGCAGAAATAAATGAAAATGAGAACAGAAAAACAGAGAAAATCAACAAAACCAAAAGCTGGTTCTTTGAAAAGATCAATAAAATTGACAAGCCCCTCGCTAGACTAACAAAGAAAAAAAGAGAGAAGATGCAAATAAATACAATCAGAAATGAAAGGGGGGAAATTACAAATGACCTCACAGAAATAAAAAGAATCATAAGAGAATATTATGAGAAACTATATACCAACAAACTAGACAACCTAGATGAAATGGACAAATTTCTAGAAATGCACAACCAACCTACATTGATGCTACAAGAAATACAAGAACTTAACAAACCAATCACAGTTAAGGAGATTGAATCCCACAGCCAACATCATACTCAATGGGAAAAGGTTGAAAGCTTTCCCTCTAAGATCAGGAACAAGACAAGGATGCCTACTGTCACCATTGTTATTCAATATTGTACTAGAAGTTCTAGCTAGGGCAATTAGACAAAAAAAAAAAAAAAAAAAAAGAAAGAAAAAAAAATTAAAGGCATCCAAATAGGAAAAGAGGAAGTAAAACTCTCACTATTTGCATATGACATAATCCTGTACTTAGAAAATCCTGAAGTAGCCATGACAAAGCTACTTGAGCTAATAAATGAGTTCAGCAAAGTGGCAGGTTACAAGATCAACATGCAAAAATCAGTAATGTTTTTGTACACTAGTTCTGAACAACCTGAGGAGGAAATCAGGGGGGAAATTCCATTTTCAATAGCAACAAAAAGACTCAAATACCTAGGAGTTAATTCAACCAAAGAAGTACAGTACCTATATGCAGGAAACTACAAAACAATGCTAAAAAAAATTTTAAAAAGACCTAAACAAATGGAAAGACATTCCATGTTCATGGATTGGAAGAATAAATATCGTGAAGATGTCAATCTTGCCCAAACTGATTTATAGATTCAATGCAATACCAATCAAAATCCCAACAGCTTACTTTACAGAATTAGAGAAGGCAATTACCAAATTCACCTGGAAGGGTAAGTGCACCCGAATAGCCGAAAGCATTCTAAAAAAGAAGAGCAATGTGGGAGGAATTTCACTGCCTGACCTTGAAACATATTACAAAGCTACAGTGATCAAAACAGCATAGTACTGGCAGAAAGACAGACACATCGATCAGTGGAATAGAATTGAGAACCCAGAAATATACCCTCACCTATACAGTCAACTGGTTTTTGACAAACCTACCAAGCCCACGCTAATGGGGAAAAACAGTCTCTTCAACAAATGGTGTTGGGAGAACTGGATATCTATAACCAAAAGAATGAAAGAGGACTCCTATCTCACCCCCTATACAAGAATCAACTCAAAATGGATCAAAGATCTAAATATAAAAGCCAGGACCATAAAACTACTGGAAGAAAATGTAGGGAAACATCTTCAAGACCTTGTAGTAGGTGGTGATTTCTTGGACCTTACACCCAAAGCATGTGCAATAAAAGAAAAAATAGAGAAACGGGACTTCCTCAAAATTAAACACTTTTGCACCTCACAGGACTTTGTCAGAAGGGCGAAAAGGCAGCCAACTCAATGGGAAAAAAATATTTGGAAATCATATATCTGATAAGTGTTTAATATCCAAGATATATAAAGAGATGTTACAACTCAGCAAGAAAAAGACAAATGACCCAATTAAAAAATGGGCAAAAGACTTGAATAGACATTTCTCCAAAGAAGAAATACAAATGGCAAAAAAACACATGAAGAAATGCTCAACATCACTCATGATTAGGGAAATGCAAATCTAAACTACAATGAGATATCATTTCACACCTATCAGAATGGCCACTATTAAAAAGACAGAGAACTACAAGTGTTGGAGAGGATGTGGAGAGATAGGAACATTTCTTCACTGTTGGTGGGAATGCAGAATGGTACAACCACTATGGAGGACTGTTTGGAAGTTCCTAAAGAAGTTGAGTATAGACTTGCCATGTGACCTGGCAATACCACTAGTGGGTATATACACAGAAGAACTGAGAGCAGTGACACGAACAGACATCTGCACACTGATGTTCATAGCCACATTATTCACCATTGCCAAAAGTTGGAAACAACCCAGGTGTCCATCAACAGATGAATGGATAAACAAACTGTGGTCTATTCACATGATGGAATATTATGCAGCTGCAAGAAGAAATGAAGTCGTAAAGCTTATGGCAACATGGATGAACCTGGAGGACATTATGTTGAGTGAAGCAAGCCAGACACAAAAGGACAAATACTGTATGAATGCATCACTATGAACCAAATATATTGTGTAACATATTGTTTGATCCAAGAAAAATTTCTATGTATCCATTACATTTAATTGAGAAATATATATATTTATTCATCTGTGTTTACTTTTTAGTTTTTAATTGTTTATATTTTCAATTATTAAATGTACAAAATAAAGTTTTTAAAAAAATGGATTAAATGAGACAATGGAAAGCTGATGGTTAATCTGTTCAGAGCTGGTCCTCAGCACGTGGCTGCCTGAGTGACCTAGACATAAGTTAAAGGTTAACAACCCTCTTTGGAAGAGAGAGAATGTATAGATGGGATCATAAACTATAACCTTCCCAAAGCAGTAAACGTCCTTGGTAAACATCTTTCTTACAAGCATAGTGAAAGCATCACCAGACCCCAAGTGCGCTGTCACAGGACCCTAGCAGGAACTCTGTTCAATACCCTATGAAATGTCCTTGTTAGCCCTTATATCACCCCTCATTTTCCCATCTCTTTGCAGAGTGCTATCTTCATTCTCTGAACCACTGCCATTAGAAAGCCTCTCCTGTCAAAGCTTATGCTTGACTAAATGCCAGGCATGTTCTTTGTTCTTGTAGGCACACCAACTCATGCTCTTCAGGCTGGGTTGTAACAGTTGGTTAAAAGGTCATTTGTAAATCTTTGGAAATGAACATCATGGTGTTTGTGACTAGCAGAGTTATTATATGGGTATGACAGTGGTTGAAAGGGAAAGCCTAAGGTCATTTATATTACTAGAAGAAAAGCTAAAAAATGTACCAAGGGACTGTATAACATGGTGAAACTTCATGTAAAATATGAGTATAGGTGATATTGCATATATAAAACTGTTTTTACAATATGTAAATACAAATAAACTAGAGAGATGGAAACAGAATAGCAGCTAAGTATGGTAGGGGAATCAGAGAGAGATTGAGAAGTGATGAGTTTGGTTTGTTTTTTTAGTATTATTATTATTGTTATTACTGGAATAATGAAAATGCTCTAAGATTGAAGTGATGAATGCATAACTATGTGATTATACTGAATACCATTGATTGTGCATTTTGGATGGATTTATGTTTTATTAATATGTATCAATAAAATTGATTTGTTAAAAAAAGAATAATAATGAACAAGATATTAAAATTGTACTCAACTTACAAAAAAATAAAACAAAAAAAGAATGAAATGGTTCTTAGTTTCCCAAGGCTTACCGTCTAAGGCTAGGGGAGGAGGTCAGCACACATAATAAGAAAAGTAAGCGAAGTAAGATTGGAAAGAGGGATGGGAAAGTGTTGAGTGTGGTTTGAATAGAGGTGGCATTGCCCACAAATTTCCATTTGGCAATGTTGGTGTTGCCCTGCGGCTGCTTTAAAATCTCCCCACTGGTAAGATCGAGTGGGATTTACCGGGGTTGGGGGGCAGAAATTGGAGAAGCAGAGGTGGTAGGGGTGTGAGAACTCTTGAAACATCCCATTAGCACAGTGGAGGATGCTGGCGATTACCAGGGATAGTCAACAGGCAAGCCGGTTTTGTGAAAGCAAATGTACAGGAGGGACTTGGACATGGGTAGAAAATGCTTCTTCTGGGAAGGAGATGGTGTTTTCTCCAACAAAAGTGAGACATACATTAAGGGAGAGGTTGAGGTTAGCAAATGGGACAAAAACACTGCAACATGAAAGCAGGGGACAGCTTGAAGCAGTTTGAGTAACCATGAAGTCATCTGGCCATATCTCCCCAAAATGCTTTTTTTGGTTGGGGATGTTGCAGACTCAACAGGGACAAGGTCAGAAGAAGAAAACAGTGACATTTGTAGCCCACTGTGGGATGAATTTGAGTAATTTGATTTGTGGTGTGAGAAGTCCAAGTATAGGAAAAACAGAGCATCTATGTGGGGGCTGGGATGCTAATTTGAGGAGGTGAATTAAAGAAAAATTGAGTTTTCTTTGAGCCCTGGTGGAATGGTGGAGAGAAAGATGATAAAAGGCAGGCATCTGCTTTGCTTTGTATGCCAGGCCTTAGCACTGCCTATTTGGGACATCCACATTGTGGGTGAAACAAGAAGCAAAATGTAGTTAAACATACCAACCTATTAGTTCCAGAACGATTTCCCATCCCAAGAAAAATGGGACATCCTGGGGCTGCCCTGCAGAAATAATAGGCTAAGAGTGCTATTGTTTGGAGGAATAGACGGTTTCCTAGATTGCTTTAGGAAAGACAGAGTCAGGTTATAATTTCAAAAAGAGATGGGGCTACAAGGCCATGCATTAGGGGATCTTTTTGGGGGGTGCCTGATAACAAGGATTTACACTTGTTTATGCATTTGAATTTTAAGTCTTGTGAGTAAAAAACAGCATTACAATTAAAAAATGAAGTAATATTAGCTTTTCTATTTACCAATGTTGTTACTTACACTGGAGACTTACTTCAACGTCCAGTGTCTAGTATGCTCTTCTTTCAACACGGAGGACTCCCTTTAGCATTTCCTGTAGGGCAGTTTCCGTGGTAATGAACTTTCTCAGTTTTTGTTTGTCTGGAAATGTCTAAATGTCTCCCTCATTTTTGAAAGACAACTTGCTAGGTATATTATTATCAGGTAATAGTTTTTTCTTTTGTTTAAATATGTCCTCCCACTGCCTTCTGGCCTCCACGATGTCCAGACCCAAGAGAGAAAATATTATGGGGCAGGGGTGAGTCCCCAAAGCTCTCCTAGGAATGAAGGTGATGGCTGGAGATTGTGCACCAACGGCAAAAGGCAGAGATGCAGCAGGCCTGGCTGCTCCCTCAAACCCAGATCTTCTGTTCTTGAGGATTGGGGCGACACCAAGGCACAGAGAGGCGTGCTGGAGGGTGTCCAACAGATCACTGAGGCCCTCAGAGCCTGGGGTTCACCACCATGGCACAGCATTTCTATTATAACAAGTACCTTTGCATTAGAGCCTCACTTGTTTAAGCAGCCTGTGATTGGAATTATTACTTTTGCTTTTGGTAAACCCTATTGAGGGAAAGGCCATTATCTAACCTCTTTATACCCTTTACATCTAAGTGTTATTGAATGGAGAGCTCTCTAGTGGCCATGGGCAGCTAATCACACTTCTGTATGTGCCAGGCACTGGGGCTACCAAGGTGGAAAAGACAGTCCTTGTTCCAGCCAAAAGTATCATGGGGATGATAGATGTTAAGAATAAACCTAACAAAACTTTGGCTATTCCTGGGTATTTTATTGTTGTGTGACCCTTGTGAATGAAATTATTTCTCCATTTTGTATTTTAAGTGGTTATTGCTAGTAGATAGGAAATCTCTATCTTTATCTCTATATCTATATCTGTCTCTGTCTCTGTAGCTGTGTCTATATCTATGCAATACATGACTACTTGTTTTTTCCTTTGGGTTTTCTAGGTATAAAATCTTATCATCTGAAAATAATGGAAAGATTTCTCTCTTCCTTTTAAGTAACTAAAGCTCTAATTTTTGTCTGGGAACTTACTTAACAAGGATCAGTGATAAAGTAGGGACCCAGCTAGAAAGAGTGCAGGTGGGTTGACATTTTAGAGGGTGATTAGGGAAGGCTAAAGTGATATTTATGTAAGTCAGAGAGTGGATAAGTAGGGAATAAGTAACTCAGGCAGCAGGAACAACAGGTGCAAAGACCCTCAGGCCCTCAGGAATAGGGAGGATCAGGAACCTAAATGTTGCTGTCATGAGGGGGAGAGTGGTAGGATATGAGGTCAGAGGGGCTAGATTGTATAAGATCTTGTAGGTCATTGGACTTTATTCCAAGAGAAATGAAGAACCATGGCAGCACTTTGAATAGGGAAGTGAAGTTATCCCCATTTCATCTTAACAGGGTCACTCTGGCTGCTGTGCTGAGAACTGATCGCTGAAAAGGAAGGTGGAATCAGGAAGACCAGTTAGGAGACTATTGCAATTACGCAAATGAGAAATATTGGTGACATGGACTAGCACGGTAGCAGTACAGGTTGTGAAAAGTGATCAGATTCTGGATATGTGTTGAAGATAGAGTCAAACTGTATATGGGCATAAGATAAAGAGAAGAATCAGTGATTCCAAGGTTTTTGGTCTAAAAAACTGAATGAATAGAATTGCCATTTGTGGATATGGCATCATGGGGAGAAATTGCTTATGGGGGAAGATCAAGAATACTGAACTTGAGATAGCTAATACACATCTAAATAGCAATGTGGACTAGGCAACTGCATTTGAACCTGGTGTTCATGGAGAGGTCTACACTATAGATACCAGTTTGGGTGTAATGGTTGGCAATAGAACAGTGGGAATGGATAACAGCACTTAGGCAACACATACAGGTAGAGTAGGGCAGTGATCTAAAGAATAAGCCCTGGCTCTCCACAACATTTAAAGGGGGGAGGAGTGGGAAGCGGCTGTGGCTCAATCAGTAGGGCTCCCGTTTACCATATGGGAGGCCCCGGGTTCGCTTCCCGGGGCCTCCTGGTGAAGGCAAGCCCGCCCGCACGGCGTGGTTAGCTGACCCAGCGAGCACAAGCAGCAAGGGGGTGATAAATGAATAAATAAATAAAATCTTAAAAAAAAAAAAAAAAAAGGGGGTGGGGAGGAGTGACAAAGAACCAGCAATGGCAGCTGAGAAGCAGCTATTGGAGAAAAACCATGTAGTGCAATATACTGGCAGACAAAGGGCTCCAAGGAAGATGGGATGATCAACTATGTTGAATGCTGGTGATGGATCATGTAAGGTGGGAATTGGTTTTGCAAAGGGATTTAGCAAAGGGGAAATTAGGAGTGGCATTGACTAGTTTATTAGGATGGTATGGGTGAAAGCCTGATTGGAACAGATTTAAGAGAAACTAGGAAAGGAATTTGAGAAAACAAAGAGTTTAGCTAAAGGAAAAGAGCAGTAGCTGAAATGGGAAATGGAATCTAGAAGGGATATTTTTAAATCCTTTTTAAAAATCAGCTTTACAGAGGTTTAATTTATATACAGAAAAATATGCCTATTTTGGCATACATTTTGATAAATTTTGATAAATTCACACATCCATGAAACCACCACCATAATTAAAATATAAAGCATTTACACCATTCCAAAATGTTTCCTTGTTCCTCTTCCCAGTCAATCCCTCCACTGCTGACCCAGGTAAACACTAATCTGATCTCTGCCACCTTAGATTAGATTTGCCTTTTCTAGAATTTTATTTAAATGGAGTCATACAATATGTATTCTTTCATGTCTGAAGTTTTTCAGTCAATATTATGTTTTTTGAGATTGGTAGTTGATTCCTTTTATTTTATCCATTGTTTGGATACACCACAATTTGTTTATCCGTTCCCCTGATGATGGACATTTGTGTTCTTTCCAGTTTTGGACAATTGCAAATTAAGATACTATAAACATTTATGTGCAAGTCTTTGTGTGGACATATGTTTTCATTTCTTTTGTGTAAATACTTTAGGAACAGAATTGTTGCGTCAAATGGTAAGTGTCTGTATGACTTTTGAAGAAACTGCCAAATTGTTTTCCAAAGTAACAGTACTATTTTATATACCAAAAGTGTATAAGAATTCCAGTTGCTCCAAATCCCCTCCAACACTTGATGTTTTCAGACTTTTTCATTTTAACCACTCTAATAAGTGCATAATTATAATTTATAACTTACTGTTGACTCACGATATTAAACATTTTTCCCATGTGCATATTAGTAATTTATATATCTTCTTTTGTGAAATATCTTTTCAAATCTTTTGCCAATATTTTAATTTGATTGTCTTTTTGTTATTGAGTTGTAAGAATTCTTCATATATTCTGGACACAAGTGCTTTGTCAAATGTTTGTTTCATAAATATTTTCTCAAGTCTGTGACTTATCTTTGCATTTTCGTTTAGAAAAGTGAAATGTTATTTTTTTTCTCTTTTTTTAAAAATTTTTATTGTGGGTAAAAATCAAAATTCTCACAATACATACAAACATTTGCAAAATGATATATAAATATATACGCATATATGTATATTTGCTTACAAAAATGTTATTTATATATATATATATACACATATATTTTAAGAGGTGCTTAGATTACCCAAAATATTACACGGAACCCACTGGGATTCCCATGTTGCCCACCTCCCACACCTCCCACCACATCCCACACAAACATCTCCCACAAGTGTGGCCCACCACCCTCAATGAATTTACACATCCTGGAGCCTTGCCACCAGCCATAGACCACAGTTCACACTGTAGACCACACTCTCTCCCACTCAGTTCTGAGTGGTGTGTGCTGATTTAAAATGGCCTACATCCGTTGCCACAACAGTACTCAGGACAACCTCCAACTCCCAAAGAAGCCCCTGTATTTCAACTGCTCATCCCCTCCTTACCCCAAAATTGTCAAGTGGCCACTGGCTCCACCTCATTGTTATAATTTCTTGCATTGCTAGAATCACCATATGTGAACAAGAGAATACCATCAAGTCCACTCTAGTCCATAGTTCTTCCCCCAATCCTGAGGGGACTGGGATGGTGATGTCCACTCCAACTCCAAGTGAGAGAGAGCTTATATCCCATGGATATGGTGGGTGGGATGATCCTGCCTGCAGATGCAGGCCCTCTCCATTCCCTGGGATGGCCATTGCCCATCGTTGTCTCCTCACCAGGTGACTTGGATGAGTCCATTGAGCTGTAGGGTAGGAGTTGCAGCTCCACCTAGATTTCATGCTGAAATGTTATTTTGATGAAGTCCAGTTTATCAATATCTATTTTTATGCCTTGTGCAGGTTTTTGGTCCTATCTAGGAACTATTTGTCTACTCCAAAGTCATGAAGAGTTTCTCCTTTATTTTTTCTAGAGATTTTTTTCATTTCAGCTTTTATATTTACTCTATGATCCATTTCAAAATAATTTTCATATATGGTGTGAGGCAAGGGTTGGGTTTCATTTTATGCATATGGTTATCTAACTGTTCCAGCATCATTTGTCAAAAAGACCATATTTCCCCTTCCCATTGAATTAACTTGGAATTTTTTATTGAAAATAAATTAAGCATATACTTGTGAGTGTATTTCTGGACTCTATTGAGTTCTATTGATGGATTTGTCTACCTGGAATCAGGAAGACCAGTTAGGAGACTATTGTAATTGCACAAATGAGAAATGTTGGTGACTAATACAAAAGTACTTGTTATAATAGAAATGCTGTGCCATTACAGTGAGCCCCAGACTCTGACGGCCTCAGTGATCTGCTGGACACCCTCCAGCATGCCTCTCTGTGCCTCTCTTGTCTACCATCACACTCTCCTGGTTACTGCACTTTATAGTTAGTTTTGAAATCAAGTAGTAGAAGTCCTACAAATTTGTTCTTATTAATTAAAACTCTTCTGGCTATTCTAAAGTCTTTTGAATTTCTATAGAAATTTTAGAATCAGCTCATCAATAAAAGCCTGCTAGGACTATAATAAAGATTTCTATAGATAATTTTGTGGAAAAGTAACATCTTATTAATATTGAATCTTTAATTCCACATGGTATAGCTCTCTGTTAATTTAGATGTTTAATTTCTCTCAGCAATATTTTATCATTTTAGGTGGTATGCAAGTATTTTATTAAATATATATTAAATATTTTGTACTTTTTGATGCCATTATAAATTGCATTTTTTTCATTTTCCAATTGATAATTGCTAGTATAAAGAAATAATATGGTTTTATATATTGATGTGATATTATTGAGCCCTGTTAAACTCATTTACTAGTTCCTGAAGCTTTTTGTAAATTCCTCAGGATTTTCTATTTATAAATCTTGTCTTCTGCAAATAAAGGCATTCTTACTTCTGCCTTTCTCATCTGTATCCATTTTTTTCTTTTTCTTGACTTATTCTACCTCCAGTACAATTTTGGATAGATGTGGTAGAGCTAGTCCTCTTTGCCTTGTTCCTGATGTTAGGGAGAAAACAGTCTACTACCATTAAGTAAAATGTTAGCTGTAGGTTTTTCATAAAGGTTCTTTATCAGATTGAGAAAATTGCCTTCTATTCAGAGTATGCTGCTGAGATTTTTTTTTTTTTTAAATCATGAATATGTGTTGGATTTTGCCAAATACTTTTTTCTGAACCTATTGAGATGGCCACATGTTTTTTCCTCCTTTATTATTTATTATGGCAAATCACATTGATTGATGTTTGGATTGTTAAACCAATTTCACATTCCTGGGATAAATTTCACTTGGTCATGTTTAATATTCTTTTTATATACTGTTGGATTTTATTTGCTAACAATTTGTTAAGGGTTTTTACATTTGTGTTCTTCCTGAATATTGGTCTGTAGTTTCTCCTTCTTGATATTAGAGCCATGCTGGCCTCATAAACTATATTGAGAAGTGTTTCCTCCTCTTCTATTTTATGAAAGTGTTTATATACCAGTGGTATTATTTTTTCCTTAAATGTTTGGTAGAATTTTTCAGTTATGCCCTGTAGGCCTTGAATCATCTTTATGGGAAGTTTCAAATATTGAATTTAATTTCTTAGCAGATTTAGGGCTATTTAAGTTTTCTATTCTTCTTGAGTCAGTTTTGGTAGTTTAGAATTTTTAAGGACCTTTTTTTTTTTGTTTCACTTTAAGTTGTCCAATATATTGGTCTACAGTTATATATAATATTCACTTACTTTCTTTTTAATGTTTGTACCATTTGTAACGATTCCCTTGCTCTCATTCTTGTTATTTAATGTGACTACAGTCATTTTTCTTGCTGACTTCATTCCTTTCTTTATTGCTTGTTGTTTTTCTCTTTTTTGTACTCAAATTTATTTCATTCTTTCTAGTTACTTCATTCTTAATTTGCTCCTCTTTCTTTAGCTCTCTAAGGTGGAAGTTAGATAATTTATTTTTAGAGTTTCTTTCATAAGATTAGAATTTAAGTCTATAGATTTATTCTAGGTACTATTTTAGCTGCATTTGTCAAAATTTGGTGTGTTGTAATTTCCATTCATTCATTCAGCTCAAAATATTTTATAATTTACATTGTGATTTTTCTTGATCCATGTGTTATTGAAAAGTGTGTTGTTCAGGGAGCAGATGTGGCTCAAGCAGTTGAGCGCCTGCCTCCCACATGGGAAGTCTTGGGTTCAGTTTCAGGTGTCTCCTGAAAAAAAAACAACAACAAACAAAACAAATGATAAAACCAACTCAGGAAAGCCAATGTGGCTCAGTGGTTGAGTGCTGGTTTCCCACATAGGAGGTCCCGTGTTCAATCCCTGGGCACTTGTACCTCAAAAAAAAAAAAAAAAAAAAACAACAAGAAAGAAAGAAAAGTGTGCTGTTAAATTTTTTAAAGTGTAGGTAATTATCAGATACCTTTCTGTTATTGATTTCTATTCAATTCCATTGTGTTCAGAAAACATATTCTGGATTATTTCAATCCTTTTAATTTCATTGAAACTTGCTTTATGACCTAACCCATGGTACTTCTTGTTGAATGTTCTGTGTATGCTCAAAATTCAAATACACATTCTGCAGTATTTGGGAAGAGTATTTTATAAATGTCAATTAGGTCAGATTTTTAACAGTGTGGTTCAAGTCATCTACATTTTAACGGATTCTCTGTCTACTTTTTTATCAATTACTGAAAGAACAATTTTGAAATCTCTAACTACAATTGTGTTTGTCTTTCTCCTTTCTGTTCTCAGATTTTGCTTCTTATATATTGAAGTTCTATTATTAGGAGCATATAGAATTGCTATGTCTTCATGAAGAAGACATTGATATGTCTGATATGATTCAGACATTGATATGTCTTTGATATACTTAATATTATTTATGACTCTTATCGTGTTATCATTTGAGTTTTGGCCTGAAGAAATTCTATTTATGTATTTTGTAATGTAGACTACTGTTGGTGAAATTTCTCAACTCTGTCTCAAAAAGTTTTAATTTTATCTCCATTTTTTAAAGGCAAATTTTGGTTCCTGTCTAATTATAGGGTTTTTTTTTTTCTTTCACCCATTTAACAATGTAATTCCATTTTAGTTTGGCTTTTATAGTTTCTGGTAAGAATTTATGAGATTGATTATCTTTGTTCCGTTTTGCTTAATGTCTTTTTTATGGCTATATTTAAATTTTTCTCTTTACCAATGATTTTTAGCAACTTGATTATGTGCCTTGATGTGGTGTGGTATGGTGTGTGTATGTGTGTGTGTTTTCATGTATTCTGCTTGAGATTCATTGAGTTTCTTGAATCAGTGGCTTTATAATTTTAATCAAATTTGGAAACACTTCAGCCATTATTGCTCTCATTCTCTTCTGAGATTACAATTTCATATATAATAGATGGTTTGGTATTACTCTGCAGTTTCTGTTAATTTTTTCAGCCTCAGATCTCACTATTTATTTTCATTTTTGATGCATTCTATTATATCTTCAAATTTACTGACCTTTTATTTTGCAATGCCTAATCTGATATTTACCTATTCAGCAAAATTTCCATTTCAGATATTTTATTTTTCATTTATATACATTCCACTAAGTTTGTTGAAATAGCTTCCATTTCTTGCCTCATTAAATGTTTTTACATAGATATAATAATTGTTTTACCATCTTTGCTAGTTCCATCTCCTCTGTTATTTATGGACTGGTTTCATTTCATTTTTTTCTCTGATTATCAGTCATATCTCATGTCCATTGGTATGTCTAGTAATTTTTTATTGAATGTTGATGTTGTAACATTATGTTATTAAGTGTCTGGATTTTGTTATTTTCCTCCAAAGAGTGTTAGGCTTTGTTTTGTCAAGCTGTTAATTTCTTGCAACTCAATTTGCTCCCACTGAGGACTCTTTTTAAATTTCACTAAGGCAGGTCTAAAGTAGACTTTGCTGCAGGGATACCTTACCTCTACTACCAAGGCATTGCCCCTCTGGTACCTCTGCTGAATATCCTTGGATTTGTGTATATAAAAACATGAGTTATCTATTGTTCACTAGGCCCTATCAGTATTAGGATGTGTTTTCTTCAGCTCTCTGAAATAGTCATATATTATTTTTTTTTTTTTTTTTATTTTTTTTATTATGGGTAAAAATCAAAATTCTCACAATACATACAAACATTTGTAAAATGATATATAAATATATATGCATATATGTGTATTTGCTTACAAAAATGTTATTTTATATATATATATATACATATATTTTAAGAGGTGCTTAGATTACCTAAAATATTATACGGAACCCACTCGGATTCCCATGTTGCCCACCTCCCACACCTCCCACCACATCCAACACAAACATCTCCCATAGTGTGGCCCACCAACCTCAATGAACTTACACCTCCTGGAGCCTTGCCACCAACCATAGACCACAGTTCACACTGTAGACCACACTCTCTCCCACTCAGTTCTGAGTATATTATTTTTAAATTAATCTTTATCACCCTCCCCAATTTTCTTGTTCTGTCTCTCTTCAACTCTTTATTAGATAAATATTGAAACTTTGGGTAATTCCACTATGTTCTAAACTTTTATTTCATACTTGCCATTACATTTTCAGTTTGCATTGTGTTCTGGGTGAATTCATCAGCTTAGTCTTTCAGATTGTAATTCCCTCTTCACCACTATTGATTCTGCAATTCAACCAATCTGATCAGTTTGTTTCAAAGTTCATGGATTTCATCTTTAAGCTCTCTAATTGATTCTTTTGCATATTAGTCTGTTCTTGTTTTGTAGATATGATAGCATTTCTAACACCCTTAAGAATATTAATTATCCTTTTTAAAAAGCATTTTTGTTGGTGGTGTTTGTTCTATTAGCCATGTATCCTCCAATGTTAGCTTTCCTAATTGTTGAGAGAAAGGGAGGATATATGAAAGAATGATCCCTTTCTTTAAAAAAAATTTTTTTTTTACCTGATGTCTATTTGGATTGATCCAGGTAATGCAGAGGATAACATCACCATAGCTATGTAGTGTTCATTTCCTGTCTTTTCATTCATTGCTTCTGTGGAGTGATAAGCATCCTCACTATATTTTAATTTTTATTTTTATACATACCAGTACAATTTCTCCTGCTGTTTTTGAATCATTTGAAAAAATTCCCCCTTATGGTTTTATTTATTTATTTATTTATTTATTTATTTATTTATTTATTTTTCCCCTTATGGTTTTATTTACATCTTTGTGATCATTTTCAATATGCATGCCAATTATGTTAGTCAAATTGTCATCTTTCAGAATGATCATTTAGATTAATTATGTTGTAACTTTACTATGGAAACATTTATGTAACACTTAAGACACAGATAACTACTGTGTTCTGGGAATACTAAGTTAAATAAGATAAGGTCTTCAGGCAGCTTAAATTCAAGACCCACACAATTAACTCTAGTAGTGAGTGTTATGAGCTAACATCAATGATTTAAGTCTAGTAGAGTGCACTAACTTGGACTGGACTCCAATATACATTTTAAAAATTTGACGGCTGAAAGGTAGGGTGAAAAGACCTGATATCTAAACATGTCAAGTAATTTTCTACTTATCTAGAGCAGAGTTCATAAGCTGGTGACTGTAGGCTAGATTTGGCATATTTGTTTTGGCTCACAAAATATTTCAGATTTTTTAGCCAATGTGAGAAACAATAGATTTCATAGAAAAGGCCAAATTTCCCAGTTTCTCCTGAGAATTTTTGGAAATCTGGTAAAACTGGTTCTGCATTCACATATAACAATAGTTTCCTTGAGATGAGTAGAGCCTGCCCACCTTTAATAGGTCCAGTGCTCTTAGGCTCACTAGGGGTGCTACTTCCCATTGGGAATGGAGAACAAATATGACAGAACATCACACATGGCCCAGGTCACCCCAAGCACAGGGATTATAAAGTCTACCTCTATTAGGATTAGCCATTACTGTACCCTCTGGATTCTGAAGAGGCAGGATCATTTTACTAATGTGTAAGAGAAGGCTCCATGGTAGGTTCAACCTGTGTCTCCAACTCAAAGATGAAAGAGCAGGATTAGTTCTCTAGATACTCTGCTGCCCATGAGACCTAAAGGCCTTTTTGCAGATTTGTGCAAAGTGGAAAATAAGGACAAGGACATCAGGGTTCTGCTTTTGTCTTTCAGTTCATGGAGATTTCTGTGCTGGGAGCACCCCAAAACAAAAGCAGGAACATGGTGACAGCTTCACCTTGCTTTTCCACTCAGCTTGTGGAGTCTATAAGAGAAGGAGCAGGAGATGAAGAAGAATGGAAAATGTATTTCAGTTGTTCAGGCAAAATTCCTGGAGCCATCACTGGCCTATTCTTTCACATCCCACATCCAAATCATGGGTGTCTCTTGGCTCTGACTTCAAAATATATGCATCGATCTGTGCACTTAATTCCACCTCCATGTTTTACTAGCCCACATCCAGCCTCCTAGCTGGTCTCCCTGTTTTAACCCTTGCCACCCTATGCTCTATGGCTCATTCCCTGCCCAGCAACTAGAGTGGTCCTTAACCCTTAAGTAAGATTGTATCATTCCTCTGCACAGAACTCTGCAATGACTTCCCACCTCCCTTGGAATAAAATGTTCTGTGCCCTCCAATCTCACCTCCTAACAGTCCCTTTCTCGTTTCTTCTTCTTTAGCCACTTAGGACTGCTTGCTATTCCTGAAATACACTGGCACATTCCCACCCCAGGGCCTTTGCATTTGTTCTTCTCTTGCCTGGAAACTTCTTCTCCTGGGACATGCAAGGTTCAATTTCTCCCTTTATTCACCTCATTAGAAAGGCTTTCTCTAACCTCCCTCTCTAAAAGGGCACACTCACCCCATCACTCTCTATCCCTTTATCTCATTATATCACTCACCTCTGCATGACATATTATTAATTTTTTATGCATTGACTTGTTTATTAAATATATCTGGCTAATGGATTATCGGCTCCAGAAGAACAGGCCCTATGCCTGTTTTGTTTACCACAGCATCCCTACCTCCTTTGACAATACCTGGCATACAGCAAGGAAGAGAAAAATCTGTGTTGAATGGATGCTCTCTTGCAGTTTTGCTCAATTTCTAAGCACACTGGGAGCAAGGATCAGTGAAAATGGGTCTCTGGTATTCCCTGGCTCCTAAAACCAAAACCAAACTGGAATATAGTTTGGATCCTTAAAAATCTACCTATGTCTTTGTTTACATGGCATGTATATGTGTTGCACCTTACATCTAAAATATATGTGTACATTTTTAAACCTGCATTACATATGGTAATGATCATGAGAAGCTGCTTCCAGGGTCTCTATTATACAAACAGAGAATATAAAGACCACTGTTTGACCATGACTGCTACAAAGTCAAGAGATTGTGGAGACCACATGATTTGGGACATACAAATTCACTTTGGACTGAGCTGACCTTCTAAGCATTTTGTGGTTTCTCCATAATACAAGACAATATAACTCTCCAGCCAGTGTATTGTGCAGTTTTATTTCAGGTCATTTTAAAACCACAAAGTATGGGGGTGGGGGAGAGGATGTGAAAAATAACACATCTCACAGGATTTTGTTTCTCAATTCTCATACTTCCCATAGAGCTCCACTTTGGAAGTAAAAAATTGTCAAAAATATCAGGAAAAAAGAAAATCCAAGAAACTTTTGACAGAATGGATGAGAATGAAATGGAGGAGGGAATGCTTTGAGTCCAGATAAGTTTTACCACAATGTAAAAATAATCTCCCATAATCCCCCTGTCCTTACTGCCCTCAGCAAATGATACAGACATGGAAAGATTTATGTATTTCAGCAGGGTCTCCCACCATGGGAAAAAACACTGGTTGGGGTGTTATGGGAAATCTGATTACAAACTTGTATTTTCACCTGCCAGACCTGTGTGGTATGTATGTGTGTGCATTCCCCAAACAATTATGAGTTATTTCATGTCATTAATTTTATTGTTTGGCAGATCTGCCTCATTCCCATTTTTTCCACTTATTCTTCTTTCTGTGCTTTCTTCTTTTCTTACAACCTGGAGGAAAAAAATAAACTCACTGTCTGAGTAAATACTTTTCATCAACGAAAATCCATGTTTTCTTCCCCATCCATAGGTTAATGGTTCCCCAGTGTGCTCTCTTTTTTATAATAACTTGAATAATAATTCAGAAAATGTTTATTGCCTGCCTACCAGTTCTAGACACTAGAGATACAGAAGGGAACAAAAGATAATGCTTTATGAATGTTTTCTATGATCTGAGTAAACTCCAAGGAGAATTTTTACAGGCACTGGTTGAAAAATCCATCAAAGAAATATGTTGAGAAAAAGTAAACAAATGATGTTCTTTTCCTGCAAAAGATACGCACTTAATCCTGGTGCTGTGTGGAAAACTTTACTGTAAGTTGTGTATGGGAGTATCTATGCCAAAGGCCCTCTATCAAAATAACTACAAATTCTAACACCCAAGAAGAATGTCTCAGAAGAAGCCAGGACCAGATGTTTCACGACATACACAAAACAGCACACGGGAACATGCTTATGTACTTTCTTCCCCAGGCTGAGAAGTCTAAACCAGAGATCTAGGAAAGGTTATGCCAACAGTGTATAGAACATTCTCAGTCTCTCTTGATGCCTAAAGATGGAAATATAAACACCATTTCAGAGACCAGCAGAGTGGGTGGCCCCCCAGGTGTCTCTTTTTAAGGAAGTTTTAATCAGTAAATTATTTAGATGGCAGCATGTATTGTTTTTAGCTGAAATCTGTAGCAGAAAGTAGGTAGGAAGAAGCTGCAGAACTGTAGGAAAGTTAATGTCTTTTAATATTTCCCATATTCTTTTAAACCAAAATTGGGGCTGCTGGATGTTCCAGGAACAGGAAGACTTGTTTCTAGGAAGAACTTCCTTTGTTCTTACATTGGCGCCATTGGTGGTCCCTGTTGGTATATTTTATGATGGCTGTGAATATGGAGCTTATATGATACACTGTGAAGTATGCTGCCCAAAGGGGAGTCAGAAAAAGTCTTGGGAGTGTAGTGGTTAGATGGTCCTCTCTGCCCACCCAGTGGAGGCCCTGGACAATTGGGATGGTTGGGGAAAGTGAAGTTTAATGAGTTTGTTTCCATGCTTAGAGCTGAAAATATTTCCAAGAAGTCTGGTTATCTTCACTGGTGAATCCTCTCTAGCAACTGTCTTGCACCCTTGGTCATCAGGTGATCCCTGTTCTTGTATAAGGAAGATCATAAAAGGCTGGTCTAAATATAAACAGAGAATATTCCATGGACATTGGATTCTGGACTAAATCCTTAATTAAAGACCTGTCTGTTGCCCTTTTGAGAGCTAATAATGGAGCGGGTATAGCTCAGTGGTTGAGCACCTGCTTCACATGTCCCGGGCTCAATCTCTGGTACTGCCAAAAAAACACAAAAAACAGAGAGAGCTAATAATGAATGAGTCTGAGTAGCTGAGTCCCTGTGTTTCTGTTAGCCTTATCCATGAGCATTTTTTTTTTTTTAAGATTTATTTTATTTATTTACTTCTACCCCCCTTCCCCCATTGTTTGTGCTCAATGTCTGCTCTCTGTTCATCTTTTTTTTGGGGGGCGGGGGGTGGGGGGAAGCACTGAGAACTGAACCCCGGATCTCCCATGTGGGAAGGAAGAACCCAATCACTTGAGCCACCTCCACTCCCTGCTTGCTGTATCTCTCATTGTGTTTCCTTGCTGTGTCTCTTTGTTGCATCAGCTTGTTGTGTCATCTTGTTGCATCAGCTTGCTGCACCAGCCTGTTGCGTCAGCTCGCTGTCTTGCTCATCTTCTTTAGGAAGCACTGGGAACCAAACCCGGGACCTCTTATTGGTAGGCAGATGCCCAGCTGCTTGAGCCACATCCACTTCCCATCCATGAGCTTCTTGAAAAAAAAAAGAGAAAGACTTTCAGAGAAGTTATTTTCAGAAGTTATATGACTTGTAAATGACAGGGTTATGATTTAAATCCAAGGCTTTAAACATGAACAACTTGAAACAATGCCATCTTATAAATAAATAAACTGAGACTCACAGAAGTGAGATGTGTCCATGGTCACAGAATAAGTTGGAAGCAGAGACAGGCCAGCCTCTGTCTCCCAGGCTGGTGACTTCCCACCACACCCAACACCTGGCTATGCACAGCCTACTAGAGTCTTCTAGTCTGGGGATAGAGCCTCCCTTTGCCACTGGCTGCAGCACAAATGGAACCTGGCAACTTGTTGGAGGAAGGCTCTTTCTCTTAGTTATTATTTACTGACCCCTTATTAAGACCAGGCTTGGTAACAGGGTCTTGACTTTGCTGATGTCAAATTCTCACAACAACCCTATGCAGTCATATTATCATTATGATCACTCTACAGGTGAGTGAACTGAGTCCTAGAGACATTAGGTAACCTGCTCAAGGTCACACAGGTAGAAAGAGACAGAGCTGGGAGCCAGCCCTTGGTGGGTATAGCTCAAACCTCATCTGCACAACACCACCCAGCGCCTTTCACTGTCACTTCTGGTGTGGGTGCTAGGGTCCTGTGCAAACATCTCCCCCCACCCTGCTCCAGAGATCACTGCCACTCTTGGCTGGTTGCCTGGCACCTGCGAGCTTGGAACTGGCTGCAGCTAGACTTCACAGGCCTCAGAGCCCAGTCTGGGTGGGCATGTCACTCTCCACTTCATGAATGAACGTCTGGTTTGCCTTAGCTCACCATTGGGTGGAGTCCACTTTGAGCAGAACACTTAGTGGCTAAATAAACACTCGGAGCATCTTGGAAAGGCTGCCTGAGCTGGTGGTTTGACACCGATCTTGGCTGTTTGGAGAGGCGCCACTGAAAGCCAGCCTTGACCACTGTGAGCTGTGGAGAGACCTTGCCTCCTTAGCCTCTCTGTGTCCAAGTTTCCTTGGAGGTCAACTGAGGACAATCAAACCCTGTTATTTCTGCTGAGTTTCTCTTCCCCACACAGACGACAGAGGGAGGAGGCGCCTCTGAAAATGCTGGACCAAATTAACCAAATGCAGCCAAAAAGGAAGAGGCTGCTTCAGAACTTCATACCTGGGAAGGTGACAGGGACGCACAACCCTGGGCATGGATGGAGGAAACTCTTTCTCTTTCTTACTCTCAAGTTGCTTGGAGCTGACCCGTTAACAGAGCTATTTCTGTCTATCACCTCAAGGACCATGATGGAGGCTTTTGGGAACTAAGTCTGGCAGCTTATGATGTGGGTCTTTTTCCTGGCTAGAACTAGGGGTTTTAGGGGGGCTTTGGCAGCTATGACCATGAGCCCATGAAAAGTACAAGAGTGTAGAGTTAGGATGTGCTTATGAATGCCACCATGTGGAGGTTGCAGATACATGGGCAGAGAGTGTTTCCAGTGGGCAAACCAAGCCCACTGCATGGAGGAAGTTGGGGAAGCTGCCATGAATTACTCAACCTGAGAGCTAAAGTGTGTGCATCAGGGACTAACTCATGTTATTTTTTCGTTAGTGCATATGAAAATCTAATCTACGCATATTAGCAAACTTCCTGGAGATCACAAAACTAGCCCAGGAGAGTATCTGTGATAAAATAGGTTTTTTCCTTTTCTGATTGACCTAGGTATTTGGAGATTCAAGATGATTGGTGGGATAATAAAGTGCTATTGGTGTTCCTGAAGAAGTAATAAGCAAGAGATAAAGAGGATGCCACCATCCTGATGGACATAAGGAAACACATTTCTCCTAAAAATATCTTGAAGGAAGAGCATCTCTGGAGCTTGAGATCTGCATCACTGATTTTTTTTTTAATTAAGAAGTTGTGGTTTACAGAAAAATGATCCATGAAATACAAGATTTCCATATTCTGCCTTATTAATAACACCTTTCATTGGCATGGTACATTTGTTACAATTGATGAAAGCACATTTTTATAATCCTTCTATTAACTATAGCCCATGGTTAATTTAGGGCTCACTGTGTTGTGCAGTACCATGGATATTTTTATAAAATTTTTATTCTAGTAACATATACAACCAAACATTTGCCCTTTTAACCATGTTGAATGTATAATAATTTAGTGCTGTTAATTACGTTTAGAATATTTTGCTACGATCACACCATCATCCATTACAAAACATTTCCATCCTCCCAAATAGAAACTGTGCACTTTAAGTTTTAACTGCCTATTCTTTATCCCCACTCCATTCCTGGGTAACCTATATTCTAGATTCTGAGCCTCTGAGGTTGCTTATTCTAGTTATTTCATACTAGTGAGATCATACAATATTTGTTCTTTTTGTGTCTGGCTTATTTCACTCAACATGATGTCCTCAAGGTTCATCCATGTTGTTTCATGTATCAGAACTTCATTCCTTTCATGGTTGAATAATATTCCATTGGGTGTATATACTATATTTTGTTTATGCATTCATTAGTTGAAGGACACTTGGGATGTTTCCATCTTTTGACAGTTGTGAATCATGCCACTATGAACATTAGTGAGCAAATATCTGTTCAAGTCCCTGCTTTCAATTCTTTTGGGTATACATAGAAGTAGGATTGCCGGGTGAGATGGTGTGGAAGTTTGATATTATTTATGAATTCCAAAAATAGATATTGAATTATGTTTGTAAATGGTTCTGTTCCTCTGGGCATATTAGATTGTATTAAATTCAGAGGTTTCATTTTTACTTGATTAAATTAAGATTACGGTTTTGATTCAGCCACGTCAGTAGGATGAGTCCCTGCTCCCTTGGTGGATGGGGACTCACAGAGTAAACGACAAAGCAGAGGAGAGAGTTAGAGTTTTGATTCTGGATCCCTGGGAAGTAAATATACAGGAGAAGAACACAAAGGAGTAGAGACAGCTCCATAGACACGGCAGAGGGCCTGGGAAGAGAGAGAGCCTGACAGTCTACAGCTGACCTTATGGAGAGAACAGAGCAACTGAGCCCGGAAGGAATCGCGCCCCGAGGAGAGAGACAAAACTTTATGCCAGCCTATAGCTGAGATGGGAAGGAGCTGGGACCACGGAGCCTTAGGAGGAAGAGGAAGGCTGAACCCTTACAGAGACTGGCAGCCATCTTGCTCCAACCCGTGGTAACAGACTTTGGTGTGGGATGTAACTTACACTTATGGCCTGGTAACTGTAAGTTTCTACCCTAAATAAATACTCTTTATAAAAGCCAATCGAGGGAAGCGGCTGTGGCTCAATCAGTAGGGCTCCCGTTTACCATGTGGGAGGCCCCGGGTTCGGTTCTTGAGGCCTCCTGGTGAAGGCAAGCCCACCCGCACGGCGTGGTTAGCTGACCCAGCAAGCACAAGCAACAAGGGGGGGATAAATGAATAAATAAATAAAATCTTTAAAAAAAAAAAAAAAAATGCCAATCGAGTTCCGGTACTTTGCATCAACACCCATTTGACTGATTAATACAGATGGTAATTTTATACTTACCTTCCCCAGGAGCCGCCAAACTGTCTTTCACAGTGGCTGAACAATTTTACATTCCCAACAGCAGTGAATGAGTGTTCCTGTTTCTCCACATCCTCTCCAACACTTGCAATTTTCTGTTTTTTATTTTTATTTTTAAATAGTATCCATTCTAATGGATGTGGCATGGTATCTCATTGTGGATTGGATTTGCATTTCCCTGATGGCTAATGATTTTGAGCATCTTTTCATATGCAGTTTGGCCATTTGTATATCTTCTTTGGAAGAATATTCAAGTCTGTTGCCTATTTTGTAATAGGGCTGTTTGTCTTTTTGTTGTTGTGCTGAAGGATTTTTGAAAAATACATTCTAGATATTAAGTCCTTATTGGATATGTGGTTTCCAAATATTTTCTTCTGTTGTGTAGATCGTCACTTTACTTTCATGAAAAGTTCCTTTAATGCACAAGTATTTAATTCTGATGAGGAGCCATTTATCTATGTTTTCTTTTGTTGCTTGTGTTTTGGGTATAAAGTCTAAGAAACCACTGTCAAACACAAGGTCATGAAGATTCTTTCCTACATTTGATTCTAGGATTTTTATAGTTCTGGCTCTTATGTTTAGGTCTTTGACCCATTTTTACTTGTTTTTTTTTTTTTTTTTTTTTATATAGCATGAGGTAAGGGTCCATTTTCATTCTTTTGCATATGAACATCTAGTTTTCTCTGTACCATTTGTTGAGAAGCTTATTCTTTTCCCATTGAGTGGTCTTGGCAACCCTATTAAAAAAAAATCAAGTTTGTCTATAAATGTGAATGTTGATTTCTGAACTCTTAATTCTATTTCATTTGTCTATATTTCTGTTGATGTGCCAGTACCACGCGGTTTTGATACTGTGGCTTTGTAATAAGTTTTAAGCTCGGGAAATGTAAGTCCTTCAAACGTTCTTTTTCAAGATGGCTTTGGCTATTTGGGGACTGTACTCTTTGATATAAATTTGATGAATGGGTTTTCCATTTCTGCAAAGAAGGTTGTGGGAATTTTGATTGGAATTGCATTGAATCTGTAAATCACTTAGGGTAGAATTGACATTTTAACAATATTTAGTCTTCTATTCCATGAACATGGAATGTTCTTCCATTTATTTAGATTTTCTTTGGTTTCTTTTAGCAATGTTTTCTGCACAAAAGTCCTTGACATCTGTTTTAGTTTCTTTGCCTGTTAAACAAATACTATTCCATGGTTTGGCTTAAACAATGGGAATTTATTAGCTTATGGTGTTGAGGCTAGGAAAAAGCCCAAATCAAGCCATAATCAAGGTGATGATTTCTTCCCAAAGACTGGCATTCTGCGGCTGGCTGCCAATGATCCTTGGTCCTGGGGTCCTCTGTCACTTGACAATGCATATGACAGCCTCTCCTCAAATCTCACTTCTCTTCCGGGTTCCATCAATGTTCAACTTCATGCTTCCCATGGCTTTTTCTCCCTGAATTCCATTCCACCTATAAAGGACTCCAGTAATAGGATTAAGTTTTGAACCCACAACTACAATGGGTTCACTCCCAGAGGAATAGATATTTTTCTGGGGCACACAGCTCTCCGTCCATTATTGATTTCTAGCTTCAATCCATTGTGGTCAGAGAAGATATATTGTATGATTTCAATATTTTTAAAATTTAATGAGACTTGTTTTGTTACCTAATATATAGTCTATCCTGTAGAAGATCCATGTACACTAAAGAAGAATGTGTATTCTGTTATTGTTGGGTGAACTGTTCTATATATGTCTGTTAGGTTTAGAGTATCATTCAAGTCTTATATTTCCTTATTGATCTTCTTACTAGCTATTCTATATATTGTTGAAAATGGTGTGTTAAAATATCCTACAATTAATGTAAAATCATCAATTTATCCCTTCAGATCTGTCCGTATTTTCGTCATATATTTTGGTGTGCTGCTGTTAAGAGCATATATATTTATGATAGTTATATTTTCTTGTTGAATTGTCCTCTTTATCGGTATATAATGACCATCTTTGTCCCTTGCAACTTTTTTTTGACTTAAAGTCTGTTTTATCTGATCATAGTATAGCAACCCCAGCTCTCTTTTGGTTACTACTTGCATGATATATTTTTTCCTTCCTCTCACTCTCAACCTACTGATGTTTTTTAATTTAAGGTGAGTCTCTTACAAACAGCATAGAGTTGGAGCATGTTTTTTAATCCATTCTGCCAATGTCTGCCTTTTTGACTGGAGCATTTAATCCATTTATTTTAAAAGGCACTACTGATAATGCAGGATTTTCTTCTGCCATTTAATTGTGTAGTGTAGTCTTTGTATGTCTTATGCTTTTTCGTCCCTCAGTTCTTCCATTAATGCCTACTTTCATATTTATTTGATTTTTTGTATTGTAAAATATTGAGTGGCTTGTCATTTATATATGGTTATATATTTTTTTCATATATTTTCCTTGTGGTTTCCATGGGGTTAAAATTTAACATCCTAAATATATAACAGTCATATTTGATTTGATACTAACTTGACTTCAATAGCATACACATACATTGTACCTATATCATTCTTACCCTCACCTCTTTGTGTATTTGTTACAAATTATATCTTTGTACATTGCATGTCCCAAACCATAGATTTATTATTACTTTTTATGTATTTGCAATTTAGCACCTGTAGGCAGTAAAAAGTGGAGTTACATACCAAAAAATAATACAATAGTACTGGCATATATATTTATCCAAACAGCTTCCTTTTCTGGAGGTCTTTATTTCTTTATCCTGCTTTGAAATACTGTGTAGTGTTCTTTCCTTTCAGTTTGAAGAAGTTTCTTTAGCTTTGCTTGTAGGGTAGGTCTAGTGGTGATAATTCCCTCATCTTTTGTTTATCTGTGAATATCTTAATCTCTCCCTAATTTTTAAAAGACAATCTCACCAGATGTGAAATTCTTGGTTGGTAGTTTTCTTTTAGCACTTTAAGTATTTCAACCCACTGATTTCTTGCCTCCATGGTTTCTGACAAGAAATTGGCACTCAATCAAATTGGGATCCTTTGTATATAACACATTGCTTTTCTCTTGTAGTTTTCAGAACTCTTTCCTTTCTCTTTGATTGGACAGTTTGATCAGTATGTGATAGGGCATATTTTTATTCAGGCATATCCTGTTTGGTGTTCTCTGGGCTTCTTGGATGTGCATATTCCTGTCTTTTGGTAAGTTTGGGAAGTTTTCTGTCATTATTTCTTTGAATATTAATTTTGCCTCTTTCTTTTGCCCCTTCCTTCCTTCCTTCCTCCCTCCCTCCCTCCCTCCCTCCCTCCCTCCCTCCCTCCCTCCCT
>JAKSZT010054334.1:65172179-65206644 GCA_026826555.1 Tolypeutes matacus
TTCCTGCCTTCCTTCCTTCCTTCCTTCCTTCCTTCCTTCCTTCCTTCCTTCCTTCCTTCCTTCCATCCTCTCTCTCTCTCTCTTCTCTTTTTCTTGCTCTCTTTCTGGAGCTCCCATAATGTGTATATTGATGCATTTTATGGTGTCCCAGAGGTCTCTTAGGCTATTTTCCCTTTTCATAGTTCTTTTTTGTTTCTACTCCTCAGCCTGACTCATTTCGATTGTCTTGTATTCAAGTTTGCTGCTTCTTTTTTCTGCCAGCTCCAATCTGCAGTTGAAATCCTCCTGGGAATTTTTCATTTCACTTATTTTGGTGTTCAACTCAAGAAGTTCTGTTTAGTTCCCTTTTAAAATTTCTAACTCTTTATTAAGATTTTCATGTTGTTCATTAATTGTTTTCCTGGTATCCTTTATTTCTTTCTCTGTATTTTCCTTCATCTCCTTGAGTATATTGAAGATCTTTTTTTTTTTTTTTTTGTCTTTTTCTGCTATCCACAGTTTGTTCTTCTTTGTTGATGTTTCCTGGATTTCTATCCTCTTCCTTTGGATGGGTTATCATTTCTTGTTTCTCTGTTTGTTTTTTTTTAAAGATTTATTTTTTATTTATTTATCCCCCTCTTGCTGCTTGTGCTTGCTGTGTACATTTGCTTTGTGTTTTTCTGTGTCTGCTTGTCTCCCTTTGTTGTGTCATCTTGCTGTGCCAGCTCACCATGCTGTGCGCAGGCCGTCGTCAGCTCACCGCACCAAGCGGGCCAGCCTGCCTTCACCAGGAGGCCCCAGGAATCGAACCCGGGGCCTCCCACATGGTAAACGGGAGCCCAACCAATTGAGCCACCAGCCGCTTCCCTCTATTTTTTAATCTTTTGTTGTGCACTGTACATTTTAATAATTTTAAATGTTAACTCTGGGATTTATTCCCTGAAATGTCTGTTTCTTAAGATTTTAACCAGCTGGTGTTATGACAGAGATTTTCTTGGGTGTCAGGATCTAATAAAACTAAGCAAACCTAAGCAAAAACCACCTTTCACCATCTTTGCAAACTGGCTTTGCATTGGCTGGTGCTTTCCATCAGAGTTCAACCCTCCTATCAAGAAAGCCAGCCCAAGGCAAAAGCAAAGTACAGGGTCCTCCCTGTCTTTTCTAGGCCTTTGTCTTTCCTGGGCTTGTGCTTGATAGTGGCTTTAGGAGTTACCCTGTTTACAAGAATTTGAATGCCTCTTCTTCTTCCCAGGAAATAGTTCTTCTAGCTCTTACTGCTTTTAAGTCAGACTTAAAAGCAGTAAGTCTTTGCCCCAGGCTGTCTGCCTCAACTGTTTCTTACACTGCTTTCATTGTCTCAAGCTGCTTTTGCCTGGAGGGCAAATTCTGGGAGGGGGTACACAATGGAGAGGAGTTTCCTAAGTCAGTCTTTCCTAGCTGTAACAAGGCCAAGGACCCACAAAAGGAGCACAAGCTGGTTCCAAATTGCCTTGGGGAGGCAATGAGAGAGGGGCCAAGGTGGACATCAGTTGCTTCTTCCATGGCTTTCCAAAACTGTGCTTTCTTTACTTGGCCATTACCCAGCAAATGCAACCCTTCAGAGCTGGGTCCCTAACAATCTGATTTAGCTAATCAAAAGCCACGATCAGCAGTCAGCCCACATCTCAGATCTTGAATAATTGGATTTTTATGTCCTATTCTGGCACCGTAAAAGCTAGCCAGGGGCCACCTGCTGCGAGTGGGGGGTGGCCTGTTAACTGCTGCATGGAAAGAGCAATTTCCTGGTATTTACCATAATTTACCAACTTCTCCTGCTGCTCTTCCCTGCATGCAGCACGGCGTTCTCCTGGACTCCAGAGTTTCAAAATAGTTGATTCAGACAGTTTCTGCCTGTTTAATAGTTGTTCTGGTAGAGGGACTGAGTCCTAGAGCTTCCTACTCCACCATCTTCCCACAACTGAATTTTAAAATAGTTTCTTTTTCGATCCCCTGTTGATCTCTGCCCAAATAAAATAATCACACTTAAGTAAATTATTTCTCACACTGTGCCTCATGGAGAAGACTGCAATTACTGTGGACTTGAAAAATTACTGACAGCCATAAAAGACATGTTACTCCAAGTAGTCTGGAAAGGTGTCCAAACAGTCAATCGACTTAGTGTGATTAATGAGCAATGCAGGACTCAACAGCAGAGGTAGAGCTCTGAGTTCAATTTCTTTTCCTCAATTCTAATGAATAAGGAATGGGGACTGCACAGATATAGAAAGTAG
Organism: Tolypeutes matacus; assembly: GCA_026826555.1. Lineage (NCBI taxonomy): Eukaryota > Metazoa > Chordata > Mammalia > Cingulata > Chlamyphoridae > Tolypeutes > Tolypeutes matacus. Next base: position 65,174,429 of record JAKSZT010054334.1, read on the forward strand.
AGTTAGGGTCTGGATAATATAGAATCAGAATAATGTAGCCCCTAATGAATCTTGTCTCCTTCCCCAACCATGTGCCTGATGTTCCAACTCAGTTCTTTCTTATTGAGTAAATATTTGATAAGGATAATGGAAAACAACATTTCAATAAATGCTGAAGATATGGGAGAATGCCTGGTCTTCTCATAACGTAAAAGTCACATATTTAAGGGGCTGTTACCTCCTCACCCTTCAAGGGCTCAGTTTAAATAACCTCTCCCCCACCCTTGGAGGCCTTCTTTGACTGCCCCAAAATGTTAGTTCCTGCTCTTATAATTTCACAGTCCCCTGGACATTTCTTTGTCATATTAATCAGCACTGTAATTCAGTCACCTGTGTGATTATTGGTTTAAAATCTCTCTCCCATGAAGACAGGGAATATACCTGTCATCTTCACTTCTATCTTTCTGGTTCTTAACACTATGGCTGGTTCACAGCAGATGTTTAGTAATATATGTAGAATGAATTAATGAATGAATAACTCCTTCTCAACTGCTACTACATTTGGTTGTGATATTCCATTCTTTACATATTAAAACTATTTGAGGTGTTCAAAGAGGAATACTGGTCCGATCAGTTCAATATCTTTCAAAGGTTAGAATTTCTCTAGATGAACCTTTGAAAGTAAGGATATATTTTTATGGAATGCATTCTAGGTTTCCAAATGATAATGCCTAGTTGCAGCTGTTTTACAGCCTCTGAGCAACTCAATTATATGGGGTTCATATTTCAGGGAGAGGAATTACCAGGTCAAAATTAGATTCCACAAGTCAAACTATAAGATACCACTTCACCCCCACAAGAATGGTTATTTTTTTTTTTTAAAAAAAGAAAAATAAGTATTGGAGAGGATGCAGAGAAATTGAAACTCTAGGGCATTACTGGTGGGAATGTAAAATGGTGCAGCCACTGTAGAAAGCAATATGGAGGTTCATCAAAAAGTTAAATATAGAATTACCATTTGACCTAGTAATTTCACTTCTAGGTATATACTCAAAGAAAGGGAACACAGGGTCTCAAACAGATACTTGTGTATCAATGTTCATAGTAGCATTACTCACAATAGCTAAAAGGTGGAAAACAGTTCAAGTGTCCATCAATGAATAGTTATATATATCCATTATTATTTATATATAATGGAGTATTAGTCATCCATAGGAAGAATGAAGTTATGAAGAATGCTGCAACATGGAAAAACCTTGAAAACATCATACTCAGTGAAATAAGCAAGGCATATAAGAGCAAATATTGTATGATATCTGTTTTAAGAGATGTTTAGACATAACAATTTTGCAGAGATAGAAGGTAGCTTGAAGGTTACAGAGGGTTGGGAGAGGGGAAATGGGAAATGGGAAATGCTTATTTGGAAAAAGTAAAACAAACAAACAAGAGTCCTCTTTTCTCACTTTTTACCAAGCCTCTGTATTTCCTCAGAGAAGATTTATGAAAATACCATTGGGGAATATTATCAAAGTCATAGAACCAAAGGCTGATGGCCATAGCTAAAGTTTTTTGTTGCATTCAGGTTTAGGCTGTTTTCATGCCCCTGTCTTTCTGTAAGCAAAGGTATTGGCTTTTTTTTTTTTTCAACAAATAAAGTTTATTTTCATTTTATAACAAAGACATACAGGAGGTAGGCAGACCAGAGTTGCAGACTACTTCTGTATTTCTGTTCCACCATCCTTAATACCCAGCTACCAGTCTCAAAGTCCCCACAGGACTGCTGGAGTTTCAACTTAGATGTCAACATTATAGACAGGGGGAAAAATGAGGAAAGAGGTAAAAAGGGGTTCCCAAATGTCCTACCCATACAATTACCACTAACATCTTATTGACCTGCAAGGGAGACTGAGACAGTTTTTTTTTTTGCTTTTTTTTTTTTGGTATTGGCTTTTAATGTGGGTACCAGATCTATAGGGTGAAATATATCATGGGACTCTTTCAAACTGTTTTTTCTGCTATTTTAAGGGGCAATGTCTAGAATAAATATCAAAGGGCCATAAATCAACAAAGAAAAAGACATAGGATTGGCAAACTGAAGAAAAACACTATTTCCCTCCCTCCTTTCCTCCAGGACTTTGAAAACAATTTTTAAAAATTATCTGTAATGTTTGTTTTTTCTCTAATTAAAGAAGTTATAGGTTTACAGAAAAACCATGCATAAAACACAGAGCCTCCATATACCACCTTATTATTAACACCTTGCATTAGTGTGATACCATAGTTAAAATTCAAGAAAGAACATATTTTTATAATTGTACTATTATCTATACTCCATGGTTTATAATAGGGTTCACTGTTTATGTTGTACTGCCCTATGTTTTTTGTATCTTGTGTTTTAACTTTTAGCCTAGTAACCTATATACAACCTAAAATATCCCCTACAAGCTTTTAGAGATAATAGCTAAAAGCAGATATGAGTGCAGATATGAGACCTTCCAAATCTGGTTTGAGTCTGAGTCAATGCTTTCTCAAAAAAGCATTTCTAACTCCATATAGCCGATATAGGCAAGAGCAAAGTCCTTGGGGCTGAACAAAATACTCTGTTTGGAAGTATTTGCCCTGCTTCTCTCATACTATGCCACTGCAGTGGACAATCTTCAGTCCCTGTAGACCCTAGTGAAGTGTTTTTCAACCAGTGTCACAGTGAAAACAAGCTCATTTCTTTCCCTTCTATTTCTCTTTGATTGACTTTGACATGTCAATTTTCCAGACAAATGCTCCATTGTTGATATAATGAAGCTACGATTGATACTGTAGATTGTGACAAGGTCTAAAAGTCCGGCGTACTAGTTCTGGCTTGATGTTAACCTAGGCTTCTTTATCTCTGAGTTTGGGGGTGTAACCTCATTAAGCCTTAGTTTGCTTGTCTGGGAAAATAAAAGAGTTAAAACAATCATCTATTTTGACCATTAGAAGCCTTGTGTTTTCTAAGTCCATGGTGTTCAGTTGGTCATCAGTTTCTTACAGTGTGTGCCTAAAATCTCTAGGTGACCTGTGCACAGGCTTTGAGCTGCTATGTCTGTCATCCTTTCACACTCTCTCTCACACTTTCCACTCTGCATCGACAAGAAATACAAAGAGGGAAAACATATTTGGGGTACAGATACTTGCTTTAGTCTGAACTAGTACGTCTCAAATAGTGCTGCTCTTTACCACTTAGACAATTTAAATACTTTTAAATAATTTTGACAATATGCAACCTGATTTTTTCCCCTTAGCTCATTATTTTGTTCAACTTTTAATTACTCATGTGCACACGTCAGTTTCTAAATTATAATATCAACTCCTCTGCTAACAATATGATGACAGAAAACATTTGTAACCTTTTATTTTTTCAGTTCATTTCACTCTTTGGACACATTCCACTAGATGTGTTCTGCAATTTACTGTTTCTTTTTAAAGCTTGAAAGATAATAGTAAAACACGATTGTTATATGGATTCAAGACTGCAAATCTCTAGCTATCAGTGTCTCTCATTTTGTAAATATTCATGTCACCCTTTGCAACAATGTACATTCATTTGAAAACCAAAACCCAATTTGGTTGTGCCCCAAGATCATGTTTCAGACCCAGAACTTGGTCTTGCTAGGTAGATTTACACTTTAGAAAGAGAGAAAAAAGCTGTTAATTCTGCAGAGGTAGGCGTGAACAGATCCCTCCCTCCACACAACATGCACAGAAGGCTGCTTTCCCCAGAGCAGAGAGGACCATACCAGCCCCAAATCAGTACAATCTTAGACCTGATAAAACACCTGTGCCTTTCTCCTCCCAAGACTTTCAAGACCATCACTCTACAACGATAAGGTCCTACCAACCAGTGTCCTCTCTCACAGTGTTGCCTTGAGGCAGTGGTATCATGCTCTCCCAAGTCAGTCTGCTGTGAGGGAAGGATGGGCATTCCTTGCATGAATGGGACTACTTTTCTCATGCTGTCTACAGACCCCCACTCATCTTATTCTCCCCAGTGGAGACTGTGTGTGGAAGGCAGAAGTGCAGCCAACCTTGGAAGAGATCACACTGCAGGGATGCAGAGACCACAGCCTAAAGAATGCAGGAAAAGACCTGCTTGGAAAACGTGTTTATTCTATCAAATTCTTAACTGTAAATTTAACATGATCAGAAATCATGGTCATTCCAGGGATGTTAAGTGATCTGCTATTATCAGGCCAATCTTGTACAATGAAGAATGCTCTCATACCCCATACAACTTCTTAATGTCTCACATGTTCATGTGGGGGGAAAATATGTTTATAAGGATCTGAGCTTAGAAATGAACTCAAACCTATTATCTGATTATCTGAGCTTAGAACCTGAGCTCAAATGCACACACATAACTATTTCTTCAGGGTTTTTTTTTTTTTTTTTTTTCTTTTTAATTTTTTTTTATTTTTAAAGAAGCTTTAAATTATATAAATGTTACATGAAATATAGGGAATACCCATATGCCCCACCCCACACCCTTACACACTTTCCCCCATTTACAACATCTTTCATCTTTCAACATCTTTCATTACGTGTTACAATTAGTTTGTCACAATTGATGAAAACATATTGAAGCATTGCTACTAACCATTGGCTATAGATGACATTATAGTATACACTCTGTGCCACACAATTTTATAGGCTATGACAAAACGTATAATGGCCTCTATCCATCATTGCAAAGTCATGCAGGACAATTCCAATGTCCCCCAAATGTCCGCATGTTACACCTATTCTTCCTTCTCTCTTCTATCAGAACCTCTGTTGGCCACTGCCTTTATATTAATGGTGCAAGTTCTTCCATTGCTAGAATAATAATGCATCTATGATAGATTAATAATGTCTACTTTAGTCCACTGTTCATTCCTCAATCTTGAGGATTTGGGGATGGTGATGCCTACTCTGCTTCTTTTTTTTTTTTTTTTTTTAAATTATATGCTTTATCAATATGTATCAATAAAATTGATTTGTTTGAAAAAAAACAAAGTGCTAATAGACCTTTTAAGTATGTATTTTTTCTAATATGAAATTTAAAAAATGTTTATTGAAAATCAGTACCTTTTTTTCTAACCAATTTCTTATTTTATACACTGCTCAAAATTTTAAGATTTGTACATAATCTGGGGTGCATATAGTTTTAATATTTCACTTATTTATTTAGTAAATAATAGAAGGATAAGCTATACATTTTCAAATCATTATTTGAAGTAAGCTCATAAATTAAATACATAAATATTTTTAAATCAGGAATTCTTAATTATTCTTGTTTAATATTTTAGGGAATCTTCTTTTCAGTATAATTCCCTAAAATATTAAACAAGAATAATTAAGAATTTCTTCAGGGTTTTAATGTATGTCAGACTTTTCCAAGAATGGTCCTGCTGTGTATATTGAAGGAAGATAGTACCCTGCTTTAATCAGCACTTTACCAAGAAGTGGTCGCTATTTTGGAAAATGACATTTCTGAAGGCTATGCTGACCCTCATATTTGAGTTTCATCAGTCTTTTTTTTTTTTAACTGTGATTCTACATACAGATGTGTTAAAGGATAATGTTTGAAAGTGCTAACAATCATGACTCTCAACTGTAAAATGAGCCTGTATCAAGAATTTCATTTAACTCATTTATTAATGAGGAAATTTAAGTGATTAAATGTAATATGTGTGTGTATATAATTTCAGATAACAAATGATGAGATGAATTTACAAATGGATATAAAACTGTTCAGTATATACAGGACAATAACCAATTGCACTCTACCAGACACATTTTGCAATTCTCTGGACAAGAATCATTTCTAGTACTGTCAGTTATTTACAACTTAGAGTTGTTTGCTCAAAGGCAGCAAGTGAAAGGCAGAGATAGCCCAGAAAAATGTGCTAAACAGGACACTCAGGAATCTACTTTTTTCACCCATGTTAAAGTCTTTCATGATTTTTCCTGATACACTCAATTGACTTTATTGCTTCTAGTATAGTCATACTGGAATACTTACACAGTAAAATGGTGTTTTTAAAATTATAAGTTTTCTTTTGTTTCTCCTTCATATTAGAGTTAGAGCAGAAAACTGATTTTTTAAAAAAGTTTCTGTGTACAGGAAAATTACATTATCTGTGGAGTTAATTTTAGAATAGTAAATGAGGTGTTAGGAAATATATGTTATAAAAAAAAAAAGAGGGCATTGAGTCTGATGGTGCTGATGACCAGTGGACACAATAACCGTTAGGGTCTTGCCGACCATGCAGTCCTGTGGTTCTCCTTAGTCTAGAGTGGGGGTTAGGAATGTGGGCTCTTGGAACCCAAGGTCATGGGTTTGAATCTAGGCTGCACCATTTCCTAGAATTATGACCGTGGGGAGGTTTCTTTTAAGTTTTTTCAAGCTCCATTTCTCATTGAGTGGTTGTGGTAATTAAATGAGTCAATACCCACGAAGCTCTGAGAACAGTGTCTGCCATGCAGGGAGGGCTTTGAGGAAGGGCTGGTTTTCTTCCCTGTCTCTTGGACATGCTCTCTCCAGGTGGTGAACTGGATGGTCCCTAGCAATGCCAGACTCCCTGCCTATGGGCTCAGTGAGCCCTAAGCATCTGATAGAACCACCTGGAAGGACTCTGGTTTCCTTAGCTTGGTCCAGATCTCATCTGTGAACCCCGGGTCTTACCTGGCCAGGCCTGGCTTCACAGCCACCAGGGTTAGGGGTTGGGTTGGGAGAGCCAACAGCACCTGACTCACAGGTGGTTGGTTCCCCATGTGAAATAGGGGCTCTGATTCTGGAAGAAGGGGTAGAGGATGCTGAACTGTCCTTGCTCCCTGCATTAGCCTAAGAGGTTGACATACAGGCTTCAGATATTTCCAGTGGAGTTCTTCCCTGACCTGCCTGCAGTCCATTTTCACCGGGAGGCTGGAGTGATGCTTCTGAAATGTTTATTCAGAGGTGCTATCTTCTGCTTAAAACTATCCAGATGCTTCCCATGGTGCTCAGAATAAAGCCAAAGGAAACTTATGGATGTTTATGAAAACTGGCATGGCATACCACTGGCCCATCCCATTCTGACCTCTTCTCCTCCATCATTCTTCCTGTTCAGTTAAGGGACTTTTTGATTAGTTCACCTTTGATTAGATGGCTTCAGTTAAGCATTTTTTATTAGATTGTGGAACCCAAGGTGGGTCTTAATCCTTCTACAGGAGTCTTATATAAATGGAGGAGAGGGGAGAGGAAGAGCTGCCATTTTACTCTGTCATGTGAGAGAGGGTCACCTACAGCACAGAAAGACAGAGAAACCCCAAGAGGCTGAGAAAGAGGCCAGAGGCTGGAATCACAGAACAGCTAGAAGCTGAAGAGACAAAACCTGGGAATAGATGATCCATATGTCTGACCACCCACAGCTGGGCTAGGGGGGAAAGTGAGCCTGGAGGAAAAAGCCAAGATCAGCTGCCATTTTGCTTTGTCATGTGGCAGGAGTCCAGGATTTGCACAAGCCGACTTTGGGTGAGACAGAATCTCTGATGATGCCTTGATTTGGACATTTTCACAGCCTCAGAACTGTAAGCTTTCACCCTAATAAATTTCCTTTATAAAAAGCCAACACATTTCTGGTATATTGCATTGGCAGCCTGTGACAAACTGAAACAGTGCCCCTAAATGATTGGAAGACTTAGGAATCCCTGGCATATGCACTCACTTGGAAGGTAAAGAACAAAGCTGGCTTTCTGATGGAAGCAATATATCTGGCCTGATAAACTGGATTTGGGGAGAAAATATAAGAGATGGGCCAAGGGCAGGAAGCCTGGAAAGTAAGGAGAGCAGGTGAGGCTGGGTGGGAAGAGAAACGGAAACCTCCATGTGCTGCAGAGAACAAATCAGGTGACAGTTTGTGGCTTTTTCACATTAACATTTTTATGATGAAAAATCCGATACGTTCTTTGGGTTTTATTATGCATACTGGGTGCTTTCAAAATCTAGGAAAACAAGCTAGGTTCTTCATGAGTAAACATTCACAAAGCCTGGTGTGTGGTTTCATTTCCACACGGTGTAGCTGTTTTGAAGTTGGAGGCTTTGGTTCTACTTTTAGCCACACGGCAAGTCCTCTCCGCAGATGTCTCCAGTACAGATTTGCTGTGTCAGCAAATGTTCCTAAACAGTATTGCTCTCCTGGGACGTGGAACAGGGATTTTCTTTTTTAACCCCCACCCCCGCCCTCATCCAATTAAGGACTGGCAACAGGGTTATAACAAGGAACATATTTCAAAATCATTTTCTCTGTCCTTATCTATTTCTGCAATCTTTATTTCAGTAAATAAAACCCAGGGTCTAAGTTCTGATTTTCTCAGGACAATTTTGTTTCTCATACAATTGTGTGTCTCTGAAATACTAAATCAAGGGGCTGTCGGGGCGCCCTCGGGGCGTATTGCAGAGCAGCATGGGTGGGAAGCAAATATTTTTCTTATAGGCCCTTTCATCTGTGTCCTTCCACAGATACACAGATACAGGAAGAGCGCTGCATTTTCCTGCTCACAGAGCTCAGGCTTTCTGACATCTGGAAAAAGTGGTTTGCTCTTTGGACCTTCCAGCAAAGTTCTCTTTCGAGTGGATTCACATAAACCTGAGCTGCTCGCTTATAGTTTGGACAATAGCGACACCTCTCCTTTGGCTTGGCAGCACTGGAAGCTATTAGGGTAAAAATAAAAGCCCTTGAAAAAGTATCAGGGAAATCGTCACACGCCTGCTCTATGTGTTTCTTGGTCTCCTAACCAGAGCTGAGAAAGTCTCTTAGCTCCCTGGTGCATCTCAGCCCTTCTGAACTGGGGTCTGAACGCCTGATATGAAGAGTTGGCATCCTAAAGGTTTAGTTCTGGGGCACCAAGCAGTAGAGATGGGGTTGTCTTGAGCACAGGGCAGCCAGTTCTGGAAGCGACCCCCTTTTGACTGCCTTCGAGGGCTTTGGTGACGCCGCCCCACTCATAATCCCAGGCATCGGTCAGCACCTCCCTCCCTGGAGCCTGGGAAGAGTTTTCCACGGAAGAGAATTTTGTTCATCTGTGAGGGGATTGGCATGAGAACCGGATGAAGCAGGTGAGAAAAATGATCAAGATGAAAAATGAACACGTTTATGAAGTCAGCCCGTCCCCTGCTTACTGCATGGTACCGCTCCCTGAGATACATTTTCCAGCTCCCAGTACAGAACGGTTTTAAATGAGGCACACTAACAGGCTGCTATCACTTTCTTTGAGAAACTGTCAACAGATGAATAGATCATCCCAATATAGCAATTCCCCTCAAATGGAGACTACATTTTCCATCACATCACTGAATTTATGTTTCCCTTGGAGTGGCCTAACTTGGATGCTTGCTTCATATCCACCACTATCCTATTTCCTTTTAGCAACGTGATTGCTTGTCCAGGTCACGCGGATTTCAGCTTTTGCAGTACGTTTCTGTCCAACCCATAATTCTTCTCATGCTGGTCTTCGAATTTCCTGTGTGTCTTTGATGCTTTCCCTGTGCGGGATCACAGAACTTGGTGCATGGGGTAGCGCTTGGTACCTGGGAGTCTGCAGTCTTTCTGACGGTCGCTCTTGCTTTATGACAAGTTATTTAAACCTCTTGGGAGCTGAGATTTCTCACAAGTGGCAAAGAAGTACTCTTTGCCTCTTCCCTCAACCCAGTCCCTTCATACCCTGTTTGCCTCGACACCCAAGTTCTGGCTCCTTTATTTATCTCCTTCTCATAGTAATCTGTCCCCACCATGCCCTAAATCCTATCAGATGTGGAGAAAGGATCAGGGGGTGCAGAGAAGAGGAGACATAGCAAAGGTCTTTGGGAAGTCTCCAGAGTAGGGAAAAGGTAGGGAGAAATCCAAGTCACTTTGTAGGATATGGATGGAATTTAATGTGCAGAGAGGGAGAATTGAAAGGGCTTGGAACAAACGTGTTAAAGATAGCATCTGTCCCATAAGATAGTGGTTCAAGAGGCTGCCCAGGAGGTCCCCTTTCTTGGCAAGTTCAGTTGGTGCCTCATTCGCTCTCATCAACTAGCAAAGACATCTCTCCTGTGGCTTTGCTCTTGAGTTCTTTCTGCACTCCAGGGGTTTTGGTACTATTTTCTCCCAGATGTACTTAAAACATTGGTTTTAATTCATCTGTGTCTCTTGGTGTTTTTCAGAAAGGTCTTGAGAAAACCTGAAAGCCATTAGGACTTTGAAAGTCTGCTTGATTAAGCCACCTCGCCCGCCCCCTTCATTTAAAATGAAAAGCTCTTCAAAGCCCTGGAGCCAGGGTGAGCATATTTTTAGGCTCTTTGTGGTTACTTTAATGTCTGACCTTTCTTTGACATCGCCTTTGAGAAAGGCAGGGGATATCTCCAGAGATAAAAATCTGATCCACCATCTTCAGCCCATGCCAAGTCCCGAATAGTTGACCCCGATTCATCTTTTTAAAGTTAAATGTTTGCTTTGTGCATCACTCATAGTTTGGTGTCTCCCATTCCACCCCATCCCTCACTCCCCAAGTCCACCCAGTGCACAGAAACAAAAGTTGCCTCTCATCTGGGAAGGACACGGCCTTGTCCTCTCCTTGGCTGGTTCTTTGTGTCTTGCTCCTCTGTGCTGAAGACCTAAGCAAGAGCCTAGGGGCTCTTCTGGACTCCCTTTGGCCTAAAGCTCTCCTCGCAGCTCATGGAGTCCACAGTCCCGCTCAGAGCCTGCACTGCCCCTCCTTGACCATCCTTGAGTACCTGGGATGCTAGATTGCTGCCCAAACAGGGAAAGCCCGCTTCCAAGGCCTGTGTGCAATCTGGTGTGTAGCGTGGAGGCAAGGCAAAAGAGGGGCTGTGTGGGCAGTGTGGGCAGAGCTTGGAGGTGAGGGCTAGGGCATCTACCTGTGTATACCTGAAGCCTGTGGAGTACACCTGAAGCCAATTGTATGTGGGATCCATCCAGGACAGGACAGTCGGATGGGTCGTCGGCTGGAGGCTGGGTGGCAGAGTCCAGTTTTCCCTAACCCTCCATCATCTGTTATAGAATTCAGGAGTCCGTGAACTCTAAATTTGTACCAGGCCTTCCAGGTGAATGTATCAAGGTAGAGGAGGAAACATATTAATAACAGTTTGTCCACTTGCTGTGTAGCTGTCAAGTATCTAGACCTATAGTAGCTGGGGCTTCCTTTTCACTCTTTGTAAATACACATGTGAGGAACAAACCCATGGTGGCTGCAGCTTGAGCAGTCTAATTTTGTGGCTCTGGGTGGAAACCATCAGAGAGGGGTGCTTTCTGTTGTCTGCATCCCACAGGCCAGCCTTCCAGGGGGCCCCAGAATTCTTCCATCTCTGTGTTTGGCCCTGGGGTGCCCTGGGGGCAAGAGCTGTGATAGCTCTAGAATCTGCTATCCTTGGAGCCAGAATGTCAGCAGCTCTGCAAGGCCAGTGGGGCAGGGGGTCTGTTCCACTTTTCTAGAACCATCACTCACACTGACCCCAACCCCAGGGACCTTATTCTGGTGAGGGTCTGTAGAGGACCAGCTTTCTTTTGTCCATTTTCACACAAACATTCATGCTATTAGATTCCCAAAGCACTGTTTATAAAGTCATTTTATCTAAACTCTAAGTTGCTTGGGCCCTTCGAGGAAAGGGTTAAATATTTGTCTTCTGTTCCCGAAGCCAGTGAAGAAGAAACATCTTCAATAGGGTGATTTCTCTCCCTTATTTTTTTCTTTTTGGTTTTGCTTTTAAACCCCCAAATAATATGATTAAACATTTTCGTGCTGATGAAATAAGCTTTTCAAAGTAATATGGAAAAAATGATTTCATTTAAACACCTTTTAGCCAAAAAAACATATGCTGCTTGTTATGCCGTGCAAGAGCAGAGACTTTTGCAGGGCTCGCCTGCACAGCTTGAGGTCTGTGGTTCGGCCACCAGCACCACCATTGACTTGGGACTCAGCTGGGGTGGAACCCAGCTGGTAGGCAGGCCGGCCTTTCCTGACAGAGCTGGGTCCCCAGAAAGCAGGCAGGGTTGCACACGAGGGCAGGAAAGTGAGACTTGAGTGTGCACTTGAACTACTGTGTGGCTCCCCAGGCTTCAGGCGTCTGCAAAGCTGGCTGATTTATGACTGACGCGTGCATTTCTGTGCCCAGGCTACCCAGAACCAAGACCACAAATAATTGCCAAAGAAGAGGACTCTTCTTTCTTCTCTGGGGTTGCTTCATTTTACGGTGTCAGGAAATCTCATCATTGGTAGGCACTATGCTCTTCAACCTGGCATTTGCCGTATGCCTTTGCAAATAAATAAGAGAGAACAAACACAAACTCCTTCTGGCAACCCTGGATAGGCCTGTGTATTCTTTTGCCAAAGGCTGCCAATTCAAAGTATCAGAAATGGGTTGGCTTTTATAATGGGAAATTTATTAGGGTAAAAGCTTACAGTTCCAAGACCATGAAATGTCCAAATCAAAGCACCAGCAGAGATGTTTTCTCACCAAAGTCAGTTATTGGTGGTTCTGGGGCCCTCCCACGTGGCAAAGCAAGATGGCGGCCAATCTCTGGCGAGGTCCCTCTTTCATCTCCAGAACTGGCTATTTCCTGGAGCTCAGCTGTGGATGACCAGATATAGGCCATGTCTCTTTCCAGGCCCTATTTCTCAGTCTTGGCTGTTCTGCTTTCTTCCCAAGTTCAGCTGTGGGCTGTCAGGCATAGGGCTCATCTCTTCAGCTTTAAGCTGCTCCATGGGCCCAGCCTCTTGGGAGCTTTGTGCTTCAGCTTCAAAAATGGCAGCTTCTTTTCTGTGTCTGTCTCTCCCTGCGTCCCCATTTATATAAGACCCAGCAAGAAGGCGGAAACCCAACCTGAGACATGCTTCACCGACACAGTCCAATCAAAAGCAATCTAATCAAGAGCTCGAAAGTGAATCTAATGCAATCAAAGGGTACCACACCCACAGGAATAGATTAGTTTAAGAACATAATCTTTTGGGATTCAGAAAAGAACCTCAAACTGTCACAGCCTGTGTGAGAAAAAGGCATGCAATCATTTAAGAACGATTTTTTTCTGTGCCTACTGTGTGCCAATCAGCCTGGGGAAAAGGTTTGAGCCCAACAGGCATCAGAAGGGTTGGCTGGGTTGCAGAGGGACAGGGCAGGCTGAGCTGGGTCCAACAGAATACTGGCTTCTGGCCCTGGGTTTGTTTGTAGCACAGTGACTCACTGAATGAAGGTCTTGGTGAAGTTACTTACCTCCTTGCACTTCATCTAACCCAACATGGTCATGCAGTTTGAGCGCTCAACACCTTGCTGCACAGACTGACAATAAGGTTTGATGAGCTTTAATGTAACTTTTTTTGTTTCGCAGACACTTATAGAGCTCTTAATGTGTACAAAGCACTGCTCTAAGCACTTTGCATAGCAACCCTATGAGACAGGCTAGCTCCACTTTAGGCACTGAGAAACTGAGGCACTGAGCAAGAACCCAAGTAACGTGTTCAAGGCCATATAGTTAACAAGTGGTGGAGCTAGGACTGAAACCAAAAGGGGGTAATCAGCTGTACTGACTTGTCCAGTGCTAATGGGGTCCCTGGGTTGTGGGGAAAAACCTGGCACAATCCCAGGCAAACAGAGAGTGTTGGTCACCCCAAAAGTCTTCCAAAGCCACTACTTCTCCCTTAATTCTTCTGGGGTCATTGGTTGAGGGTTGCCTTAATTCAGAGACTCATTTGGTACCTGTTCCTGATGAGTGAGGAGAGGAGATAAAACTGGAGCTGTTTGGCCTCTTCGTGTTCTGGGAGGGGAAAGACCCGGATGTTTTGGAGCAAACACTGAAAGCCTTAGTCTTTAGCAGATCCCTGGAGCCAGAGCTCTGCTGTGTTCTCGATCCTAAGGAAATTGTCCCCACTGTCTGATTTTGCTTCTTTCGATCATGGGACAGAGGGAATAAAGACTGAAAAGACAAATCCAATTTGTGTTTGCCAGTTTTGATAGACTTCAAACTGTAGCTTCACATGTACATTGCTTGAGACCAGAAAGTGGGTCTTTCTGAATGCCATCTAGAGTTCTCCCAAGACGGAAAACTGTTTTTACTCTTCTCGCCCCTTCCTTCGGCAGCCAGTGGACACCAGCTACCGGAGAAGAGCCAGTGCGTTCTCCGAGCAGACGGCCTCTTCATGGCAAGTAGACCTGTCCATACACTGGACCCTGGGACCCTGTTTCTTTGTGATGGGAGTTCACCTCCTGAACCTTCCACTGGGACATTGCCCCCTGGCTCCATAGGTTTCCCTCAGGCCATAGCCCTAGCAGGGCCTGAAAGCATCAGAGCAGACAAGAATCTCAAATGCCCTAAACATTGGGTTTAAAACAAAATAATCATCTTTCCGTCATAACTTGCACACATATTCTCCATAGATAATCACCCAGTCCTAATTTTTTTTTTTTTTTTTTTTTTTTGAGGAGTTTCTGGGGATCCAACTGGGGACCTCATATGTGGGAAGCAGGCACTCAACCACTGAGCTACATCCGCTCCCCCAGTCTTCATTTTTAAATGTTCGTTTTTGTCATAGAACTCAGACTCAGGCAGATGTGGGTATGATTCCCAGCTCAGCCACTTGCTCCTGCGTGGTTCTCTCTGAACCTTGCTTTCCTCATCTCTAAAATGAGGATATTAATACTTACCTTGCTTGACCAGCTGTTCTATGGACAATGCACTTAGCTTTGAGCATGCTTACCATAAGTACTTGAAACTTAATACTGGGAAATTTCTAGAACATCCTTATGATGGCAATACACACACAACTTTGTTTAGCAGTTAAACATGTGTTGTTTTCTCTGAATAGGTAATATATTTACATAGGGAGAAATTTGAAAGATATGCAAGTCTCCTTCCCACTCATAGTTCTTAGATGGTTACATCTTCTCTCCAGAAGTAATAAATGTAGTCTTTCCAGAGCTATTCTTGGTCTACATAAGCAAATACATATCTCTTTTGCTCTCTTTTTCCCCCCTTTTTGTACCCCAAAGTTTCTATCATTTCTTACAAATGTAACATAACAGAATATTTTGGAGATTGTTCAGTGCACAGACTGTGTCCTCATTTATTTACAGCTGTCTGGTCTCCATTGTTTGGATGGACATGCTGAGAATCTCCTATCTGTAATTCTAAATTAATAAGCCTTTGAAAACCAAAAATTTTCTTGAGTTTGTGGCAAACTCATTTGATGACAAAACATGACTTGAACTGCCATGAGTCTATTTAGAGTCTGTATTTCTCCCACTTAGGATGAATGGTTATAGTTTCTCTGCAGAAATATTAATGGATTTGATTACCAAGTTTGGCCCCAGCACCCACTGGGATGTTACATAATATATGGTACATGCACTGATTTAGCTTTCTAAATTTGAAAAAATTTTGACATGCAAACCACATTTAATTCTAGGGTTTTAGGAAAGGAACTGTGGCGCTGTACCATAATTCATTCAACTAGTCCCTGTTGACTAGCATTTGGATTTTTAAAATACTTTTTGCTATTATACCGTTGTAGTAAAAAACTTTGCACATATGTCATTTTGCATGTGTAAAATAATATGCATAGGATAAATTCCTATAGTTGGAGTCGCTGGGTCAAAGAGTAAATGCATTTGAAATTTTGATATATTTGGCTAAGTTACCCTCCATAGAAGTTGTAGACAGTTTCACTTGCACAAACAAAGCCTGTTTCCCCATGGTCCCCCAACAGAATTATTCTTTTCCATCTTTGCCATATGAGTAACGTTAAGCATCTTTTGATATTTTGATAGACCGTTCTTAGCTTCTTTTCTGTGAACTCTTTGTTAATCTATTTTACTCATTTTTATATTTGGATGTTGAGTCTTTCTTATTGATTTATAGGAGCTCTTTATATATAGATATATTATCAGTATAGGTTGCAAAATTTTTTCTAGTTATTTATTATTTTTTGTTCTTTGACTTTACTTGTAGGCTTCTGGTATTGATTTTTTTAAATTTATTCATTCATTTATTTTCTCTCACAAGCAACTTTCCTTCATTACTATTTTTATTCTGTATTTGGGATAATATGTTCCAACTTTTTCAAAGGAAGGGAAAAAGAAAAGGATATAGGATGAGCAGTTATGGGTATGGTTCAGATATAATTAAAATCAGGAAATTTGGAAACACTGAAGAATTTCAATTCTTCACTTAAAGGCATTGCTTTATTTTTTTATCCATATATACCAATAGCAACTTCTATCATGTGTAATGAAATAATAGAATATATTTATTTCTGAAAAAATATTTAGTCTTAGTGATAACACCCAACTGTGTGAAGATACTCTTAATGCTGTCTGTTATCTGGCCTTTGCTTTGTGTGTGTACAGGTGTGTGTGCGTGTATTTTGTTTTTAAAAAATGTGACTCAGGTCCCCTTTGGCACTGTACAAAAGTCATTAAGGGGAAAACTCCATGGGTCATCACTTATAAATATATCAGGCATTAAAGACTATTGGTTTCATTTCCAAAGAAAAGACAGGCATTTGATATAAATACTTTAAGACAAAAGAGACTCTTCTTGAAATCACCAAATGAACTTCAAACTATTCAAGTTTAAAAATGAACGTGTGTTTAAACATCCTACACTTTAGCATAAAACTGAAATTTGAGAGGGACTCGATTCTAAAACCAGCCTAGAGAGGGGCCTGTTGATTACGGCTCTATCTGTTGTCCCCTCGTGATACAGTCTCAGTCGCACAGGCTTTGGGAGAATATAGTCAGCTCTTTGCCTGCAAGCCTGTGTTTATTTTTAAGTAAGAGGGCCGAGGGGCGCCAGGCGCGGGTAGAAGGGTAGCGGGGTGGGATAGGGGTTTGGGGTCAGGCAAGGGGCCCCCGCGGACCGCAGACCTGGGTTGGTTCCCAGCGCAGGTGCAGGTCAAGGGGCGGGACCGCACCCCCCCCCCCTTGGACTTCACCCAATCACCACACCTGGCCCACGGGGCGCTGCGCTCTGTGACATCCCAAACAGGCAGCCAAGCCAGAGTGCACTGAAAGCCGGGCTTTGACAACTTGGCTGTTTGAAAAATGTAGTCCAGAAGTTAAATCGGGGGTGGGGTCCCAAGAGGTAAAAGTCTAAATAGTCTCTTTCCTTTCCACTCTCTCCTCCTCCCTAGAGCTGCTCTGACCAAACCTTCCATTTCCTGCCTTGAGCCTCCCCTCTCCATTTGAGGAGGTCACACTTGTTGTTTTTTCCCTCCTGTGAAACTCCTGCTTAGCTTCCAGCCTTTGGAGGAAGTGCTTAATATTTTCAGCAGCTAAAGCCGTTTTTTTTTGTTTGTTTTTTTTTCCCAAGCTTCAGAAATAGAACTTTCTTGAAGGAAAAAGAGGGTAAGTCTGTAGAGTCCTCGGAGTCTGGCAGCCTCTGGCTGGCTAGATAATAGAGGAAGAGGTGAAGAACCAATTCATCTCTGAACAAGTATTAATTCTACGCTTACTAAGAGTTGTAGTAAGCATGGGTGAAGAGGCAAAGAGAGACCACAGTTTCTACATTTCAGCTTATAGTCTAATTGCAAAGACAAAATAATGCCTTAGAAGAGGACAGGAATAGCTCAGTCAGGTAGATGTGGGTTTTGGTCCTAGTACTGCCAGTTAATAGAGCTGTGTGACTTTGGCAAATCATGTAACCTCTCTGAGCTTCTCTTTCCTCATTAGTGCAATAGAGTCTGATAGCCTCTATCTCACAGGATTGCCCTGAGGAGTAAATGGGATAATGTATGTAAGGTATGTAGCATAGTGCCTGGTCTTTAGCGAACCTCAGTGAGGTGAATGTACAAACTCTGTATTTGTCAGAGGAGCAGAGGAGGAATTCAGAACAAGGCAAGAAGTCCACAGCGGAATGAGGAGGGAGAAGTCCATGGGTAGAGAGGCACTTGTTCTGAGCCTGAAAGACGTAAAGGATTTATGTATGTGAAGGGAAGTGGAAGGAGTTTTCAGCTTAGGGTTGGGGGGGCAAGTGGGCAGTATTGGAACAGCCCCCCGGGTTCAGTATTTAATTAGAACAAGAAGAGCTGCACTACTATCATTTTATATATTGGGAACAGAGGTTGCAGGGAACGTCCAAATAAGATTTGTTTGAAGGAAGGAGAAATGTAGTATATCCATACAATGGAATATTATTAAGCCAGAAAAAGGAAGGAAGTTCTGATACATGCGACAGCATGGATGAACCTTGAAGACGTCATGTTGAGTGAAATAAGCAGACACAAAAGGACAAATATTGCATGATCTCACTACAATGAAAAAATTAGAATAAACAAATTCATGGAGTCAGAATCTAGAATATAGGTTACCAGGGGTGCGGTAAGGGAATGGGGAGTTAATGTGTAAATTGTACAGAGTTTCACTTTGGGTTGATGGAAAAGTTTTGGTAATGGGTGGCAAAGCATTGTCACAGAAATTAACAGCACTGAATTATATATTTGAATGTATTTACAAATGGGGAAATTTTAGGTTGTATATATGTTACTAGAATACAAATTTAAAAAACACACACACAAAAAATTATGGGAGTATAACACAAACAGTGAACCCTATTGTGAATGATGGACTATAGCTAATAGTACAATTATAAAAATGTTCTTTCATGAATTGTAGTAGATGTACCACATTAATGCTAGGTATTAATAATAGGGGTGGTATATGGGAACTCTATATTTTATGCATGATTTATCTTTAAACCTACAAACTTTCTTTTAAAATAATGGAAACCAGTGACTATTAGAGGCAACTGATGCCTGGAATTTGAGTGTTGCCATAACAAAATACCAAAACATCTAGGATTAACTTTATGACCAGGAGAGGGGCCAAGGGTGAGAGGTCACAGGGGAGACTTGTTAGTATAAACTTGAAGTCCCTCAAAGAGATTGTTGGTGAAAACTGGGAGACCAAAGAAGAAATTGTTATTGGAGGATGGAAAGAAGACAACCTTGTTTATGTAGTGGCATATAGTTTGGCCACACTGTTTCCTGCAGTGATAAAGAAAATAGAAAATACATATAATGTATTAACATAAAAATATTTCTGAAGTTTCCCAGG
The DNA here is from genome assembly GCA_026826555.1 of Tolypeutes matacus. Taxonomy (NCBI): domain Eukaryota; kingdom Metazoa; phylum Chordata; class Mammalia; order Cingulata; family Chlamyphoridae; genus Tolypeutes; species Tolypeutes matacus. Next base: position 65,193,507 of record JAKSZT010054334.1, read on the forward strand.
CAGAAGTTTCAAAGTGCCAGCGCTTATGCTTTGACCACATAAGATAATATTCTATTAGAGAGTTGAGTAAAAAAAAAAAAAAAAAAAAAAAAAAAAATTCAAGAAAATTTAGTAAAAGCATTATGGAGCCTGGGTGTGTTGGGTTTTAAAATAAAATTATTTCTTATTCTCGGTCTTAGCAAACAGAATAAGGAAAAGTCTCAGGTCAAATATCAAATCTGCAATTGACTAGGGTTTTGATCTAACAGTCAAATCAATGTTAGGTTAAAAGCTCAGTTTTAAAAATTGTTTGCTTCAATCAGAGTTGTTAAATGTTTTTACATTGTTATTTATTTTTGTATCTGTATATACATTAAAATTTTCAGGAAGGATATACACTGAAATGTAAACAATGAATGCATCTGAGAAGTGGGATTAAGAATATAGGAAGGGAATATTTTTTGTTTTACATTTCTGTATTTAAAGGTTTTTTAATAAGCATGTATTTTTATAAAAATTAAAAATTTTAATGAATATAATAACATATGTTTGTATGTTTTTGCCTTGGTTGAATCCATCAAATATAACCTTATCGTTATTTGATGAGTCTTATCATATGCTCTTCATGGTTTCATTATTTGCTAATAAATATATAGATATGTGATGGACTAAATCTATTGTGATGTGGAACATACCTTCAGAATATTTTTTGAAACCAAAGCCTTTATAATGTTTATTGATTTCTCATTTGCCTCTCTTTTAAGTGTGGAATGTGCTGTTATTTAAATTAATGTAGCGCTTTCCAAGTAAAGTTATGAGAATATTTTTAGAAAAGCTATTGATTGGTAAGACAAGAACAGTATCTGAAAAGTTGATGTATATTCTCTAATATCGTTTGTTTCGGAAGGCATTCATAACCATTTATTGAGCACCTGTTATGCCGGCCACACAGATATCCTTGTGGTTCCTGCTCCCAGTTTCTGCTCTCAGGGCAGGTGGGAGGAGGTACTCTTCCCATGAGACTTATGTGCTAGCACCATGAGCAATTCCAGGGCCATCCAATTTACCTGGGGTACAGTGGAAAGTTCTGGACCCAAGGGTCTAGAAAGGCTGCTAGTAGTCAGCTACTGGGTTGATGGATGCAGGTTGCCTCCTCCTAGTTCAAGATATCCATGGGTGCCTTGCCCCCTCCATAGAAGAGATGGGACAGGGCAGTGTGGGTGGGGGCAAGAAAAGGGAAGGCTGAGCTCAAGCATGGGACCCCAGCTGGAAGGAGGGGCCCAGGAGCTATGCCCTTGGCAGAGCTATGCCCTTGGTAGAGCTATGCCCTTGTTGGAGCCTGTACCTGCAGAGGTGGAAGTGCTCTTGGACCATGTCTGAGGCCTGGGGTCAGAAGGCAGGTGACTGTCCATGTGAAGGACATAAGTTAGTTACTGCTTTCCAGGATTGCTCTGACTTAGCCTTTTCTGCCACTGCCTTCCCCTTTCTGCATTAACAACCATTTCTTCGCTGTCCTGTGCTAGAATAGTCCCCCTGACTGGGTCAGAGAAGGGCCACTAGCTAGATGAGCAGACTCAATGAAATGAAAGAAATAGGCTCACTTAGTTCCTCTGAGGGACCCCTAACTTTTAATTTTCATATCGCTACAAAAGGGCATGACTCAGTCTATCTTTGGAGCCCTCTGGTTCCTTGTAGAGAATGAATACATAAAAAAACATTTGTACCATGGAATGAAACGAAACCAAACGGGGCTTAGCTTCATAATTACATTTGCAGATGAAACTTGATAGAGATAGAATCTAGGAACACCAGTGGCAATTGCAAAACTGCCCTAAGGGGAGGGGGAGGGGAAAGGGACTAGCTGTATGGGCAGGAAACAACAACAGGAGATTTGACCTTGAACAATGGAAGAGTGATTCACCTGAGGTGACGTAATTGGAAACACAGATACTCAGATGAGAAAAGGCACATTGAGATCGAAAACGCCTGTAAGGGCTTGGGGAGACTGGTAGCAAATTGGATTCCCAATTAAGTCAGGACTAGGATGCAAAAAATTGAACTCCAGTGGGTGGTCTGCCAGGAGAGTAGCCCTTGCTTGGTTCCACTGTGAACTAGTGCATGCAACAGAAAGTTCTTGTATAAGGTGCAAACCAAGGGGCCTCCTAAGACAGGTGTCCCCTTCACAAATGCACACTCAGGGAGCTCATTGTCTGGGGTGAATCTGGGTGCAAAAGGGATATTCTCTTGACTTGAATAAAATAGTGACCAATTTTAAAGATGCTTTGAGATGAGGTGGGATAGGGAAGCTTCTGAGAAGACTGGGGGCCTGATGTGAAGAAGAGGTTGACCAGGAAGACTGCCCTTCCATTTAACGTAGTACATGGTGCTTGGTGGTGCCCAATCAGAATTGTTGAATGAATGTGTGTTACCTGCAACCAGCCCTGGGAATAAATAACACCGAGATTTCTCCAGTGCGTATGTGGACCCACTAGTGATTCTGAGGTTCTCCTGGGGATCCCAAGCTGACATATAGTGTACTTTTTAATTGTTGGCTCACAGTATCCATTGATTGCTTTTGGCATGAATTAACTTGTTAGAGTTTCATGTCTTCCATTCTCACAGATACAAACTCATTCTCTCTTCTGTTTTCTTTAGTAGGGGGATTAAATAGGATCTTTGGCCCATTTAAATTGCTCACAAATCAAAAGAATATATCATTTTACAAATGTTTGTATGTATTGTGAGAATTTTGATTTTTACCCATAATAAAAAAAAAATAAATAAATAAAAAATAAAAATAAAAAAATATATATATTTAAAAAACAAAAAAAAAAAAAAAAAAAAAAGAATATGAGAACCAACATTTTAGAAAGTTTCAGTGGTCACTTGAGGGCTAATCTAGTGTTTGTTATCCTGCCAGGTATATGGGTGCAAAATGATGGTTTGACTTCTATCCCCTCCCCTTGACCCTCAGGTTGGTTTGTCCCAGTGGATTCTTCTGTAACCATCTGTGGCATCCCATTCCCTCCTCCCCACTGCCCCCGGTCTGCTCCAGGCCTCAGCGCTGCTCCCCTGTGCGACTGCAATGGCTACATCCCCACCTTCCTCATCTCCGCCCTCCATCCCTCCCCACATTTCTGAATCTCAGCTTTGACCAGGTCGCTCCCCTTCTGAAAACTCTTCAGTGATTCTCACTGCTTTTGCAATGTATTCTCAAATCTCAGCCTACTGCTGAAGGTGCCCACCGCTTACCCCTCCCACCTCTGCCTCAAGTTGCCTCTTCCTCACCCAGGACCGGGTGTTCTCCCCAGGTAGGTCTTTTCTGCACACTTCCTTCTCCCTAGCAAGTCTTCCTCTATCCTACCTCTTCCCTCTCTCTCCCATCGACTTGGGTCTAAAACCTACTAATCTTTCAAGGCTCAGCTCAAAAATGCAAAGCCTTCTCCAGTTCCTCCAACATATGACTCTCTCTCCTCCAAGTCCCAGAATGCTCACACTTTGACCATCTCATGGCAGGATAGACAGATTCCCAGAGTCATTGTGCTGGTGGTGGGTTATATACACATGCTTTAGAGTCAGCCAGACCTGGGCTCCCTCACACGTTAGCCACCTGACCTAGGGCAAGTAACTTGACCTCTCAGAGCTTGAGCTTTCCAATCTATGAAATGTGTGAAGTGCTTCGCCAGGTGGCTATGGCAACCAGCAAAAATCCTGCTGGACTGCATGGCGGAAGCCAAGTGAGCAGTAAATGACAGCTATTGGTGCCTATACTAACTAACCCCCCAAATATTTGAGCTTATTATGTTTATACACAGCATGTCTTGTTGTGACCATTAAATTGGGAGTTCCTTCCAGGCAGAGCTGTCTGGTCTCTGTACCTTCTGCAGCACCTAGTATTGTACCTCTTATCAAGTAGGTGCTCAGAGTATTTGTTGACACCATCCGTGACCGAATTAATAGAAAAAGAATCAATGATACCGTATGGGAGGCTCTCTTGAGGCAGTCTGACATTTCTATTAAACTAAAGTGAATGCAGATTTCAGGCATTTGCAAGCAGGCTGGTAGAAGCAGACAAGCACTCCAATGAGCTGGTTGCAACCTCATGGGTTTACTTGGTTGGGTTATACAGCAGACTAATTCACTTCTATACTTTATTTCCTCCCTTCATTTGACTAATCCGAATCTATCCAGCAGGCCACAGATGTAACAGAGCCTTGGAAATGGAGGCAGGTTTCCTTCTTTGGCTCCCTCGGGAGCTTCATGACCACATACATCATGAACTGGCTGGAAACAATTTAGCATCTGGCTCCCAAGAGGTAGAAATGTCTAGAATGGAGAAAGGGGCAAAAGTACATTCCATCCTGTCTTTTAAAAAAATTCTGGCTCAGAAAGTAAAGAATCTGAACACATTTTTTTTTTTCCCCAAGAAAATGTGACCATAGTAATTTTTCTCGAAAGAGCCCAATGTTTCTAGGATTTTTTTTTTTTTTTTTTTTTTAATTAAAGAGAGTCTAAAGGGGAGAGGTCATTTTAGAGAACAGGGTCTGTCTGGCAGAGTTTTGGAGGAAGATTTCTTTCTGAAGTGTTTTCCTTCTCCTCCCCTGCTCACAAACCCTCATCCCCTCTTATTCCACCCTGAGAATTTAGCTCTTGCTAAATTCTGCCCTAGGCTATGCATATTTTGGGATGCCCTGTGTAGGCCCATTCTCCTAAGAATGGATCCTATACTCAGATGCTTTCTACTTCCTCTCTTTCCTCACTTCCACTCCTTTCTGCTCCCAAACTCAACTGAGGCATTCACCTCTTACCCATTCCATGAAGCATGTGCATTTTAACAAGGCCTTCTGGAGAGATGATATTATAATTTCAAAGACTGGTTCTAATGGTGGAAATATTTCAACCCCATCTGATCTACATATACTTAGTTCAATGCCAGCTCTGGAAACTAGAGATGTGCTTATGTACTCATCATCTTCTTTCAAGTAATCTTTCCTCCAACATGCCAGGAAACTGTTAACAGAAATGCTAAACTGAGTAATAATACCTGAAAATTCAGAATTTGGGGCATTGTCATAAAAGTGATAACATGTTTAAATACAGCATTGGAAAATGCTCTGCTTTCAGTTTTTTTTTTAAGATTTATTTATTTATTTATCCCCTCCTTGCTGCTTGTGCTTGCTGTGTCCATTTGCTTTTTGCGTTTTTCTGTGTCTGCTTATCTCCCTTTGTTGGGCCATCGGTGGTCAGCTCCCCGTGCCGCCTGGGGCCGACTTGCATTCACCAGGAGGCCCCAGGAATCAAACCCAGGGCCTCCTATATGGTAAACGAGAGCCCAACTAATCAAGCCACAGCCGCCTCCCTGCTTCCAGTTTTTAAACCTTGAAAAAAAAAGAATTAGTGCCCACAATCACTTCCATCATTCATGTTGGAGTATATCTGAGCTCCAACTCATCCCAAGTTCTACACAATGGCAGAAAATACCTTTTGTCAGTCTTAAGGAAGAAGAAGAGGTTGCTCAAGAGTTGCACTCAAGCTTCACATGAACAGCAGAGCAGTGGTGGGGGGAGGGCAGCTGTTTTAATTGTCAGGATTCTGGGGACTTTTCAAAACAAGAGCAAAAGACAAAACAAGGAGGGGTGGGAGATAGTTTAAATAGAGAGGATATAATGCTAAATAAACAGAGCAGAAAGTCTGGAACCAAATCTAAACAGATATAGTCAAAACAATCAGAAGATGGAGGACTTACTGAAGTTGGGGAAACAAAAACATCGTTGACACTATGGATATGAATCCTTCTAGAGGAAAGCTCCTGTTTCAAAGAACACCCAAGGTAGGCTACACTCTGCTGACTGTCCTTAAAAGTGAAATTGTATATAGCATTTCACATGGCCTGGTAACAACAGTGCACTCGTTCTCTACCCATTGACAGCAAAATTCTGCCAGCGTTGGTTTCTTATATCATCAGGGATTGTGTCCTTGTTCTTGGAATCCCAAAGGGAGACCCTGGTGTTTTGGTTAAGATCCTTGTGGCAGAATCCAGGGAAGGAAGATGTCTCTCCAAATTCACATTCTTTTTTCAAAGAACTGTATTCAGGGCCATGCAGATCAGCATCCTGAACTCTTTATTTTATTGATAAAGAAGTTGAGAACCCGGGAGGTCATGCTGTTTTCCAGGTCTCATTTGTTCACCCCACTTCTTATAGTATTTTTTTTTTTTTCCTTTAGGAAGCACTGGGAATCAAACCCAGGACCTCCTATGTGGGAGGGTGAGTGCCCAACTGCTTGAGCCACATCTGCTCCCTGCTTTTCTTGTTTTTGCTCCTTGTCTGCTTGTTTTTGCTCAATGTCTGCTTATTGTTTGCTTGTTGTCTTGCTCGTTGTTTTTCTCGATGTCTGCTCATTGTTTGTTTGTCTTCTTTAGGAGGCACTGGGAACCAAACCCAGGACCTCCCATGTGGGAGGTGGGTGCTCAACTGCTTGAGCTACATTTGCTCCCTGTATAGTAGTTTAATGGCTACAATAGGTCCAAATATTGATCTAGAGCAATCAAGATCATCATGTTAATGAACATCCCTAAATCTGCATGTTAAATGGAAAAAAGCTGGATATAAAAGAGGATCCCAACTAAATTAAACATATATGATTTCAAAGTGAATACAAAAGGCTAACAGGGGTACTCTCTGGGAAGTGGGATTATGAGAGATTATTATTTTTCTTTATTCTTTTCTCTGTTTTCCAATTTTTCTAAAGTTAATGTGTATTGCCTTTTCTAGTCAGAAAAATAAACATTTGTAACTTGGCAAAATGGATTTTAAAGGGAATAAAATTGTACATGAATGCTATCCATCAAAAATGGTGGAAAAAAAACAAAAGAAGACTCTGGAAGCAGACCAAGAATTAACAAAATCCAACACCTTCCAGGAGAAGAGACTTAGCCTGTCTTAAGGAGGGAGGTAAAGGTGTCCAGGCCTCTCAGGAGTGGGTTTTACCCAGGAGGTCAAGCTACCAGCATATTCTGCAATGACAGATCTCAAGACCCAAAGTGTGAAGGGCCAAGGAGGACAGAGCTCCTAAGATAGAGGATGGTGTTGGAAGATGCCTCCTGTTGCTAGATGCTTGCACCTCCTCAGTTACAGGACCAGCGCTGCTTGTGCGTCAGTGGATGCTCACACCTGATTGGGTGTGCTAAGGTGTAAATGGACAAAATCCATGTTCTGTGCTAGTTGTAATTTGCATTACTCTCCCTCCTCCACCTGAAGGCAATTCTAGCTAGGTTTCTGATCCAAAGCCACACAGCTGGGACATAATAGAGTTGGGGCAGGTCTCCCAGCTCTTGGTTCCTCTCCTTTCCATCTCAGTGTGCTCCCTTCCTTTTAAGCAAATCTCTTTACTACAGGTGTGTTTTATACCTAAAAGGAAACTGAGTTCTTGGGTGCCGAGTTCAGTCTTCAAAACAGGTAGGGTAGGATTATGTGGTGTCATAAGAGCCCAGAAACCCTGTCAATTCAAAAGTCTCAGGTGGTTGCTGGCAGTCCTTGGCATTCCCTGCTTGCAGCTGCAGCACTCCAGTCTGTGCCTCATTGTCACCTGGCTCCTCCCATGTGTCTGTCTCTGGTCCAACTTTCCCTCTTCTTAAAAGGACACCAGTCATAGAGATCAGGATCCACTCCAATCCAGTTTGGCCTTATCTTAAGTAGCCACATCCTCAAAGGCCCTGTATTAGTCAGCCAAAGGAGTGTTGATGCAAAGTACTGGAAATCGGTTGGCTTTTATAAAGGGTATTTATTTGGGGTAGAAGGATCCAGTTACCAGGCCATAAGGCATAAGTTACTTCCCTCACCAAAGTCTGCTGCCACGTGATGGAGCAAGATGGCTGCTGATGTCTGCCAGGGTTCAGGCTTCCTGGGTTCCTCTCTTCCCGGGGCTTGCTTCTCTCTGGGCTCAGCTCCTCTGTTAGCTCCACACGGTCAGCTGTAGACTACCAGGTGAACAGCTTGTTTCTCTTCCCCGGGCCTTTTCTCTTTCCTCACAACCAAGCTCCTCTGTCTGCTTACTTCCGGGGCTCCAGCTCAAGACTCTAAACTCCCTTTTCTGCCTTGTGGTTTCTCTGTGATTCCCCACCCACCAAGGGGGCAGGAACTCAACGTTCTACTGATGTGGCCCAATCAAAGAACTAATCATTATTTAATCAAGTAAAAGTAAAACCTCTGAATCCAATACACTCTAATACACCCAGAGGAAAAGACCAGTTTACAAACATAATCCAATGTTTCTTTTTGGAATTCATCAATAATATCAAAATACTACAGGCCCTCTTCCAAATAAGATCACATTCATGGGACAGGGGTTTGGACTTGAATGTGTCTTTGCTGGGGACACAATTTAACTCATCACAGTTGGATTCCTATCTTCCTATCCTGTGGAGGAGCTGTGTTTGCCAGTAGCTTGAAGGGGAGAAAGAAGGGACAGCCAGACCAGACGTGATGGGGAAACTGGACAATTAGTTTCCCAGTAATTGAGAGTTGCCTGTCTTAGTTGGACTCTCAGATTCTGGAATTAAGTGTACATCCAGAGCAGCAGAACCTCCCAAGAAACACATGATTATCAATCAGTGGTTTGGGTCAAGGGGGGCCCTTTCCCAGATGGATTTCCTATTTCCTTTTTACCAGAGCTGGATATTTATATTTATATAAATATATATGTGCCTTTAAAAAAAATGTTTAATTCCTTGTGTCCTAAGGAGGGGTAAAAACAAATTAAAACTTCTGCAAGTTAGGGAAGTCATGGACCCACACTCAGTGGCTGTCCCCCAGCCCTTGATTACCCACCCCACCCCTGCCTTCTCTTCTATTGTGCTGTTTCCATTTCACAATCCAGGGAGATGTTAAGTCTAAGGAAAAGGCCTAACCAGAACTTAAACGCAGAGACTGGGGCCCCAGATGCTAATCAAGGCAGGAATTCACAGTGGCAGGACCCCTCCTCCAGGGTGGATAAATACCACACTCAAATTGTATAGACTTGTCTTTCTTCTCTGGCATGAAGTGGGGTATGTGGTGCTGCCAACTACTAACCCTGATCTGAGCACCCCAGGAGATGAGCCATGATAGGATCTCTTCCCCTGCTCTTTTGGAATCTTTGTGCTGTGTAAGTAATAAACTGGTCATTTGCTGAGAACTTCTGTTGTGCCTGAGCCTGTGTGCCCACAATGCACCATGTAGTAACTCGCTTCACCGATTTTGGTGCAATGAGCAGGGTGCATGGGGAGGTATGGAATGGCTTGACTTCTTGGCTGTTTCTTTCATTGCTCTTGTGTTCCTTTTGTACAGGAGCATCTTAGGCAAGAAGGACTCATGCCTTTGTGGGTCAAACTGAAAGGTCACCCCTGCCCTACCAGCCTAGTAAAGGCACCAACCCATGGCTAGAGGACCTACTGTATGCTTTCTCTATCCTTTGGGGGAAAGGTAGGACTTTGAAAATCTCCCTGCACAAATGCCAGGGAGCTGGTGAGCTGGTTGCACCCTGAGATCAGTGAGTTGGGGCTTCCCCTGCCTGGCTTACAGTCCCCTGGTCTAATTCTGGAACCAGGCATACCCACACTCAGGCCACCCAGACTAATCTTGAGGTTTGTGTGAGGCCGGTCATTGTGCAAGAGACTATTAGCACCGAAGATGGGGACCTGGAGGTGAAAACAAAAGTACAAGCTTTTACAGAGGAAATATGGCATGTGAAAGCTAGATATGGGCAGAAGCCGGGAGAGGATCTCCTCTCATGATTGTCTCGGCTTTACCATGAGGGTAGGTCAACGGCCCTGATCAACCAGGCTGAGTGGAAAAATCTCGGCTGCCTTGTGTCCAACCCCATCCTCCTACAAACTTTCAGTCAATCAGAGTTGAGAGAGGAGGAAGAGGGGAAGCTCCAAATAAGCCCTGGAGTAAGGAAGAAGAAGCCCTGGTCACACTACGACAGCTGGGTGTTGGTACGTGAAGGTTCCTCTCTGGAGGAATTTAGCCCCTCACCAGATTTCCATGTCATGATGGGACATTGATGATTTTATTGGAAAGGGGTTCCCTGAGTAGGATGACAAGCTGATTTTGTTCTGCACCTCAGGGCTCCCCTGGGAGATTCAATTGAGTGGGTTTACTGTACCCTTCCCACTTGGGGAAGCTAGGCGAGTGGCTACCATGGTGACTGGCAGGGGAGCTGGGTGGTGGGCACATGTCTGCTAACCTGGTGGGCTTTAGGACCCAAGGGGAGGTTTTGGTGTCTCCCCTTCCTCTCCCCACTGTCAAGATATGTTTTTGTGGTTACTAGAGCAAGAGGTCCCAAAGAACACTATAGACCTGATCTCCTTTGGAAAATTTTGGAAAAATATAAACTAAAGGAAAGACTGTAGCCCAACAGGGACCATCTGCCCCTGTCTAAACCCCACCCCACAATCCCCAGATCTGGGCATTAAGGGAGGAAGTAGGGTCTGCAGATTTCCCACCTCTTCCTTCTGCTCCAACTAAGGAGTCTGGCCCTTGGAGAACCTGGATCTCCATTTGAGCAATAGGTTTCTGACACACCCATGATGACTGTTCCCTCTGGCAAAAGGGAGGAGCAACCGGAATATGCAGGCCCCTGGGTTTCTAGACCAAGAAGTTCCCAGATGCCCCTTTGAGAGACAACTTCTGGCATGCAATTGGGCCTTGGTAGAAATGCAGTGGATCTCCCAGAGCTCTCAGGTCCTCCTGAGACCAGAAATCTCCATCATGTCATGGGACCTGGGTAATCAGAACACTCACCTAGGCAAATATACCACTTTCAAATGGAAGTGGTACATTCAGGGTCATATCTACCTGGGATCCCAGGAACTGACCTGTCTGCATGACCAGGTGGAGGAGGACCCCCTCAGCAATGATCCTGATGCAACTCCAGATGAGTCCCCTTCCCTCTCTGCATTGACATCCTGAGAACCCTGACTCAAAGATTCCCACCAGATGCTCAGGACTGGTTCACTGAAGGATGGGCCAAGCTGAGGTCATCTGGCATCCTTTGGGTAGCAGCTGCCATTTCCTTTGCCTTCGGCGGACCATATAGCACCTTGGCCCTGGTAAAAGTGCCCCATGGGTCAAATTGCAAGCAGTTCTCTTAGCCCTAGAACACTCGGATCCAAGCACCTCCGTGTATCTGTTTACTGACTCATAGGCCATCACCAATAGCATGGCAGTCTGGTCAGGTTTATGGAGCGAATGTGATTGGAGAATCAAAGGTTCCCCAGTGTGGGGAAGGGACCTTTGGAAACAATTGGTGGCATTGAAAGGCATCATCTGTGCTACCAGTGTTGATAAGCATGGCAAGGGCCTGTATCACGATGAACACCAGTGGAATGATCTAGTCAATATGGGATGCCCTGAGCTGCCTTTCACATCTGATGAGGCTGAGATCCTCCTGGTAGAAGGGTCAAGGACAGTGAACCTACCTTTGCTAATGTCTGTGAAATAGCTGAATTTCCCATGACTGTTTCCACCACTGGGTGGATCTAACACCTAACTGGACATGGAAATTCCAACACCATGAAATTATGGGCCCAGGGACATGGAGTTCTTTTTTCATTAAGATGCCCAATCTACCATATACCAATATGAGAGATGTCAACTACAAGAAGGAGCCCCAAAAGGGCATTTAGGGGCTATTCCCAGAGGGGCTGCACAAGTACTTGTGGCAAGTGGACTACATTGGCCATTCCAAGGTATGTTCTTGGTCATGGTAGACACCTATTCAATATATGACCTTGCCTTTTCAGTTGATTGTGCAGATGAAGTACATACTTGCAATACCTTGGAAAAGCGGTTCTGCCACCCTTTGGGTACCCAGATGACATCTCCTCTGACCAAGAATCCACTCAATGATGGTCCCAGACTCACGGAATTAGATGGCCCTTCCACGGCACCCACCACCTACCAGCAGCCATCATTGTGGAGAACTTTAATGGCTGCTTGAAAAAGGAGCTTCCAGGCTTACACCTGGCAACTCTTACTGGATGGACTGTCTGCCCTACTTGGGTCCTCTGGAAGCTGAACTCAACAGATTGCCAGAAGGGAAATATGGCCTTATCCCACTTCCTAGCTTGGGGAGGGGGTGAAGATTTGGGCCGAACCAAGGTTTTGCTGTATATCTGCCCTTACACGGATCAGGATGAGCATTGGCTCCAAAAAGGGGAACAAGGACATGTAGACACGGTCTAAGGATCATCCCACTTTTTACCCCATTACACCCTCGGCAAGATTTTCAGGATGGAGGGAGGTTAGGCCTGCCAAGTGGAGGATGGCATGACCGAAGTGGGCCTAGAAGTACTTAACACACATGGGGTGACCATCCAGTGGGCAGGAGCTGCGGGACCTGAAACATATATACTGGAAGTAGTGGGTGGTACCTACACCTAGTTGGTCCATCAGTCCCCTTGGGAACAGTCATAGGAGACACCTTTGAACAGTCCTGACAACTCCCATCTACCAGGAAAGGGTGGAAGTGGGCCCGGAAACATGGACAAGGCTCTCAGATCAATGGGTAAGGGGTGAAGTTATAGCTCAGGAAAAAGGGCAGACAGACTGGGTGGCCTTGGAAGGAAATAGGACAAGAAAAGTATCCCCCATGGGAAGTGGTTGCACAACCACCCAGTCAGGACTAGATATTGTTCCGTTTCCCAGATTGCCTACAAATCTGACCTGACATCAACCTGGAAGGAAGATACTTCTGTCCAGCTGACCCGGGCCATTGCAGCAGCAGGGAACCCGACCGACAGCTGGATCTGCCATCTGATCCATTGCTCTCTCTCTCTGTGCTGAGTCTGGATTGACATGCAGGGAGCGGATCCTCCCTGCCTCACTTTTTTTTTTTTTTTTTTTGAAACACATCTCTTTTATTGATAAACATTAAACTGATAACCTGTTTTTCCAATGTGTACATTCCCAGGTGTATGGTTTATTCGCGGATGTGATTCATCTCCTCAATCATTATTAAACTTTTTCAATAACTCCATGAAATTATAATAAAGAAAATCAAGATGAACAAAAAAAGAAATTCTTCACTATTCAATCCATTTGATGACACAGCCAAGCAGAGGCTTTTTTCTGGCATCCTCAAACAATGTTTTTTATGTATTACTTTTTTTTTTTTT
>JAKSZT010054334.1:65211644-65283481 GCA_026826555.1 Tolypeutes matacus
CCATTGAGCTGTAGGGTAGGAGTTGCAGCTCCACCTAGATTTCATGCACACCTGGCACATAGGTAGGTGGGAGGCTCCAGTCTCTGGAAGTATACCTAAGAAACTCCAGCATCACATGTAGGTTTGAATAGAAGGGACTGGTGAACCATGTGCAGGGAGGACTTATTTGAGTCTAATTCTGTCACTCTCAGGAGCACAGATTACAAAATAGAACCCACTGATAAGGCATCAGTCTCTGGGGCTATCCCCCCTTATATAAGACCAGGGTGTCTCTGGAGCTCTCAGGAACCCCACTGAGTGGGGTGATAGGCACTTAGATGTTCTATGAGCTCCTACTGAGGTGTGCATAAGATTTACCTCTGGGATGACCTCCCGACTCTCTTTGAAGTCTCTTAGCCACTTGAACTCATTTGTCTTTACCGTTTCCCCCTTTTATTCAAGGTCTTTTTCCAGTTGTGTTGCCAGTTGGCACTTGGGAAAAGTTTTAAATTAGCAATAATCGTGCCTCGGATAAACCTCATTGGCTACAATACTGCCACTGCACAAAGCTGCCAGTTGGCACTTGGTATTAATCCCTCGTTGCCAGGGAGGCTCATCCCCGGGAGTCATGTCCCACGTTGGGGGGAAGGTAATGCAATCATATGCTGAGTTTGGCTTAGAGAGAGGCCACATTTGAGCAACAAGGAGGCTCTCAGGTGGCAACCCTTAGGCACCCCACAACTGCAGGCTAAGTCTCATTTACAAGAGCAAAGACTCACAAGGGTAGTCATCAATAAAAAAAACACATCAGTGGGTCATCCTATTTTGACAGGCACTGTCCCTACACTCAGAGGACTATTGCTGCTCCCTTGGAGATTGTGGCAGAGCTCTCCAGGCTAGGAATTCAGATTCCCTCATTTATTGTGTGATTATCCACCCATCGTGACCATGCCCCATCCCCGATCCTTTGAATGATTTTGTATATCTTTCATGTATATTCCGTTGAACCAATCCCCACCCTGCCTCACTTTTAAACTAACACCAGGAAGTCCTTCACTTTTGCCCAGTGACAAAGAAAACAACACAGACGTTGGCAGTGTACTCTTCTTCTCTACACCTCTGGACAACAACTCCTGATGTAATGAAACCTGCAAATGGCTCTGTCATCTTTCCAGTTTATTCAACAATGCACACATGATATACAATCTAACTTGGCTTTCAGCTCAGCAAAAATCATTAGGCTCACTAGCCAAAGTCGTGTCTGATAACTTCGTTGCCTTATACTTCTTCCTAGCCTAGTAAGGAGGCACACGTGCTACTGCTAACATCTCCTGCTATATGTGGGTTAATATCTCAGCAGGGGTGGAACAGGCAAGCCACTGGCTGCAAAGTGTACACGCAGATTCTATGTGGGAGCTTTTCAGCTGGCTCCTGGGGGAGTAGGGGAGTATGTCTGCAACCATGACTTCATACAGGCCTGACCACCCTGCTTGGAGTAATGGTATGCATAGATGAAGCCCATGGAACGCACTGCAGCCTCTGGTCTTCCCATACCTTTACTGCCAATACTGTCGAGAGCCTCAGGCCTTCATGGCCGAGGTGGGAGATGGGCTTATGTTGTGGAAGCTAATGGGGAAGTGTAGGTGAGGCCCAGTAAAGAAGTCAAGGATAAATGCTCAGTGGCCATCCCCCAGCCCTCCCTACCCCGTGCCTCCTCTTCTATGTTGCTGTTTCCATTCCATAACATGGAGGAGATGTTAGGTCTTATGAAAAGGCCCAACAGGACCTTAAACTCGGACACTGGGAATAAGCAGCCCCAGATGCTAATCAAGGCAGAATTCTCAGTGGCAAGGCCTGCTCCCTCAGGGTGGCTAAATACTACATCAAATAGGCTAGATTGGTCCCTCTTCTCCAACATGAAGTCTGGCTTGCAGAGCTGCCACCTACTCACCCCAACCTGAGCAGTTCTGGTCACCCCAGGACACCCGTCATGATAGGATCTCTTCCCCTGCTCTCCTAGAACCTTTGTGCTGTGTAAGTAATAAAGCAGTCATTTGCTGAGAGTTTCTGTTCAGCCTGAGCCTGTGTTCCCAGGATGCACAGCTTTTGAGAAAGGGGAGTGTCTGAGTATTGTGTGGGGTTACTGGAAATGAGGCTAATGGAGAGGGTTTTGGTTAGTCATGGTATGGCAGATATTAGGGTCATTTTTAGTATTTCCCCTCTGATGGTGATTTCAGACAGTCTTGATTAAAGGAGAAGTCCAGCTTGTGTGGTCAGCTTTCTATAACTTGAAAGTTCAGATTTAGTACACATTAAAAAAAAAAAAATCAGGGAAGCGGCTGTGGCTCAATCAGTAGGGCTTCCGTTTACCATATGGGAGGCCCCGGGTTCGGTTCCCGGGGCCTCCTGGTGAAGGCAAGCCCGCCCGCACGGCATGGTTAGCTGACCCAGCGAGCACAAGCAGCAAGGGGGGATAAATGAATAAATAAATAAAATCTTTAAAAAAAAAAGAAGTTCTTTAAAAAAAAAAAAAATCATCAAATGGTGAGATGAAATCATGCCTTTAAAATTTTACATTTTCTTAGGTGTCCATTGTAGAAATTTTGGGTAATTACAAAATAATAACATTTTTTTTAAAACCATACCTATGTTAGTATGTTTTGGAGTTTTGTTTAGATGCAGTTTTGTGTCTATTTTACATAATATTATATAAGGAGCATTTCCCTCTTTCAAGAAACATTCTTCAAAGGCATGCATTTTATGACTGTGCAATATGTTATAGTACAGCTAAAGCATAAAATATTTAATCACTCCCCATTTGATTGTCTCCCATTTTTGTCACCAATATATATAAAACCACAACTAATATCTCTTTTAACATTTCTCTGTCCACATCTCTGGTTCAAATGAATAACCTGAGATTGGCTCAAACCATAGACTTCATGAACAGATCTTCCAGTAACATTTGCCAAATGCCATCTTCTTTTAAATCTGTATTCTGTATATATTCCTAATATGCCCACTGCTACCAGGATGTTCCATCATTATTCTTGCCAGATATCTCAATAAATGAGGAGTAGAGCACCATGCTGGGGATACTTAAGCCAATGGAAAGGGAGACGGAAATTCACGAGCCACCACTTACATTGCAAATAGCAGCAGCAGTGATTTCTTCTTATATTTGAGTCTTATATTACCCAACCAAAGTGTTGAGCTACCCATAAATGAGAAATAAGAAACGAGAAAGCACTTTTTAAAAGCTTGAAATCAATGAGCTGCAAGGCACTTTCACTCTTTATATCATGGGTAAAATGCCCAACTCTTCTCTTACCATCAATGTCCATTGTCTCTCTACTTGTTCCAAGCGGCATCACCAACTCTGTGGCACTGTGCATTTCATCAAGAACAGGGTGAAATGGAAATGTAGATAATAGCAGCAGTGATGGAATGGAATGAACTTTTATTCCAGCTGAAAAGTCATCCCGAGCTACTGAAATGTAATAGCATACATCATAATCAAGTTGTCAAAGGGGGATATTTCCCAGCTATGATCTCACAGCCATAAAATATAAGCCATGTAATGTGTAAGGAAACCCAAGACAGCTTTTCCAGATTTTTTTTTTTTTACCTAATAAGATTACCTTATGGAAAATAACTTTAACTAGTTGTAATAATCTAATTAAAGGAGTACTTAGAAATTGTCTAGAATTTTCCATTTTTGAGGGCTTACATTTCTTAGTTATTTATTTGTTATGACAACAGGAAGTTATATTATCAGTTATCTCCACATCACATACTCAGCTCCAGCCTGTCCAGTTAAGGAACCTTGGGTCTTTTCACACCTTGATGTCCAAGGATCCATCCCAGGCTGCCTAATTATTCCCTATTACTAAATGAGCCAAGCAGCAGGTGGGTTCTGGCAAGTTAATTCTCAGCCACCGCAGAGCTTTGCCAGCAGCTGTCAAAGTCAGTCTGGGGCAGGCTTTAACAAAAACTATCCCTTTGACCTTTCCCCCCACACAGAATTCAAATCCAACTCTAATAATTCATCAAGAACTTTTGATGGCAGCTCTGTGCCTTTCTGAGGTTGCTGTAGAAATCCTTTCTACTTAAGTGTCTTTGCTTTTCTTCAGAGTAAATTCCATGACAATTTTTTTCTTCTTTGCGTATGGGTTTTTAAATTTAAGATTAACAAGGCTCATGGCAAAACCCACAGTCCTGCAAGCACTCGTTACTCTCTGAAGCTTTTGGTCTTCACATCACGGGCTTTCCCACCACTCGTGGATTGGTGCCCTCCTTGGATCTATTTATTGCCTCCTTAGGCTCAAGATGATGCAGGTGACTTCCAGGGAGGAGGGTGCCTTTCAGTGGACCAGCTTAGATGTTGCCTGATAACAGTAGCAAACGATGTCCACCCCAAGCCTTGTGAAAAGCCCCACACTCACACCAAGATTTCTACACATGCCCGAGGGGTAAGGGCAATTTGACTCCAACTTCTTATCACCACTGCATCCTTGTTCTCTGTTTTGTCTTATTCTGCTGCTTGGTCCCTGCCTTTGCCATTGACTCCAAGGTGAAATGCACCATGCAGTCCATTTTCATGACTTCCTAAAAAAAAAAAAAATTTTTTTTTAAAAAGACCACCAAAAGATCATATTCATGTAAGACTTTACTGAAGGTTTGGAGAAGGGCAGAGGTTTTACACTGCAACAATGACTGATGTCTTGTTGTTAAAGGTCTTCTGGCTCCTTTGTCACCTCTTCTCACTTTCTTCTTTTTGCATTCTCATTCTTTTCCGCCAACTTCTTCCATTTCTGTAGGCAGAGCCATCGGTTCCCTTCACTCTTCCCCAAACACAGAGCTGGGTCAGATGATCCTCTCTATGCACTTTCAAGGATTTCACTGAGGCTTTGCTCTTTCTTATAAAGTACATTCTTAGACAATGGCCATCCTTCTCCCCACGTTCTGTCTGGAGAAATGGGAGATGTCACTTACAAAGACAAAAGCTGGGTTCTCACTTCATTGGGAGTTTGAACTTGATCCGAGTTCACACTGAAGAACTACTAAATACGCATGTTAAAAATTTTGTTTTGCTTTTTAGAATTTTTGTCCCTGCCCCCCCACCACTTGTTCTTTCATTAGTTCAGTCCCTTATAGATAATGATTCTTTAAAAATTAAGCCAAAATTCTTTTCCAGGTTAGTAAACATGAGTCTCCTTGGTAGATTCATTGGAGACTGAGCTAGATATACTGGTGCAGAGTAAATCACCACTCAGCTCCTCGATTGGAGATCTCACCAGCTCAGCTACAAGGTGATTGATGGAGTTGGATAGGAAAATGTGCGTTTTTGCTGCCTAGCAAAATAATGGGTAAAAATACATCACTTTTTAATGGATGTAGGAAAGGTGAACAATTCAATCTGGTTAGCAGATAAAAGGAACAAACTCTTACATATAATAAAAAAAAAAAGCTATAGATTTTGAAAATGATCTATTGCTTTGCTATTACCACCAAAATGAAAAAGAATGAAGACAAGCTTTGTAAAGTGTTGCTGGAATTTGGGAAGTGAGGGAAACTGAAATGACAGGGGGAAGTCTCACTTATAGAGAAAGCTCAGGCATGCTGTTTAGCTTCCCAGTAATTATTGCTAATATCTACTAAACACATACTAGGTACTCCACATGCATTGTCTCATTTAATCCCATATCAGCCCATGAGGGAGGCAATATACTTAGCTACCACTGAGGCACAGAGAGTTTAAGACACTCACCCAAGGCAATCCAGCCGGCAATGGAAAGTAAATGTATAATGTATTTCTATCTGGAGTGATGGAAGTTCTGGTAATGGATGGTGGTGAGGATAACACAACACTGTAAATGTGATTTACACATTTACACTGAATGGTATGCTTGAGAGTGGCTGAGATGGGAAAGTTTATGTTATATATATTTGTTTTCCCTTTTAAAAAAAAAAGAGCAACCAAAGAGACAATGACAATTAAATGCGATACATGAGACTAGACTGGATCAAATAATGAAACAGAAAAGGCCAAAAAGAACATTACTGGGACATACAAAAAAAAAAAAAAAAAAAAAAAGGAATATAGCCTCTAAGTTTTATATCAATGTTAGAGTTCTTGACCTTGAAAATGGTACTTAATGTGGTTACATAAGTACATATCTTTGTTCTTAGGAAATGTACATGGCAGGATATATACAACCTATTTTCAAATGTTTAGAAAATAGATGGGCTGATGATAGATAGATGGGTAGAAAGATGGATGGATAAACAGAATGATGCAGAAAATGTGGCAAAATGTTAAAATTGGTGGATCTGTGTATTTGGCAGGGGGATGCGTTAGAGTTCTCTGTATGGGTTATGTATTATTTTTGTGATTGTCCTGTAAGTTAGAAATTATTTCAAAATAAAAGTTTAAGGAAAAAAAAAGAGTTAATAAAAAGCCAAGCTGAAATGCCAGGGAGGAAGTGAATTCTGCC
The DNA here is from genome assembly GCA_026826555.1 of Tolypeutes matacus. Lineage (NCBI taxonomy): Eukaryota > Metazoa > Chordata > Mammalia > Cingulata > Chlamyphoridae > Tolypeutes > Tolypeutes matacus. The sequence continues at coordinate 65,218,121 of JAKSZT010054334.1, forward strand.
TGCACTGACCCTCCAACGTGGCTTTTCCTCCTAGAGCTCAATGATAGCTCTCCCCACATGTGGCTCTTCCACAGAACCATAAGCTTCTCGAGGACAGGTTTTTATTCATGCCTCTTTCCCCAGAGCCTAAGACAGTATTGGGCACAAAGGGATGCCTGCGAAAGAATACATTCCTGCAGACAATTCAGGTTTCCCACGCCCTCCAGGCTGATAGTGGCAGCCGCAGCTCATTGGCTGGGAGAGGATTTTCATTGGCCTGTTGCCACATTTGAATCCTTGAGCAAATTAGAAAACTAGGATGATTTGTTGAAAGTGCCTGCCCATGGGCTTTTTATGCACTTCCTGGGCTTTCTGGAAGCATCTAATGTTCAAAGCCCTGGTTTGCACTTGCCAGAGTTCACTCTACCCAGGGCTCTGTGCCAGGTGCTTGGGGACTCACTTGACCTTCAGAGAGTAGGGGCGGAGTCAGCATCAGGACCCAGGTCTCCCGAGTGGCCAGCTGCCCTCCACCACAGCCTGCCTGAGCATCCATCTTCCTAAACACTTTCTGCTTCCTCTTGTGAAATTTAGGTACACATATTATAAATGTGAGTCCAACACTGCAGCCACTATCTGATCTTGGCTATAGAGTGCTTGAAATGTGTCTAGTCCAAATCAAGATGAGCTGTTAGTATAAATCACACACAAGATTTTGAAGACTTAGTATAAAAAAATGAGTGTAAGATAGCTCATTAATATTTTTATAATGTTTACATGTTGAAATGGCCGCATTTTGAACATATTGAATTAAACAAAACTTACTATTAAAATTAACTTCACCTGTTTCTTTTTTAAAAATATGAATACTAGAGAATTTTAAAAAGCTTACAGGCTCCCAATTTTATTTCTGTGGGATAGAGCTGCTTTATACATACAAGATAAGTAGATTTTTTTCTTTTTAGAGAAGCAACAAAAGCATTCTTTGAAATGAGTTATTTTAAGATATCTGATTTAAGATATCTGATTTTAAGGTAAAAGAAAGGTTCTAAGTTAAAAATAATCATGATGATATTAATAAGAAATAACAACAGCCAACATTTGCTTAGGGATTTTGGTGGCAGGTATTATACCAAACACTCTTCAGGTATTAACATATTAAAAATTTATTGGTGTAGCTCAGTTGTTAAGGGCCTGCTTCCCATGTACGAGGTCCTGGGTTCAATCCCCAGTGCCGCCTAAAAACAAACAAACAAAAATCATGACTCCCTTTGGAGTGAGTCCTATTGTTATTCCATTTTACAGACAAATAAACTATGGCACAGGCAGAAATGACAAACCGCTGCTTATGGTGCAGCTGATGGGAATCAGACCAAGTCTTTTGCTTCCCTGAAGTTGCTCTGACAGAAATCATACAGTAGCAGCCAGTGGCTCGCATGACTCTGAATACATGGCCAGTGACAGAGACTCTCACTTCAAAGGAGCATTTGTCTTGTGTGACATCATTCTACTTGGTTGGTGAAGCCTTTTTGGCTCACAGTTGGGAGAAGTCAAAGTTAGCTTCGTGATACAACATTGACGCCAGGGCCAGCCTTGACGGCTTCTAAACTTGTCAGAATAAGAGCCAGGCCTTCCCTCACAGGTCCCTGGGAGAGTTTGGACTTGCTACAGAGTGGCTGAGGGAAGGAGTATAAACCTTCTGTTTCAGCAAACCACACAGAGTTAAGAGTCATCATTCAGGCAGAGGAGAAGAGAGAATGGAGAAGAGGGAGAAACTGTTCATCCAAACAGGTTTTGGGGAAAAATTAGATAAGATGTGCCAAGACCCTGCTCCCCATGCCTGAAATACAGTAAGTGCTCAATAAATATGTTTCTTTCCTTTCTGTTTCCTCACACAAAAATGTAAAGTTTAGGGTCTGTTAGTAATTTTGGTAAATATTACATGACTCAAGTGCATTCATTCACAAATGCAAACATATTATTCAAGCATATACTATGTATTTAGCTGAATTCCCACAAAATCACATGAGGAGCCATGAAGTACATTCATTCCTTTTCTCAAGTGCATTATTGCTGTGAGAAATGACCTCATTGTCATAATTTCCCACATTAAAAAAAAAAAACCATGTTTATGTTTTTCTCTCCCTATTCCTATCCACTATTTTTTTCTGAAGTACAATTTGAAGCAAACCCAACATAAATTTCATTTATAAATAGTTCACTATCAGAAGAGGCAAGATAGTGTCAGTTTAGGAGGGCTCTCGCTGACTCGCTCTCTGAGGACTACTGATTGAGGACAGGGTCCTGCCCCGGGGGTTTGTGCTGGGGGTGCACGGAGCAAGAACCTTGGGGACATTGATCTGGAGGGAGCTGGACAGTGAGGTGGATTGCTCGAGAATGATTTATGCTGCTAGCTTGTCTCTTCTTTGCTGTGCTGCTTCTTCAGTGATTTCCCATTCTTTGTCTATAGTGATTTTGTCTCCCAACGCTAACTCTGTTCCTTCCTTCATCTTTCTCCTTTCTGCTTTCTGTTGTGGTTCTTACATACCACCTTTTTTCATTAGCCCACAACTTAAGGGTGTCAATTTCTATTCTATCTATACTGTTTTCTTCTTTTATTATTATTATTAACTTCTTCCTTTCAGCCCTTTCTTTACTCTTTCTATCTCTCCTCATCATTCTTGCCTTCTAAATCATTATATATATTTTCCTCTATTTGGTTTCCCAGTCCATTGTAGGCACGCCACTTTTTTCCTATTACTCTACACTGCCTACGTAAGTTAAATATTTGTTTTACTAAGTCTTATAAGGCCCCTCTTCTAACTTTTATCAATATTACTATTATCCTTCTTCCTTTCTCATATCTTTCAATTCCTCTGGCCCTAATCTTTTGCCTTCAAGGAAATATAGAAAGAAAAAAGGAAATAAAATAAGAAGAACAAAGTCTCAAAGAGAAAACTTAAAACACACACAGAACCACCAGTTAAATAAAATTCTAGAGCAGAGAGAAGCTAATCAACTATAAAATGATGACTAGAGGGCAACAAAAAATTACAAACCACACTGAGAAACAGGAAGACATGGACCAGTCCAATGAACAAGCTAAAAACCAGGGAGAGACACAGAACATCGAACAACTAATCAAAGCTTTCCAAACAAATATCATGGATCAACTTAATGAAGTGAAAGAAGAGATTAAGGATATTAAGAAGACACTGGGAGAACATAGTGAAGAAATTGTAATATACATGAAAAGATAACAGATATGATGGTGATCAATAGCACAATCCAAGAAATCAAAAAGATGCTGGATTCACATAACAGCAGATTTGAACAGGCAGAAGAAAGAAATAGTGATATGGAAGACAATACATCTGAAATCAAACAGATAGTAGAACAGATAGATAAAAAAAATAGGAAAAATCCATCAGGGATTTAACCGACAACACAAAACACGCAAGCATATGCAATACAGGCATCCCAGAAGGAGAAGAGAAGGGAAAGGGAACAGAATGAGTGTTGAAGGAAATAATGGCTGAAAACTTCCCAACCGTATTGAGAGAGATGGATGTACAAGTCCAGGAAGCACAGCACACCCCAAACAGTATAAATCCCAACAGGCCAACTCCAAGACATATATTTGTCAAAATGTCCAATGCTCAATACAAAGAGAAAATACTCAAGGCAGCAAGAGAAAAGAGAACCTTTACATACAAGGGAAGCAAAATAAGATTAAGTGCTGATTTCTCATCTGAAACCATGGAGGCAAGAAGACAGTGGTATGACATAGTCAAAGTACTAAAAGAAAAAAACTTCCAGCCACAAATTCTCTATCCAGCAAAACTGGCATTCAAAAATGATGGAGAGTTCAAAATATTCACATATAAACAGAAATTAAGAGAGTATGCCAATAAGAAACCTGCTCTTCAAGAAATACTAAAGGAAGTTCTACAAATTGAAAGGAAAAAACTAGGGAGAGAGAATTGGAGGAGAGTGTAAAAACAACTAAAAAGACAAAAAGAGAAAATAAAAACAACATATGACATACATTAACCCAAAGAAAATATGGCTGAAGTAATAAATTCATTGCGAGTAATAACACCGAGTGTTAATGGATTAAATTCATCTCTCAAGAAACACAGATTGACAGAATGGATAAGGAAATATGATTCATCTATTTGCTGTCTACAAGAAACCCACCTTCAACCCAGGGATTCAAGGAGGCTGAAAGTGAATGGCTGGAAAACAATTTTACAAGCAAACAATAGTCAAAGAAAGGGCAGGAGTAGCTATCCTAATATCAGATAAAATAGACTTTAAATGCAAAACTATTGTAAGAGACAAAGATGGACACTATATATTAGTAAAAGAAGTAATCTCTCAAGAAGAGAGAACAATCATAAACATTTATGCACCTAATCGGGATGCCTCAAAATACATGAGGCAAACTCTGGAAAAACTAAGTGGGGAAATAAATGCCTCTACAATTATAGCAGGGGACTTTAATACACCATTATCATCATTAGACAGAACATCTAGACAGAGAATCAATAAAGAAACAAAGGCTCTCAACAATACATTAGAGGACCTGGACTTAATAGACATTTACAGGACACTACACCCAAATACAGCAGGATTTACATTCTCCTCCAGTGCACATGGATCATGCTCCAAGATAGGCCACATGCTAGGCCACAGAACAACTCTCAATGAATTCAGAAAGATTGAAATTATACAATGTAATTTCTCTGACCACAATGGAATGAAATTGGAAATCACTAAGGGTCAGAGAAACAGGTTAGTCACAAGGATATGGAAGTTAAACAACACACTGTAAGACAAACAGTGGGTCAAGGAGAAAATCTCAAAAGAAATCTATAACTACCTTGAAACTAATGAAAATGACAACACAACATATCAAAACCTATGGGATGCAGCAAAAGCAGTCCAGAGAGGGACGTTCATAGCCATTATTTCATATTTTAAAAAAGAAGAAAGAGCTAAAATTGAAGACCTAACTACACACTTGGAGGAATTGGAAAAACAACAACAAACTAAACCAAAAGGTAGTGGAAAGAAGGAAATAACAAAGATTAGAGCAGAACTAAATGAAATAGAGAATAAGAAAGCACTAGAAACAATAAACAAAACCAAAAGTGGTTCTTTGAGAAGATCAATAAAATTGACAAACCCTTAGCCAGACTAACAAAGAAAAAGAGAGAACAGATGCAAATACACAAAATAAGGAATCAGAAAGGGGATATCACTACTAACCCTACAGAAATAGAGTATCATAAGAGGATACTTTGAAAAATTATATGCCAACAAGAATGATAATTTAGAGGAAATGGACAAATTTCTAGAAACTCACAAACAGCCTACATTGACAAAAGAAGAAATTGATGAACTCAACAGTCCAATTACAAGTAAAGAGATAGACTCGGTCATCAAAAACCTCCCAACTAAGAAGAGCCCAGGACCAGATGGTTACACAGCTAAATTCCACCAAACATCCCAGAAAGAGCTAACACCAATCCTGCTTAAGCTCTCTCAAGAAAGAGAAGTAGAAGGAATATTGCCTAACTCATTCTATGATGCCAACATTACCCTAATACCAAAGCCAAACAAAGATACCACAAGAAAGGAAATTACAGACCAATTTCTCTAATGAATCTAGATGCTAAAATCCTCAACAAAATACTTGCTAATTGCATTCAACAACATATCAAAAAAATTATACAATATGACCAATTGGGTTTCATCCTGGGTATGCAAGAATGATTCAATATAAGACAATCAATCAATGTAATACACCACACAAACAGATTGAAAGAAAAAAATCACATGATCATCTCTATAGATGCAGAAAAAGCATTCAACAAAATAAAAACACTGCAAAAGAAAGGAATAGAAGGAAACTTTATGAATATGAAAAAGGGTATATATGAAAAACCCACAGCTAACATTATCTTCAATGGTGAAATTCTAAAAGCCTTCCCTCTGAGATCAGAAACAAGACAAGGATGCCCATTATCACCACTCCTATGTAACATTGTCTTAGAAGTACTTGCTTGAGCACCGAGGCAAGAAAAAGATATAAAAGGCATCCAGATTGGAAAAGAAGAAGTGAAAATTTCATTATTTGCAGATGACATGATCTTATACTTAGAAAGCCCTGAGAAATCTACAGCAAACTTTCTAGAACTTATAAAGGAGTTCAGTAATGTCGCAGGCTATGAAATCAATGCTCAAAAATCAGTAGCATTTCTGTTCACCAATAACGAGCAACCTGAGGAGGAAATCATGAAAAAAATACCATTTACAATAGTAACTAAAAGAATCAAATACCTAGGAGTAAATTTAATTAAAGATGCAAAGGACTTATATACAGAAAACTACACAACACTGTTAAAGGAAATCAAAGAAGACTTAAATAAATGGAAGAATATTCCCTGTTCATGGATAGGAAGACTAAACATCATCAAGATGTCTATCCTACCCAAACTAATCTACAAATTTAATGCAATCCCAATAAAAATCAACACTGTATTTTTTAAGGAACTCGAAAAACTAACTACAAAATATATTTGGAAGGGTAAGAAGCCCCGAATCACCAAAGACATATTGAAAAAGAAAAATGAAGTTGGAGGTATCACACTACCTGACTTTAAAACATACTACAAAGCTACAGTGCTCAAAACTGCATGGTATTGGCACAAGGATAGACATACTGACCAATGGAACCGAATTGAGAGTTCTAATATAGATCCTTGCATATACAGTCATCTGATATTTGACAAGGGCCACCAAGCCCACTCAGTTGGGAGAGAATGGGCTCATTAACAAGTAGTGCTTGGAGAACTGGATATCCATATCCAAAAGAATCAGAGAGGAATACCATCTCACACTTTATACAAAAATCAACTCAAGATGGATCAAAGATCTAAATATAAGAGCCAAAACCATAAAGACCTTGGAAGATAATGTAGGGAAGCATCTACAGGACCTTGTAATAGGAAATGGTTTCATGAACTTCACAGCCAAAGCACGAGCAGCAAAAGAAAAAATAGATAAATGGGATCTCCTCAAAATTAAAAACTTCTGCACCTCAAAGAACGTTATTAAGAAAATAAAAAGGCAGCCTACCCAATGGGAGAAAATATTTGGCAACCATATATCTGATAGGAGCCTAATATCCTGCATATGTAAAGAAATCCTACACCTCGAAAATAAAAAGACAAACAACCCATTTAAAAAGTGGGCAAGTGACCTGAAAAGACACTTCTCCAAGGAAGAAATACAAATGGCTAAAAAGCACATGAAAAAATGCTCAACATCGCTAGCTATTAGGGAAATGCAAATCAAAACTACAATGAGATACCATCTTACACCCATCAGAATGGCAGCTATTGAAAAAACAGGGAGGCGGCTGTGGCTCAATCAGTGGGGCTCCCGTTTGCCATGTGGGGGGCCCCAGGTTCGGTTCCCGGGGCCTCCTGGTGGGGGCAGGCCCGCCCGCGCGGCGTGGTTGGCTGACCCGGCGAGAGCGGGCAGCAAGGGGGGGATAAATGAATAAATAAATAAAATCAAAAAAAAAAAAAAGAAAAAACAGCAGACTATAAGTGTTGAAGAGGATGTGGAGGAATAGGAACCCTCATCCACTGCTGGTAGGATTGTGGAATGGTCCAGCCACTGTGGAGGACAGTTTGGCGGTTCCTCAGAAAACTAACAATAGATCTTCCATATGATCCAGCGATTCCACTGCTGGGTATATACCCAGAAGAACTGAAAGCAAAGACACGAACAGATATATGCACACCAATGTTCATAGTGCCATTGTTCACTATTGCCAAAAGTTGGAATCAGCCCTGGTGCCCATCAACAGATGAATGGATAAACAAAATGTGTACATACATACGATGGAATATTAGTCAGCTATAAGAAGAAATAAAGTGCTAACACATGGAATAACATGTATGAATCTTGAAGACTTTTTGTTGAGTGAAGCAAGCCAGGCACTGAAGGATGAACAGTACATGACCTCACTGATTTGACTTGAGGGAAGCGAGCCGTCTCTGAGAACCATTGTCTGAAAGATAGGTTAACAAGAGAGAGAAAGAGAAGAGAAGGTTGTGAGCAATCACTCATATAGACATAATCTATGGTAAAGTGATAGAGTATAGTTGCATATTGAAGGATAGGACAGGTGGGTAGTGATATTACTGGGTTTGGTGGTGCAGGGTTGACAGGTGAGTAGATTAGGAAGGGCGGGTTAGAATACCCAGGATCCTGGGGGGAGAGATGGGAGAGGGACCAGGTGAACACGGGATTTGTGGGTATGAGGTTGAAAGTGCAGGAGTGGGAATGCTTTTATGGCAATATGACAAGGTAGTGTCACTGGTTTAGGGTGTAGGTTGTGGGAGCATTCAGGACAGGGTGCATCTGGAGTAGGCTTCTGGGGAGTGTGTGAGTGTTCATCCTGTCATAATGTGTTGTGTCAGGGAGTGGAGACCCACACGGTGAGTGGGAAGGAGATGGACCCCCATCTTTGGAAGGACCGATTCACCCAGAAATAGACAAGTGCGTGTCTCTTAGACGCAAGGGTGGATCCAATAGGAGAGGACAATCAGCGTGTCAAGACCTCTTGTTGCATGTAACTATGAATCTTGTCATCCAATGAATCCAGACGAGGGGTGTCATGTGCCCCAGAGGGATGGGGAGGAAGGAACAGAAAAGATTAAACTGGGAGTATTTAGTGGTCAGGGGAAATGTTTTTCATTACCTTACAGTGATGGACACAGGACATGGTAAATATCATCAAAAATTATTAAACTGCACTGTCTAAATTGTAAACTATACTGTAAACCATTGACAATGTTTAGTAGATATGTTTCACTATCTGTACAACAGTTATAACAATGCTATCATCCACATACAAAAAGGTTTTTTTTAATATGGGGTGAGCAAAGGGGGAGGAGGTTGGGTATATGAGATTCTTTAGTATTCTGTGTGTGACTTTGCTGTGACCTAAAACTTCTTTGAAAATTAAATGAAAATTTGGGAGACACTGGGGAGTGAGAGGGGGAAGGTGCCATGATACAGACTGGACATCCGATAATGCAGTGATAAAAGGAAAAATGTTTAAAAAAAAATTTTTTTTTAAATATTTTTGTTTTTTCCCATTGTTTGAATATCCTAATTCTTTTATTTTATTTTATTTTTAGTGTTTTTTTTAAGTTTCCATGTATTTTATCTTCTACATTTAAATTTATCATTATTATTTCATTTTCCTCTTAATTGTATTTGGCTATTATATGGGCTTCATCTTCAAGGAAGGTTTAGATCACAGAAGGGTTACAACGGGGGCAGGAGAGAATCATTGGTGGGGGGTGTCTGGGATGGGGGTTTCATGGGAGGAAGTTCACCTGAACATACATGAAAGATATATATAAAATTGCTCAAATGATCAAGGGGTGGGGCATGGTCACAGTGGGTGGAGAATCACTCAAAAAATGAGAGAATACTGAATTCCCAGCCTGGAGAGCTCTGCTACATTCTCCAAGGGGGCAGCAACAGTCCCCCAAGGGCAGGGGCAGTTTCTGGCAAAGGAGGATGTCCACTAATGGGTTCTTATTATTGATGATAAGCCTTATGAGTCTTTGCTCTTGTAATTGAAACTTAGCCTACTGTTATGGGGTGCCTAAGGGTTGCCACCTGAAAGCCTCCTTGTTGCTCAAATGAGGCCTCTCTCTAAGCCAAATTCAGCACATGAATGCATAACCTTCCCCCCAGCGTGGGACATGACTCCCGGGGATGAGCCTCCCTGTCAACAAGGGATTAATACCAAGTGCCAACTGGCAATACAACTGGAAAAAGACCTTGAATAAAAGGGGGAAAAGGTAAAGACAAATGAGTTCATGTGGCTAAGAGACTTCAAAGAGAGTCGGGAGGTCATCCTAGAGGTAACGCTTACACACATCTCAGTAGGATCTCATAGAACACCAAAGTGGATATTACCCCACACAGAGGGACTCCTGAGGGCTCTGGAGACACCCACGTCCTATATAAGGGGCGATAGCTCCAGAGATTGATTACTTATGAGTGGGCTCTACTTTGGAATCTGTGCTCCTGAGAGTGACAGAGTTGGACTCAAATAAGTCCTCCTTGCACATGGTCCATCAGTCCCTTCTATTGAAACCTATATGTGGTACTGGAGTTTGTAGGTGTTCTTCCAGAGACTGGAGCCTTTGGCTGCCCATGTGCCAGCTGTGCCTGGAATCTCAGTGGAGCTGCAACTCCTACTCTACAGTTCAATGGACTCACCCAAGTCACCTGGCGAGGAGATGATGATGGACAACAGCCACCCCAGAGAATGGAGAGAGTCTGCAGCTGCAGGCAGGATAATCCCATCTATCTTATCCATGGGATATAAACCCCCTCTCACTTGTAGGTGGAGTGGACATCACCATCCCAGACTCCACAGGATTGGGGGAAGAGCTATGGACTAGAGTGGACTTAATGGTATTCTGTTGTAGACATATTGTGATTCAAGCAATGGAAGAAATTACAACATTGAGTGGAGCCAGGGGCCACTGGACACTTTCGGGCCAGGGAGAGGAAAAAGCAGTTGCAATACAGGGGCTTTTTTGGGACTTGGGAATTTTCCTGAGTGACATTACAACAGATATAGGCCATTTTACATCAGCATATAACATGCAGGTCTGTGTGGGAGAGAGTGTGGACTACAATGTGAACTATGGTCCATGCTTAGTGGCAAAGCCCCAGGATGTGTATATCCATTGCAGGTGAGGTGCCACAGTAAAGAAAGATGATTATGTGGGATGATATGGGAGGTGTGGGAGGTGTGGGAGGTGTGGAACATGGGAATCCCTGTAATTTTTGTGTAACATTTATGTAATCTAAGCATCTTTTAAAATATAAAAAAATAAACAAACAAAAAATAAAGAGACTTGAACTACTGGGGGAGGGGGGATAGTTCACTATGTATTGATAACAGGCAAGGATTTTTAAAATAACACATTATCATTATTACACCTAGAATATTCATAATAATGCCTATTTTCCAGTTCCCCTGATTGTCTTGAATATGTCTTCTTACAGTTAATTGGTTTGCTTGGGTTATGTCCTTTCCTTTTAAATTCTATTTTCCTTGTCCTCTCTCTTTTTGGCCTATTCTAGAAAATATTTACAGGATCTTTTGATAATACATTGAGACAAATTAATTCCAAAGTAAGTGAAATAATACGACAAAGGGTGAATACAAGTATAAAGGAGAGGTGGCATTAAACTTGTGATAGAGCAGAAAACACCAGCTATGAATTTGCATGAGTCTTTTCCCCAGGCACCAGATATTTCCTTCTGAGATTCCTAGCAGGCATTACAAAGACTGCACATGTGCATTTGTGGAACTCTGGTTGATAACATGCATTAAAGTTGCTCAGGAGAAGTATGACCACAAAGAGAACAGTGCATGGCTGGACAAACCATGTCCTCCAGAGTAGTCGTGAAGTACAAGAGCAGTGAATTTCACAAGGATTTCTAAAACTTACATCCTAGGTATTCTAATGCTACTTCTGTTAATCAATCCCCTTAGAGCACAAACATTTCTAAACGTTCTGTTGTGAATTCATGCCCGGGTCCTTGGAGCAGCTGCCTGGCTGTTCTCCTTATTTAGAGCAGCTATCTAGCTCTACTAATCAGCTGCTCTGTCCTGAAGGTCCCTGCCAGGCTGATCTTCCTAAATGACTACTTTATTACTCTCTTCCTCAAAGCTTTTCAATAGCTCCCTATTGTCCACTTCAAGCGCAGTTTCAAATTTCTCTGCTTTATGAAGGCTTCTCATCTTAATCTTCCAGTTTCTCAGAAGATGAAGGAAGAGAGAGTTTGAAGAAGGAAGATTTGCTCAAGGGTGTCAAAAGTTTCAGAGGGCAGAGAAAAATGAACTCCTGGAGAAACCCATGGGTTTGGTGACTAGGAGATCATGGAGTGATCATTAAAAGAGCAGTTCTGAAAATTGGCTGGGGGTAAGACTAGACTCAAATTCAGGACCATCTTGTTTTAATGCTTAAATGCTTTTTGCTTGTTTCATGTGAGCATTAACTCTGTGATCCCAATGCCTGGGTTCCATCCTGCACATGCCACTCACTGCTTTGCACCCATTACCTAAGCTCACCATACCTCAGTTTCTTCATTTCTAAAATGGGCATAATGCAAAGCACCTCAATGGGAGGCACCACTGGGGAGACTGAATGTAAGTTTGAGGTATCTGTCTTTCTGGGTAGAGGACCATAACTCTTTGCACCTAACACTGTAATACTTAATGTTTACCACAAACTGTGCTCTTTGTATTTTCCAAATATTTTCTCCTACCTCTTACAAGTGAATCTCTGAAAAGAACATTTTAAGAGAATAAAGCAAGAGAAACAATAGCTAGGATTATTTCTTTCAACTTAAAAATATAGGAAATATAGTCTGAGAGAATTACAATTTAATTTAGTTGAACCCTTTAAAAAATGCATAAAAATCACACAATTATGGGAAAACAGTGGGGTAGGAAACTCTAGTTATCAGTCGCTCCACCAAAACGATACAAAACTGTTTTGAATCAACTATTTTGAAACTCTGGTTTCTAGTGAATATAGATGTAAAAATCCTCAATAAAATACTAGCAAACCAAATCGAACAGCACATAAAAAATTATACATCATATTGATGTAATCTATGGACTATCATTAACAGCAATACTGTAATATTCTTGTATCAGTGTCAAAGAGGTACTGTGTTAATAATAAGGGGTTACGGAAAGAATATGCCAAATGTATGCTATAGACCATAGTTAGTATTAATAGTCTGACAATATTACCTCATAATTTGTAACAAATGTTCCACAACAATGTAGTGTGTTGGTAGAGGGGTATTGTATGGGAATTCTACACATGTTTAAGTTCACAACTTCTCTAATAAAAATAAATTAAAAAATATTTTATAAAAAGAATTATACACCATGATCAAGTGAGATTCATCCCAGATATGCAGTGGTGGTTCAACATAAGAAAATCAATTAATGTAATATACCACATTAACAGAACAAAGAGCAAAAAAAAAAACCATATGATCATCTCAATTGATGTCAAAAACTCATTTAACAAAATCCAACACCCTATTTTGATAAAAATACTTAGGAACTAGGAATAGAAGGAGACTTCCTCAACATGATAAAGGGCATAAATGAAAAACCCATAGTTAACATCATAATCAATGGTGAAAAACTAAAAGCTTTCCCTCTAAGATCAGGAACAAGACAAGGATGCCCACTGTTACCATTGTTATTCTATATTGTGCTGAAATTTCTAGTTGGAGCAATTAGGCAAGAGAAAGAAGTAAAAAGCATCCAGATTGGAAAGGAAGAAGTAATTTTTTCCCTATCAGCAGATGACATGATTCTATACACAGAAAATCCTTAAAAAATCACAACTAAGCTACTGGAACTAAGAAATGAATTCAGTATGGTGGTAGGGTATAAGCTCAATATGCAAAAATCAATAGTGTTTCTAGATACTAGTGAACAATCTGAAGAAGATATCAAGAAAAATCAGTATTGTTTCTATATACTAGTGAACAATCTAAAGAAGAAATCAAGAAAAAAATCCATTTACAATAGCAATTAAATGAATGAAATATCTAGGAATAATTCTAACCAAGGATGCACAGGACTTGTGCACAGAAACCTACAAGACATTGCTAAAAGATATCAAAGAAGGCCTAAATAAATGGAAAGACATTCTATATTCATGGATTGTAAGACTAAATATGGTTAAGATGTCAGTTCTACCCAAAGTGATTTACAGATTCAATGACATATCAATTAAAATCCGAGCAGCCTTCTTTGCAGAAAGGGAAAAGCCAATCATCAAATTTATATGGAAGGGTAAGAGACTCTGATTGGCCAAAGCCATTTTGAAAAAGAACAACATTGGATGACTCACACTTACTAATCTTAAAATATATTACAAAGCAACAGTAATCAAAACAGCATGGTACTGGCACAATGATAGACATATAGACAAATGGAATCAAACCGAGAGTTCAGAAATCAACCCTCACATTTATGGGCAAATGATTTTTGACAAGGGTGCAAAGTCCATTCAATGGGGATACACAAGTCCAAATTCCTCAGGGCAGGCTACAAACCAGGATCTCTGATGAAGGTCCTTGATGAATTCCCAGAAGATGCTGGCTGTCTGACATAGAGCTGGGAATTCTCTCTCTGAATGCTGAAATCACTTCCCCTTTTAAGGCCTTCAACTGATTGGATGAGACATCACTCATTGCTGATGGCAATCTCCTTAGTTGATTGTGGATGTAACCAGCCATCTCTGCAATCAACTAACTGATGATTAAAGTCTTAAAGTCCATGAAATGTCCTTGTATAACAATTAACCCAGTGCTTGCTCGACTAGACAACTAGGCACCATTATCTGGCCAAGTTGACACATTAGCCTAACCATCACAGGTGTCAAGTCCCCTCAATGGGGAAAGAAGAGTCTCTTCAACAAATGGTGCTGGGAGAACTGGATATCCATATGCAAAAGAATGAAGGTGAGCCCCTACCTCACACCATATACAAAAATCAGCTGAAAATACATCATAGACCTAAATATAAGAACCAGAAATACAAAACTCTTAGAAGAAAATGTAGAGACACGTCTTCAGGACCTTATATTAGGCAATGGTTTCCTAGACTGTTCACCCAAAGCAAAAGCAACTGTAGCCATCTGGCAATTTGATGTAATTATGAATTCCAAAAATATAATTGGATCATGCTTGTAAACTGATCTGTTAATCTGATCATGATTAAGTTACGATTATGGCGTCGATTGGGCCACATCAGTAGGGCATTGAGCCCCACCCCTTGGTGGGTGGAGGAATCAAATATAAAAGGCAAGGCAAAGGACAGAGGAGGCAGTTTTTGAGAAGCAGTTTTGATGTTGGAGTTTTGATGTTGGAGAGAAGGCCCCAGGAGAAGAGAATTGAGCCGTTTGCCTGATAGTCTACAGCTGACCTTGTGGAGGAACCAGAGGTGGTAAGCCTGGAGAGAAACACAGCCCCGGGAAGAGAGGAAACCAAGAAGCCTGAACCCTGGCAAATGTTGGCAGCTGTCTTGCTCCAACACGTGGCAATGGACTTCAGTGAGAGAAGAAACTTAACGCTTTATGGCCTGGTATCTGTGGACTTCTACCCCAAATAAGTACCCTTTATAAAGACCAACCCATTTTTGGTATTTCACATTAACACCCCTTTGGCTGACTAATACAGCAACAAAAGAAAAAAAATAGATAAATGGGACCTCATTAAAAGTAAAAAAATTGTGCCTCAAAGGGCTTTATTCTAAAAGGAAAATGACAACCTACTCAATGAGAGAAAATATTTAGAAGCCACATATTGGATAAGGGTTTAATAGCCAGAATATGTACAGAAGTCATATAACTCAACAATAAAAAGGCAATCAACCCATTTTTTTAAAAAATGGGCAAAAGACTTTAATAGATATTTCTCCAAAGAAGATATACAAGTGGCTAAAAAGCACATGAAAATGAAGCTCAATATCATTAGCTATTAGGGAAATACAAATCAAAACCACAATGAGATACTATTTCACACCCACTAGAAAGGATACTATTAAAATAAATGAAAATTAGTGTTAGAGAAGATGTGGAGAAATAAGAACACTAATTCATTGTTGGTGGGAATGTAAAATGCTGCAGCCACTGTGAAAGACAGTTTGGCAGTTCTTCAGAAAGTTATGTATAGAATTAACCATAAGAATCAACAATCCTCCATCTAGGTATATACCAAAAAGTGTGGTATATACATATGATGGAATATTGGATAATACTGTGAAAGGAATGAAGTTCTGATACATGTAACAACATGGATGAACCTTGAAGAAATCGTGTTGAGTGAAATAAGCCAGATATGAAAGGACAAATATTGTATGATCTCATTGATATGACATAATTAGAATAAACAAACACATTGTGTCAGAATCTAGAGAATAGGTTATTAGAAAATAGAGTAGGAGTAGGGAAGGGGAAGTTAATACTTAAATTGTACAGAGTTTCTATTTGGGTTGATCATAAAACTTTGGTAATGAATTATGATGATGATAACATAACATTGTGAATGTAATTAATAGTGCTGAATGTGGTTTAATATTTGAATGTGGTTTAAAGGGGGGAATTTTTAGGTTGCATAAATATTACTAGAATAGTAATTTAAAATAAACATAGAACTGTTCAATCCAAAGTGAGCCCTATTGTAAACCATGGAATATAGTTGATGACACAATTATAAAAATGTTCTTTCACTAATTGTAACAAAGGTACCACACTAATGCAAAGTGTTGATGATAAGGTGGTATATGGGAACTCTGATTTTTATACATGATTTTTCTGTAAACCTACATTTTCTCTAATTAAAAAAAAGGTGGTTCTTTGAGAAGATCCATAAAATTGACAAACCTTTACCTAGACTGACAAAGGAAAAAGGAGAGAGAAGACAAAAATAACTAAAATCAGAAGAGAAAGTGGGGACATTACTACCGATCCCACAGAAATAAAAAATGACTATAAGAGAATACTATGTATGTCAACAAATTGGATAACCTAGATGAAATGGACAACTTCCTAGCAACACACAAACTACCTACACTAATCAAGAAGACACAGAAGATCTTAACAAACCAATAACCAGTAAAGGGTAATAAAAATTTTTCCAAAAAAGAAAGGCCCATATCCAAAAGCCTTCACAGGGGGATTTTACCAAAAATTCTGAGTATTAATGCCTCTCCTGCTGGAACGCTTCCAAAAAACTGAAGAGTAGGGTACAGTCCCTAACCCATTCTATGAGGCCAACATCACCCTCGTAACAAAGTCAGATTAAAGAGACCACAAGAAAAGAAAATTACAAACCACATTCCTTATGAATATAGATGCATAATTCCTCAAGAAAATACTAGCAAACCAAATGAAACATCATATTCAAAGAGGTATACACCACGACTCAGTGGGATTTATCCCAGGTATGCCAGAGTGGTTTACCATAAGAAAATCAATCAATGAAATATGCCATATTAACAGAATGACAGGGAAAAAAACAAAACAAAGCATGATCATCTCACTTGATTAGAAAAGGCATTTGGCAAAATCCAGCACTGCTTCTTGATAAAAAAAATATTTAGAAAACTAGGAATAAAAAAAAGCTTCTTCAACTTGATAAAGGCCATAAATGAAAAACCCACAGCTAACAACATACTCAATGGTGAAAGACTAAAAGCTTTCCCTCTAAGATCAGGAACAAGAAAAGGATGCCCACTGTCACCACAGTTATTCAACAGTGTGCTGGAAGTTCTAGCCAGAGCAATTAGGGAATAGAAAGAAATAAAACGCATCCAAATTGGAAAGGAAAAAGTGAAATTCTTCCTATTTGCAGATGACATGATCTTATTACATGGTAAATCCTGAAAAATCCACAACAAAGTGAGTAGAACTAATAAATCAATTCAGCAAATTCAGTAAAATTACTGGGCTCAAAGATAGAGATAGAATCTAGGCCCGAAAGAAAAAAATCAATACACTTACAAGAGGAAAATATTAAGTTTGGTCTCAGACTTTTTCACAGCAATATCAACTGTTAGAAAATGATGAAAGATGTTGTCAATTCCTCAGAAAATGTGTGACCTGGAATTTCCTAACCAGCAAAATTGTTGTTTGATATTTCCATACTGCAAGAATGACAGGAAAAAAGAAGCCATGAGCCCTTTCTAAAAAAAATTTTTTTTTATAATTTATTACTTGAAGATACCAATCAGAGATGGCAGGAAAACCCATGGTGGTGAGAAAAGTGAGTACTGAATTTATCTAGTAAAGGAATAAGGTTAAGCAACTGTAGTAATTATGGTTACAGTATAGAATTTAATATAGAAATAATATAGTATAACAAAGCAAAAATGGGAGATAGAGAGTGAAGAAAAGAAGGAGATGTAAGCCTGAGTTCCTCATCTTTTATATAGCAGGATTTCTGAACTTACTGTTCAAAATGACAAACCAAGAAATAGAGTTATCATTATATCATTTTAAAGTATAACAGAAGCATTAATAATAATATAGTAAATCAAAATTGGGGCAGTAAAGGATAGGCATAACGGAGTAAGTAGAAATGTGGTAGTTCTCCCATTTTTTTTTTTTTTTTGTTAATAATGAGCCATCAGATACTATATATATGAAAATTTCGGATATGATAAAATATTATATAAAATTATAAATGTAACTGCTAAAAGACTCTAAGATAGACTATTAAAGCTTCAGGATTATCAGAACAAAAACACACACAGTAAAGAAATGACAGACCACAAGAAAAGAAGTAAATGGATACATAGGCATGCCTTTAATTTGTAGGTATATAAGATTATAAAGAAAAAGTGTGACTAAGGATGACTAAACTGTGACCCAACAATTCTCTCATATGAAGAAATGTAAACCTCTTGAAAAGAAAATATTCTGAGTTTGGATCACAAAGCATGATCTAAAAATATGCTGTGCTAAGATACAGAGGGTTATGGCAGTTACAGGCAGCAAAAAGCAGCAATGCTTCTGATGTTAATATCAGTTTAGGTTGAATAAAGACAAATCTTAAAGATAAAGAAGGACATTTTATAATGAAAAAGGATATAACCCATAATGAAGCTTTAATTATCCTGACCTTTTATATACCATATATCCAAGCATCAATGTTCATGAAAGCCACTGGAAATATATGGAGAACTAAGGAGGAAAAAAAGAGTAAGAATAAATGAAGCTAAATAACATAATTAAATAAGATAGATCTAGGTAACATGCATCCATACACAGTTTTGAATTCTATTGCCTCAATGAAGAATACATCATCTTTTTAACTATACAACATATTTAAAAACTGTAACAAAGGAAATTTCAATACATACCACAAGTTGAAAGCATGCTAAACATGTTCTCCTAGCTTAGTGCAAAAGAGCCCTATAAATTAACAATAAACTCTGACAACAAAGTACTCTACCATCCAGAACTTTATCAGCAAAACCCAGAGAAATCAATCTTTAGTACATAAAGCCTGAAGAGAAGGAGTCACCCATCTCATGCGAACAAGTTGTCTTATCAGCTGCGGTGATCACTACTTCATTTACTAAGAATATTTTTCTTCAAAAAAAAAAAAAGCGGGGGTGGGGGAAGAAATGTATTTCTTCTACACACTTGTTCTAGATTGGAAATTTCCTAATAAACACATATGACTTCTCTATTGTGTTCATCTCAATCCCTTATATAGATGTTTTAAATCTATTTAGGATTTAATTACATTTTCCATCTATTAAAATAGAATAAACTATCTATTTTTAGATTCTTTAATTGAATTACTGCCTTGGTTTCAAATAAACAGATCTACTTCCTCATATAGTAATACACTACCAGTAACAGATTGGAGCAATGGGACAGGGTGGCAGACAAATTGTCACTGAACCTGAGGGTCGCTGTGTGACCCTTCCCAGGTTCTTTCAGTTCCTGGCCTGCCTGGATTGTGCGCTTATGGGATTTCTGCTCTCCCCTCCATGCTCTGCAGTTTGAGGATTCTTGTTTCATCCCTCAAATGTATTCTGCCTTCCCCACTCCTGAGAACAGGAGGTCCGAGGAGCTTGGAAAAGGCACAGCAGCCTCTCCCATTTCTCTGTCATATAGTTAACACCTGGCCCAGCCCCCAGACAACCCACTCAGGGACCTGGCTACCCACTTCTCTGGAAGCCAGACCATGACCCAGACACACTTCAGATTATCTTCTCCAGGAGCCTTCATCTAATGTGTAATAATTATCCTTTCCTCATACAGCCTCATTTGTGCAGACTACTTGGTTTTTAAATTTCATTCATTTAATTTTTTATAAAATAGCCTATAGTTTAGAGCAATTTTAGCCTTACAGAAAAAGTGAGCAGAAATTACAGAAAGTTCCCAGCTCACCCACTACTCTTCACTCTCAGCCTCACCCAAATTCCCTTAATATTAACATCTTGCATTAGTGGAATATGTGTTCCAAATGATGAACAAATATTGATATATTATTATTAATTAAAGTCCATAGCTTACATTAGGGTTCATCCTTTGTGTTGTACATTTCTATGGGTTTTGACAAACACATGATGTCATGTACCCACCATTACAGTATCGTACAGAATAGTTTCACCATCCTAAAAATCCTGTGTCCCACCTATTCATCCCTTCTTCCCTCCCCCCAAACCCTTGGCAACCACTGATCTTTTTATTGTATCTACCATTTTGTATTTTCCAGAATGTCATAGGGTTGGAGTCATACATCATGCAACATTTTCAGACGGGCTTCTTTCACTTAGCAATAAATATTTAAGAGTCCTCCATGTCTTTTCGTGTCTTCATAGCTCATTTCTTTTTATCGTTGGATAAGATTCCATTGTACCATAGTGTGTTTATCCATTTTCCCATCAAAGGGGATCTTGGTTGCTTTCAATTTTGTCAATTATGAATAAAGCTGCTATGAACATTCAAGTGCAGTTTTTTGTGTGGACACCGGTTTTCAATTCATTTGGGTAAATACCTAGGCGTGGGAGCACTGAATTGTATTGTAAGCCAATGTTTAGCTTTGTAAGAAACAACCAAACTGTCTTCCAAAGTGTACCTTTTGCACTCCCACCAGCAATGAATGAGAGCTGCTGTTGCTCCACATCCTCACCAGCATTTGGTATTGTCAGTGTTTTGGATTTTAGCCATTATTGTCTTAATTTGCAATTCAGTTTTTATATTAATCACCTTTCTGCTTCATTTATATGTATGTTGTTATTAATAAAATAATATTTGAGAAAAAATCAAGTAAGCACATGGCCGTTGAAAATCCACCTCATTTCTATACAATGTGCTGGCTACAGGTTCATTTGCCAAGAATAAGAGCCAGAGCAGTGGTTGGAGAACATCATCTGAAAAAATGTACCACATCCACCATAATATGCAAACCAGTCTTCAATATTTAGGGGGAGTCCTTTGCAGTAAAATCATCCTGGTGCAATATTATGGATGAAAATCATTAAGAAGGACATACTTTCTGTAAAAAAACTACAGATCCTGAATTTTTCTTAGTATATCAGGGGCACCATCAGTGCAAATGGGTTCACATATGTAAAGCATTAACTTATACTTTCAAAAAGCAGTCACTAACAAGACTGAACTCATCGATTCCTTTGTAGTTATTTGCAATGGTTCACAGAACAAGAATTCTTTGATCTGTTTCTCCTTTATGTACATCACAAACACAGGGAACTCCATACAGCCATCAACTTCTGATAACAGTGGAGTATCTTCTTTGAGAGGGCTAACATGGTTAGCTTCTATAACTTGTTTTTTAATGAATTCTAGGAAAAATCATGTCATTTTATCAGGGACCTACTGAGCGTTCTTTCTGCATCTGCTTCCAATATTATTTTTTGAAAATTCCTTTCAGTGTACAAGTTTTCACTAAGTTTTCAACTGTTGTATGAATCTTCTCTCCCTTGCCACACAAATATGCAATATGACGGGAAACTTACAATAAACAAGGGCTTCCCAGGTGTCAAACCCAACCCAAACACTTTGAGGTATTTCTAGACACAGTCTCATGTCCAGCTGCACAGCCTTGCTTTGTTGAAAGGTTGGGCAGCTCAGATGGTTTGAAATTGGAGTTTGAAAATAATGAATTGCACAGAACACATTGCAGTTCATTGCCATTGTACAACGAACCTCTAAAGAATATATCCCTGTTCCAATGTGTTTCTTTCACTTGGCTCACCCCAAAATATGTGGATATTTCCCTTAGATGAGGCAGAATTTTGTTGAGTAAATAAATCTTGGCACTGCTAATATTACTTGTGCAAGGATTGTGATAGTACTTACACAAGTTGTACTGTGCTAAATGCTTTAAAAGAGTACTGTTGTGGCAACGGATGTAGGCCATTTTAAATCAGCACACACCACTCAGAACTGAGTGGGAGAGAGTGTGGTCTACAGTGTGAACTGTGGTCTATGGTTGGTGGCAAGGCTCCAGGATGTGTAAGTTCATTGAAGGTGGTGGGCCACACTGTGGGAGATGTTTGTGTGGGATGTGATGGGAGGTGTGGGAGGTGGGCAACATGGGAATCCCAGTGGGTTCCGTGTAATATTTTGGGTAATCTAAGCACCTCTTAAAATATATGTATATATATATATAAACAACATTTTTGTAAGCAAATACACATATATGCATATATATTTATATATCATTTTGCAAATGTTTGTATGTATTGTGAGAATTTTGATTTTTACCCATAATAAAAAAAAAAAGGAAAAAAAAAAAAAGATTATTGCATATAATCCTCATAACTACCCAATAAGAGTAAGAATTATTATCATCATCATTTCATAGAAGGAAAAATGATACTTAAGAGAGGTTAGAAGATTGGAATCTTCAAGTATCATTTCCCACTTAAAGGAACCAGGTCTTCTTGGAGAAATTGCTAATCCAATCTGGAACAGGAAATATACATAACAAGTCTGGAAAGTCCTATCATACAAGATAGCAAGGGAGCTATCAAAAAGACTGGTAATGTTAGGGTGACCAACTCGCCCTGGTTTCCCGTTTTTAAGAGTGAAAATCATGTGTCCTGGAACCCCTTGTTTGAGCATAAATATAGATAATAATTACTATGACTTGAAATACATCAAATATGCATAAATCCAAGAGCTCATAATCAAACTAAAAGCAAAACAAAACAAAAAACCCAAACAACTAATTGGTCACCATTGGACCATACTAGGGAACCAACTTGTTATTTTGAAAATCAAACATTCATTTAGAGTTTCTTAAATGGACAGTGTCACTGGGTATCTAAATAGTAGCTGAGGGGAGGTTTAATTTTATAGAAGTATTCAGACTTGAAGAAGAAAGAAATTTGGAATATCATCATTTTGCAAGTAGTTAAGATATCGTATTACTCCAGAGGGCACATACATCCCTGGTAAAGAATCTCTCTTAACACTAAAGAATCTTTAAAACTGTCCCAAGTCTTTACTTTGTCTAAAAGATGAAACTTAATCTCCGTCATTTCATGGCTCTACCATTTGCTTAAGGATTTTCTATGCCAATGCAGGGTTAACTAGGTGATTCCTTCCTGATTCTCAGTGGAATTGTATCTAAATTTGCAATGCCTTAAGCCATAAAGGGATGGATAGGGACAGGGTGGGAACGTGTCTAGTCCTCCTTTGCCTTTTAACCACGGTGCATCTGCCACTGTATCTTCATACGATCCCCATCTGATGAGAAGTCCAGTCAGATCACTCTGCATTCTTCTTGTCCCCAGGGTGAGGACTCTCCAGCTCCACAGCCTTCTGAAAGCATAGCAAACATTTGAATATTCTTCTTCACCACTGAGGTGGTCTCCAGACCCCATTGTCCAGACCCACTGGGTGGCCAGAGTCTACCCTAGCACTGATCCATCCATGCAGAGTGTGAAGAAATTATGAAGCCTTAAACCATTTACAGGTTCCACCCAGGAAATCAGGTACAGGTCTCCTCTCTCAGATCTCCAGGTTTACTGAGGGCATCACTGTTCTTCCCCATGTGGCTTTTGACCCCAGGAAAGAGAGTGCAATACCCCTTCTCAGAACCCTCTAGTATTGCTTTCTTTTTACTCTCTCTCCCTCTCCAAGTCCAAGGAATTTTTATCTTGGATCCTGTGGACAGAGAAGCTCACTCTGTCTGATCATGTAATCTTTCAAGTCTTTTTGTTTCACATCTGGACCTCAGATTTGGAGGCATAAAAGCTAAGAATGCATGTTTTATTTTGTTCTCTGCAGTCAGCTGTAGCTTCAGGCAATACATTCTCCATTTCTAGCTGGCTAAACAGGGGAAGGCCATGGTTTCACAGCAGAATACCTGAAAATGACTCATTAAAACGCTATCTCCCCACATGGGGATAGTAATTGTACTGGATGGGCTGGAGCAGAAGTCCATGAAACCTGGAATGCTGTCTCTTACATAGCTAATTTTTAAGGAAAGTGGTTGCAACTGGTTCTTTTCAGCATAAGCTACTGTGACTCATGCCATTTTCTTTTTAAGTGAAACTAAGTCTCCTGATCTAGTTACAGCTGATTCCACCAAGGAATAGTTTATTGGACACAAGCTACCACTTATGACTTGAAAATGAGGGAAGCCTATGTCTTTGAGGTGGCTGGGGATATTGACCAATAAGGTTGCTCCTTATTAGGTGGGTACAAATTGACCAACCAAATCCTCCCTTTGATGGTTTACTTGAAGAAAAAAGAGAAGGCAGTTCCCTTGAGCTCAGGTAGCCTTCCCAAAGGATGCTGAGCAACTTGTTGGTAACTCTATACCCCAATGAATACTGCAGTGTAGAAAGTTTGGATTATAGAGATGATCGTGTAGCTGATGGGATAAGCTCCCACACCGCCTCATGTTCTCATGTATTCTTGCATTAAATCTCCATCTCTTAGGTAATCTAACATGCCTCTCCCTGGGGTTATAAAGAAACTGAAGAGTGCCATAATACTTCCCTCATAGGGTTTTGGGAACTTAATGAAATGAAATACATAAGCTTCTTAACATACCACCTGGGGCATAGTAAATAGTAGCTAACTAAATTTAATTGTCTTCCCTTAACAATTTCTTATTGATTAGCTCTTATTGATTGATTCATTAACCTATTTCTACTGTGGATTTTTGGTTGAACCAAAGGCCCTAAAATATTATCACTATACTCAGAAATACTCAAAAGACTCAAGAATTATTATTTAGTGACCATTGTTAAACAGGCATTAAGTAGTCACTCTTTATTTGTCACAGTACTAGGAATTTCAGAGCAAAACTATTTTTCATTTCTTTTGTCTTGAATTTATGAATTCTCTTAAGATAGAAATGAGCTTTTCATCTTCCCTTCCTCCCAAAATTTCCTAATCTCTTCTAACAGGTAAATATTATTATTTTAAAGACTTATTTATTTATTTACTTTATCCATTTTAATGCAGAAACAAAACACAACAAACTTGATGGCTTAAAGCAACAGAAATTTATTCTTTCACAGTTCTGGATGTAAGAAGTCTGAAATTAAAGTGTCAGTAGGGTCATGCTTCCTCCAAAGGCTCTAGGGCAGATTCCTTCCTTGACTCTTCTTGCTTCTGGTGGCTGCCAGCAATCCTTGGTGCTCTCTGCCTTGTGACAGCATCACTCCAATCCCTGCCTCCATCTTCATATGCCCTCTCTGACTGTGTCTCTGTGCCTCTTCTCCTCTTCTTATAAGAACCTTAGTCATATTGGATTGAAAGAACACCCTACTCCAGTAGGACCTTATTTTTATTTGGTAACATCTGCAAAGCCCTAATTTCAAATAAGATCACATTTACAGGTACTGGGGATTAGGACTTGAACATATCTTTTTTTTTGGGGGGGGGGCACAATTCAACTTAAATCAATGACCAAGACTAACAATGCACAGAAAAGAAATAAATACACTTAGCTGGTACTATGTAGGTGTGATAGGCAATAGGTCTCTACTTCCTGAAAGAGCCATGGGAAGGAATGGATGAAGAAGAAGCTCAGTTGGGAAAGAACAACATATCTCTCATGGGGGACAGACACTCACACATTTACAACCTCTCTGGAAGACAATTTGGCAATGTACATGAATATTACAATGTGCTTATATCCTTTGATCCAGAAATTCCACTTGTAGAGATTTACTTTAAAATATATTTGTATATGTATGAAATGACATATGTGCAAAGTTACTCACTGCAACACTGTTTATAGTAACAAAAGACCAGAAATAACACAAAGGTTCAACAATGGGGGAATGGTTAAAAGAAAAAAAAAAAAGTTAACATATCTGCATAATATAAAATCATATAGTTGTAAATAAAAATATGAGGAAGCTTTTTGTGTAGTAACACAGAACATCTCCCAAACATGTTTAAGTGTAAAAAAAAAAAAAAAAAAAAAAGAAAGAAAAAGAAAGGTCTCTCCTGTGAGATCAGTTCGTGGAAAGAACTTTGCAAAGCAGTGTGTCCAAGTATGAGCAAGTTTTTGACATAATTTGCCATTTGAGCCTATTTTCCCTTCCAAAAAGACTAAGGTGTTCTAGAGAGACTACGCTCAAAACATACCTTGTCTTATATTTGAAATGTTGTTTGGCTCTTAAGAGTATCAGTGCCCCATCCTGTGGGAAGTTCAGATGTAGCAACTCCAAAGGGCTTCAGCAGGTTGATCAGCATCACCACAATACATTCAAATTGGCCAGGTTATCTTGACTCAAAAGCAAACAGTTCAATAATCATAGTGTAGCCCTCTCTTACCTTGCCTCCCTATCACCTGCCTGGAAGGGAGGTCACATATTTATTTATGGAACAAAGCAAAACTCCTGTTTCCAGCCAGTGGGAGAAAAGGTCAGATTGCCAAGCCATGAGGTAATTAAAGGGCTAGTGGTAAATACCTCTGAGGTCACATCCATGGTATAGAACTATTTGGAAGAACAGTGGAGTCTCAGACAGTTAGAATGCCCTAAATGACATTGACGTGGAAAGAATGTAAGCATGTTGACAAAGTTAACTTTATGGGGAACCTTTTGGCCATCACCTCAGAGGGTCCAGACGGCTTGAAATTGATCGCACTCAGAGCCAGGATCCTTTAAAAGAAGATAATAGAAGAGGGGGAGGTAGGAGAATGGAACTTTTGATCCTGGGAGATATAGACGGAGATTGTCACATTCTTATCCTTTGTTTTGGGAGTCATATTATAAGAAGCAGAAGACAAAGAGCATGTTCCCATTGACCCTGGTGCTCCTAATGATTCTTTCTAGAAGCCTGACTCCATGGAAGTTTCCCATATTTAAGTAAGAAGGGGGAAGTGGAGAAGAGGTGTTGAAGAGGAAAATAGGAGGAAAGAGAAGGTAGTAGAACAGGAAAATATGGGGAGAAAGTACTTTATATTTCCTTTGAAGACCTCATATTATTTTCAGTTTTCAGAAACATTTTTTATAATGTCTCCATTTATTTAAATCTTCTTTTTATATCCATTGTAAGATTTTATGTTTCTATATAAAGTTCAGGCACACCAGTTTGAGTCATATTCCCTGATACCATGCAGTTTTTGTGGCTATATAGAATATCTTTTTTTTCTGTTACACCTTAGTTATTGTTGGTGTTTATAATGGTATTGATTTATGTCCATTGATTCTTTGTAGACAGCTACCTAGCTGAATCACATTTATTTTAATAGTCTGACAATAAATTATCTTGCATTTTTAATTTAGACTCTAACTATCTGCAAGTAATGGCAGTTTTGTCTTTTCATTTCCAATATTTGAACCAAAATTATTTTTCTTGTCTTATTATATAGGCTTGGATCTCAGGTATAATGTTCAATATACCTGAGTGTCCTTGTCAATATACTTGGGGGTCCTTCTCCTATTCCAGCCTTTATTGGGTTTGTTGCAGTTAATTGTAGAAACACTTTATCACAATAAGTAAAGTTTCATTTTATTCTTAAATTACTAAAATATATGGTATGAAAAAATCCTGAATTTTATTGAATGTATTTTGACCCTCTGTTGAGAAAACCATATTATTTCTTCTTGTGATCTGTTAATTTGTTACTTATACTGATTTTTTTAAAAATTTATTTTCTTAAAGATACTTAGATTACATAAATGTTACATAAAAAATATAAGGGATTCCTGTATGCCCCACTCTCTACCTCTCCCACACTTTCCAAAATTAACAATATCTTTCATTAGTGTGGTACATTTGTTACAATTGATGAACACATATTGGAGCATTGCCACTAAGCAAGGATTATAATTTATATTATAATTTACACCCTCTCCCACACAATTTTGTAAGTTATGACAAATCGCTTCTCGGCCTTTTGGCTAAGATCAAGTGTAGTAAGTTATGACAAGACATATAATGACCTGTATCTGTAATTGCAATGTCATTCAGGACAATTTCAATGTCCTGAAAATGCCCCCATATTACATCTATTTTTCCCTCTTCCTCTCCTCAGAATTTTGGTGGCCATTGTCTCCACATCAATGATAAAAGTTCTTCCATTGCTAGAATCACAATAAGTCTACAGTAGAATAATAGTAAGTTTACTCTATTCCATTGTTCATTCCCCAATCTTGAGGATTCTGGGATGGTGATGCCCACTCTGCCTCTAATTGAGAGGGGGTTTAGATCCCAAGGGGCAGATAGATGGGACTATCTTGCTTGCAGTTGCAGACTCTCTCTGTTCCTTGGGATGGCTGTTGTCCATCACCATCTCCTTGTTAGTTGTCCTGGGTGGAGTCCAATGAACTGGAGAGTAAGTGTTGCAACTTTGTTGAGATTCAAGGCCCAATTGGAACATGGACAGTCCAAAGATTCAAGTCTCTTGGGCATACATCTATCAATTCTAGTACTAACTGTAGTTTCAAATAGAAAGGGCAGAGAAGCCATGTGTAGGGAAACCACAACTGAGTCCAACTCTGTCACACTGGGGAACATAAATTCCAAAGTAGGGTTCACTGGCAAGGTGCCACACTCCTGAGCTGTCTGCCTTGCCTATAGTGTTTGGATGTCTCCAGAGCCCTCAGGAGCCCTGCTATTTGAGGCAATATTTACTGTGGCAGTCAATGAGATTCTGCTGAAACGTACATAAGTGTAACCTCTGGAATGACCACCCAACTCACTTTGAAGTCTCTTAGCCATATAAATTCATTTGTCTTTACCACTTACCCCTTAGGGTCAAGGTCTTTTTCTAGTTGCTTTGCTAATTACACTGATTTTTTTTATTTTATTTTAAAAGATACTTAGATTACATAAATGTTACATAAAAAATATAGGGGATTCCCATACTTCCCACTCCTCATATCTTCCACATTTTCCCACATTAATAACATCCTTCATTAGTGTGGTACATTTATTGCAATTGATGAACACATTTTGTAGCATTGTCACTAAGCATTGATTATAGTTTACACTGTAGTTTACACTCTCTCCCACACAATTCTGTAGGTTATGGCAAGATATATAATGGCCTGTATCTGTCATTGCAATGTCATTCAGGACAATTCCCAAGTCCCAAAAATGCCTCCATAGTACACTTGTTCTTCCCTCTCCCTGCTCTCAGAACCTCCAGTGGCCACAGCCTCCACATCAATGATACAATTTCTTCCATTGGTAGAATCACAATAAGTCTATAGTAGAATACCAGTAAAGTCTACTGTAATCTATCATTCATTCCCCAATCCTGAGGATTCTGGGATGGTGATGCCCACTCCACCTCTAATTGAGAGAGAGCTTCAATTCCAAATGGCAGAATGGATGGGACTTTCTTGCTTGTAGTTGTAGACTCTCTCAGTTCCTTGGGATGGTCATTGTCCATCATCATTTCTTTGTTAGTTGTCCTGGGTGAGTCCAATGAACTGGAGAGTAGGTGCTGCAACTCCGTTGAGATTCAGGGCCCAGGTGGTACATGGACAGCCCAAAGATTTAAGTCTCTTGAACGTATACCTATCAACTCTAGTACTAATTATAGGTTCAAATAGAAGAGTCAGAAGAGCCATGTGTAGGGAAACCACAACTGAATCCAACTCTGTCACACTGGGGAGCATAAAGTCCAAATTAGGGCTCACTGGCAAGGCACCAAACTCCTGAGCTGTCTGCCCTGCCTATAGTGTCTGGATGTCTCCAGAGTCCTCAGGAGTATTTGGGATAGTATCTACTTTGGCTGTCAATGAGATCCTGCTGAGACATGCATAAGCGTAACCTCTGGAGTGACCTCCCGACTCACTTTGAAGTCTCTTAGCCATATAAACTCATTTGTCTTTACATTTTTCCCCCTTTTGGTCAAGGTCTTTTTCCAGCTGCATTGCTAGCTGGTACTTGGTAGTAATCCCTCAGTGCTACCAAGTCATGTCCCATGCCGAGGAGAAGTTATTGCATTTATATACTGAGTTTGGCTTAGAGAGAGGGCACATTTGAGCAACAAGGAGGCTCTCAGGAGGTAAATCTTAGGCACCCTATCATACTAGGCTAAGTTTCAATTTCAAGAGTAATGGTTCATAAGCACAGTCATCAATACCAAGGGTCCGTCAGTGGACCATCCTTCTTCACTAGTCATTGCCCCTTTTCTTGGGGGATTCTTGCTGCTCCATGAAAGAAGGTGGCAGAGCTCCCCAGGGTGGAATTTGATATTCTTTTGGTTATTGTGTGAATCTCCACCCATCAGTACTATGCCCCATGAACATTTGAACACATTTATATGCCTTATATGTATGCCCAGCTGAACTTCCTCCCTTGTATCCCCACTCACTGGCACCCTTCACCAATGATTCTCCTCTGCCACAGTTGTAATCCTTCTGTGATCTAAAACTTCTTCAAAAATGAAGCCAATAAAATAGGCAAATATAATTAATAAGAAGATGAAATAATAATGAGAGTTTTAAAAATAAGAACTAAAACACCAAAAATTTTTAAAATAAAAAATAAAAAATTTGGGATAATAAAAAATAATGAAAAAATATTTTTAAAAAATTTTTTGGCATTTTGGCTTTCATCATTGTAAGAGCTGTATGTACAGTGACTTTTTCTTCCCTTTATTCCCCAGTGTCTTACATTTTTCGTTTTGTCTTCAAAGAAGTTTTATATTACAGAAAAGTCATGTACAGAATACAGGGGACTTCCATATACCCAACATCCTCCCTTCCCCTTCCCCTATTAATAACATTTTACATGTGAATGGTTCCTTTGTTACAACTGATGCACAAATATTGAAACATAGCTTCTAACCATCGCCAATGGTTTACATTTTGGACCATACACTTTCATAAATTGTGATGAAATTTAACATGGCCTATATTCATCATAGCAAGATCATGTAGAACACTTCCATTGCCCCCCAAATGCCCCCTGTTCTATCTATTCTATTCCTCCCTCTCCCTCTCCTTGAAACCCATGGCAACAACAAGCTTCACTCCTTTAAGGAAAAGATTCATAATTACTTGCAACAACACTGAAGGCTTGACACACTAGTCTGTCCTCCCCTATTGGACACTGCCCACTCTCTCAAGACACTTCCGCCCCTCTATGTGAGAACATAGCCGGCCTCCCCAGGATGGGAGTCCACCACCTTCCTGTTCATTATGTGGGTCTCCACCCACTGATATAACACACTATGGCAAGATGAATATTCACACTTCCTTGAAGTCTGCCCCAGCTTTGCCCTGTCTCACATGCCCCCCACATCCAACACCCCAAACCAAAAACCCTCCCTTGCCATATTGCCAAAAGAGCTTTGCATTCCTGAGGTAAATCCTAATTGGCCATGATGTAATTTTTTAGTGTTCTACTGGATTGTATTTCCTAATGTTTTGAATAGCACTTTGCATCTATGTTTATAAATGATATCCTGAAAAAGAAGCATTTTGGGGACAATATATACAACTTCTAATATTTAATTCTGTAACAGCTTCTGCTCTTATCAGAGTAGTGAAGGTGAGTCACTCAATATTTACTGAGTGTCCTTTAAGTTCCAGGTGCTCTGTCAGGGGCTGAGGTACAAAGATGACACTGAGGCACCCAGGCAGAGGACTTTGTGGCCAGTTCCCTGTAAAATCTGGTTTGCCTGAGCCCATCCAAGCTGGCCAGTAGGTGGGTCTACCAGGGCTCCATCTATTCAAGGGCAGAACAAACCACATGGGACATAGTGACCAGGTGTGATGGTCAAGAAAGGGAACAGAGACACAATCAGACAGACAGAGAGAAGATGGCCATGTGATGGTGGAGGCAGACACGGAGTGATGCCACAACCAAGGAATGCCTCAGCTGGCACCACCAGATGCCAGGAGAGAGACACGGAGCAGATTCGCCCTATAGATTTCAGGGGGAGCAGGGCCCTGCCAACACCTTGACTTCTGCCTTCTGGCCACCAGAACTGTGAGAGAGTAATTTCCCATTGTTTGTGGTACTTTTTCATGGCAGCCACAGGAAACTGATGGCTCCTTTCTCCATATAAAATAAATACATATCAAAATTATATTTTATGATTGCATTGGTTTAAATATGAACATATTATTATTATATAGTAAAGCTCATTTTCACCTGAAAGTTCATTTTTTTCTTCTGATTTTAAAAGAAAGTAAAATATTTTCATATGGTGGCCTTAGCACCATGCCTCATGGAGCAGTCGGCCCTGGCTGCCAACCTCAGCCTTCCTGTGCAGGACTGTCATCAGTGGAGATGACAGCAGAGGGACACTCTTCTGTTTTCACTGTGGCATCATTTACAGCGCAGGTAACTTGTAGAGGTGCCAAATTATTTTCTTTTTAGACGTGTAGTCAGGTCTGTTGTATCTTTTTCCTTGCAGTACCTGAGGGCCTCTTGACTGTATTTTTAATCCCACTGCTTGTTCTTTGCTCCTCAAAAGTATATGAAGAGATGAAAAGCAAGAAGATTTGGGTGAGCAGGTCAGCAGAACGATTCAGGCAATAGAGCCCCATCCTCAAATATGAGGGGGAATCACTTACACTTTTCTCATGGATTATCTGAGAAACACATGAAAACTGTCAGTGTTTTATTTGATTCATAAACATTATTAATGGAAAAAATCAACACAGAGCAAAACTGACAAAAGCCGAAACTGCAGAGTGAGATTGGTGATTGCCATGTATTGACAGGAAAAATAAAATATTGGTAAATTTGAGATCTGCAAAAT
Organism: Tolypeutes matacus; assembly: GCA_026826555.1. Lineage (NCBI taxonomy): Eukaryota > Metazoa > Chordata > Mammalia > Cingulata > Chlamyphoridae > Tolypeutes > Tolypeutes matacus. Next base: position 65,250,944 of record JAKSZT010054334.1, read on the forward strand.
TTGACCCAGGAAAATTGGATTTCCTAAAATTAAAACAAAAACAAAAGCTATAGCACAAAATTCACCCTGGAAAAAAAATCTACAAAATATAAATCAAAAGTTAAAAAAATGAAAGCTATAACTGCACTGCATAGAAAACTGATCACAGAATTCAAGTAAGGGTGCTTTCATTTTGGAAAATTAAGAAATGTGAATATAATTCTAATTTAAATGTTTATGGTCATACACATATACTCAATACATGATTAGAAATAAAATGGTGGAATTAATTAGAAGTCAGAAATCAAATAGTGGAGTCAAAACATCTGGATTCATCTTTCAGTAAAGAAATATAGGGTGTGGTGGCTTAGAGTTTATGTACCCTAGAAAAACATGTTCTTAATCTCAGTCCATTCCTGTGAGTGTGAACCCATTGTAAACAGGACCTTTTGATGAAGTTACTTCAGTTAAAGTGTGACCCCAATGAATCAGGATGGGTCTTAATTCTATTACTGGAAACCTTATAAGAAAGCCCACAGAGAGAAGCCATGGGAAGAGCAACAACCTGGAAGTCAATGGAACCTGGAGAAAGGAAAAGCCATTGCCATATGCATTGCCATGTGATGGAAAAGCCAAGGACCAAGGACCACCAGCAGCCATCCCCAGAGTACTACAGTCCTTGGGGAGAACACATCACCTTTCTGACACTTTAATTTTGGACTTCTCAGCCTCAAACCGTGAGCCAATAAATCCCCATTGTTTAAGCCAACCCATTGTATGGTAAAGTTTTAGCAGCCAGGGAACTAAAACACATGGTGTCCCCAAAGTTTTAGTGCTGTTATAAATTATTAGAAGAATTTATTTTAAAGTCTAGCTTCCAGGATATATTTTTTAAATTTTGATTTAGTTATACATGCACATATACCATTGTAACTGCATAGAAATGTTCTAGAAGGATAGCTCCAGACAGATACCAGAGGTTACCTCTGGGAAGGGATGTGTGACCATTTGAGATAAAGTTTATGAATGGGGACTTCTGTTTTTTATTCTGTATAAGGATGCATTTGCCCCACCAGCCTGCTAGGGCCCCAAAGAGGCAGACCATATCTTTTTAAAAAGTGTCTTGTTGACATTTCTGGTTCTGCTTTTTTGCCATGGCATTGTCCAGTGGCTTCATCACTTCCTTTTAACCCTTTGCACACTTATTCTGATTTTCTGAAATTACAGCAAGTCCCCTTCAGTGCTATTTATTTTTCCTCTCCCTTGTATGCAGCATCCATCTTGATTTATGTCCAGAAAACATATGCATCTCTACGGAGTAAGTAGGACAGGTATTATTATCCCAATTTATAAATAAGCAAGTAGAGGAAGAGTTAAAAATACTTCTACCCAGTGACTGGGTTTTTGGTCCACATTGCTGGCTCAGAGGTCTCTCTTTTGTCTGATGATGCTTCTAAGCCTTTAGGCTAGTAGATGTAACACAATAAATGTGCTACTTAAAAGAAGACAATTTCGAATGTCCCACAACAATGCAAGGTGTTGGTGGAGGGGCAGTGAATGGGAATTTTGCACATTATGCATGATTGTTTTGTAAGCACACAACTTCTCTAATAACAAATATATACTAAAATAAAAAAGAATACAATTTCCCAGTCCATTTCCTAGATCAAACACCTTCAATGGGCCCCCGCTGCTTAATGTAAACAACACAACTATAGATCTGTTGGGAAAATAGGGACTCAGAAGAATTTGGAAAGATTATTCATATTGCAAAAGTAATTGTTTTTTAAAGAGTTCCTTTATGTCTTTGACTCTCTGTTGGACTCTGTGGTTATTTCACCATATCTCTAATGATAAAAATATACCCAGAGATGATCATGAGAGAGTAATGAGACCAAATGGGCACTTTTCTCTTGTTTCTGAAGAACATATATAGACTGTATAGAGACAGAGCCCTTGACTGAAATGCAACTGTGATTATCTGAGCCCTAAGACTACCAAGAGAAACTCAGGGCTGACTCAGCATCCCACCCTCCCCATGCCAAGGAGTTTCTTTTCTTGCTGTGCTCTTTCTCGAATCTCTCTTGCCACCCATGTCTGCCCCTGTAGGTGCACTGGCCTGTCTCTAGCGTGTGTAATTGGGTATTAGGTGAATTTGCCTCTATTCATGTTTTAGCTCATGAAGCTGCCAGCTGTTTTCCAGCCTAGGAAAAGTTCAAAAATTCATGTTGGGTCAGATCTCTTCTGTTCATGGAGTTCCTGGGTGAGTCCCAACTAATTAAGCAAGGACAGTGAGCAGACCTCCTTGATCTGGAAAAAGGTAATAAGACCTTGTCCATTGCCTGTCTTAGTCTTCATTAGTATGCAAAACTTGGGAGAAGAGTGGGAGAGTTTGCAGAAAGAGCCCTGGAGTGTTCTGAGAGAGAAGATTCTAGACTCTAATGCTTTCTCAAAGATTGAAGTTTGGGGAACCTGTCCAGCTAGAGCAGAGTTGCCCAGACCAGGACCACTGTCAGGTGAGGATAATGGGGCTACCAGAATAAAGTCCCATAAAGCTAAGAGAGGGGTTCAGTGAAGACTTCTGAGCACTAGGTGGGATAGATAACCAGGGAAGGACTGTGGTCAAGGGTGAGAGGAGTAACTGGCAGGGTAAACTACCCTAACCCAGTCTTCCTAAGGGGAAGCCAGGGGAAAGAATTCTAACCTGGGGACTTCTGGAAGTTTGGGCTGGACTTATGTTGACAAGGGAAGTGGGGCTGCCCTCCTTCAAAGAGCCTCCTGGCCTGGACAGTAGCTAAGAACATGATAATATGAGAGCCTCCTTGTTGCTCAAATGTGCCCTCTTTCTAAGCCAAATTCAGCATATGAATGCATTACCTTCCCCCCAACGTGGGACATGACTCTCGGGTATGAGCCTCCCTGGCAAAGAGGGATTAATTCCAAGTGCCAACTGGCAATACAACTGGAAAAAGACCTTGAATAAAAGGGGGAAAAGGTAAAGACAAATGAGTTCATGTGGCTAAGAGACTTGAAAGAGAGTCGGGAGGTCATCCCAGAGGTAACGCTTACACACACCTCAGTAGGATCTCATAGAACACCAAAGTGGATATCATCCCACACAGAGGGGCTCCTGAGGGCTCTGGAGACACCCAGGTCCTATATAAGGGGGAATAGCTCCAGAGATTGATTACTTATGAGTGGGCTCTACTTTGGAATCTGTGCTCCTGAGAGTGACAGAGTTGGACTCAAATAAGTCCTCCCTGCACATGGTCCATCAGTCCCTTCTATTCAAACCTATATGTGATGCTGGAGTTTGTAGGTGTCCTTCCAGAGACTGGAACCTCTGGCCTGCCCATGTGCCAGCTGAGCCTGGAATCTTGGTGGAGCTGCAACTCCTACTCTACAGCTCAATGGACTCACCGAAGTCACCTGGTGAGGAGACGATGATGGACAATGGCCATCCCAGGGAATGTAGAGAGCCTGCAGCTGCAGGCAGGATAATCTCATCCACTGCATCGATGGGATATAAGCCCACTCTCACTTGGAGGTGGAGTGGACATTACCATCCTAGACTCCTCAGGATTGGGGGAAGAGCTATGGACTAGAATGGACTTAATGGTATTCTGTTGTAGACATATTGTGATTCAAGCAACGGAAGAAATTATAACAGTGAGATGGAGCCAGTGGCCATTAGATGCTTTCAGGGCAGGGAAGGGAAAAGCAGTTGTAATACAGGGGCTTTTTCAGGACTTGGGAATTATCCTGAGTGACATTACAACGACAGATACAGGCCATTTTACATCAGCGTATACCATGCAGTACTGTGTGGGAGAGAGTGTGGTCTACAATGTGAACTATGGTCTATGCTTAGTGGCAAAGCCCCAGGATATGTATATCCATTGCAGGTGATGTGCCACACTAATGAAAGACGTTTATGTGGGATGTTATGGGAGGTGTGGGAGGTGGGGAACATGGGAATCCCTATAATTTTTGTGTAACATTTATGTAATCTAAGCATCTTTTAAAATATATATTAATAAAATAACATTTATGTAAGCAAATGGACATATATGCATATATATATTTATATATCATTTTTAAAATATTGGTTTGTATTGTGAAAAATTTGATTTTCACCCACAATAAAAAATAAAAAAAGAACATAATAATGGCAATACCAGCTGGCCTGGCAGCTCTGGATGAGACAGAATGCCCAAGCAGGTACAGTGTACTTCAACCTCGGACAGAATGCACTGGAGTTACCGTTCCAGGCCCTTCCACCTTGACCTTTCCCCTACCTGTCACAGAGATTTCTGTATATTCAAGAGAGAAAGGGAGTCTCAAGGGTATAGAAAAAATCCTTGCTAAAAGGACTGTGGGGACCAAGCATTACACCCTGGAATGCTGAGTGCAGATGGTGATGGTGGGGAGGATTATTTCTTTCCAAAACTATTAAACTGTATATTCCACTTAATATGAGTAGAAATAATTTCATTAGCTCCTTGAGCACAGCTGTGATAGCTGGAGAGCATTCTCAGGACTTAATTAATTACTAAGGAAAACCAATGGGGAAATAAATAGAGAAATAGGCTAGGCCTCAATTTTCCAAAATTATCTTCTGACTATATCACAGTAGGTGCTTTCAAGGGTTGAAGACATTCACCACATTTTAAAAGTCCTATTGTCTGGAAACATCTGTTTCCTAGCCTGCATTGCTACAACCTTGCGGCACCTCACCTGTGACTCTGTGTCGTCGTTCTTGGCATGTCTACCAGTGGAGAGTATCAGATTAACACCAACTGCTCAGGAGCTGCCTCAGAAACATCTGGGAACTCCTAAAATGAGGGCAAAGAAATTCCAGTTCCAAACAAAGTTCAGTTTTTCATGAGAGAGACTCTTCTCCAGGTGTTTTTTAATTCAAGCACATAACAATAATACAGCACAATAATCATACATTCATGTAACAAGACTTTCACCTTAACAGAAACTAAAGGGTTGCCCTAAAAAAGATCCCTAAAGTCTATCCGCTCATGTCACACAAGAAGAAATGATACAGAGATATAGGGAGAAGAGAAAATGAGATGAAGTATCTATACTCTTTTGCATCTTTAGGATGCAAAACAATGGGAAATTAATAGGAAATTATTGCCCCATGGGCAATGTCCTATCTAGAAGGTTAACTCCATGAGCTATCTGGTTTGTTCGTTGCTCTATGTCTGGCCCCTCTGATGTGCTAGAAACTAAACAAATCTTGTGTTTTGAACGAATGGCAAACTTTGTTTAGGTGGATAACCTAAGCAGATACTTAATTGTGGAGACAAGCCCAATAGACAGGTAAATGACCCTGGGCTGGGATCTCTCTTTGGGTTCCATGGCAATGAGGTAGCAGAGCCTCTGTGCTCCACACAAAGGAGGCGCTACAAGCTCCCAGAGGACCAGAGACCTCTTCTACCCTGGTGGAAGAGGCTACTCCCAAACTGGACTTCCCACGAGTTTAGCATCCTCAACTCCTCCAGGTGCTAAACTTCTGGCATTTCCAGAAATCCACTAAATCGCTAGCACCTAGCTCAAGCAACTTGGCAGCTAAGCCCAAAATGGTCATTCCAGCAATGCCTGGTTGCTCTCATGCTAAGGAACAATGATCCAGACAGAGATTCATAAAAATGGAGAAGAACAAGAAATGGGATCTCTCCCTTGATCACACCTCCACGGTGTGTCTATCTCTGCTCAGGCCAAAGCACATCTCCCTGTGGAAACCAAGACAAGAAGGGATCCCTTTTTACCTGCTGACCTCCTGTCCAGGGATTTCATCCTGCTTGCTGCTGATCACCCAAGCCCAATTCATGTCACCAAGAGTGGACAATGGAATCATAGTAATTTTTAGAACCAGAAGATTTTCTCATTTTATAAGCATGGAACTGAGACCCAAATAAACTGAGTGTCTGGCCACAGGATTAAGCAATTTAAGGGTTAGGAGTAGCCTAATCCCAGCTTCCTGGATGCAGAGCCCCCACTTCGTAGATCAGTTATGTGGTCACTTAGGTTGACTGATGCAGTACATTTGGGCCCTTGGGGTGGAAGGATCTTGACATAAATTTATGAAACTACATCATCTCTTTCACAGATCATGGATCATAGAAAGTCTAGTGACCTCCCAAGGGTTTCTGCAAATACCTTATGGGCTTATAATAATCTTTGGCAACCTGCTTCTGCTTAACAGTTGAGCTTACAAAGTCAGGATTCAAATTTCCAATGGTATCATAAATATTATAGTTTTTTTTTTTACATTTGGTTTGTTGGAACCATGATTCAAATAAGGTCTATGTGTTGCAATTAGTTGGTCTCTGTCCTTATATAAATTCTACTTCTTTCTCTTGTTATGTATTCCTTTCAATTTATTTGTTGACACAATCGGGTTGTTTGTCCTGTTAAGTTTCCCGAAGTTTTGATTTTCCTGATTTCATCTTTTTTAGCATCAATTAATATGCTTATTAATTCTTTAAGTGTTTTTAAATGGTGATATTCTACTTTTGCCATTACTTTTTCCTTTATTGGCTGGACTACTTCTACAAAGAGAAACTTCTCATCATCAACTGCTTCTTTATTCTTTATTTCTTGTAGGAAAGGCAGATTAAATGCTTAATTCCTTTCCTTAATTTATCAATTTTCAGAACAGATAAATATCCAAACATGATTGATGAGTTTTAAAAATCATTAAGAGGGAGCGGATGTGGCTGAAGTGATTGAGCTCCTGCTTCCCACATGGGAAGTCCCGGGTTTGGTCCCCGTGCCTCCTGGAAAAAACAAAACAAACAGCAAGCAAAAGAAACAGAAAAATCAGCTCAGCGCAGCCGATGTGGCTCAGTGGTTGTGTGCTGGCTTCCCACATATGAGGTCCAGGGTTTGATCCCTGGTCCCTAGTACCGCAAAACAACAACAACAACAACACAAACATTATGAAGTCATGCGTTAAAATGCATTTGGTATCTTTTAACTAATTGCAGTCCTTATTTTTGAGGATGCAGAAATTTTTACATCTTTGGTCAGTGGGAGCCTATTTGACTCAGATCTTCAATCATTTGGCTCATCTTATACATTCCTGAACTGGAATGATCCATTTCTCTAGAGAACCCTGGTCTCTAGTGAAAACTGGTATCTGGAGATCACAATCTGGGAACTAGGGATGTTCTTCATTACTAGGTTATTCATTGTTTCTTGGTCTTTTTTAAAAAGATGACATAGATCAAGAGTTCATAATGATACTTCCAACTAAAAGTCAGTACTATAGAGTCCTAATCTTTTTTATCTTACATTTGTTTTTCCATTATCCATGTTAAGAGCTTAGGTTCTCCCTGTCATTGGGAGTGATAGAATAGAATATCACAAAATTACTCTTTTACTCTATCCTACCATAAATCCACAACAGCTTTAGAATAACAGTACCCAAACTACTATCAACACCATGATTACTGAAAACAAATTTAAAATATTTTTTTTGCAGTTGATTTTGACCATAGGGTATAGCCCAATGACTGAATTTTAAGGTCACTTGGAATAGTTGTTTTCTTTGTGGTCAAGAGCTAACTAGATACACATTTAGATTTAGGATCATTGGCTTCATTTTATTTTCTATTGTAAGGAATTGCTTTTAATTTTTTTCTTTATATAATGATCAGAAATTAAAAGGTAAAATCCTTACATCTTTACATCTTAGAAATAGTAAGTTATTCCTGTGCCTCTGAAAGTCTGAACACATCCAAAAAGAGGATGGCACAATGGAAAACTGTTCACAACCTGAGAGCACATGTTTAATATCTGATGGGTACAAAGTTCCAGTTGATTCTTTCTCTGTGTGGATGGTTGCCCTGATTGGTCCCAAATCATTTTACACGAGAGAAGCTTGTTTTAAGTTATCAGAAGACATGCCCGAATCCTTGAAGGGATGGGAAGTTGCTGATGTTGTATGGTCAAAACACGTATCACGTGTGGAAAGAGTGACATTGAGTGAGCACAGGGTGAGAGCCTGTTACACGTGCTAGATATCCCTAAAGTCTCAAACGTTAACCTAAAAATTGTAAGTAAATATTGCCTTCTGCTTCATCATACAAAATTACTTTTCAAAGAACTTACTCTCGTGCCTTTATTGGTGGTTTTCAGTTTTTTGTACACATTGTTTGATATCCCTCAATTAGGAAACAGATGGAATGGGCTATTGGAATTACTTCATTACACACTGTACACACTGGGCTGAAATATTTCTGGAATAAATTGGAAATATAGTACTAGTTAACTTGAGTTTGCACACATGACTCTTACTAAACATGTATTCTGATTAATTGTATTTTCATACAGTCAAAAAGGATTTTTGTAATAAAAACAATTAAATTAACATTCCCAGAGAACTTAATATGTTCAGGCATGGCCATCAATGCTTTCCAAGTATTAACTTATTTAATTCCAACAGCAAACCCATGAGTTAATTACTATTATTTTTCTTACTTTGATGATGAAAAAGTGGAAACACGAAGAGGATTTTTCAAGAACTTGCTGGCTTGAATGTATCAGCCAGGATAGGGTAAGCAACAACCCCCAAATCTCAGTGGCTCAACACGGCCCAGTTTTATTAACACTACATGTTCAACAGTAGTCAACAGGGAAGCTCTGCTCATCGTAGGTACAATCACGATAAAGACCTGTTATAGCCACTCAGGAATCATGACTGTGGGAAGTTCCATCTCAACCTGTCCATCCACAATTCCTCAGTCAGGAGAAATAAAACAACATGGCAAATCATTCCTGTCTCTTAAAACTCCTTCCCGGAAGTGACACGCAATACTTCTGTCCACATTACACTGGCCAAAGCAAGTCATGTGACCTAACTGAAATTCAGAGTGGTATAGTAAGTAGATTAGTGTCCCCCCAACATTCATGTCCATCCTAAACCTCAGATGTTACCTTATTTTGAATACGGGTTTTTGCAGATAAAATTAAGGTATGGATCAAGATACAATCATACTAGATTATGGTGCTGTGGTGGTATGGAGATGTATGTACCTCCCTCCAACATGTTCTTAAACCTAACCCATTCCTGTGGGTGTGAACCCATTGTAAGTAGGACCTTTTGATGAGGTGATTTTAGATAAGGTAACTAAACTAAAGCTAGTAATCCTATTACTGGAGTCCTTTATAGGAAGAATGAAATTTAGACAGAAAGACACAGAGAGAGCAGCCAGAAGCTGAATATCAATGGAACCCAGAAGAGAAGGGAGAGACCAGGAGATGCCACCATATGTCTTGCCATATGACACGCTAAGGACCAAGAATTGCCAACAGTCAGTCCCAGTACACCAGTCTTCAGGGAGACCTTGATGATGGCTCGATTTGAATATTTTCCTAAACTCAAAACCATGAGCCCTTAAATTCCCATTGTTTAAGCCAGCCCATTGCATGGTATTTGCTTGAGCAGCCAAGGAAACTGAAACAGGTGGGCTCTAAAACCAGTGAGAGTGTCCTTATGAAAGACAGAAAGGATGGCTCAGGGGACAAAGAGGCAAGGACCATGTGAAGATGAGGCAGAGATTGGAGTCATATAGCTACAAGCCAATGAACATCTGCTGGATCCACCAGATGATAGGAGAAAGCCTCCAGAAGAAAGTGACCTTGCAAACACCTTGATTTTGGACTTCTCACTTCCAGTCTGTGAGAGAATACATTTCTATTATTTTAAGTCACCCGGTTTGTGGTTATTTGTTACAGCAGCCACGGGGAAATTAATACCCATAGGAACATGCAATCCTTCTATGGTCCTGGAAGACGGAGACTGAGAAATATGTGGCGATTAGCACTGTGGCCATCATAGCCAGTAAGTGGAAGATTGAGACTATGAATCCGCGTAGAGTGCCATACAACTCACAATTTAAAACTGTGCTCATATCTTGAAAATGGTGCTTCTTTTCCCTTATATCATCATTTAAAATTTTAAATTGTGTGCATACTTTATAATAGACACAATATACATTCTCACACCAGTATATGAGTGTGAGTTATTCATAAACAAATTATACATATGCCTGGGATTCAGGTCCACCAGAAATATGACCAAGAGGAGTGTCCAAGTGTTGAAGTTTGGAAAATTACTGCTCCAGGCCATGAAAAGGCATCAAAGGTTTTCAGCAAAAGAGGATTATGCTCAAATTTGTGTTCTTACAACAATAACTCTGGGGAGGTGGATTGCCCAAACCGTAACCTCACACTGCAGAGACCTGTTGATACAGTTTTGCCATGACTTTGTATCTGCTAAGTACTATTTAGGAGCTGTTTTTTTAACTTTTGTGTTCGAGTTGATGAGAAGACAGATTTCAAGAGATCTGTTTCTTCTTATTTTTTAGAGTATCTTGAGTATGGGTTCTTGCATTACAGTTTCATCGGGGCTGAACTATCTGACAGTAAAACACATCACTCATCTGACTTTTCCTTCTCTAATACTCTCTACCAAGGCTTTAGTTCAGGGTTACCCTTGAAAACAGAAATCTCATTGGGGATTTTTGCACCTGTGAATAGCGTTAGGGGAGGGGAGGAACACTTTGCATATGATAGATATTTTAGGAGCTGTAGTTCCAGTGAATCTTGTCTTCAGACTCATGACAGCAAAGCTCAGTAAACAACATGAATCACAGAATCCTCTGCTTGGTAAGCCCCCTTTTAAGGGTGTTAAATGTCTCACTTGGCTCTTTGTCTTATTTAACTAACTTTTCAGCCTGTTCTAACACGTGGAACCTCCTGAGAGCATCAGGATCGAGCTCCATTTCGTTCTGGTCTGACACTTTGGTGTTAGCATTTTCCTCCCTCTTGTTTCCAGTTTGAGTTATGAAACCATTTCAGTTCAGTTTTAATAACCTCCTTGGCATGGCAAGCTCTAAAAGAGCTGCCAAATTTAATACATTGAATCCTTGTGAAGAAGGCTGCAGCTCTGGCTGGGAGGATGGGTGGTGGATTTTCTGTAAACGCATCCGTTTTCCATTACAGCTGGTTCTGAGGTGGTAGCTGCCTGCCAGGTGCAGCTGGTTTCCTATTCTATGCACAATCACTTTTGACCTCGGTCTCTAAGTTTCCTTGTCTCCTGACTCACCCAGGACCTTCTGACTAAACAAACTCCCTCGTGATTGATCTTTCTGCCTGAGGATTCTAGTCCCATGGCTCAGAAGCAACTTGAGGACTTAGCTGCAACCTGTAGGACAAAACCCTGGTCTGAGACGTCCATGTGTTTCTGGAGGCTTCTATGACCACCACTGAAAAACAGCTGGTCTGGTGTAGAAACAGCAATCTTTGAAGCAGGATTCAGCTAAATGGATTTCCACGAACTGCAGGTATGCCTCTGAGGATGTCAAAGTTCTCTAAATCTAGTAGGAACTTTCTCCCAGCTACCCTCCGCGACATAGAACAAATGGCCGGCCAGGGTGGAAGTCCCAGGTCCTGACTGGTTGGCTTCACCCTTTCCTCAGAATCTGTGTGTTTATTTACCACAATAGAACTGAATGGAGGACATGAACATTTTCACTTCTTATAAAATGTTCAGTAGACCACAGACTTCATGAGCTGGTTTACAATATAGAAACACCTTGCTTTCCACCAATAAAATGTGTGAAATTCCAAAAGTATAAACAAATAGAAAGGGTAAGGTAGCAATATGATCCCCCGCTTTACAAAAAAAAAAAAAAAAAAAAAAAAGTGACTATAAGAAACTTTAAATAACTATACTCTATTATAGCAATAATATACTAAATTTGCTTTATTCAAACAACGCAAGCCATGCCTATAACAAGGGTAGTTAGAAGAAAAATAGTGTCAGGTCTAGAGCCAAAAGGCTGTCCAAAACAGGTGTATAAATTCTCATTTGGGAATGTTGCCACCTATAATTTCCTTTGGAACCTCAGCTTAATCTTATTAAATTTCCACACAGTTCTCTAGAGGGTTGGTAACATTTCCTTGGGCTTTGGCTTCTTACTGCACACGTGTTCGTAGCCTCTAGAAGTCGAGGGGAACAGAAACCTGAGAGAGTGCGAACTCTGTTTCCCTGTCTGGAGAAAGGGCAACCATCTGGGCTTCTCATCACCTGCTGTTCTCAAACTTTTTTCTGCTGCAGCAGATGGTAGGTGATGGCCCCTGAGTGACATAGTCCCATGGACACAGATTTTGGGCTGCTGCAAAGACAAAATAACCTGTAGACTCCACCACTGTCTCCCTTGCTCAGAAAAGTGCATTAGAATGCAAGCGAATAAAAGTGGTATTAATTATAGGGGTGAGTTGGAATGCATTCATTGTTTTGAACTTAATTTCCTAAAAGCTTTAGTCGTCTCTATAATACTAAATTAAGTATTCTACAATTCAGTGGTCTTTATTACATGCAGAATGTGGTGCTATCATCATCACCACGCATTATCAAAAAAATTTTCATCACCCCAAACAGAAATTCTGCACCCATTAAGCAATAATTCCATATTCCTCCCCCCCACTCCCAGCACCTGGTAACTGTACCTTACTTTCTTATTGTAAAATATAAATTTGCTTATTCTAGATAGTCCATAGAAGTGGAGCCATACAATATTTGTCCTTTCGTGTCAAATATTATTTCACTTAGCATGTCTTCAAGGCTCATCTGTGTAGTTGCATGTATCAGAATTTCATTGTTATCTATAGCTGAGTAGTATTCCATTGTATGGATAGACCACATTTTGTTTATCATTCATCTGTTGATGGACACATGGGTTGTTTCTATCTTTTGGCTATTGTGAATAGCTAGTGCTGTGAACACTGGTGTATCTAACTCATTGGTATCAATTTGGTGGCTCTAAACCTCACCACTGAGAGCTCCTGTTACATTCTGTCAAGGCACAGCTTTGGGGTGGGAGCCATGGAAAGGTTTCCCTGTCCTCTGACCACCCAGGGCTCAACTAGTGGAGTTCACCTTGCCTCAGGGAAGTACCAGGCAGGTCCTGGCAGGCTTTCTGAATGGATCTCTACAAGAGAGAGAGGGAGGGGAAGACTCTTGCACCTATGCTTCTTCAGCCAGATCCTTTGATCTGGGCTGCCCCATGCAGGTAGCTCTGATCCTGCCACTATTTTTTTTTTTTTCCTTTACTTCTTCTGTTGCCAGTAGTCTTCAAAGCACAGGGCTTTTTACATTTCTGGAAAAAAAAAAAGTCACAGAATCTTTTCATTAATTAACAATCTCTGGTCATGAGGTCATGTCCCCAAATGTACCAAAATAGTTAGACTTTTGCAAGTTATTAAAATCCAAAGGTTGATCTGAGAAACACCCTTAATTTATTTGCCCTAAGTTACAATGAGCACAAATTCTTTTTGGATAATTGAAAATTATTTTAAAATTTACAGAAAATATTCACTGAATGGTTTTCTTTTTTGATGAATGGGAAAAGAAAATGTTGTAACAACAAAAACGGGTCTTAAAAAATGAAACATCTGCTGTTATTCCAACTTCTCTACCCTCCCCTTCCCCAATCCCAGGGGGCCACCTACAGAATTCCAGTTCCTTGAATGGGAACTATTCTGGAAGCTGAGGGTGGGAGAGGGGCAGCTGCTTTGGTACAAAAAGGTTATGTGTCTGTTAGAACATAGGGCAAGGGAGAATGGTCTCATTATCCAGGGAGTGTCCCCAGGAGAGAAGAGTTTATAAGGGGTCTGGGGTAGGGGTTTAGAAACCTGGCTCTACAGAGTCCCAGGTTGTGATGGGGAGATGCAGAGAGAAGTAGGGAGGAGGAAGGGAAAGGAGGGAAAGGAAGGGAAGGGAAGGGAAGGGAAGGGAAGGGGACTAGACAAAAGGCTGAGTTCCTCAATCAGAGAAGCTGCACTTTAAGGAGAAAAGGAATTCTTTCTTTTTATTGAAACCACTGTGTTTGTGTGTATGTGAGCACATGGACACTTTCCCTGTTTATTGTTTGATATTAATGCTCTACATATTGTCATTTAGTGCCAAATGCATAAAATTTTGGGGGAAATGATTACATTTCTAAGAAATGGGCAAAGTGGCCATCATAATATTATTGTTACTGCAGAAGAGGGAGCAAAGGAAAGACTGGATTACAAAAAATTAGAAATAATGAACAAAGATAATTCTAATCTTTTTATGCCTCTGGTATGGACAACTTTGCACTTGCTACTCAAGTGAAAAGTCAAATGGAATGTACTTTCAGGAACTCTTCCACCAAGAGTTATACTGAGAGGGGAAATTCTTCATCATTGCATTCAGAAATTATTATTGTTATGTTTTTCCGAATGACCAGATACAAAGGGGCATCCATAGTTATGAGAACTCAAGAAGAGAGAAGTCAAGAAACACGTTTAGAAATGTGTATTCCTCTCCTGCTCAAGAGTCTCACAGTATATGAATAGCAACTCTGTCCTTGGTTTGTGTAAGTCTTGCTCCTAATCAAACGAAACTCAAGCTAACAGATAAGTGTTAGCTTGTTATCCTCACAGACCATCCTGTAATGGACAGCAGAGAGGTATTTTTGAATGCTTGATTGTCAGTGATGCCTGTTTGTATCTTGCAAGTAGATAAACAGCACAGTATATAATCGTCAATACAGACCGTAATAGCATGCTGTATTATCATTTTGGGAAGGCTGGTTTAGATCAGGGAACTCCTTTCTCAAGCGTGCAAAGTGGAAGTCTATCATGGTTTAAGCCCCTCAAAGTGCATATGGCTTTCTTTCATAATTAAAAAGTACCTTGTGACACAAATCCCATTCCCAATAGCCTGTTGTTTCTAGTGAGAGACTCAGAGATGGGGTGGTAGAGGGAATAGTGGGCTTTGGAATGTGACAAGCGTAGATGCAAAGCCCAACTCTTAACAGAATCATCTGGGCAAAAGATTAAGCCACTATGAGTCTTGTTTTTCTCATTTGAGAACCAAAGTACCCATCTCACAGGGTTAAATTAGATATGGAAAACATCTAGCATAAAAATTCCTTGGCAGACATTCACATATTTATTCCTCTTTCTCTTCCTTCTTAAGGGCAGTTCAAGAAAGGATGCATCAACTTGTTAGGAGTGTTAAGGAAAGGAATCTTAAAGGATTCAGCTGGGCCTCCCTACAATAATATTGTACAATATTATTATAATAATATTGTTAAGCATAATATTAATGGCAGTTGTTCCCAATGTCTCCTGTTAACTCAGAACAATTTGGGCTTCCCACTTTCTAAGGGTCTGATGAAGTATGTGGGTATTACCCCACCTGGGCAATGACCCTGCCCATCAGCAGTGATGGCACCCTTAGCTGAAGAAGCTCCTAGGAGGTCACTGAGTTCCATTTCCTTGCGAGATAAAGTAGGGGGAAGAAAAAGCTTTCTTGGAAACTTTGGCAATCTGGCAAATATTTCGGAAATGATGGAAGCCTTGAAACTGGCTTGGAATGACCAAGCAGCTCCACTCTATTTTAAATATTAGGCTTCCTGGGAAACGGATGTGGCTCAAAAGTTTCGGCGTCGGTCTACCATATGGAGAGACCAGGGTTCGATCCCCGGTACCTCCTGGTAAAAAAATAAATAATTAAAAATAAATAAATAAATATTAGGCTTCCTCATGAGAGTTTGCTGAAGAATGATTTCCATGGCCCCAAAGAATTTGTAGACCACTGGCCTTGTGCAAGAAAGCCATCGTTTGAGAGTGTAGAGCTCTGTTCTAGACCGAGTTCTGCTACTAATTTGCTCCAGGATGTTCCTACAACAGGGGAAAGATGATGTACCCCAGGGCATCTTAGGGGGGATTTTCAAGGCCTAAGGCATTATATAAGTCATAGCCTTCATCTGAACACCAAAAGTTCACTTTGTCCTCAAGAGAGGGTATTTTTTTTTTTGGTGGTTGTTATTTAAATTATCTCAATATCATAATTGCCTCAATGTTCCCGCTCAAAACAAAGCTAAAATTAATTAGTTTAGTGTAGAAGAAATAGAACATCTTCTTGCTTGTATTTGTTTTTTCACCATTAGACACTTAAAAGTTTCCTAGTTCTTTCAGTTAAAGAAAGAGTATCTATTTTTACATAATTTTCCCCACCAACTCCAAAAAAAAATATTTTCATTGGCCAATTCCCAAGAATAATTAGAAAAAAAATTTCCCCAATTTCTAACTAATCAGTGTTTCTTGTGACTTCCTCAATCCAATTCTATTGAAGGTGAAACAGCCTCTGTTAAATTAAAGTATATGAGACACAGTATATTTGTACCTGCTTCCCTATCAAACAAAATGCAAACATTAGACAAGACGGGTACTGTAAACTTATATTATGCCCACATGTATCTAAATATTCTCAGAGCAAGAAAGATTTGCCACAGCAGTGCTTTATAATTAATCAAGGATGCTTGTGAGCATTCATAAGCCCATTGTGCAATAAATATAAATATCTGATTATTTAATGAAGTAAATGTAATATGAAACATAAGTAACAAATGCCAATTTAAAAGCTGACATTAATTACCAATGGAAACTTAATTATGAGCTATTAATTTACCATAACCTCTGGGAGACCTGGATACAATTCCAATAATCCAAAGCATTGCGATCATTATACTCTATTTAGAAAAAGCAAATAGTGGTGCTTTTAATTTTAAGCTTTCGTCTTGTATTTGAAGCATAGCCCACACCAAATGAGATCACAGTAGTAGATATCTTTCCTATTAAAAAAAAAACAAAAAAAAAAAAAAAAAAAAAAAACGGTAGGTAGAGGGAAGTGGATGCTGCTTAAGTAGTTGGGTGCCTGCCCACCACATGGGAGGTCCCGGGTTCGGGCCCCAGTGCCTCCTAAAAAAGTTAAGGAGATGTTGCACCCACTGCAATGAGAAAATGCTTAAATGAGCAGATGCCACAAGCCAGCAGATGCTGCAACCTGTGGGGAGCGGACGTGGCTCAAGCTGCTGGTCACTTGCCTCCCATGTGGGAGGTCCCAGTTTCGGTTTCCGGTGCCTCCTGGAGAAGACGAGCAAACAATGAGCAGACAGATGAGGGAACCATTGCGGGAGAGCATAAATTAAAATAAATAAATAAATAAATACATCTTTTTAAAAAATGAGCAAGACACGGGCTGGTGCAGTGAGCTGAAGCAACAAGATTATGCAATGAAGAGACAAAATGAAGAAACACAATAAGAGACACAACAAGTGGGAATGAAGATGGCTCTAACCATTGGGTGCCTCCCTGTCACATGGGAGGCCCCAGGTTTGGTTCCTGGTGCCTCCTTAAAAAAAAAAGAAGATGAGCACACAACGAACAGACACAGAGAAGAGACAGCGAGCACAAACAATGGGGGTGGGGGTGGGGGCAGGGGCAAATAAATAAATTAATCTTTTTGAAAAATGGTAGGTAGAGTACAGTTTACAGCAGGTTTCTTTAGAAGTCAGGTTTGGAGCCAAAGGAAGTGGGAAGTTCCATTTTATATGTTGGTTATAAAGATACAATTTGTGACATTTACATTTTTTGTGGAATGAGCATTTGGTTAAGAAAAAAATTTTAACCACTTGGGCTGAAATAACCAGACACGGAGGTCTCTAAACTGGGGTAGAATCTCTGTTGGGAAGAGAAGGTGAAGTGGAAGGGAAGAGCACATTTCTCTGCCCTTCATCCCCCCACCTCCCAGCCCCAGCCCATAAAGGAGGTCTCACACCCCCCTCCCCCAACGTGGGAGTCCTTTCCAAGACTGAAGGAGTCTCTAATCTGATTGGTCAGGATTTGATATTTACCAGCCCACATAGGCAGGGACAGGGAGAATGTATAGGGGGTACCCCCCTGTTCTCCCTGCGACCACCTGTTCCAGGCAGGGGAAGCCTCCTGAATGGGCCCAGGCAGGTCATTAGCCTCTGATGACCTTGTGGGGATCAGTCTGCCCTGCCAGCACAGGGCATAATTGCTCTTTCCTTATAGACACCTAGACGTGCCTTAGTTCAGAGTCACCTTCTCCCACCCAGTTTACTGGAAACTGCCTTTCTTGAGTCTTCAGGGTCATAAATTGATATTTCATTTTTTATTTGTCTAGTTCTCACTATTTGTTTATCAAAACCTGAATAGAGAAGAGAAGAAAGTGATACGCAGGGAGATGGAGGGTCCAGAGGGCAGCTAGACTTTATTTAGTTCTCAGAGTAAAGTAAACATCTGGAAGAGAAGGCCAAAGCATGCCAAAAAGGGAATTTTCTCTTCCCCCATCCCAGCTCTCCATTTTTTTTTTCCTGATTTGATGAGAAAATACACACTTATTTGTGGGAAAGTTGAGAGGTAAGAGAAAAGCATCACAAAAGGAAAACAACTATCATCTGCATTCCACCAGCCAGGAAGAGCAATTTCTTTGAGTACCCTCTGGTCACTGCCAAGCTGTTGGCTGGCCCCACCTGGTTCTGCTTAGACTCAGCTGCAGATTGGAGAACAGGTGTTAAAGACCTCTTAGCTCCACTTCGCTACTCACTTGGAGAACGAAATATCCTCAAGTGACTCTTAAATCCTCCTAGCACAAGCTGTTTCTCCTGCCGGCAAGTTCAGAATTTTAGAAGTTTGCATGTCTCCAGTCCTCTTGAGCTGTTCTGGCCCTGTGTTAGGTCCAGCTCTTCCTGATTTCCTTGCTCCAGGTTATTCCCATAGAGCATATTATTGATTTCATTTTAATGGAGGTTTGGGGATGGGGAGGTCCCAGCATTTTTATTTCTTATCCACAAATGAACATAAAAACAAAGTAAACAAGAAGCAATGGGTTGAACCAATTTCTTCAGAACTCTATCCTACATTGTGCAAGGAAGTTAGGTCTTCACATGATAAGACAGTTTCCAGTTATGATCACAAATACCACAAAATGGGTTGGCCTAAGCCACAGGAACTTATCGGCTCACAGTTCTGAGACTAGGAGAAGTCCAAAATTGAGCCATCACCAAGGCAATGTTTTCTCCCCAAAGGCTGTGGTGTTCTGGGGCTGGTTGCCGGTGATCCTTGGGTCCTTGGCTTTTCTGTCATGTGGCAATGCACATGGTAGTGATTTCTCATTTTCCTTCCAGCTTCTTTACCCTTCACGTGGCTTTTTCTTCATAACGTCCCTGGTAATAGGATTAAGGTCCATCCCCATTCAGTTGGGACACACCTTAACTAAAAATAACATCCTACAAAGGTCCTATTTACAATGGGTTCATACTCACAGGAATGAATTAGGATTAGGAACAGGTGTTTTTCTGGGGTACAGAATTCAACTTATCACAAGAGTTGTTCAACTAATTATGTTATATTGCTGGGTGAAACACCAATAGAGAGCTTGACTTTTCTAATTGTCAAATATTAGGACTTAGAACAGCCAGGACCCTGGGCATGGTATTGGGCCTGAAGTGCTCCAACAAGCATGTGTGCCCACGTGTGGGGGACCATGTCTCCTCTTCAAAAAATCAGGATGTGCTCTGAACAACACAATCTGAATCACAGAGAATAAATGCATTTTCTTACAACATTTTAAGCAATAAATCACATTAAGTTATGTAGTTTCTCTCTGACCACTCTGTCTAGTTTACTTCCAACTTCTTCTTTTTCCTCCTTCTCCATAAGTATTGATGGTTCACTTGATTCTTTTTTCTTACTCTTATACAATCTCCCTCTCAGGGATGTTCTTTCTCATCTTAGCCTTAGTGAACACTGCTTGCTAAGGATTCCTGGAGCTTCCCAGACCTTTCCTGAAAGATAGGTTAGCAAAACATTGAAGTTGTATATAGTTAAGCCCCAGCACTTCAACTCATGCTGTGTGCCTTTGGGAGAATTTTTTCAGTCTCTGGGCCTCAGTTTCTTCATTCATGCAGTTGTGAGCAATTCATGAGATAGTACTCGAAGGCATTTGGACATTAGCCAAGGCATGTTGATGATAAATTATCTCAGGAGCTTTTGTTTGCTTCAAAATGTCTTTATTTTGTTTTGAGAGAAATTGATTTAGGATAACTTTATCCTTTTTACATATGTAAAATTTCAAAATGTGCAACAGGGTATATTGAAAAGTAAGACTGCCTTAAAATTTATCTCTCAGCCACCCCTTCCAAAAGCAACCAATTTCTCATGCCTCACTCCTTCTAACTGCTAAGTAGCATTTTATTGTGTGCATATATGACAATTTATTTATTTATTCTTCTATTTATGGATATCAGGTTATTTTTCAATTTTGTTATTAAAATTAATGGTGGACACGTTTAAATATAACTGAAATAATAATGATAATTAAAATATAAATTTTAAAAAAATTTTTGGAATAATAAAAAATAACGAAAAAACATTTTTAATTTTTTTTTTGACATTATGTTTTTCAAAACTGTAAAAGCTATTGTCCTGTATGTACAGTGACATTTTCTTCCATTTATTCCCCCAGTGTCTTACATTTTTCGTTTTGTCGTCAAAGAAGTTTTAGGTTACAGAAAAGTCACGTACAGAATATAGGGGATTCCCAAATATCCAACATCCTCCCCCTTTTCCCCTTTCTCCCATTAGTAACATTTTATATGAGTATGGTACATTTGTTACAATTGATGTACAAATATTGAAATATAGCTATCAACCATCGTCAATGGTTTACATTATGGTTTACATTTTGGACCATACACTTTTATAAATTTTGATGAAACTTAACACTGCTTGTATCCATCATTGCAAGATCATGTAGAACACTTCCACCACCCCCAAAATGCCCCATGTTCCATCTATTCTATTCCTCCCTCTCCCTCTCCTCCGGGCCCATGGCAACCAGCAGTCTTCACTCCTTGAAGAACAAGATTCATAGTTACTTGCAACAACATTGAGGGCTTGAGATACTGGTCTGTCCTTCCTTATTAGGCACTGCCTATGCCCTTGAGAGACTCCCGCCCTTCTATTTGAGAACATAGCAGGACTCCCCAGGATGGGAGTCCAATACCTTCCCACTCCGTAGTGGGTCTCCACCTACTGATATAACACACTATGACAAGAAGAACATTCACACACTCCCTAGAAGACTGCCCCAGGTGTGCCCTGTCCTGAATGCCCCCACATCCAACACCAGTAACCCTCCCCTGCCATATTTGCCAAAAGAACATTCCCAATGTTGTAGTTTCAACCACATACCTGCCAATCTCCAGTGTTTACCTGGTCCCTCCATCAACGCGCCTCCCAGTTTCATGGACTGTCCAACTCACCCTTCCCACCCTAGTCCCCTGACAAACCAGCACTGCCCAACCCAATAGTATCACTGTACCACTGTCAAGGCCCTCCACTGCACAACTGTATACTTCCACCTTATCATAGATTTTGCCCATATGGGCGTTGGCTCACAACCTTCTTCTCCCTTTCTATCTCTTGTAATTCTATCTTCCAGACTCTAGCTCTGTGAGTCTGTTCAATTTGCTTATTTCATATAAGTAAGGTCATGTAATATTTGTCCTTCAGTGCCTGGCTTGCTTCACTCAACGTAAGGCCTTCAAGATTCATCTGTGTTATCCCATGTATTAATACTGCATTCTTTCTTACAGCTGAGTAATAGTCCATTGTATGTATATGCCACAATTTGTTTATCCATTCATCTGTTGATGGGCATTCGGGTTGTTTCCAGCTTTTGGCAATAGTGAATTATGCCGCTATGAACATTGGTGTGCATATATCTGTTCGTGTCCTTCCTTTCAATTCTTCTGGGTATAGACCCAGCAGTAGAATTGCTGGATCATCTGGCAATTCTATAGTTAGCTTCCTGAGGCACCACCAAATTGTCCTCCACAATGGCTGCACCATTCTGCATTTTTACCAGCAATGGATGAAAGTTCCCATTCCTCCACATCCTTTCCAACACTTGTAGTCCTCTGTTTTTTTAATAGCTGCCAGTCTAATGGGTGTAGGATGATATTTATTTCTTTTTGTTAAAACTATCATTTCATTGTCTTATTAATTATATTTGGTTTTTTGTTGGCTTCATTTTTGAAGAAGTTTTGGACCACAGAAGGGTTACAACTATGAAAAGGGAGGATCATTGGTGCAGGGTGTCAGTGATGGGGGATACATGGGAGGAGGTTCACCTGGGGTATACATATAAGGGATAAAAGTGTGTCCAAGTGTTCATGGGGCATTGTCATGGTGGGTGGAGATTCACACAATAACTGAAAGAATATCAAATTCTCACCCTGGGGAGTTCTGCCACATTCTCTAATGGAACAGCAAGAATTCCCTGAGTATAGGGGCAATGACTAGTGAAAAAGGATAGTCCATTGATGGGCTCTTGATATTGATGACTATGCTTATGAGCCTTTACTCTGAAATTGAAACTTAATCTAGTTTTATAGAGTTCCTAAGAGTTACCTCCGGAAAGCCTCCTTGTTGCTCAAATGTGGCCTCTCTCTAAGCCAATCTCAGCATATAAATGCATTAACTTCTCCCCAGCATGGGACATGACTTCTGGGGATAAGTCTCCCTGCACCGAGGCATTACTACCAAGCACCAACTGGAAAAAGACCTTGACCAAAAGGGGGAAAGGGTAAAGACAAATGAGTTTATATTGCTAAGAGACTTTAAAGTGTGTTGGGTGGCCATTCCAGAGTTTACGCATATGAACATCTCAGCAGGATTTCATTGACCGCCAAAGCAAATGCTACCTCAAATATCTGGGCTCCTGAGGGCTTTGGAGACATCCAGACACTATAGTCAGGGCAGATAGCTTAGGAGATTGGTGTCTTGCCAGTGGGCCCTAATTTGGAACTTATGCTCCCCAGTGTGACAGAGTTGGATTCAGTTGTGTTTTCCCTATACATGGTACTTCTGACCCTTCTATTTGAACCTATAATTAGTACTAGAGTTGATAGATGTACGTCCAAGAGACTTAAATCTTTAGGCTGTCCATGAACCAGCTGGGCCCTGAATCTCAATGGAATTGCAACACCTACTCTCCAGTTCATTGGACTCACCAAGGAAAACTAACAAGGGGATCATGATGGACAACGACCACCCCACGGAACTCATAGAGTCTACAACTGCAAGCAAGAGAATCTCATCCATCTGCCCTATGTGATTGAAGCTCCCTCTCAATTAGAGCTGGAGTGAGCATCACCATCCCAGAATCCTCAGGATCAGGGAATGAACTGTGGATCAAAGTAAACTTAGTGGCATTCTACTATAGATTTATTGTGACTCTTGCAATATAAGAACTTATGTCATTGATGTGGAGGAAGTGGCCACTGGAAGTTCTGAGGGGATGGAAAGGGAAGAACCGATGTAATACAGGGGCATTTTTGGGACTTGGTAATTGTCCTGAATAACATTGCAATGAGATACAGGCCATTGTATATCTTGCCATAACCTACAAGATTAGGCTGCAGAGAGTGTAAACTACAATGTAAACTATTATCCCTGTTTAGTGACATTGCTCCAGAATGTGTTCATCAATTGTAACAAATGTTTCACACTAATGAAAGATGTTGTTAATGAGGGAGGTATAGGGAGCAGTGCATATGGGAATCCCCTTTATTTTTTATGTAACATTTATGTAATCTAAGTATCTTTTTATATATATATATATAAAACTGAAGATACATTCCTAGAATGGATATTGGTGGATCAAAAGATACATGCATATTTTCTAATTAAGTTCATTGAGGTACAATTTTGGTACATTAAATATCACCCTTTTTAGTGTACAGTCTATAGGTTTTGACAAATGCATGCAGTTGTGTAACACCAACACAATCAAGATATAAAATAGTCCCATCACCTGAAGAAATCCCCTTGTGCCTCGTCATATGTTGGAGTCAGCTTGTACCGGCTTGTGAGAGAAAATTGTTCATCTTTGAATGATTATAGTCATTATTTGAAATCAAATGATAGAAATGTACCAATGTATTATATTAAAAACAAAGGTAATAAGTACTAAAAACTCATTACTTTTTAGTTATGTAACACTTTACTATTATCTATGCTCTTGAAGTTATTTATATCTAATATATCTGTGTGGTGGGAATACCCTATAATAATGTGCTACTGAGTATTTCCTCCCCGCTTTGAGTTTGGCACCTTGAAATTGTCCTTGGTGGAAATATTTTCACCAATAATTGGCAAATGCTAGAAATCAGAGCTTTTTTTATTTGGAGAATTGGTTGTTAAACATTTAGCAGCATGCCTCTGTTCATAGCCCTTTATTGTCAACTCTTTCCTCAACCCCAACCCCTCAAAACCACTTTTCTGTTTTATGCTCCTTTGTAGCCTTTTGAGTCTGGTTTCTTTCACTTAACATAATGTATTTGAGATGTATCCATGTTATTGTGTCAGTAGTGTGTTCCTTTATATTGCTAAGTAATGTTTCAATATATGAGTCTACCACAGTTTGTTTACTCATTGACCTGTCAACAGACATTTGAGTTGTTTCCAGTTTGGGGTGATTATGAACAAAGCTGTTATAAACCTTAACATATAAATTTGTATGTGGACATAGGTTTTTATTTGTCTTGTAATACCTAGGAGTGAGATTGCTGGGTCATATGGTAACTTTATAAGAAATTGACAGACAGTTTTCCAAAGTAGCTGTACCATTTTGCATTATGATCAGTAATGGATGAGAATTCCAATTGCTCTGCAGCCTTGCTAGCGCTTGGTATGGTCAGTTTTCAAATTTTAAGCATTCTAGTAAGTGTGTAGTGGTATCTCATTGTTGCAGCAGGAACTTTGGTCTGCCATGACCTATTGCAAGCTTCTTGGAAGTGGAAGTTTTTAACTTTCATTTCTGAAGAATTTTTTGACAGAATACATAATTATAGGTTGGCTGTTATTTTCTTTCAGCACTTTGAAGATACTATTCCACTGTTGTTTGACTTTCAGTTTTTCTGTTAAGGAATCAGCTATCTTATGATTACTCCTCTGAGGGTAATAAGTCTATTTTTTTAGTATCTGTTTGAGATTTTCTTTTTGTCTCTGATCTTCAGCAGTTTTACTATTATGTGCTTATATGTGGTTTACTGTGGGTTTATCCTGTTGGGTTCATTGAAATTCTTGATGTCTTTTATATTATTCATATTATTTCTTCAAAACTCTCTCTTCTGTTTTGGAATTCCAATTACATGCATCTCAGAACTTTTTTTATTAGGTTCTTTTTCTCTAATTGATCTCCTTTTTCTCTCTATACCTCCACTTTGATATTTTCTTCTATTTTTCATTTCACTAACTGTGTCTCAACTCTGCTGTTAAACATATCCATTGAGTTTTTAGTTACAGTTTTTATAATTTTCATTCTATTTTTATTTGCTTATTTGTTATAACTTCCATTCTTTCTGAAATTATCCCTCTCTCACCTAATTCCTCATACATATTAATCACAGTTATTAAAAGTCCATGTCTGAATAAGTCCAGACGTGGACTTTATAATAATAAGCTTATGAGTTTGTTTATATCATCTGGTTTTTCTTTGTTTTGAATCAAGATTTGTATTTTTATATATCTTGTTAGTTTGATTGTGCTCTGGACATTGTATATAAAAAATTGTAGGGGGAATTTGAGTTTCAGGATGATGTTATGATGTTATCTTTCACCAGAGAGAATTTACTTTTGCTTTAGGAAGGCAGCTAGACTAGATACAGATCATCTTAATCCAATCAGGGAATGAGATAATTCAGATTAAGTCTTCAGTGCTTATTAGGGCTGTTTTTCCACGCCATACTTACTCTTAGTGTGAGATTTGCGGGGGTGGAGATGGGGGCGGGGGTGGGGGGGTGGGGGTCCAAAAGAAATCAAGGGATATTTACTAGGTCTCCTATACCTTGGTGAGTTTTGAACTACAATTTTCACCTCCCTTTTGTCACCAGTCTGTGGAACTACTGAAAACTCTATCATCTTTTTCCCTTTTGAGGGAAAAAGTTGCCCCAAATATCGTCTCATCTCTCTTGATTTTCCTCTTCTTCTGAACCTCAGCTCTCTAAATTCTCACTCCCTTGCTCGCTCTCAGATGCCTTCAAGCAGATGTTTAAAGTATGTCCAGTTCTCTATTTTTCTCAGTAGGAGAGTAGGCCTGAAATAGTCTAGATTGTTGCTTTTGGATGCAGAATTCATCAATATGTTTAAGAAACTTCCCAGATGATTCAAATGGGGAGTGGAGTAACAAACCATAGACATACAACATAAAGGGCATGCATGATTTTTCATGACCTGTCTCATTCCAACCTTTGCAACCTAATGCTTTATCATAGTCTTTTCTCCACCCTGTCTCCAAAACCCGTAAACCTTCCAGCCCTATGGAACTACTGACTATTTCTGCTATGCTAAGCCATACTGCTCTCTCTTATCTTCAAGCCTTTACATCTGCCACTTAATTCTCTGCCTGGCTCACTCCTGTTCATCCTTTATCTCATTTTAAATGTCACCTGCTCTTTCACCACAACGAGCCATGTGTCTTTTCCATCACTTTGTGAGTCAGGGTTCCTAGCTTACCAGTAACCTTTCCCTGCTATGAAGGTAAGACTACATCCTCAGGGAAGTTTTGTCAGTCTCAAGTCCTGTTTATTTTCCTTCAAGATACTTCCAATTTCTTCCTCTCCTATTCTCCTGCCTCTACTTTTACCCATTCATTAAGGTTGTTAACTCCTTGAAGGAATGAACTGAGGTGTTCAATTAATGGATATTGAGTTGAATTAAATGAAACATATTTTTTCAAAAATAATAAAATTTCATGAAATTAAGGATATCCTAGAAATCTGAGATCTGTATTTAACCTAAACACAACCTATTGTTTAATTATTGACTCTGTGCTGACTTTCTGGAGAAACCATAACATTAGGTAGCTTTCATTTAGTGTATAATATGTGGAAATACTCTATAATAATGTGCTACTGTGTATCAGGCATTGTGCTGGCCCATTTAATTCTCACAAAAATCCTACATAGTAGTTACTGCTATTACTTAAGGCTCAGAGATGTTAAATAACCTTATCAAGATTATATCTGGTGAGTAGCTGAGCCAGGCTGCAAATCAAGGTATAGCAAACCCTAAAACCTGTGCTCATATAACTCTGTACCATACATTGGTAGGGAAATCATGGCTCTAGAATCAGCTATACCTGGCTTTGCTCTCAGTTCCATCACTAATTAATGGTGTGTCCTAGGACAAAGCCACTTCACGTCTTAGATCCTCAGTTTCCTTGTTTATAACTGAATTCAATACTTCTTTGGAAAACTTCCAAGGGAATGGTCTGGCACAATGTCAGGTGTGTTACAGATGCTTGATAAATGTGATTAAATACACACACACAATCACACGCATATACATTTTGTCCATGTTTTTTTCCTTGTCTCATAATTGCCTTTCTCATACAATCTTTTTTTTTTAACTATATTTACTTTAATTATTTACGTATTATTTTCTATACTCTACGCAGTGCTAGCTGGTTTTAACTAACTTAATGTGAATTAATTTCTTACCAGTAGTGACATATTTATTGTCATTTGCATAGTTGTTTTATGTTCTAGTAAAACATTACTTCAAGTATAAAATATGTCTAGTTAAGAACAAATTACCCACGCTAATAAACAAATTTGACACAGACCATTGTTTATGGAGGTTAAAGCTGGTAATTGTTGAAAAGCCTCAAGTCATTTTCATTTTTGCTGAAGACTCATATTTAAGTAATTGTG
Organism: Tolypeutes matacus; assembly: GCA_026826555.1. NCBI lineage: Eukaryota > Metazoa > Chordata > Mammalia > Cingulata > Chlamyphoridae > Tolypeutes > Tolypeutes matacus. The sequence goes on from JAKSZT010054334.1 coordinate 65,278,570, forward strand.
TAATGAAGTCATTCATTACTGTCAAGTTACACTTCTCTCTGCCTTTACAACAAAGAAACCATTGACTCTTCTCTAAAAGTTATTTCTCATTGGGAAAAAAAGCCAGAGAGATTTCTAAAACTCCAGGATAAAAGGAAAAAATAATTAGCAATATTCAATATATTATTCATACAGCTGCCTGAAAAGGGGTCACCTTTTAGCACACTTGTTTTTAGCCTGTCCACCTAGCTTTAATTTTTTATCAACTTGATTTTGAAAAAAGGCCATACAGTTATAAAATTCCCTCCATTAGTTTGAATTTTGGAGTCTGTTGAGTAACCACTTTCTACATATCCAATTGGCTCTCCCATGCAGAGGATCCCTCTGTGCCATTCAAGTGGGTGAAAACACCTGCAGACCATTTGTAAAACTTTTGTTATCTTATTAATATTTGGCCAGACAGAGGGCTATGACTAAAGGCTTGGTTTCCTAAACTTTGCTGATAAGAATCACCTTGATCACTTCTTAAATATACAGCTTCCCAGGCCTCTCCCCTGGAGAGTCTGATTCAATGGCCCTGGGCATTTAAAGAGCTAACCAGAACCTCAGGAGTTTCTTACCCTCCCTTAATTTTGGAACACACTTTATAAAGGTTAGATGGGCTTAAGTTTGGAAAACACTGTTACAAAGATTGAATTACCTTTTAATTTGGAAAAAAAAAAAAAAGAAGATACATACGACACAGGCTTTTTCATCACATGTATGGCTCTCCATAAATCTCCTCTACAAAGAATTCTACACCAAGTATATATAGTTAAAGCCATTGGAGAAAGAAATGGATTTAGACCAAGGACTCTGGAGGAGGGACGGGAAGCAGCGGCTTGGGTCCAGCATTGGAATGGCTGCATTAGGACTGTGCTAAACCCCACTTAACCTGCCCAACAACAGTTGCTATATTTTAAGGGAAGACTCTTGCTACCTGGCTCCAACTGGCTGAAATAGGGACCATGGAAAAAGTAAGAGCAGTGACACATGTACTAGCTATACAGCAGGCAACTGCCTCTGAAAGGGCATGGACAGAATTCCTGCTCACAAATAAGAGTTCCTAATGGATAAATGTATGTCAATCCAACAAAACCCTCTTTTCATAAAGGGTAAATCCCTAGGGGAAGAAAGAAAGGGCAATATTTTAAAGTTAGATTTCATATTGAATGGTGCTGGCCTCTTGCCCTTGTTTACTAGAGTGCAGAGCTCTTCCCTAAGAGACTGAATAGCTGTAGGAATGCATCGCTTATTATGCCCCAATACCATGCAATCTTAAAATAAAGGCTTCTCCCCAAAGGAATCCATCTATAGCCCTTTCTTGCAAGCCTAAATAGCCAACTAATACAAGCAAATAACTCTACAAAACTGGGCACCAACTCCATGTCCATCAACACCATCAGAAAGCTGTCTGCTGACACCTAGCATAAATTAGCCCCTTTGCCTTTAATCCAGAAATCCAACTGTACTGGTGCAGGCTTATGCAATATTCAGTTTAGATCATTACTAATTTGTCATGTATACAGTGAGGAAGGATGTCAGCCATCCAATATCATTTTGCTTAGGGTTGAGATAACAGAATCCACTCTAACTAATTTGAACACAAAGGGATTTAGTAAGAGGTGCTGAAAGCGCCAATAATCATTGTGAGGGTTAAAGAAATAGACTCCATGCTAAGTTTTCAGGACACTTTCAAAACAGCACCACAGAACTTGAAAATCAAGGGAGTGGCTGCTCCGGGCATGATCTAAAACTAAAGAATCAGGAAGCTCCTGTACAGCACCTGGCTCCAGGTCCATTCTGCCCTCACCATGATCCACACCAGCAAGACAGATGCCTGTGACCCATCTGTCTGTGCTCCACCACCCAGAAACACCTTTTAAGTCCAAGGCATGGTCCGGAAGCTTGATCCACAGCTCTTAGGAGTGTTGGCTGCACCTCACCACTGCACCCATCCCTAGAAATTGCCCTTGGCCATTGGAAGCTGCCTAGTCCAGAGTTATGCACCATCCTTGAGATCGGCCCATGCCATGGGCTAGCTGCTGCAGTGTACAAAGACCCAGCCTCCTTGCCTCATTTAGGTGTCTGAAAATTAGGTGACTCTGAAATTAGGTGACCCTGAAAAGCTGTCCCAGCTCCAGAGCACATGAGAGGATCACCTGTGGCATCTGTTTTTATTGCATCTCACTTTAGCACCTTTCTTTTCCCATTAGAAGCAAATGAATGAGCAACAAGGTCCAAGTGGCAGCCAAGGAGCCTGACCCACAGAGAGCTATGGAGATGATTAATAGAATATAGTGCTCCTAGGGGGAAGAGAGATGGGCAGCCCAAAAGGGTATTGCTCAATCTATAAAATCAAAAGAAATCAAGAATGGATGGTTAGGTGACTGAGGGCAGCTGCCCCAATAAATAGGCATGGCGCCTTGCTCAGATCTTAGACTCGGGCCAATCCTCAGATCTGGAACCCATTGACTCAAGGAGAAGCTGGATAACCAAGAAGAAGGAAGCCACAAAGCATGGTAAATGTATATGGTAATGATTCCCCAGGTCTTTTCCCAAGGGGACTGATAGCTATTTACTTAGGATTCCTGTACACTGGGAAAAGGGAAATACCCAAACATTTCAAGGACTAGTGGACATGGATGCCAAGTTTACAAGTTGGGGACCTGAAGTGATATGAAAACTCCCCCTCTTAGATTGGGGGTGTATGGAGGATAGGTAATAAATAGAGCACTGGCCCAGATCCGGCTCACAGAGTATCCGGTCCACAGATCCTTGCAGGGGTATTTCCATGGTCCCCAAGTGGGTATTTAGAATGGACATACCTAGTAATGGGCAAAACCTCCACATTGGTTCCTTGGCCTATTAACTAAGAGCTATCATAACAGAGAATGGCAAATGGAAGCTTCTGAAACTGGCCCCTTCCTGCCAAGATTGTAAATCAAAAAACAGTATTGCATTCTGGGGCAAGTGACAAGGGTGTATGACAAGACAAATACTTTGGAGGCCTTGGTAAGTTTATGAGCTCCGGAGCCTGAGAGATAACCCTGTAATATTCAGAGACCCCATATCAGGGTGGTTTTAGTGTCCTGGGTCCTGCCAGGACATCTATTCTAAAGGAAAGTAGACATGACTCCTTGCTCCTAGACCAGAGCTTATTCTCAGATCTGGAACCCATTCACTCAAGGAGAAGATGGCTCACCAGGAAGAAGGAACTGGCAACACCAAAGTATTGTGTCTTGAACCTCCTACCACTAAGAAGCAAACACAATATCTGATAGACCTCTTTGGGTCTTGGATGCAGCAAATTCAACACTTAGGGACCCTTCTCCAATTCATTCATCAGGTGACCCAGAGCAAAAGTTGGCTCTACACAGGGCCAGTCTGCTGCACAAGCCGCCCTGCCACTTGGGCAACACTAGGATAAACACAACAGTGGTGGAAAAAGATATTGTTAAAGTGTATGGCAAGTCCCTATTGCCATAACATCAAAACCCAGGGCTCTGGAGCAAGGCAATTGCCATCTACAACAGAATGTTATATGCCATTTGAAAAGAAGGTCCTAGTATGCCACTGGGCCCTGATTGTGGGCAACCAGGGACCATCTGGTCAGAGATATCCATATGTCAGATCCACCAAGTTATGGGGTTGGGTGGGCCCCGAGCAGTCTATTGTCAGGTGGATGTGGTGCACCTGGGATCAGGCAAAAGTTAAACATGCACATCCATCATTTCTGCACTGGTGTACAGATCACATGGCCATATTGTAAGTCTCTTATGACCAGCTGATAGAGAAGATAATAGGCTAAGCTTCCTGCACAGATGGGAAGCTGTCCTCCGGGACACTATATACCCTCTGTACTAACCATCATTACCTGGTGCTATGACCCCAATGGGGTCATCTGCCTAGGAACTAAGGGGTAGAAGTAGGGGTGGCCTCACTTACCATCACTCCCAAGTTTCCCACTTGGGAGATTTGTGCTTCCTAACCATATTGTGTTAGCTCATGCCAAAAGGCCAGCACACAAAGAAAGGAGTCACCATGCGGGCAGGAATAATTGGTCCTGATCATCAAGAGAAGACAGGGGACTGTTACACAAAAGTTGCAGCAAACTACAGATTTGGAATTCTGGTGATTCCCTGGCATCTTTTGGTATTCCTCTGCCCAACTTTGACAATGAATGGACAAGAGCAGGAGCCATAGCCTGAGAAGGGCATGCTGCCCAAGGTCTCAGCCTTTTTGGGATGGGGGTTTGTTGACTCCACCAGTGAGCTGCCCAGATAGGAATCTAGAGAAGGGAGACCATCAGGTGTGGCCTGAATGGCAAGTCGCATCAGTGGGGCTGCAGTTCTTCCCACAAACCTTCCTTTTACAAATAAATATTCCCAGGAAACAAGCTTAACCAGAAATGGGGTAAATATTCTATAAGAAGCAAGAGGATCTGGGCAGTACAACCCTGCTTCCCTCATTTCCTTCCGGGTGTTGTTCCTGAGGGTACGAATAAACCGACTGTATGCAAATCTTTGTCTTGGAATTTGTTTCCAGGAAACCCCACCCAAGACACCAGGTAACTCTTTTTTTTTTTTTTTTTTTTTTTTTCCACCTCATTGTTATAATTTCTTGCATTACTAGAATCACCATATGTGAGCAAGAGAATACCATCAAGTCCACTCTAGTCCATAGTTCTTCCCCCAATCCAGAGGCGAATGGGATGGTGATGTCCACTCCAACTCCAAGTGAGAGAGGGCTTATATCCCATGGATATGGTGGGTGGGATGATCCTGCCTGCAGATGCAGGCCCTCTCCTTTCCCTGGGATGGCCATTTCCCATCGTTGTCTCCTCACCAGGTGACTTGGATGAGTCCATTGAGCTGTAGGGTAGGAGTTGCAG